>CM056610.1:22521875-22720841 GCA_029721355.1 Tegillarca granosa | reverse complement strand
AATCCACACTGTAACTTATGAGCTATTCACACCATAACTCCACACTCTAACCTATCTGAGCTATTGTACCACCATAACCCCACACGGTATTCTGTCTGAACGATTTACCACCATAACTCCACAATGTAACCTATCTAAGCTATTTACCCACCATAACCCCACACTCTAACCTATCTGAGCTATTTACCACCATAACTCCACCCTGTAACCTATCTGAGCTATTTACCACCATAAACCCCACACTGTAACCTATCTGAGCTATTCACCACCATCACTCCACACTGTAACCTATCTGAGCTATTTACCACCACAATTCCATACTCTAATCTGTCTGAGCTATTTACCACCATAACTCCACACTGTAACCTATCTGAGCTATTTACCCACCATAACTCCACACTGTAACCTATTCTGAGCTATTTACCACATAATTCCACACTCTAACCTATCTGAGCTATTACCACTATAACTCCACAATGTAACCTATCTGAGCTATTTACCACCAAAACCCACACTGTTACCTATCTGAGCTATTTACCACCATAACTCCACACTGTAACCTATCTGAGCTATTTACCACCATAACTCCACACTGTTACCTATCTGAGCTATTTACCACCATAACCCCACACTCTAACCTATCTGAGCTATTTACCACCATAACTCCACAATGTAACCTATCTGAGCTATTTACCACCATAACCCTACACTCTAACCTATCTGAGCTATTTACCACCATAACTCCACCCTGTAACCTATCTGAGCTATTTACCACCATAACCCCACACTGTAACCTATCTGAGCTATTCACCACCATCACTCCACACTGTAACCTATCTGAGCTATTTACCACCACAATTCCATACTCTAATCTGTCTGAGCTATTTACCACCATAACTCCACACTGTAACCTATCTGAGCTATTTACCACCATAACTCCACACTGTAACCTATCTGAGCTATTTACCACCATAATTCCACACTCTAACCTATCTGAGCTATTTACCACTATAACTCCACAATGTAACCTATCTGAGCTATTTACCACCAAAATCCCACACTGTTACCTATCTGAGCTATTTACCACCATAACTCCACACTGTAACCTATCTGAGCTATTTACCACCATAACTCCACACTGTTACCTATCTGAGCTATTTACCACCATAACCCCACACTCTTACCTATCTGAGCTATTTACCACCATAACTCCACACTGTAACCTATCTGAGCTATTTACCAACATAACCCCACACTATAACCTATCTGAGCTATTTACCACCATAACCCCACACTGTAACCTATCTGAGCTATTCACCACCACAATCCACACTGTAACTTATCTGAGCTATTCACCACCATAACTCCACACTCTAACCTATCTGAGCTATTTACCACCATAACCCCACACTGTAACCTATCTGAACTATTTACCACCATAACTCCACAATGTAACCTATCAATGTAACCTATTTACCACCATAACTCCACAATGTAACCTATCTGAGCTATTTACCACCATAACCCCACACTCTAACCTATCTGAGCTATTTACCACCATAACTCCACACTGTAACTCCACCTATCAATGTAACCTATTTACCACCATAACTCCACAATGTAACCTATCTGAGCTATTTACCACCATAACCCCACACTCTAACCTATCTGAGCTATTTACCACCATAACTCCACACTGTAACCTATCTGAGCTATTTACCACCATAACCCCAGACTGTAACCTATCTGAGCTATTCACCACCATCACTCCACACTGTAACCTATCTGAGCTATTTACCACCACAATTCCATACTCTAATCTGTCTGAGCTATTTACCACCATAACTCCACACTGTAACCTATCTGAGCTATTTACCACCATAACTCCACACTGTAACCTATCTGAGCTATTTACCACCATAATTCCACACTCTAACCTATCTGAGCTATTTACCACTAGAACTCCACAATGTAACCTATCTGAGCTATTTACCACCAAAACCCCACACTGTTACCTATCTGAGCTATTTACCACCATAACTCCACACTGTAACCTATCTGAGCTATTTACCACCATAACTCCACACTGTTACCTATCTGAGCTATTTACCACCATAACCCCACACTGTAACCTATCTGAGCTATTCACCACCACAATCCACACTGTAACTTATCTGAGCTATTCACCACCATAACTCCACACTCTAACCTATCTGAGCTATTTACCACCATAACCCCACACTGTAACCTATCTGAGCTATTTACCACCATAACCCCACACTGTAACCTATCTGAGCTATTCACCACCACAATCCACACTGTAACTTATCTGAGCTATTCACCACCATAACTCCACAATCTAACCTATCTGAGCTATTTACCACCATAACCCCACACTGTTACCTATCTGAGCTATTTACCACCATAACCCCACACTGTTACCTATCTGAACTATTTACCACCACAACCCCACACTGTTACCTATCTGAGCTATTTACCACCACAATCCCATACTCTAATCTGTCTGAGCTATTTACCACCATAACTCCACATTGTGACCTATCTGAGCTATTCACCACCATAATTCCACACTCTAACCTATCTGAGCTATTCACCACCATAATTCCACACTCTAACCTATCTGAGCTATTCACCACCATAATTCCACACTCTAACATGTCTGAGCTATTTACCACCATAATTCCACACTCTAACCTATCTGAGCTATTTACCACCATAATTCCACACTCTAACCTATCTGAGCTATTTACCACCATAATTCCACACTCTAACCTATCTGAACTATTTACCGCCATAATTCCACACTCTAACCTATCTGAGCTATTTACCACCATAATTCCACACTCTAACCTATTTGAGCTATTTACCACCATAATTCCACACTCTAACCTATCTGAACTATTTACCGCCATAATTCCACACTCTAACCTATCTGAGCTATTTACCACCATAATTCCACACTCTAACCTATTTGAGCTATTTACCACCATAATTCCACACTCTAACCTATCTGAGTTATTCACCACCATAATTCCACACTCTAACCTATCTGAGCTATTCACCACCATAATTCCACACTCTAACCTATCTGAGCTATTCACCACCATAATTCCACACTCTAACCTATCTGAGCTATTCACCACCATAATTCCACACTCTAACCTATCTGAGCTATTCACCACCATAATTCCACACTCTAACCTATCTGAGCTATTCACCACCATAATTCCACACTCTAACCTATCTGAGCTATTCACCACCATAATTCCACACTCTAACCTATCTGAGCTATTTACCACCATAACTCCACACTGTAACCTATCTGAGCTATTTACCAACATAACCCCACACTATAACCTATCTGAGCTATTTACCACCATAACTCCACACTGTAACCTATCTGAGCTATTCACCACCACAATCCACACTGTAACTTATCTGAGCTATTCACCACCATAACTCCACACTCTAACCTATCTGAGCTATTTACCACCATAACCCCACACTGTAACCTATCTGAGCTATTTACCACCATAACCCCACACTGTAACCTATCTGAGCTATTCACCACCACAATCCACACTGTAACTTATCTGAGCTATTCACCACCATAACTCCACAATCTAACCTATCTGAGCTATTTACCACCATAACCCCACACTGTACCTATCTGAGCTATTTACCACCATAACCCCACACTGTTACCTATCTGAGCTATTTACCACCACAACCCCACACTGTTACCTATCTGAGCTATTTACCACCACAATCCCATACTCTAATCTGTCTGAGCTATTTACCACCATAACTCCACATTGTGACCTATCTGAGCTATTCACCACCATAATTCCACACTCTAACCTATCTGAGCTATTCACCACCATAATTCCACACTCTAACCTATCTGAGCTATTCACCACCATAATTCCACACTCTAACATGTCTGAGCTATTTACCACCATAATTCCACACTCTAACCTATCTGAGCTATTTACCACCATAATTCCACACTCTAACCTATCTGAGCTATTTACCACCATAATTCCACACTCTAACCTATCTGAACTATTTACCGCCATAATTCCACACTCTAACCTATTTGAGCTATTTACCCGCCATAATTCCACACTCTAACCTATCTGAGCTATTTACCACCATAATTCCACACTCTAACCTATTTGAGCTATTTACCACCATAATTCCACACTCTAACCTATCTGAACTATTTACCGCCATAATTCCACACTCTAACCTATCTGAGCTATTTACCACCATAATTCCACACTCTAACCTATTTGAGCTATTTACCACCATAATTCCACACTCTAACCTATCTGAGTTATTCACCACCATAATTCCACACTCTAACCTATCTGAGCTATTCACCACCATAATTCCACACTCTAACCTATCTGAGCTATTCACCACCATAATTCCACACTCTAACCTATCTGAGCTATTCACCACCATAATTCCACACTCTAACCTATCTGAGCTATTCACCACCATAATTCCACACTCTAACCTATCTGAGCTATTCACCACCATAATTCCACACTCTAACCTATCTGAGCTATTCACCACCATAATTCCACACTCTAACCTATCTGAGCTATTTACCACCATAACTCCACACTGTAACCTATCTGAGCTATTTACCAACATAACCCCACACTATAACCTATCTGAGCTATTTACCACCATAACCCCACACTGTAACCTATCTGAGCTATTCACCACCACAATCCACACTGTAACTTATCTGAGCTATTCACCACCATAACTCCACACTCTAACCTATCTGAGCTATTTACCACCATAACCCCACACTGTAACCTATCTGAGCTATTTACCACCATAACCCCACACTGTAACCTATCTGAGCTATTCACCACCACAATCCACACTGTAACTTATCTGAGCTATTCACCACCATAACTCCACAATCTAACCTATCTGAGCTATTTACCACCATAACCCCACACTGTTACCTATCTGAGCTATTTACCACCATAACCCCACACTGTTACCTATCTGAGCTATTTACCACCACAACCCCACACTGTTACCTATCTGAGCTATTTACCACCACAATCCCATACTCTAATCTGTCTGAGCTATTTACCACCATAACTCCACATTGTGACCTATCTGAGCTATTCACCACCATAATTCCACACTCTAACCTATCTGAGCTATTCACCACCATAATTCCACACTCTAACCTATCTGAGCTATTCACCACCATAATTCCACACTCTAACCTATCTGAGCTATTTACCACCATAATTCCACACTCTAACCTATCTGAGCTATTTACCACCATAATTCCACACTCTAACCTATCTGAGCTATTTACCACCATAATTCCACACTCTAACCTATCTGAACTATTTACCGCCATAATTCCACACTCTAACCTATTTGAGCTATTTACCGCCATAATTCCACACTCTAACCTATTTGAGCTATTTACCACCATAATTCCACACTCTAAACCTATCTGAGTTATTCACCACCATAATTCCACACTCTAACCTATCTGAGCTATTCACCACCATAATTCCACACTCTAACCTATCTGAGCTATTCACCACCATAATTCCACACTCTAACCTATCTGAGCTATTCACCCACCATAATTCCACACTCTAACCTATCTGAGCTATTCACCACCATAATTCCACACTCTAACCTATCTGAGCTATTCACCACCATAATTCCACACTCTAACCTATTTGAGCTATTTACCACCATAATTCCACACTCTAACCTATCTGAGCTATTCACCACCATAATTCCACACTCTAACCTATTTGAGCTATTTACCACCATAATTCCACACTCTAACCTATTTGAGCCATTCACCACCATAATTCCACACTCTAACCTATTTGAGCTATTTACCACCATAATTCCACACTCTAACCTATCTGAGCTATTCACCACCATAATTCCACACTCTAACCTATTTACCACCATAATTCCACACTCTAACCTATTTGAGCTATTCACCACCATAATTCCACACTCTAACCTTTTTGAGCTATTTACCACCATAATCCAATACTCTAACCTGTCTGAGCTGAGTAATTCCTATCCTTAATCCTAGATAAACTATCAGGGTAGGGGAGGGTAGGGGTGACTTTACAATACTAAATACAATAAAGATGTCATGTAATATTTGTTAAGTATTTCAAAGAACTAGAATGTAAATGACTACAGGACAAACACTGGGATATTTTCTGAGTGTTTAATGTTATGATAAGGAATGAACTGTCAGTTAACTTTCAGCAATATGTAATGTTATGATAAGAAATAAGATATATATATATTTATTGTTGTTAAAAATCCACACTTTGGTGAAATTCTGACAAACCTCTCACAAGCTAGGTAAAATCACCAATCAAGTGGTCAGAAGTGCAAGCATACAGATCATAGCACCTCTCACCAGCTACATAAAATCACTGGTCAAGTGGTCAAAAGTGCAAGCTTACAGATCACAGCACCTCTCATCAGCTACGTAAAATCACTGGTCAAGTGGTTAGAAGTGCAAGCTTACAGATCACAGCACCTCTCATCAGCTACGTAAAATCACTGGTCAAGTGTTCAAAAGTGCAAGCTTACAGATCACAGCACCTCTCACAAGCTAGGTAAAATCACTGGTCAAGTGGTCAGAAGTGCAAGCTTACAGATTACAGCACCTCTCACAAGCTAGGTAAAATCACTGGTCTAGTGGTCAGAAGTGCAAGCTTACAGATCACAGCACCTCTCACCAGCTAGGTAAAATCACTGGTCAAGTGGTCAAAAGTGCAAGCTTACAGATCACAGCACCTCTCACAAGCTAGGTAAAATCACCAATCAAGTGGTTAGAAGTGCAAGCTTACAGATCATAGCACCTCTCACCAGCTACGTAAAATCACTGGTCAAGTGGTTAGAAGTGCAAGCTTACAGATCACAGCACCTCTCACCAGCTAGGTAAAATCACTGGTCAAGTGGTCAAAAGTGCAAGCTTACAGATCACAGCACCTCTCACCAGCTCGGTAATATCACTGGTAATATCACTTCCAGATCACAGCACCTCTCACCAGCTCGGTAATATCACTGGTAATATCACTTCCAGATCACAGCACATTTCCCTAGCTTGGTAAAATCACCACTCCAGCAGATCTAAAGGTCAAAAAGACAAGTTTTTTTGTGATGTCATTTTGAATTTCTAATTGAACTGATTGTACTTCTTAATCCAAAATTTACCTTTGTCTCACAGTAAGGCTTACAAAACTAACAGACCTAATGAGTGAGTGAGTGAATTGCTTTTTAAGCTGCTGCATCAGAAATTTACAGCTATCCAGGGGTAGGAATGTGTAAAAAAAAAAAAAGTAATATCACATATAGCTTGTCCGAGTCTGTTTTCAGATTGTTAAGCTGTATTAACACACATCAGCAGTTAGTCCAGAACTTATTGTACAAATACTCAAATTCAAACTTGACCTGTATATTATAATTATATATCAATATTTTAACTTTTTCAAAGATTGTTGAAAATCAAAACAAATATAAATGCATGGAGACCAAAGTATAAAGGTTGGACCGAGGATAGACACAGATGATCACAGAGGGAAGCTGATGTGTAATAACAAAATCACATTACACACTCCTCAGCTCCAACAGGAAAGTTGGCAGGGTTTCATTTTGATCAAAACCATTACATAATAAAAGCATGAATTACAAATGCTGTATTTAAATATGACAACTTAATTTAACACCTGCACAATGATTTGCATATACCTGTAAAATTTAAAGGGGATTTATCACGATTATCATCAATACACACATTACTTCCCCGTCATTAAATATTTATGATCACATTAAAAAACTGTTTTTCAAATTTAACACTTTTTATAACCAAAGTATACAGAAAAATGACTCCATTTGGTAACAAAAAAAAACTTGTGTTTTCTATATAAAAATCAATAACTGTATTTAATAAGTAAAAACATTATTTACAGGCTTAAATATAATAACATTTAGAGGTTTAAAATAAAATAACATTTAGAGGTTTAAAATATAATAACATTTGGAGGCTTAAAATATAATAACATTTACAGGCTAAAAATATAATAACATTTAGAAGCTAAAAATATAATAACATTTACAGGCTTAAAATATAATAACATTTACAGGCTTAAAATATAATAACATTTAGAAGCTAAAAATATAATAACATTTACAGGCTTAAAATATAATAACATTTACAGGCTTAAAATATAATAACATTTACAGGCTTAAAATATAATAACATTTAAAGGCTTAAAATATAATAACATTTAGAGACAAACAAATCTAGGATGGTCTTGAGCTTAAGACAAACCAATCTAGGATGGTCCAGAGCTCTCAAGTCAAACCAATCTAGAATGGTCCATAGCTAAAGACAAATAAATGTAGGATGGTCCAGAGCTCAAGACAAACAAACCTAGGATGGTCCAGAGCTCAAGACAAATAAATGTAGGATGGTCCAGAGCTCAAGACAAACAAATGTACGATGGTCCAGAGCTCAAGACAAACCAATCTACTATGGTCCAGAGCTCAAGACAAACAAACCTAGGATGGTCCAGAGCTCAAGAAAAATAAATCTATGATGGTCCAGAGCTCAAGACAAACAAATCTATGATGGTCCAGAGCTCAGACAAACCAATCTACTATGGTCCAGAGCTCAAGACAAACCAAACTAGGATGGTCCAGAGCTCAAGACAAACAAACCTAGGATGGTCCAGAGCTCAAGAAAAACAAATCTAGGATGGTCCAGAGCTCAGACAAACCAATCTACTATGGTCCAGAGCTCAAGACAAACCAATCTAGGATGGTCCAGAGCTCAAGACAAACAAACCTAGGATGGTCCAGAGCTCAAGAAAAACAAATCTAGGATGGTCCAGAGCTCAAGACAAACCAATCTACGATGGTCCAGAGCTCAAGACAAACCAACCTACTATGGTCCAGAGCTCAAGACAAACCAATCTAGGATGGTCCAGAGCTCAAGACAAACAAACCTAGGATGGTCCAGAGCTCAAGACAAACAAACATAGGATGGTCCAGAGCTCAAGAAAAACAAATCTACGATGGTCCAGAGCTCAAGACAAACAAATCTACGATGGTCCAGAGCTCAAGACAAACCAATCTACTATGGTCCTGAGCTCAAGACAAACCAATCTAGGATGGTCCAGAGCTCAAGATAAACAAACCTAGGATGGTCCAGAGCTCAAGAAAAACAAATCTACGATGGTCCAGAGCTCAAGACAAACAAATCTACGATGGTCCAGAGCTCAAGACAAACAAACCTAGGATGATCTAGAGCTCAAGAAAAACAAATCTACGATGGTCCAGAGATCAAGACAATCAAACCTAGGATGATCTAGAGCTCAAGACAAACATGAGGCTTATCATGTTTAGGTTTTACTAAATTATAATGATGGTCTGGAGTTCAAGAAAAAAAGCTAAAACTTGTTGTGGATTTTACCAAAATACAAGAAATTTTGTGAAAATCAGATTTTCTTACATCAGAAAATGTATCTAATATAGGTTACCTATTTCTGTATACCTTAACAAATAGTGCAATTAATTCTGTCAGTAATAATATGAATGACCATTTCAGTACTTACACAATGTTTTGTTGTATGAAACAAAATTTACAATGCATAAATA
Source organism: Tegillarca granosa (assembly GCA_029721355.1). Lineage (NCBI taxonomy): Eukaryota > Metazoa > Mollusca > Bivalvia > Arcoida > Arcidae > Tegillarca > Tegillarca granosa. The sequence goes on along the minus strand of CM056610.1, from coordinate 22,711,121 downwards.
TACCTTTAAAAATACTAAAAGTAGAAAAAACAAAAAGTGAAAAACTTGACAGAATCTTGATCTTATTTTTGAAGTGCAATTAAAAAATGTAGAAATAAAAACAAGAGGCCCAAGTTGGCCCTAATTTGCTCATCTGAGTTTAAATGTAACTGGTATGTCTTGATAATACCTGGTAAGTCATAACATGTTGCCTAAATATAAGTGGTTTCAGAAAACATTATTTTTATTGTTTTGGTTTTTAGCTATGTAGGTCAATGTGACCTACATTTGGTAGCTATGGCAACCAAAAAACACAAATCTGAAAGGCAATGTTCTCTAGATGCTTTTGACCAAGTTTGAACAAAATGAGACCTGAAGTTTCTGAGAAGAAATCATTTGAAGCAATTGTTGATGGACAAACAGACGGATGACGGACAGGCGGATGGACGACGAATGATGGAGGGTCTGCCTCTTTTGATACCAATAGCTCACATGAGCACTTTGTGTTCAGGTAAGCTAAAAAAACTCATTTCTTTTTTCCAAATAGCCAGCATACAGCAATTTTAAACCTTTTTTCTCTGACCTAAACCTCATGTCCAAGAGCAGAGACACAAAACATTAAAATTTAAAATCTACATTTAAATATCTTCAAATATAGTTGAAATAGCAGCAAAACCACAAAGGTAAAAAAAAATATTCTATGACCTTGACATTGACTTGCACATAGCAACTAAATGTGCAGTCATGGTGCTGACCTATGACCTTGGCTTCATATAGCAAACAGATCAAAAGTAAAAATCAGCATTTAAATATCTTCTAAAATAGCAAATGCACAACTGACTAGAACTGTACCTATTGTAGGTCCATCAACTGACTAGAACTCTTCCTATTGTAGGCCCATCAACTGACTTGAACTGGTCCTATTGTAGACCAATCAACTGACTAAAACTGGTCCTATTGCAGGCCCATCAAATGACTAGAACTGGTCCTACTGTACGCCCATCAACTGACTAGAATTGTTGTCCTATTGTAGACCCATCAACTGACTAGAACTCTTCCTACTGTAGGCCTATCAACTGACTAGAACTGTTGTCCTATTGTAGACCCATCAACTGACCAGAACTGGTCCTATTGTAGGCCCATCAACTGACTAGAACTGTGGTCTTATTGTAGGCTCATCAACTGACCAGAACTGGTCCTACTGTAGGCCCATCAACTGACTAGAACTGGTCCTATTGTAGACCCATCAACTGACTAGAACTAGTCCTACTGTAGGCCCATCAAATGACTAGAACTGGTCCTACTGTAGGCCCATCAACTGACTAGAACTGTTGTCCTATTGTAGACCCATCAACTGACTAGAACTCTTCCTACTGTAGGCCCATCAACTGACTAGAACTCTTCCTATTGTAGGCCCATCAACTGACTAGAACTGGTCCTATTGTATGCCCATCAACTGAATAGAACAGGTCCTTTTGTAGGCCCATCAAATGACTAGAACTGGTCCTATTGTAGGCCCATCAACTGAATAGAACAGGTCCTTTTGTAGGCCCATCAAATGACTAGAACTGGTCCTACTGTAGGCCCATCAACTGACTAAAACTGGTCCTATTGTAGGCCCATCAAATGACTTAAGAACTGGTCCTATTTACATTATTAATCATGAATACCTACCTTCCTCTTCTGTTAAAAACTGAGGTATTTTTACGGAAAACAAAACTGTATTCATCACTTTGTCCATAGGACATAACAATGTCTTTGTATTCTTCCATAACACATTGTGCTGCCCTGGTCATTAAATTTAGGGCTCTGTCATCATTTGGTTTAACAAAATGATGAACATCTGTAAATCTGTAATATTTAATATAAATAAATTAATTACATTTTATTGGTTACTAGCGCTAACAAGACAAATTGCCCCCAATATGTTGATATCGAATTTATACTCTGATTAATTTTGATTTGACATTTTAAAAGAGTTAGGAAATAATATGAGGGAGTATGTTTGTTTGAAGAAAGTAAAATAATATAACAGTTTTTTGGACTTGATTTTACTATGGTGTTAAACAATGTTAAACAAGATTCTGAGAGCATAATGATATATCAAAACATCTTCTGTTTCCATATAGTGTTGTCTAGAGTTATCTACCTTGATTTATAAATGTGATAAAAATATCTAAAAATATCTGTGACTTGTTTTTCAGGATAGAGAGAGAGAGAGAGAGAGAGAGAGAGAGAGAGAGAGAGAGAGAGAGAGAGAGAGTATAATTGCCATGATACTAGTATATGAGTTAAAGAAGTATGGAACCTAAGTATCCCGTGACATGTACTCATGTTATTTAAAGATATATATTTTGTATAGATCTTTTATAGTTTATTACTACAATAAGTCCTAATTAACCTATTCAAAGCCTTTCCTTAGACCTTCACCCAATAATTATAAAAAAAAAACTTTAAATCATATTTCAAAAAGCCTTTTATATTTAAGTTTTTTATTGGTTTAGACCTAACGCTGTCAGAATTGTCGACGAGTGTAGCACTGATCTTTAGCTCCTCAGAGGGAATTGATCCACAGATCATAAATGTTAAAAATGTTATAGCTGTAATATATATCATCATATTTGTATTCTGACAACCTTGGAGTCTTGAAAATGTTTTGTTGTCAAGTATGTGTCGCAAAAATGTATAATCTATTTTTAGATAAGAGAATTTAAAATGGTTCATAAAAAAGAAATATAATATTTCTCTTTTTCAGATGAATAATAAATCAAGTTTTTATTGCATTTTTCCAATTTATAACATAAAACTGCAATATAAAGATTTAAACTTTCTAGAAAACTTTATTAAATTTTCAATTTAGAAAAATATAAATTTAAACAAATAAGGTCCCTTTATATCAAATAGTATTTAACTTTAAGAAATACTTAGATAAATAATGTCCACTGATAATTTTGACTCTTAAATAACACCATAGAAATTTGAAGTTTCAAAAAACAATTCAAAAACATTTCCTGTACGTTCTTCTGTTGTTTTAATACCTTCCATTTACTGTTCAACCCCTGAATTATATTAATACTAGGGTGCTGACTTAGTGGCCTAAAGCCCAGACTTATGTATCACATCTCTTTTTACAGTCCTCGCCTTGTAAGTGGGAGGTCGTGGGTTCGAACCCTGACTGAGTCTGACCCAAGACTTGAAAGTGGGTAATGACTGTTCTTTCGCCAAGCACTCGACATTACGAAATGAAAGTCACAGTTCTTTCTGAGTGGAACTTAAAATAAGGTCCCGTGTCATGGCAGGCATGGCAAGATAAAGAACCCTGCTGTATGATGCCATCAGCACAATTCGCAGGCAAACTTTCTGCACTTTCATCTATAGCTGGCGATGTCTTGATATAAGTGAAATATTCTTGACTGGGATGTTAAACACCATTATTCAACTCTCAGGTCAACTCTTTTCACAGCCCTCATTTGAGGTTTTTCTTGGGCAGATTCTCAGATTAAAAACTTGCCAGAGTTAATACTTTACACATTCAGAAAAACTACACAGCTTATTGGACCCCTCCCCCCCCCCCATTCCTTTCTATTTGACAATGAATAAGAGCTCTTATGAAAAATGTATGCCATCTGCTTATAAACACTGTACCAGGAGACAGGCTTATCATTTGGGTGAATACATTTTTTTTGCATTGGGAATGGAGCCTATCATTAAATACTCCTGAATGATTTTCCAATTTTTGACAACATAGTTTTCAAGAGTTTTAAATATTTAGGCTGCAAAAATATAACATTTACCAGTAAATCTGAAATATTTTCAATAAAATGTTTCCAAAAAAAGTCAAATATTTAAATTAATAAATAATAAATAAATAATAAATAATAAATAAATAAATAAATAAATAAATAAATGTTATCTTACCTGTGAAATGCTTTTCCATCTATCCTGATAACAATCCAACAATTTGGCAGACACTTATCTTCATTTTCAAATTGTTTTACATACTCAAACTTACTTTTGGCCATATTTAATTTCCAAGGAAGATCACGAACAAAAAAAGTTTAAACAAAACCCTTATTCTCTCTGTGTGTATATTTATATTCGAAGCTTTTATCAAATATTCAGGTCATTTCCCTTTTTTTGGTGGCTACCTGTGATACTATGATAACATCTTACTGTTATGTCAATATAAATTTCCAATCACTATAAAACCATTGATTATATATATATATATATATATATATCAGTAAATCTTTACATCTATGTTTGTCATTTAACAAGTCATTGTCAGTCACTAAACAATCACCAGGTAACAATGTGTTAACTGTAGGTATTTTTATGTCCTGTAGAATTCTGCTCTAACACAGATCACTTGTACGTCTGGTGTTCTCCTCTTCTGTAAGGTAACCTATCATTTATCCTGTTCAGTTCTGCAGTAATAAACTACATGGTATCCTGTTTATATATCTAACATGCCTGTCAGTATATCCTGTTCAATTCTGCTATTACATACCTAATTCCCCTATCTAATTCTGTTACAGAACACAAATTATCCATTCATTCTCATTCTGCCTTAATATACCAGTTCATTATCCTGTCAATAAGGACCACCTATTCTAATGAATTTTACTGATCATAGACATTCAGAAAATCACAGTTGTTCACACGTCTTCACTTGTTCTGATATGAAAAAAAATTTATATATATATATATGTGTGTATATATTATATATATATATATATATATATATATATATATATATATATATATATATATATATATATATAGTGAGGTTTTGTCTACAATACTTTAAAAACACAATTGTAAAGCAAATGCATTATAAAAAGACAAGAATTGGCAATGTCCATAATTGTATGGTTGACTGGAGAATTTTATAAACTAGCTGACTTGATAATTTTTTTATAAATTGAGGTGTATACTTTACTATAGAAGTACTACACCTACTGAGTACCGGTACTTATAAATACTTTGGTCAACATTCATCAATACATGATAAAGAGAAACATAAATAAAATATAAGTGTACTTTAAAATTGACATATAATCTTATAATGTATGTGTATTCACTCTCTTAATGGTCTAGTTTAACCACTCGCTAGAATTTCCACAAATATGAAAATGGTTTGTTTTCCATAAAATTTTATGGAATACCATAAAAATGGGATAGTACTTAATGTAATTTAATCAATAGTGTTTATATTCCAGGGAATTTTCAGAGAACAAAAAATGAACTAATTAGAAAGAAAAAAGGGTATTAATTTCCAATAAAAAGAAATCAGACCCATGACTTCCATATCTTAATGCTATGATCTTGGCCAAAAACCAGTCGCTGCCTATTTTCAAGTCTTGGTCGAAACCTAGCCAAGGTATTGAAACCCAACCTTTCACATAAGAAGCCAGCACTTTCCATTTAAGCTATTTGTAGTGGCAAAATAGAAAAAAAGTAAAAACTCGACCCTAAGAACCCTCAACCTAAAATTAAAGTTTCATTATCAATTTATATATGTGTTTTTCTCCAAACACTCTCATTTTCCCTACCATTCCAGAGCTGATAGCAGTGAAATTAAAACTTGAAATGCCATTCCAACCAACCAAACAATCAACTTAAATAATGTATCAATTGCCTTTTATACCATCTATATACATAATGTTCTGATGTATTAACCAGGTAAAGGTCTATATATGTCATTCAACAGAACTAATTTTGTAAAACAGTTAATACCTATATATTGTACAGGTATAGAATTTTTATCCAGCATTCCCGTACAGTCCAATAAACATGAATAGATAAATTAACTCCTAAAAACTAATGTCTAGAATGAAAATCGAATTCTGTTTATTCAACGGGTAAAAAATGTACAAAATGTCTTTTTATACTGACTTATGTTTATTTAAACATAAAAAAAATTAATAAATACTCACTCTTATTAGTTATTGTCAGGAAAGTGTGTGCATGTGTGTGTGTGTGTGAGAAAGAGAGAGAAAGAGAGAGAGAGAGAGCATGTATTAGTGTATAAGTGCATGTGTGTGCCATGAGAATGAGACCTCTCTCTACCTCTACCTCTCTCTCTACCTCTCTTTCTCTCTGTGTTTGTGTGAAAATTAATCGAATGAGTAAATTAAGAACTTAACAAGCTCTACTAGAGTTGGGTACCTGAAAAATATAAGGTGCAATGGTATCACTTTATTATTATTATTATTATTATTATTATTAATAACAATATTTTTTTCTATTTTGCTAAACACTAAAGTGTGTTCTACCCTATACCACAAACCATTTGAGTGTTCCTAAAATTTGTGTGATGTTTGAACAACTCTGATAAGATAAATATCATGAGTGTCCATATTAACGGAATTAAGCTGTAGAGTGGAGTGGAGTGGAGTAAAGGAGTTTAACGCCCCAGTCAAGATTGTTTCACTTATTTCAAGGCGGTCAGTTCTGGGATGGTGGAGAAAACCAGAGTGCCCAGAGAAAACCACCGACCTTTGGCAAGTAAACTGACAAACTTTCTCACACTAGGATCTGTCCCAAGTGGGATTCGAACCCAAGTGGTGTGAGGTGCTGTGATCTGTTAGCACACACTTTAGACCACTCTGCCACCGAGGCCTCTAATTAAGTTGTAGAAGTGAATGGTTTATTTTAAAGTATCTGAGCTATCTGTTAAGACAAAAATCTGTCTAAAAAATTAACAAAGTGTAAAATCTAAAAAACAGTAAAACCTTTTAATAGGTTTTAATAGCCCTCATTAAATTTGCCATACTGTTTATTGTCACTGCAATTTGAAATCAAAAAATCTTTTTTTTTTTAATGTTTTTTTTTAAATTTTTATGAATCTTCCTTGATTTATGGCCCAAACTCTTTATAATGCCAAAATTGGACCTAACAGATGATGGTGGCAATGAATCATTGTTTTACTGCATTGGCATTTTCACAAATTATAAAAATACCCCTAGAAAATCAATTGGGCAAGTGCTTTAACAACTTAGCAACCAAGATATTGTAACAGTCTCTTCATAGCAACCAAGATATTGTAACACTCTCTTCATAGCAACCAAGATATTGTAACAGTCTCTTCATAGCAAGCAAGATATTGTAACAGTCTCTTCATAGCAAGCAAGATATTGTAACAGTCTCTTCATAGCAACCAAGATATTGTAACACTCTCTTCATATCGACCAAGATATTGTAAAACTCTCTTCATAGCAACCAAGATATTGTAACAGTCTCTTCTTTTCCAGTTTCTGTCTTAAAATAAAACCAACCAGGTTTGATTGTAAAAAATAAAATGATCTAAGTTAATTATTTTCCTGGTGTGGTCAAAGGATCAAACTCCTAAATGTACCAGAGTTCAATCTTACATATATAATATATTACAATTAATGTACATAGTGACTCCCCCTAATATTAATAATAAATAGTGTCTCTATAAGGTAATGGATTAAAAGGTCATGCCAGTGTCTGCAGACTAGATAGATCATTTGATTTGTTGGTAGTAATTTCGTACCATGATCATTTCATACCCAAATTTCCTATTTCGTACCCAAATTGGTCCAATTCATACCATACCATATGACCATTTCGTACCATACAGTATTCAGTGAAAATAACCATTTCGCATCAATGACCTTATAAAGACGTAATAAAAATATTTTTTTTAAAAGTTAAAAAATAAATAATACTAATAAATTTATAACTACTTATAACAATTTTTTATTCGGGGGATTTTTTTAGGGTGTTAGTTTGACTAAAAATATTCAACTTTTACTGAAAATGTTATAATTTAAATTAGGTGGTATCTTCTTATTTTCTTTCAGGTTGTTATTTTGATTAAAGAATGTTGAATTTTACTTAAACGTAAAGGAAAATCATACTAAAGTTAGCAGTAAACTATGGTACGAAAAGGTCAAACAAGATGTTACAAATTGGTTATGGTACGAAATGGTCATGGTACGAAATAACTATAAACAATTTGATTAAGCACTTGAAATAAGTCTTAGGTTCATTTCTGTTTTTACTCTCTTCTTTAAATCTTTTCTAATGGTGCAAATATGCAAGAACAAATGGCACAATTTCTAATACTTTGTAAAACAGAGCTCAACAATCGTTAATTTGGACTTGATAATAGTAACTTTGTATGATTAAAAAGGATTTTATCTTAATTTCATTAAATCTATTATTAATTTTCTAAAATATATTTATCCCCATCAGAGTATTATCTCAAAACTTTGATAGCAAAACTTAAATTTTGTGTCTACATCGAAAAGATTAAAAAAAAACTTAAGTTAATACAGTATATCCTGCTTTCAAGACTAACTCTATCTTTATAAGGCCATTTTTACAAGATTCCTTGGACAGTGGAGTCTTATTCAAATCCTAAATGTAAGAAAGTTTGTCAGTTCACATGAAAAAGTTTGGTAAATTAAAACGAGAAAACAAAATTTTGTCTAAATTAAACCCTGAGTTATCCAAAAACCTGTCTTAACTGAACCGTGAGTTATCCAAAAACCTGTCTTAACTGAACCCTGAGTTATCCAAAAACCTGTTTAAACTGAACCCTGAATTAACCAAAAACCTGTCTAAACTGAACCCTGAATTAACCAAAAACCTGTCTAAACTGAACCCTGAATTAACCAAAAACCTGTCTAAACTGAACCCTGAGTTATCCAAAAACCTGTCTAAACTGAACCCTGAGTTATCCAAAAACCTGTCTAAACTGAACCCTGTATTAACCAAAAACCTGTCTAAACTGAACCCTGAGTTATCCAAAAACCTGTCTAAACTGAACCCTGGATTAACCAAAAACCTGTCTAAACTGAACCCTGAATTAACCAAAAACCTGTCTAATCACACAACACACTTATTCAGTGTAATAAAAAAAATATTTAATCAGAAGAAAATCTTTGTTCATAAAGGTGTCTGATTGTAAGTGGGTCAACATCAAGCTTTTTGCATCCTTTACTAAGGCTTTAGCGGTACATTCTTCTACCTTACAGCATTTTATAATATATTTAAAACTTTTACAGCTGGAGAATGTCAATTAATTATACAAAAGAGATTAAATTCCATAAATGACATTTTATTTAAACACCTGGATAAAGTAAGTACATTTTACCTATTTAACCTGTACAAAACTCAATCAATTTATTGATTAAGGTAGATTAGTACTAATAAAACTCACATGAAGTGTTTATCAAATGTCAAATAGTTTTTCACATACACCACATTTCATATCAAACTTCAGATATACATAAATCTACAAAATGTCCAAACAGAGTATACAGATTAACATAATTAATACAAACAACAGCAAACAATGATTTTGTGTATTGTTTAAAAAAAAAAAAAACTGTGCAGAAATTCTCAAAAATATCTCATCTAAACAATCAGAATTTTTCAGTAAAAATGAAAATTGTTATGCAGAATCAAAAAGTCCTTAATGACATTAGGTACATTTTAAACTTCTTAACATAAAAACTTGTGATGCAGAAGAGTTCTTCAACCTTCAGCCATATAAATGTATAATGTAGGCCTATGACACAGTGTATACTACAGCATTGAAAATGTATCATGTGACAATAAAATTCAGTAACTACTAAGTTTATGTGACCTTAAGACAAAGGATCTACTATAGTAAACATATCATGTGACCTTAAGATACAGTATCTACTATAGTAAACATATCATGTGACCTTAAGACAGTATCTACTATAGTTAGTACACATATCATTTGACCTCAAGACAGTATCTAAAATAAACATACCATGTGACCTTAAGAAGGTATCTACTATAATAAACATATCATGTGACCTTAAGACAGTATCTACTATAGTAAACATATCATGTGACCTTAAGACACAAAAGCTACTATAGTAAACATATCATATGTGACCTTAAGACACAATATCTACTATAGTAAATGTATCATGTGACCTTAAGACACAATATCTACTATAGTAAACATATCATGTGACCTTAAGACACAATATCTACTATAGTAAACAAATCATGTAACTGTAAAGACAGAGTATCTACTATAGTAAACATATCATGTGACCTTAAGCACAGTATCTACTATAGTAAACTTATCATGTGACCTTAAGACACAGTATCTACTGTAGTAAACAAATCATGTAACTGTAAAGACAGAGTATCTATTATAGTAAACATATCACGTGACCTCAAGACACAGTATCTACTATAGTAAACATATCATGTGACCTTAAGACACAATATCTACTATAGTAAACATATCATGTGACCTTAAGACACAGTATCTACAATAGTAAATGTATCATGTGACCTTAAGACACAATATCTACTATAGTAAACATATCATGTGACCTTAAGACACAGTATCTAATATAGTAAACATATCATGTGACCTTAAGCAGCCCTCAAAGTGGGTTTAAAAGACAATTGGCCAACTGGCTACCATTTTTTAATTGCAGGTGGCCAACTGCAATTCCAGATAACCAAGTACTTTTTTCAGGTCGCCAAGCAAAAAAAAGTATTATTATTATAAAGAAATTTAAGCTTTTTATAATGTTTCTTAAACAAATTAAAGAAATTTAAACGGTGTTGTGTTGTTGTTGTCTATTTATTTGATCATCATAAGAGATGCAACGGATTCTTTTGATATTTTATCCGCCATTACCTCCGGGTCTGGCGTACTTTATCTTTTAAGAAATTTTGTTAACTGAAGTTGAGATATGATCATGAAAATGACCAATCGTTCTCTAGCTCACACATATGCTTGACAGTGACAATAAAAAATGCCAATGATGAGTCAAGCACACAAATGACTTTGACTATTAAACTCTGAAGCGAAAACTATACAGGGGAGTTTGCAATACTGGATTTGCCAATTAAAATTCTGACTGAATATGAATCTGTTTTCTATTAAGATTTTACAACTTGACCGGACAGTTCTCGGGGTTTTTCGTTACGTAAAATATGACTTCTCTTGGCAAACAAAAAGCTAAAAATAAGATTTTCATCTTTTAAACTATTTTATTTTGCATATAATGTCTCAAATGTATTTAGGCTTGTCTGGTAAACTTTTTAAATAAAATGACAACATAGAAATTACACTTTGTAAAAACAGTGCTTTTATATGAAAAAACCCAAAAAAATTCAGAGGTTTTGTCCCCCGTCATTCTAATATCTAAGTAGGAAAATGATTCACGATGACTCGGAACATTTAATTGGCAAATGGTCTATTGAAACGGAGTTGCTACTCGCTTCATTATCACACAAACGCTTTAGAGTAACATAAAGAATACGGTAATTGTAAAGCGCAAAAATGACTTTTGACTAAAATCTGAAGCGGACATGATACAGATCTCATAAATTCCGATTTCTGGTCGCCACTGATTAAATGAGAAGTGAACAAGCTGGCGACCATTTTGAGATTTAAACTCGCCAAACACAATTCTAGGTCGATTTGGCGACCATTTTAGTCGACAAAATTGAGGGCTGTTAAGACAGTATCTACTATAGTAAACATATCATGTGACCTTAAGACAGTATCTACTATAGTTAGTACACATATCATGTGACCTCAAGACACAGTATCTACTATAGTAAACGTATCATGTGACCTTAAGACACAATATCTACTATAGTAAACATATCATGTGACCTTAAGACACATTTTCTACTATAGTAAACATATCATGTGACCTTAAGACACATTTTCTACTATAGTAAACATATCATGTGACCTTTAGACACAGTGTCTACTATAGTAAACATATCATGTGACCTTAAGACACATTATCTACTATAGTAAACATATCACGTGACCTCAAGACACAGTATCTACTATAGTAAACATATCATGTGACCTTAAGACACTGCATCTACTATAGTAAACATATCATGTGACCTTAAGACACAGTATCTACTATAGTAACATTATCATGTGACCATAAGACACAGTATATACTATAGTAAACATATCATGTGACCTTAAGACACAGTATATACTATAGTAAACATATCATGTGACCTTAAGACACAGTATCTACTATAGTAAACATATCATGTGACCTTAAGACACAGTATATACTATAGTAAACATATCATGTGACCTTAGGACACGGTATATACTATAGTTAACATATCATGTGACCTTAAGACACAGTATATACTATAGTTAACATATCATGTGACCTTAGGACACGGTATATACTATAGTTAACATATCATGTGACCTTAAGACACAGTATATACTATAGTTAACATATCATGTGACCTTAGGACACGGTATATACTATAGTTAACATATCATGTGACCTTAAGACACAGTATATACTATAGTTAACATATCATGTGACCTTAGGACACGGTATATACTATAGTTAACATATCATGTGACCTGAAGACACAGTATCTACTATAGTAAACATATCATGTGACCTTAAGACACAGTATATACTATAGTTAACATATCATGTGACCTTAAGACACGGTATATACTATAGTAAACATATCATGTGACCTTAGGACACGGTATATACTATAGTTAACATATCATGTGACCTTAAGACACAGCATCTACTATAGTAAACATATCATGTGACCTTAAGACACAGTATCTACTATAGTAACATTATCATGTGACCTTAGGACACGGTATATACTATAGTTAACATATCATGTGACCTTAAGACACGGTATATACTATAGTAAACATATCATGTGACCTTAAGACACAGTATATACTATAGTAAACATATCATGTGACCTTAAGACACAGTATATACTATAGTAAACATATCATGTGACCTTAAGACACAGTATCTACTATAGTAAACATATCATGTGACCTCAAGACACAGTATTTACTACAGCAAAGTAAACAAAAAGGTTGACGAGTGCAAACATTGATCTTCACTTTAGGGTTCAATAAGTTACAAGTTTATCTAATTGAGTGGATTAAATAAGATTAAATGGATTAACTTGGTAAATAAACAATATTTTATAACAGGGATTACAAATTCCATTGATTCTACATTTGAAATCTTTTTTTTACAGTTAGACTAGAAAAGTTTTTGCAGGAAAAATTTTGTACTTATTTCCAATACTTCATTTCAATAATCAATCAATCTTAAGTATCCCCTCTACTACATAAAAACACAGATGCAAATATTTTTGTGCCTACTAGCCACAGACAATAGCCATGGACTTATTGTAACTATATATAAATGAATAACCATACAATGATAGTCTTTTACAACAAGATGTACCAAAATTACAATATAAACATATTTAAGGACCAAACCCTACACCCTAGTCTTTGACAATCAGTCATCCAGAAAAACTCAAACACGTTTTTTTAAAGTAACTGAAAAAAGAAATCTATGTATGAAAGACATGCATTGTCTCATGAGGTGGTGTTTGAACCTGTACAAAAATGAAAAGTTTCTATTGAAATTACATGCATTTAAATTGAGGTGTTTCCTCGAATATGGGTGGCTAGAAAATGAAAGCAGTCCTGACTGCCCCACACTTTAATAACATGTGACCACTTACAACATTGCAATTGGTCCTTTTAATGAAAACACCCTGTTATAAGTAACGTGCATACATTATTTTCCCGCTATTTGATAATACACAGGAAAATATACTGAATTTTGGTCAAATGTGACAATGTCTGCATTGTAACATTGTGTTTATTTATATGTATACTTTAGTTTGTGTGAAAATAGGTACAAATTTTGACTCTATAAAATCTTAATACAGATAAGAGGGTGTCATGGTCATCTTTCAAGCCCAGGTATAGTAACACAGACATACAAGACTGGATTAGACAATAAAGGCTTCTAGGTTATGAAGAGTGTTAAAAACCAAAGAGTGGGAGAAATAGCCATGACATCAGGATACTAAACAGGTATTGGAAGAGACAGTGGTCAGAATGAAAAAATAAGAACCTTTACCAAGACTGTTTGTCTGTAAATACATGAAACATGGACAGCTGTTGGAAAAGATGTCCCTGACAGAAAACTTAAATCCTAAACTGCATGAAACAGGGACACCTGTTGGTACGAGGTCCTTGACACAAAACTTAAATCCCCAACTCACAGCATGGGACAGGTTCACCTGTTGGTATGAGGTCCCTGACAGAAAACTTATAATCCCCAACTTACAGCATGGGACAGGGACACATGTTGGTATGAGGTCCCTGAAACAAAACTTAAATCCTAAACTGCATGAAACAGAGAAACTTGTTGGTATGAGGTCTCTGACACAAAACTTAAATCCCCAACTCACAGCATGGGACAGGGACACATGTTGGTATGAGGTCTCTGACACAAAACTTAAATCCCCAACTGCATAAAACAGGTACACCTGTTGGTATGAGGTCCCTGACACAAAACTTAAATCCCCAACTGCATAAAACAGGTACACCTGTTGGTATGAGGTCCCTGACACAAAACTTAAATCCCCAACTGCATAAAACAGGGACATCTGTTGGTGTGGGGTCCCTGACACAAAACTTAAATCCCCAACTGCATGAAACAGGGACATCTGTTGGTGTGGGGTCTCTGACACAAAACTTAAATCCCCATTAAAAGAATTGATGTAACGTTTTTGTGATGGCGTCCGTCAAAGGAATTGATGTAAAGTTTTTGTGATGGTGTCTGTCAAAGGAGTTGACATAAAGTTTTTGTGATGAAGTCTGTCAAAGGAGTTGACAAAAAGTTTTTGTGATGGTGTCCGTCAAATGAGTTGACATAAATTTTTTGTGATGGAGTCTGTCAAAGGAGTTGATGTAAAGTTTTTGTGATGAAGTCTGTCAAAGGAGTTGACATAAAGTTTTTGTGATGGTGTCTGTCAAAGGAGTTGATGTAAAGTTTTTGTGATGGCGTCCGTCAAAGGAGTTGATGTAAAGTTTTTATGATGGTGTCTGTCAAAGGAGTTGACAAAGTTTTTGTGATGGAGTCCATCGGAGGAGTTGTTGTAAAGTTTTTGTGATGGTGTCTGTCAAAGGAGTTGATGTAAAGTTTTTGTGATGGTGTCTGTCAAAGGAGTTGATGTAAAGTTTTTGTGATGGTGTCCGTCAAAGGAGTTGATGTAAAGTTTTTGTGATGGTGTCTGTCAAAGGAGTTGATGTAAAGTTTTTGTGATGGTGTCTGTCAAAGGAGTTGACATAAAGTTTTTGTGATGAAGTCTGTCAAAGGAGTTGACATAAAGTTTTTGTGATGGTGTCCGTCAAATGAGTTGACATAAAGTTTTTGTGATGGTGTCCGTCAAAGGAGTTGATGTAAAGTTTTTGTGATGGTGTCTGTCAAAGGAGTTGATGTAAAGTTTTTGTGATGGTGTCCGTCAAAGGAGTTGATTTAAAGTTTTTATGATGGTGTCTGTCAAAGGAGTTGACATAAAGTTTTTGTGATGGTGTCTGTCAAAGGAGTTGATGTAAAGTTTTTGTGATGGTGTCCGTCAAAGGAGTTGATGTAAAGTTTTTGTGATGGTGTCCGTCAAAGGAGTTGATGTAAAGTTTTTGTGATGGTGTCTGTCAAAGGAGTTGATGTAAAGTTTTTGTGATGGTGTCTGTCAAAGGAGTTGATGTAAAGTTTTTGTGATGGTGTCTGTCAAAGGAGTTGATGTAAAGTTTTTGTGATGGTGTCTGTCAAAGGAGTTGATGTAAAGTTTTTGTGATGGTGTCCGTCAAAGGAGTTGACATAAAGTTTTTGTGATGGAGTCCGTCGGAGGAGTTGACATAAAGTTTTTGTGATGGTGTCTGTCAAAGGAGTTGATGTAAAGTTTTTGTGATGGTGTCTGTCAAAGGAGTTGATGTAAAGTTTTTGTGATGGTGTACGTCAAAGGAGTTGTTGTAAAGTTTTTGTGATGGTGTCTGTCAAAGGAGCTGATGTAAAGTTTTTGTGATGGTGTCTGTCAAAGGAGTTGATGTAAAGTTTTTGTGATGGTGTCTGTCAAAGGAGTTGATGTAAAGTTTTTGTGATGGTGTCTGTCAAAGGAGTTGATGTAAAGTTTTTCATTGATACCAGATCAGCTGTTACAATCAATTCAGCTGTAAATGTTTTTGACATACTGAGATCAATATGTCCAACTTTAGCAGATGAGCAGTTTAAAGTAACTTTGGCTAATGAAAAAAGATTTAGCAACCTTAAGAATATTTGAAACCAACAAAAAATGTTAAAGTTAGTGCAGGTGTATTTGTTGCTAATATGGAAGGACAAGGGGTACTGGGAAAGGATTTTCATAAAATATGCAAATTGCCAGATTGACTTAGTAAAACGAGGTT
This sequence comes from Tegillarca granosa, assembly GCA_029721355.1. Classification (NCBI taxonomy): domain Eukaryota; kingdom Metazoa; phylum Mollusca; class Bivalvia; order Arcoida; family Arcidae; genus Tegillarca; species Tegillarca granosa. The sequence goes on along the minus strand of CM056610.1, from coordinate 22,694,854 downwards.
AAATTTTGGACAGAGATGGTGAAAATTCAGTAAGTTAAAAAGATGTCAGTTACAAGTCCATATAATAGACTAGATCAACATTTCCTGACAAAAGAAGATTGTCAAGCATTGCCTTACCAATGTGACCAGTGTGATAAGACTTACATCCATAAATACTCACTTTATAAGCATGTTTATGATAAACATCACAATAATGGGTACAAGTTTAAAAACTGACCTGGCAACTTATTCATTAGGTGTTATGATCTTGAACAGAATCAAATGAGATACCACTCTTTTAATAGATCACAAACTGTTGCTTCACGTGTACTACAAGACACTCATTCTACCTCACTGGATTCCTATTTAAAAGATGCTAGTGGCAAGCTTATTCCATAGACAGCACTCTAAGAGCAACCACACGGTCTTGGGAAAGAAAAGTTAATGTTATCCACTTAGAGGAAAACAGAATTAAGAATAGCACCAGAAGATTATAATACATGATAATCAGACAAATCTGGCAACCCTTCCGTTATACAACCATCACCTTTGGTTTTGCTATCTGAAAAGAATGAGATGGATGAGGACAGAGTTGAGTTGAGTTGAGTAATGGTGTTTATCGTCCAAGTCAAGAATATTTCACTTATATTGAGATGTCGCCAGCTATAGACGAAAGTGTGGAAATTTTTCCTGTGTGTTGCGCTGATGGCATTATACAGCAGAGTTCTTTATCGCGCCACACCTACCATGACATGGGACCTCATTTATATTAAGTTTCCATGCCAAAAACCATGACTTTCACTTGGTAATGCTGAGTGCTTGGCAAAATAACAGTCACTACCCACTTACAAGTCTTGGGTCAGACCAAGTAAGGTTCAAACCCACAACCTCCCACTTACGACGCTAGCACTCTACCAACTGAGCTATCACAGTGGTGGGTTGGGGACATAGGCAACTATAGTGTATATTTTGTTGTGATAAAAGCATCAAATAAAATACTTATTGATCACTTTTAGCATCCCTGGTTTTTATTTAGCTGTGACAGTGACACAGAAGGAGAGAAGTTTTATGTTACTGTAACAGTATTATTTTACTGAAGTTAAGCACCCATCGATCAGGCTGTGTAGTAGTTCTTTAGACTAATGAGCTTTTACAAAAACAAAAACAAAGTATGACAGTTTTTAATATTGATAAATAGACTGTTATATGAACTTATAAACAGGATCTGATATTATTACATTTCAGTTATTCACTCTTTTTTTATATTTTTTTAATTTTTATTTTTTAAATTTTTATTTATTTATCATTTTTTTGGTCACAGTTTTTAATCAATATCTTAATAGATTCTTACATTAAAATAACTACATAAACAATTACAAACATTTTTTAAAAAAAATAAATGTCATCAAAAACTGTGAATATATGGAAAATTAAAGTTACACATAGTAAAGTGTGGCAATTTTATAGATTTTTAGCTTCTAAAACCAGTCAACCATAAGTTCGATTTTCAGTGATTTGCACACAAAATTTGCTGTTACAAACACAGCGACACAAAAAGTAGACCTATAAATGCATGTTCTTTGCTCCACATTTAAATAAGATAGATATAAGGTAAATGTATTTAATTAATCAATTTAAACTGGTTTACTAACCTTTCCACATTTGTTCTTTATCACAATGTAAACCACGGAACCGGAATACGATGCGGGATGAATGTCGTAATAACAACCCCTTGATAGCAACAACAGATGAATTGATCAGTGATATAAAATGTTATATTGTATTATAGTATAGCCCAAATAATTCCAGTCCACTAAAAATTCATGTTAACTTTATCTTTTTGGGTGTTTGTCCAAAACGACGATCATTGGTTTGATTACTCGGATATTAACCCAATTTTGTTTCATTTCATTTTCTTTTTAATGATTAATGTTTATTTCCGGTTACAATGGATTTTCTCAGTTTCTCTTTCAGTTTGGTGATTGTTTTTAGACTGTATACCATTTAACTTGACAAAGAACCTAATCCAGAAGAGGACATAGGAAATTTGATGTTCAATTCACGGGTTTGGAAAAAGTACAACCAAAAATCGTTAAAAAGTGATATATATTTTTGTGTTTTCCCCCATTAGCATCAGGTGATCAGCTCAATTTCACAACAACATTTGATTAGCAAGGTTTTTGTTTCAAAACAGAAATTACTTTTTTCTGGTTAAAAAGTCTGTTTACAAAACATTAGATGTGAAGTAATTAACATTTTCTAATTTCTTATTTAAATGTTGAAAAGTTAAATTTGTTTAGTTAAAAGTTGAGCCAATATCAATAGATTAAATGATGATGGGAAAAGAGGATCAGTTTGATGTAAAAGTGGTATTACTTGGTAAAGCATATGCTGGGAAGACTTGTATGGTTGAAAGATACATCCATCAAAGATTTAGTGATACCGCATATCAAAATGTAAGTTTATGTACAGGTCTAAGTAATTTATGGATTTAAAAAATGCAAATTAAAACAGTCTTTATAGAAGTGTTATACCTGTGTTACATTACAATACAATACAATAAATACAATATAATACAATAAAATAATTTTTATTTAAAGTCAAATAAAATTACAACAGGTAACATAAGCTCTAATGAACTTTTAAAATCGACCAGTTAAACTAAATTTGTGATAATTGGTGTGATTAGGAAGACAGTGTGCTATAAACTCTGTGTGTGTGTGTGTGTGTGTCTCTCTCTCTCTCTCTCTGTCTCTCTCTCATTCATATAAAATTTAGTATATTTTGACAAAATAAAACAATGTTGCAGGAGAACTAGCTACCATGCTCAAGTCAAATTTCAGGCAAAATTAACTCTAAAATTTCCAAATGTGGGAGGGACAAAAAAAAAGGTTCAGCTGCCTCAACCAATATTTTATATGGTTATATTATATCTTGATCAGGGCCTCAGAGGCCAAATGGTCTAAAATGCATGCTTACTGATAACAGTGTCTCTCGTCACCTAGGTTCAGTATATCCTAGTGTCAGATCTGACCTCAGATAACATTTTCTCATGCCGCCTAGGTTCAGCATGTCCTAGTGTTAGATCGGACCTGATAACAGTGTCTTTCGCCACCTAGGTTCAGTATATCCTAGTGTCAGCTCTGACCTGATAACAGTGTCTCTGGCCACCTAGGTTCAGTATATCCTAGTGTCAGCTCTGACCTGATAACAGTGTCTCTCGCCACCTAGGTTCAGTATATCCTAGTGTCATCTCTGACCTGATAACAGTGTCTCTCGTCACCTAGGTTCAGCATATCCTAGTGTTGGATCTCACCTGATAACAGTGTCTTTTGCCACCTAGGTTCAGTATATCCTAGTGTTAGATCTGACCTGATAACAGTGTCTCTTGCCACCTAGGTTCAGTATATCCTAGTGTCAGCTCTGACCTGATAACAGTGTCTCTTGCCACCTAGGTTCAGTATATCCTAGTGTCAGCTCTGACCTGATAACAGTGTCTCTCGCCACTTAGGTTCAGTATATCCTAGTGTCAGCTCTGACCTGATAACATTGTCTCTCGTCACCTAGGTTCAGCATATCCTAGTGTTAGATCTCACCTGATAACAGTGTCTCTTGCCACCTAGGTTCAGTATATCCTAGTGTCAGCTCTGACCTGATAACAGTGTCTCTCGTCACCTAGGTTCAGCATATCCTAGTGTTAGATCTGACCTGATAACAGTGTCTCTCGTCACCTAGGTTCAGCATATCCTAGTGTTAGATCTCACCTGATAACAGTGTCTCTCGCCACTTAGGTTCAGTATATCCTAATATCATATCTCATCACCCCAATATAAGTGAAAGAATCTAGACTGGGATGTAAAACTCATACTTAATTCATAAAAGATCTTGTTAAAATTTTATTACCCAAACTGGGATAAAGTAAGAAAAATCAACAATATTACAGTTTAAATTTTAATGTAAACAGGATTTTATTTATTAGTAAAATACAAACAGTAAGAACATATACAAGCTTATATGAACTGTTTTCAAGAACAACTGTTCAGCATATTATAAATCAACTTCAATAATTACTGAGTGTTAACTTAACCAGACCAATTTGACTATTGTTAGTACTAGCTAATCTTTAACTTTGGGTCTACCAGACTCGACTATTGTAAGCACTAGCTAATCTTTAACTTTGGGTCTACCAAACTCAACTGTTGTAAGCACTAGCTAATCTTTAACTTTGGGTCTACCAAACTCGACTGTTGTAAGCACTAGCTTATCTTTAACTTTGGGTCTACCAGACTCGACTGTTGTAAGTACTAACTAATCTTTTACTTTGGGTCTACCAGACTCGACTATTGTAAGCACTAACTAATCTTTAACTTTGGATTCACAGCAGTCTGTAAGCCCCTAGCTAATCTTTAACTTTGGATTCACAGCAGTCTGTAAGCCCCTAGCTAATCTTTAACTTTGGATTCACAGCAGTCTGTAAGCCCCTAGCTAATCTTTAACTTTGGATTCACAGCAGTCTGTAAGCCCCTAGCTAATCTTTAACTTTGGATTCACAGCAGTCTGTAAGCCCCTAGCTAATCTTTAACTTTGGATTCACAGCAGTCTGTAAGCCCCTAGCTAATCTTTAACTTTGGATTCACAGCAGTCTGTAAGCCCCTAGCTAATCTTTAACTTTGGATTCACAGCAGTCTGTAAGCCCCTAGCTAATCTTTAACTTTGGATTCATAGCAGTCTGTAAGCCCCTAGCTAATCTTTAACTTTGGATTCACAGCAGTCTGTAAGCCCCTAGCTAATCTTTAACTTTGGATTCACAGCAGTCTGTAAGCCCCTAGCTAATCTTTAACTTTGGATTCACAGCAGTCTGTAAGCCCCTAGCTAATCTTTAACTTTGGATTCACAGCAGTCTGTAAGCCCCTAGCTAATCTTTAACTTTGGATTCACAGCAGTCTGTAAGCCCCTAGCTAATCTTTAACTTTGGATTCACAGCAGTCTAAGAAAAATTTTTCTACAGAAATTCAGAATATAATAATGTAATACAGTTTTAACTGAGGAAACAACAGTATAAATCAAGTACAAATATATTTTACACTATAGTTCAAATAACTACATTTTGTTTTCTACCTTTATATAGACAATAGGAGCAGCATTTGCATCAAATAAACTAAAAATTGGAGGGAAGACAGTTGTATTGAATATATGGGTAAGATAAATATAGACCAAGTTTAAATTTTAGTACATGTGTACTTCAGCCATCAGATAAACAGTTCTTTCCACTAACAGTTTGACAAAACCATATAGAATATTTTGCATGCTTAATAATATATTTTTTGTCACCTGTTTACAGAGTTTTTTTGAAACTTCAGGGTTTCAATCTATCATCTTGCAACAGAGATGACTGTCACATCCTTTTGACATGAGAATTACATTACTTTTAAATTAGGATCTGTCTGGATGATGGAATTTGTACTCAGTCAGTGAAATGATTTAAAAGCTTGCATTTCAGATCACTTTGTCACATATTCTTTTTAATCCCCCCCCCCCATTCCTAACTCCCCTATTCCAAGGTTGAACTTAATGTGTGGTATAAACATCATTGCCACAGAAAAGTCTTCATGCATTCCAAGAATCAAAAATAGTGTTTGGAATTTATTTTTAGTTATAGGAGAAGAATAATAGATAATTGCAGTTGATGTTGTAGCCCTGGTCATTATATAATACTGTAAACCAACTTTTATTTGACGTGTCAAACTTTCCCTCACATATATACAGCTCTTCCTAAACCATTCATCTTAAATTTGTGATATTTTCAGGATATCCTCTTATAAGATGTAATCATACAGCTGATATTAAGTTAGTGTTTGTTTTAGTTGTATTTTTAAGTAATAAGAATTCCACAGAATTAAATGTCTTGCCTGGTTAGTTTTTGACTTTAACATAAACTTTCACAATTTGACACGCCACCGCCACCAACACAAGTAACACCTAAGATTCGCCTTATGGCGATGCCAGGCTCGACAAAAATGATAGCTTTGACATTTTTCTATTGTTGCTCTTTGACAGGATGAACACCTGATATCTAAAACTCATCTTAAACTGTCCCTAAGAATGTCGTCAATTTTTCATATCTGTATAGTGTAGTTATGTAACTGATTTTAAGATTTACATGTACTGCAATTGATTTTTTAGTAAAAAACAAAAAACTATAGCTTTGCCATTTTGCAATAGGGATGGGGATTAACATCTGCTATCAGCAAAGCAACTCCTTTTAAGCTGTTTGCAGAAATTTCATCATACTTTCAGAATATTTTTTTTGTGAATTTTTTTCTTCAATTAAATTTTTCTTTAAAAAATATATTGGTATTTTGCATTAGTTATTTGTTATTTCCTCCAGTTGATTTCTTCACCAGAGAAATAAACTTGACATTATGAAGGATTGAGATGTGATAAGATAAACATTTGCATACCAATTACAAGGTGGAGAAAAATGGACTAGGTTACAACAAAATTAAGTAACACATATTAGTGGTAGAGTGTCTGCCTAGAAAAGTTGGTCATCGGTTCAAACCCTGTCCGGGTAATAATTAGATTTCATTGATATATAGTGATAAGATTTATATTGATGTGATATCTAACTGCCTTTCATCATCTGAGATTGACTACTTTTTCAAATGCTGTGTGTCTACCCAGGTGAGCTGCAATGACCATTTTCTATTGAATCATGATTATTTGTGATTGTTTATACATAATACAATTACAGGACACAGCTGGAGGTGAAAGATATCAGTCAATGAGTAGAATTTATTACCGTGGGGCTAGAGCAGCCATTTTGTGTTACGATTTGACAGACAGAACAAGTTTTGATAAAGTACGATATTGGGCAGGAGAACTTCAGCTACATGAACCGGTATGAATTTTATCTAAGTCTAAATTTAAATTTGATGTTGTTTTTTTGTGCCTCACTCATGCACTACAAAAATACTGCAAACATTGTTAATTTTCATGGTTTCCATGTTTTCATTGACAGGAAAATAGAAAAAAAAAAAAGAAAAGAAAAGATATTATCACAATTAAAAATCAAATGTGAGAAATAAAAAAGTCAGTTTGTTTTATAATAATAATTTATAAGATCTTCACATTTAAACAATCTGTTTGCATCTAGCTTGTTCTAATGCCTTTGCTATATCTACAAGATGTTGATGCAGGTCTTATAGAAATGCTTGTTTATAGTATAGTGAGTAAAGTATATGATAGAAAAATAAGTTTTGTTTTTATTACAGAATTGTAAATTATACTTATGTGGAACAAAGAAAGATTTGATTGACTTGGAAAGTGATAGAGCAGTCAGTAATATTGCAGTTAGCTCCCTTAGTCAAGGTAATTTTAAAAATTGAGCATTCAGGGATATTTCAGTGAGCTCCCTTAGTCAAGGTAATTTGAAAAATTGATCAGCCAGTGATACTGCTGTAAGCTCCCTTAAGTCAAGGTAATTTTAAAAATTGATCTGTCAGTGATGTTGCAGTTAGCTCCCTTAGTCAACAATATGAAAAATTGATCAGCCAGGGATGTTGCAGTTAGCTCCTTTAGTCAACAATATGAAAAATTGATCAGCCAGGGATGTTGCAGTTAGCTCACTTAGTCAAGGTAATTCATTTTAGCAGACCTCAGCTGTGAAAAAGCTTGATGTTGGACAGTCTATTTGAAAAATTGAGCAGTCAGTGATTTTGTAGTTAGCTCCCTTAGTCAAATTGAGCAGTCAGTGATGTAATTAGCTCCCTTAGTCAAGGTAATTTGAAAAATTGATCAGCCATTGATGTTGTAGTTAGCTCCTTTAGTCAAATTGAGCAGTCAGTGATGTTGCAGTTAGCTCCCTCAGTCAAGGTAATTCATTTTAGCAGACCTCAGCTGTGAAAAAGCTTGATGTTGGACAGTCTAAAGTTGTATGTTAAAAAACACAAAGGTTTATTAATCTATTTATTTTATTATCTAAAATTGTTAATTGATAGTGCTTTTTTATGCACATTATTGAACCTGAATTAGTTGAACATTATATTTTTGGTGTAAGGACTTGAAAAGCATGTTGCACTTCTATACAAGGGTCATAAACTACCATGTTTTTGTCCCCCGCTTTCACAGAAAGGGGGGGGGGACATTAAGATGGGTTTGTCCATCTGTCCGTCATTCTTTCTGTCACATTTGGTTTTCATGCAATAACTTAAGTTACAGTTAAAGGTTTTTAATGAAACGTGGCACAGAGGTAGTTTATGACAAGAGCTCACTTGGGTTTGATTTTCGGGTCACTAGGTCAAAGGTCAAGGTCACTGTGACAAAAAATAGAAAATCGGTTTCCGGTCATTTAAAGGTTAACCATTCAAGATTTTTAATGAAACTTGGCACAGAGGTAGCTTATGACAAGAGCTAGCTTTAGATTGATTTTTGGGTCAAGGTCACTGTGACTATAAATAGAAAATCGGTTTCCAGTCATTTAAAGGTCAACTGTTCAAGATTTTTTAATAAAACTTGGCACAGAGGTAGCTTATGACAAGAGCTAGCTTGCAATTGATTTTGGGTCACTAGGCCAAAGGTCAAGGACACTGTGACCATAAATAGAAAATAGGTTTTTGGTCAGTTAAAGGTTAACCATTCAATATTTTTAATGAAACTTGGCACAGAGGTAGCTTATGACAAGAGCATGCTTTGGATTGATTTTCATGTCACTAGGTCAAAGGTCAAGGTCACTTTGACTAAAAATAGAAAATTTGTTTCCGGTCATTTAAAGGTTACCTCTGTTCAAGATTTTTAATGAAACTTGGCACAGACTTGGCGTAGCTTATGACAAGAGCTCGCTTTTGTGTTTCAGGTCACTAGGCCAAAGGTCAAGGTCACTGTGACTATAAACAGAAAATTGGTTTCCAGTCATTTAAAAGGAAACCATTCAAGATTTTTGTCCCCTGTTTTTACCGAAAGGAAGATAAACAAATGATATACCATAATTCCAATTTCCCTCTTTGCATTTTATGCTAGGACTGCCCATATTACCCCTCATTTATCATTACAATAACAGAAGTCTATTTCATTTGAAAGCGGGGGACATAAATTCTATGAATTTGCTTGTTAGCATAGTTTAACTGTTTTGACAAACTTCACTTGCACTTCTATACAAGGGTCACAAACTGTCATGTTTTAGCATGGTTTTGACACACTACCCAAATTTCTGGTGTTCAGGGTTTGTTCAAATTTGTGTGAAAATTACCTATTTCAAAGTGACAATTTAAAACTTGTTACAAAAGTAACAAAATGTTTGTCAAAATTGTTAGATTTTGCATTTTGTACATAATAATTGTAGAAATAATGTTTAAATTCTTCTTAATTGAAAGTATATTATTTGATATTATTTTATATGTAGATTTACAGTCAGAGGTCTATGAAACTTCCAGTGTAACAGGAGAAAGCATAAGTAAGTTAACATTATATAAACTTGTAAAGTGAACTGATAGTAATTTGCGTCTCAGTCAAGACAGACTGTCTTGTATTTAGACCTGTCTCAGTTTGTGGAGGAAACTTGGAGTTTCTTGAGAAAACCATCGACAGTCAAATAAGGACCTGTCAAGGAAGGATCTGAACACTCGGTCAGTGTGACAAACGGTCAAACAAGGACCTGTCAATGAAGAATCTGAACACTAAGTCAGTGTGACAAACAGTCAAACAAGTAAGGGCCTATGACAAGGAAAAACCCTTTCTCACTTTTTTTTCTACTGAGTGGAAAACACAGCATTGAGACACCTTGAAACTGAAGGCAAACAGCTTAACCATGTGGTCATTGTGGCCTCCCTTAGCAACCGAACAACAAAATAAACATTTTAATCAAACAGGAAATAGTAAGCTTTTTTGTTTACATTGGTTGCTAGTTTATCAAACAGTTTTCTCACAACCTTTTTGTCATTGATTGTATCACATAATAGGCTGAATATTTTTTTTTCAGATGAATTGTTTCTAAAAATAGCTACAGAATTTTTAGATAGTTTGAAGCAAAAAGTACAAGAAACAGGTAAAAACAAAAACCTACATCAACAAGGTAATCAGAATATTTATGGCAGAACCTGTCTTACCAGAACACCTTCCTAACTGTGAACCTGTCTTAACAGAACACCTTCCTAACTGTGAACCTGTCTTAACAGAACACCTTCCTAACTGTGAACCTGTCCTTACAGAACACCTTTCCAACTGTGAACCTGTCTTAACAGAACACCTTCCTAACTGTGAACATGTCCTTACAGAACACCTTTCCAACTGTGAACCTGTCTTTACAGAACACCTTTCCAACTGTGAACCTGTCTTACCAGAACACCTTCCTGACTGTGAACGTGTCCTTACAGAACACCTTTCCAACTGTGAACCTATCTTAACAGAACACCTTCCTAACTGTGAACCTGTCATTACAGAACACCTTTCCAACTCTACACCTGTCTTTACAGAACACCTTCTTAACTGTGAACCTGTCTTTACAGAACACCTTCCTAACTGTGAACCTGTCTTTACAGAACACCTTCCAACTGTGAACCTGTCTAAACAGAACACCTTCCTATGTGTGAACCTGTCTTTACAGAACACCTTTTTAACTCTAAACCTGTCTTACCAGAACACCTTTTTAACTCTAAACCTGTCTTACCAGAACACCTTCCTAACTGTGAACCTGTCTTAATAGAACACCTTCCTGATTGTGAACATGTCTTAACAGAACACCTTCCTAACTCTGAACCTGTTTTTACAGAACACCTTCCTAACTGTAAACCTGTCTTACCAGAACACCTTCCTAACTGTGAACCTGTCTTAACAGAACACCTTCCTAACTGTGAACCTGTCTTAACAGAAAACATGTCTGTGAACCTGTCTTAACAGAACACTTTAACGGTTAACCTGTCTTACCAGAACACCTTCCTAACTGTGAACCTGTCTTAACAGAACACCTTCCTAACTGTGAACTTATCTTAACAGAACACCTTCCTAACTGTGAACCTGTCTTAACAGAACACCTTCTTAACTGTGAACCTGTCTTAACAGAACACCTTCCTAACTGTGAACCTGTCTTAACAGAAAACATTTCTAACTGTGAACCTGTCTTAACAGAACACCTTCCTAACTGTGAACCTGTCTTAAAAGAATACCTTTATAACTGTGAACCTGTCTTTACAGAACACCTTCCTAACTGTGAACCAGTCTTAAAAGAATACCTTCCTAACTGTGAACCTGTCTCAACAGAACTCCTTCCTAACTGTGAACCTGTTTTACCAGAACACCTTCCTTACTGTGAACGAGTCTTAACAGAATACCTTCCTAACTGTGAATTTGTATTACCAGAACACTTTTCTATCTGTGAACCTGTCTTACCAGAACACCTTTCTAACTGTGAACCTGACTTAACAGAATACCTTCCTAACTGTGAACTTGTTTAACAGAACACCTTCCTAACTGTGAACCTGTCTAAACAGAACACCTTCCTAACTGTGAACCTGTCTTTACAGAACATCTTCCAACTGTGAACCTGTCTTAACAGAACACCTTTTTAACTCTAAACCTGTCTTACCAGAACACCTTCCTAACTGTGAACCTGTCTTTACAGAACACCTTTTTAACTCTAAACCTGTCTTACCAGAACACCTTCCTAACTGTGTACCTGTCTTAACAGACCACCTTCCTAACTGTGAATCTGTCTTAACAGAACACCTTCCTAACTCTGAATCTGTCTTTACAGAACACCTTCCTATCTGTGAACCTGTCTTAACAGAACACTTTTCTGACAGTCCTGTCTTAACAGAACACTTTTCTAACTGTGAACTTGTTTAACCAGAACACATTTCCAACTGTGAACTTGACTTAAAGGGTACCTGTAACGATTTTCGGTTTTGACATATTTTATTCGTCGTACTTAAATATGACTGTAGCGAAAATTTTATAAAATTCCATTCCAAAATAAGGTAGATATCGGTGATTTTCTAATACATCTCTAAAAATCCAAATCAAAAAGGTCGATATCGAGGCTCCTGTGTTGTGACGTCATACCAGTAACATACCTCCACAGAATATTATTTACCAACTACTAAAATAAGTCAAATACGAACTCGTAGTTTTACTTTCTATGATTATTTTACGGGAAAACTTTTTAATTAAGTGGAATTAACATTCGTTTGACATGTACCGATAATTAAGATTATTATTAATCCTTTTGTTTATTAGACACATTCCTTAGATTAAGACCCACACCTGTAATTAACAGGATGTCACTGATAATTTGCAAAATTGTTTTGCAGGTTGATAAAGTTATCTTACGACCGGTAATATACAATAAAATATTTACAGTTCGAGTAAAGTAAAATAATTCTATTTGGTAAACGTTATTTGTCATATACAGGATAAAGATTTCACTCGAGAAAAATGGATATTTCATTTTTAAATTTTAAAAAGTAAGAAAAAGAAATTTTTCATTAGTTGTCATGTCAATAATAATAATAATAATAATAATAATAATATTACAATATAACTTTAAGGCAAAATTGGAAAAAAAAAAATTGACGACCAGAATAGTCTATTTAATACATTTTTATTGATCTACTTACAGCATTTGATTTTATTAGATTTTAGTTTTCACTTTTGCTTTGGCATACATTTAGCTGTGATATTTTTAAATTCTTTATTCTATATATACAAATACATGAAATTATTATTATTATTATTATTATTATTATCTCGTTTTTTTTAAATGTGGTCCCATTCTAAAATCCGTGTCATTTCATTTTAAACAATTATGATATATTTCGTGTTAAATAATTTGAGATTGAATATCTTTTTTTTTTTTTTTTTTTTTTTTTTTTTTGTTACAAACTTTGTGTGAAAATCCTCCAATCATCGAGGAAATATGATGCCGCCAGACTACTTAAAGAGTTTTCTATATCACGGTCATTTAATTTCAACTGTCAATAAACATTGCACAAAAGATTTGATTTTTATGTATTGATTTTTAGCCGGTGCCACTTTCATTTGCTGATTTTCAATTTTTATTACAATCAGTACATGACACTACAGTAAGTTCCATGATATTCATCCTGTAGTCTTTATAATCAGACTTGATATTTAATTCATTTTAAAATGTCGACGATAAAATTAATTTTCGTGTATTTGACAAGTTAAAACTAATCGCAATTTTTTGGTTATAGCTATGCAACTTATCGTAATTCTCGAGTCTGCCCAGTCCGACCTAATAAAATAATTTATTTACAAAAAGTCAAAGATATCAATTTTCGAGTTATAGACCAGTTAACACTCGTTATGTATGCAGTCACAATTCTCGAGTAGGTCGGGGCTCGACTCAATCAGATTCGTCCGTTTCTGGTTCGAATAAATAACGGTTATACTCCAAATTCATCACTTTTAAGATTGTCTACTGCTTCCCCTAATAATGACGAACTATTTGGCATAAATGGGTATATGCAGAGTCGTTACTTTCTTCTACATACGTCAATATATATCCTCATTGTTACTACTGTCTATTATGTTAGACACTACTTCTAATACTGCAATGACGTCACACGTTTATAACTCAAAACGAGGCGTTTCACTTTGCGGTAAAGAGAAAGTTATCAAATGTGGATTTCAAACCGCTATAACTTTTTTATTTTGTCACCAATTTTGATGCGGTTTTTAATTTTAGTATACTTAAATAATATATAAAACAATTGTGATAAAAAAATTTTTGGTTACAGGTACTCTTTAACAGAACACCTTTCCAACTGTGAACCTGTCTTAACAGAACACCTTTCCAACTCTGAACCTGTATTTACAGAACACCTTTCCAACTCTGAACCTGTCTTAACAAAACATCTCTCCAACTGTGAACCTGTCTTACCAGAACACCTTCCTAACTGTGAACCTGTCTTTACAGAACACATTTCCAAATGTGAACCTGTCTTAACAGAACACCTTCCTAACTGTGAACCTGTCTTTACAGAACACCTTCCTATCTGTGAACCTGTCTTAACAGAACTCCTTCCTGATTGTGAATATGTCTTACCAGAACACCTTCCTAACTGTGAACCTGTCTTTACAGAACACCTCCTTACTATGAACATGTCTTTAAAGAACACATTTCTAAATGTGAACTTGGCTTAACAGAACACCTTCCTAACTGTGAACCTGTCTAAACAGAACACCTCTCTTACTGTGAACCTGTCTTTACAGAACACCTCCTTACTGTGAACATGTCTTTAAAGAACACATTTCTAACTGTGAACCTGTCTTACCAGAACACCTTCTAACTGTGAACCTGTCTTACCAGAACACCTTCCTAACTGTGAACATGTCTTTAAAGAACACATTTCTAACTGTGAACCTGTCTTAACAGGATACCTTCCTAACTGTGAACTTATCTTAACAGAACACCTTCCTAACAGTGAACTTGTCTTACCAGAACACCTTCCTAACTGTGAACCTGTCTTAACAGAACACCTTCCTAACTGTGAACCTGTCTTAACAGAAAACATTTCTAACTGTGAACCTGTCTTAACAAAACACCTTCCTAACTGTGAACCTTTCTTAAAAGAATACCTTCCTAACTGTGAACCTGTCTTACCAGAACACTTTCCTGACTGTGTACCTGTCTTTAAAGAATACCTTCCTAACTGTGAACCTGTCTTAACAGAACACCTTCCTAACTGTGAACCTGTCTTACCAGAACACCTTCCTAACTGTTAATTTGTCTTACCAGAATACCTTCCTAACTGTGAATTTGTCTTACCAGAACACTTTTCTAACTGTGAACCTGTCTTACCAGAACACCTTCCTTACTGTGAACAAGTCTTAACAGAATACCTTCCTAAATGTGAACTTGTCTTAACAGAACACCTTCCTAACTGTGAACCTGTCTAAACAGAACACCTTCCTAACTGTGAACCTGTCTTAACAGAACACCTTTCTGACTTCAAATTGTAAAGTCCAAAGTATCTAAAAACCTTTCTAAAGTTAGGTCTCAGTAAACATAATTATCAATTCCAGGGTATCCAAAAATCTGTCTAATCTGGGTCCTTCATTTAGGGATTATATGAAACCCAGATTATCTAGAAAAAAAAAACCTTTTAAGAGTGACCTTTATAAGAAGACCTTTATCAAACCATGAGTATCTGAAAATTTGTCTGAACTTAATTTTTAGTAAACTTTAGAAAATCCTCTTTCTAGTGTGTACAGATATATTTTCTAATTGTTATTTCTTTCATTTCAGAGACAGATTCTTTCCAAATTAAAGAGGAAGATAAAAGACATTTTCAGTGTAGCTGGTGTAACAGTTGAAGATAAGATTCCTACCCTTCCATGTAGACCCAAGGTGCTTTCAGTTGCTGTGATTATTTATTGTTTTGTGTAACAAGATACACCAGTGTATAATGTTTGTCTTAATGTTTGTGTCAAAAGATTTGAAATCATATTATAGAATTACTTTTTATAAACAGATTTTATTCTGGGAAAAAGCATTGGAGTTCTGCACTAACTTTTACAGGTATCATGTGCTGGTGAACCCAGTTGAACATATACAGAACTTACGTAAATATTCTAGATATACAACATCATGTGCACAAATGTATCCAAGCTGAATCAGAGATCATTTACATCAGTTGATTTTCATGAGAAATAAATTATATCAGTACATTACATGATAATTTGCACAATACTGATTGGTCACCTATATGAGTTCTATTTCGATAGTTTCTGGCATTTCTTGACAATCACAATAGTGTCCTTTATAGCATGTTAATATTGTTAATCCTGATGCATACTATACCCCAGTGCTTGCCACTTTTAGAAATGGTTATCTCCCCCTTGAAGAGTCTGCCGTTTGTAAACAACATTATGTCTTGTTTTGCAGATATGCATATAAGATATGATAGAGCAAGATTTGAATTTTAATTTCCATGGCATGAGGTTGCCTTTTATATTTGTCAAATACGGCTATCTGTTCTATAACCTGCAGTGTCATGTGAGGTATTAAAATATTATGTTTACCTGTGGGACCTGTGCTACTAGAGTATTGTCTTGGCAGTATATAGTTTTTTGTTGGATTTTATCTAATACTCTTGGACTAAGTTGTTCAAAGCTTAATAAGTTAAATCACTTGACTAGACTACTTTCTTCTTAGCATACTATTGTATATTTTGTGGAATTTTTGTTTAGAATAGACTAAAAAAATAAGTACATAATTTCATTTTAAAATTCAACTTATTCATGATAAGTTCACTTTTTTCCATGTTTTAAATTTGTTTTAATCATTGATTAAAACTTTGAACAACTCGGTACCTGTGTCATTATTCTTTATCACTATTAGATTGGTCTATAAACTGTTGATTAATTTTGCTGCCTTTTCTAAGAATTTCTAAATGTTTTCACAATTATGTAGATGTTTTCGTGCTAATAAACAGATATAGTAAGTCTTTGAACATAACCACCCACCATGTATTTCCAAATATTTTTATCTATTAGCAGAATTTTATTTGATTTTATTTTCTTACAATTTTAACTTTAGAATTTTTTAAAAATCAGTATTTATGCATATATATGTCTTATATGATTATGTATTTAAATATAAGGTCACAGATCAAAACAGAGGTGTAACATGTAGTTATAATAATTGATACCCTTCAAAGTCATTTGTCATATAGTGATTGGTTAACTTGACAAGTAACACAGAACATGTATACTTTGTCAAAGATTAATAGATCTGTTATCAATGATACAGGTTACATATATGTTAATATACAAATAGAGATACATGTATGGTATCTCCAGTTTTTGTAATATCCTGATAAAGATGTGGTATCACTAGACACAATAAATTCATGCAGAGCAATTGGCCGAGACATTTTATATATATATCTATCTATGACAGGGTACATCGGGCCAAGTATCCTATATAACTTATTGTAAGAATGTTACGTTTCATCACATGTTTAACAGTAAAATACTTGATGTGTATTTATTTTTATGTAGTATAATTAGTTGCCTTTGAGATGCATAATACAAATCAATTACCAACTATTTGTAGATATGATAATTATTTTTAATTTTAGATGACATTAGAATGATAGATGTTTATACAGACACTTTAGAATGTTCAATAATAAATGATAAAAATAACTATAAGTATTGTATTTATCCTGAATGTACTCAAGATTACAGAACTGACACAGGAGTTTATAAGACCCCTATGACGTAATTTGTATATGTTTAACAAATTTAAAATACCTGTTTAATTTTGATGTGCCATATGAACACATTTCCGAAATTAATTCTTTATCAGTGACACTAGGGGGCTGAAAAAACTTATCAATTAATAAGATAATCTACACTTTTGAAAATTGATAAATCCAAAGTTAAAAAATTGTATGAATCCAAAACCAGCTAAGGAATGCTTTGTTTATGGAAACGAACCTTAGTTTTAAATACATTTAAAAAATAAGGATGCCTCGAAATTTGTCTACATAATACATTTTCTGACAGTACAAAGTACTGATTACTGTGTTATGGATACATTTAAGGAGTTTTACACTAATTCTACTAGAAGCGGTACCCCC
Organism: Tegillarca granosa; assembly: GCA_029721355.1. Taxonomy (NCBI): domain Eukaryota; kingdom Metazoa; phylum Mollusca; class Bivalvia; order Arcoida; family Arcidae; genus Tegillarca; species Tegillarca granosa. The sequence continues at coordinate 22,677,272 of CM056610.1, read as the reverse complement.
TCAGAGGTAATAATTTCTTTAACAAAAATATATGTTGGCCATATGTGCACATTTCGCAAATATATTCCTCATCAGTGGCACTAGGGGCCGAAAATTTTTTTAAGTATTTAATAATATATGTTTCCCATATAGCTGGTTACTCTTTTATATTTCCCTTGATTTATCAGTCTGTTGCCTTAACACAAAATTATCAAGACCTAAAAAAAAGTTTAAATGATGTACCCAGTTATTGCAGCTTTAATGATTGACTTTAACTCGCACAAAGTAAAGAAGAGCCTGGTTCAACACCTTGTAATTTTTTTTTTTCCTGATATATTGATATTTTTTCAAAATAATTTTATTTTTAATTTATTGTAAATAGAATATATTAAATTAAATGTAAAATTCATGTGATAATGTAAATACTGATGTATAAAACCATTTTGTTTTTCAAAAAATAAATTCATTACATTTGAAAAAAAAAGTTCTTATAGGTTTTGTATATTTAGTTTTAGTTATAAGATTTTTGATATTTTGTGTGATACAGATACAGAACATGATACTTATTATACCTGATCCCTGAAAAAAAGGAAACCTGTATTACCTTATCCCTGAATAAGCAGAAAACCTGTATTACCTGATCCCTGAATAAAATGGGATCCTGTATTACCTGATCCTTGAGTAAACAGAAAACCTGTATTATCTGATCCCTGAGTAAACAGGAAACTTGTATTACCTGATCCCTGAGTAAACAGGAAACTTGTATTACCTGATCCCTGCATAGCATAAACAGGAAACCTGTATTATCTGATCCCTGAGTAAACAGGAAACTTGTATTACCTGATCCCTGCGTAAACAGGAAACCTGTATTATCTGATCCCTGAGTAAACAGGAAACCTGTATTACCTGATCCCTGAAGTAAATTGAAACCTGTATCATCTGATCTCCAGAGTAAACTAGGAAACCTGTATTAACCTGATCCCTGAAGTAAATTAGAAACCTGTATCACCTGATCTCCTAAGTAAATTAGGAAACCTGTATTACCTGATCCTTGAGTTAACAGGAAACCTGTATTACCTGATCCTTGAGTTAACAGGAAACCTGTATTACTTGATCTCTGAGTAAACAGAAAACCTGTATTATCTGATCTCTTAGTAAATAGGAAACTGGTATTACCTAATTCCTGAGTAAACAGGAAACCTGTATTACATGATCCCTGAGTAAAAAGGAAACCTGTATCACCTGATCTCCGAGTAAATAGGAAACCTGTATTACCTGATCCCTGAATAAATAGGAAACCTGTATTACCTGATCCCTGAGTAAATTTGAAACCTGTATTACCTGATCCTTGAGTTAACAGGAAACCTGTATTACCTGATCCTTGAGTTAACAGGAAACCTGTATTACTTGATCTCTGAGTAAACAGAAAACCTGTATTATCTGATCTCTTAGTAAATAGGAAACTGGTATTACCTAATTCCTGAGTAAACAGGAAACCTGTATTACCTGATCCCCGAGTAAACAGAAAACTTGTATTACTTGATCTCTTAGTAAGCAGAAAACCTGGTCAGATATGACAAGTTTCCTATTTTCTCAGGGATCAGGTAACCTAATTTTAGTGTCTAACCCCCTCGGTTGAGTTGTCTATAGATTACAGAATGTTTCACTGCAGATGCTTTTATCTTATTTTGATACATCCTAATGTGTAAAAAATTATGTAAGTTTGATTGCTTAATATGAATGGTTTTCTATCTGGTTTTCTTTACCAATCTCCTTTAAAGATCCTTACTTGAGTTTTGAAACACCATTACTCTTTGTCTGACTCCACTCCAATCCATCATGACCCTGGACTCTTACCATTTCCCTTTTCAAAATAGGAAGACACTTATTATATGGACCCAAAGATGTCTGATTTTTCACATGACAGAGTGTATGCAATGTTTTATTTTTTTTAATTTCATGTTGTATTGTACTGTAGGATATATGAGATTTTGTTAATCCAGCTTGTCTTGATTTTTAAACTCACATATAACTGATGAATTTGTTGTGCATGTATTATCCTTTTCCTCCATTCTTCTTTTCTTCCATCCATCCATGTCTCCTCTATTCTTCTTTTCCTCCACCCATCCATCTGTCTCCTCTTTTCTCCTTTTTTTCCATCCATCCATCTGTCTCCTCTATTCTTTTCTTCCATCCATTCATGTCTCCTTTATTCTTATTTCCTCTCTCCATCCATCTGTCTCCTCTTTTCTTCTTTTGTTCCATCCATCCATCTTTCACTTATTTTCTTCCATCCATCTGTCTCCTCTTCTTTTTTTCATCCATCCATCCAGGTCTCTTCTATTCTTTTCTTCCATCCATCCATCCATCCATCCATCCATCTGTCTATCTTATACAGAGTACTTTTCCAAAATGATGAATGAAAACTTTGTGCATTAAGCATCAAGAGCAACAAAAGTTAAATGAAATAATTATTGTAAATCAAGCTGGTCTCAGAATAAACATAGAAAGCCAGATATCAGAGACCTAGAGGATGTAGAAACATTAACCTACCATGAAGGCATAAAAACAACAAAGAGTGGAACTGATGAGGACATAACCAACTGACTTTGAAAAGCCAAATCTTAATAAGATTATAAAACAGCCTGTTTTAATGTATAAAAGTAAGATGTGGAAAACATCAGAAAGAGACAAATAGAAGACCAACACCTTCCAGAACTGATGCCTGAGAAAAATTCTGAGAGTAAGATGGCCTGATAGATTACCAAATGAAGAACTCTATCTAAAAACAAAAACAACCAGAACAAGTGACATGATAATACTTATGAGGAAGTGGAATTGGATTGGCTATGTCGTAAGGATGCAGAACACCAGAATCTACAAGCAGCATTGACATGGCATCCAGAAGGAAGGAGGAAAGCAGGCCGTCCATAAACAACATGGGGAAAAACAACAGAACAAGAAAGATCACAGCTGGGGTGGGAGAGCCAGGCATCATTGAGGGCAGTAGCCAAAGAGAGAGGCAGGTGGAGGCAGTGTATTGTAGCCTTATATGCCAGCAGGCATAAAAAGGTGAGGTAAGGTGAGGCATTAAGCATCAATGTGATAGAAGATGATATGTTATTACTGTTATCTATTTATTAACTTTCCTTGAGTTATTACCCATTGATGCTCTTAATGGGAAATTCATGTCAGCAGTAAATCTCCAAAATTTCTTGTCAGACTTTTACAAAACTCAACAGACAGTGATAAGAATGTTGTGTATTTAAAGGGTACCTGTAACCAAAAATTTTTTTATCACAGTTGTTTTATATATTATTTAAATACAACAGTATTGAAAACCACATCAAAATTGGTGACAAAATAAAAAAGTTATAACGGTTTGAAATCCACATTTTATAACTTTCTCTTTATCGAAAAGTGAAACGCCTCGTTTTGAGTTATAAACGTGTGACGTCATTGCAGTATTAGAAGTAGTGTCTAACATAATAGACAGTAGTAACAATGATGATATATTGATGTATGTAGAAGAAAGTAACGTCTCTGACATGTACCTATTTATGTCAAATAGTTCGTCATTATTTCAGGAAGCAGTAGACAATCTTATCAGTGATGAATTTGGAGTAAAACCGTCATTTATTCGAACCAGAAACGGACGAATCTGTCAGATGAACATATTGAGTCAAGTCCTGACCTGCATTGTTGAAAAATACTTGACGAGTGTTAACTTGTCAATAACAGGAAAAATTATTATATCTTTAACTTAAGAAAATAAATTATTTTATGAAGTCAAACTGGACATACTCGAGAATTACGATAAGTTGCATAGCTATAACAAAAAATACGTGATTAGTTTTAACTAGTCAAATACACGAAAAATTAATTTTATAATCGACATTTTGAAAAGAATTAAATATCAAGTCGGACTGGACAGACTACCGGGTGAATATTATGGAACTTACTGTGGTGTCATGTGCTAATTTTGAATTTCTATTAAAATAATGCATTCAAAATTTTGAATTTTGTATGCATTATTTTAAAAAAAATTCGATATCAGCACATGACAGTGGCACCAGGTAAAAATCAATACATAAAAAACCAATCGCCTATGTTCTTTTGTGCAATGTTTATTGACAGTTGAAATTAAATGACCGTGATGTAGAAAACTTTTAAGTAGTCTTGCGGCATCACATTTCCTCGATAATTGGAAAATGTTCACACAATTAAAGTTTGTAACATAGTTCTTTTCAACTGTCCGATGGTTAATTAATGCTGGGATAATAAAAAAAAAACCAAGATATTCAATTTCAAATTATTTTACGCGAAAAATGTTATAATTATTTAAAATGAAATGACACGGATTTTAGAATGAGACCACATTTTAAAAAAATGCGATAATAATAATAACAATAATAATGATAATAATTTTATGAATTTGTATATATAGAATAAAGGATTTAAGAATATCACAGCTAAATGTATGCCCAAGGAAAAGTGAAATCTTAAATCTAATAAAATCAAATGCCGTAAGTAGATCAATAAACATGTTTTAAATAGACTCTTCTTGTCGTCAATTTTTAATTTTTGATTTCGCCTAAAAGTTGTATTTTATAATAATAATAATTATTATTATTATTATTATTATTATTATTGACATGAAAACTAAGAAAGAATTCTTTTTCTTACTTTTTAAAATTTACAAATGAAATATTCATTTTTTCATGTGTGAAATCTTTAAACTGTATATGGCAAATAACGTTTACAAAATAAAATTATTTTACTTTACTCGAACTGTAAATATGTATATTACCGGTCGTAAGATAACTTTATCAACCTGCAAATCAATTTTGCAAATTATAAGTGACATCCTGTTAATTACAGGTGTGGGTCTAAATCTAAGGAATGTGTCTAATAAACAAAAGGATTAATAATAATCTTAATTATCGGTACATGTCAAATGAATGTTAATTCCACTTCGTGAAATAATTTTCCCGTAAAATAATCATAGAAAGTTAAACTACAAGTTCCTATTTGACTTATTTTAGTAGTTGGTAAATAATATCTGTGGAGGTATGTTACTGCTATGATGTCACAACACAGGAGCCTCGATATCGACCTTTTTGATTTGGATTTCTAGAGATGTATTAGAAAATCGCCGATATCTACCTTATTATTGAATGAAATTTTATGGAATTTTCACTACAGTCATATTTAAGTATGACGAATAAAATTTGTCAAAACTGAAAATCGTTACAGGTACCCTTTAACTGTGTTGTTTGATAATTTTTCCTTGCAGTTATGGCCCTTTGACATTTCCACTATGAAAAGTTAATGTTCAAAACTAATTATCAGATGTTTACACAATTTGGCAGACAATATCAACAATAAAAAAAATGAAAATTGTATTTTTACCCTGAATTAGTTTGTCAAATTTTTCCTGAAATTTTAGTTTTAGTTTTCAATATGGAATTTTTTCTGGATAATGCAGTAAATTAATTCAAAAGATAGCAAAATTTGGTGGAAATATTAACAGTGAAAGGAGATGTGCATGTTAAATCTGCTTTTGTTACTCACTTTTCCTTGTAGGTGAGAAATTCCCATAAAGAGTATTTCTCAAAAAGTGTTTGTTGAAAGAAAGAAAGAAAGAAAGATTAAAAAAACTTGGTGGAAATCACCAAAAAAAAAAAAAAAAATAAATAAATAAAATAAATAAATAAATAAATAATATAATAATAATAACTTCTGGTAGGGATCCAAATTCACTGACTTGGTAGTTAATGCATAAATTAATAATTGTACATATAATCAATATATAAATAAAAAATTCAAATATTTACAATAATTAATGTTTGTCTAAAATTAAAAAAAAAAACTTAAATTGATTACTCGTTATATGACACTGTGCATTGCCAAATAAATGATTTGAATACCTGTATAATTATAAGCTCAATTACAAAATGGTGGAAGAAAATATTTTTATTGAAATCAGAATGTAAAATGATTTTTAGCTTACCTGAGCTGAAAGCTCAGATGAGCTATTGCGATGGTTCACCGTCCGTCATCTGTCGTGCGTCCTCCGTCGTGCGTTAACTTTTAATCATTTTAATCATCTCCTATAAAACTACCAAACCAAATTTGATGAAACTTGATGATTATGATGTCTTGGTGAAGGCCTTTCAGATTTGCACAAATGAAGGAGTTATGCCCCTTGGGGCCCCATAAAGGGGGAAATAGTGAAAAACTTTAAAAATCTTCTCCTCTGAATGTATAAGAGATATACCTTAGTTATTTCATCTACAACATTCTTAGGTCAACTTGTTTTAGATTGCACAAATGGTAGCTATGGGGCTTAAAATGGGGAAATGGCAAGGCACTTAATGGGGAAATTGCTAAAAATTATATATTTATCACTATATCTTGAAAACTATTAACTTTTTGTATAGGCATATTTATTAGAATGTTGTAGGTATTGATATGACGATCATTTTGAAATACAGTTTAAGGTTATAGGGTCAAAGGTCAAGGTCATAGTTACATAAGATAATTGACATTGTTAATTATCTTGAAAACTATTAACATTTTGTATAGGCATGTATATTAAAATATTGTAGGTATTGAACATTTTGATATATGGTTCAAGTTCATATGTTAAAAGGTCAAGGTCATATCTACAAAATACAACTAAAATTGTCAATTATCTTGAAAGCTATTAACTTTTTGTATAGGCATGTATATTAGAATATTGTAGGTTTTTAGACCACGATCATTTTGATATATGATATAAGGTTATATGTTCAAAGGTCAAGGTCATAGCTGCATAAGACAACTGAAATTGTTAATTAACTTGAAAACTATCAACCTTTTGTATAGGCATGTATATTAGAATATTGTAGCTATTGATATGACGATCTTTTTGATATATGGTTCAAGGTTATTTTTTCAAAGGTCAAGGTCATAGCTACAAAATACAACTGAAATTGTCAATTTTCTTGAAAACTGTTAACTTTTTGTATAGGCATGTATATTAGAATATTGTAGGTTTTTATACCGCGATCATTTTGATATATGATATAAGGTTATATGTTCAAAGGTCATAGCTGCATAAGACAATTGAAATTGTTAATTATCTTGAAAACTTCTCACTTTTTGTAAAGGCATGTATATTAGACTGTTGTAGGTATTGATCTGACATTTATTTTGATATATGGTGCAAGGTCATACATTCAAAGGTCAAGGACATAGTATACTGAAATGGGTAATGATTTGGAAAGTATTCATTGTACTATAGTTATTACATGCATATTAGCTATTTATAAATGAATCTTGACTAGATATTTCTGATTACCTATTGTGAGAAAATTGAGAAAACTTGGAAAGTGTTTTGAGTTTTTATTTTGCTAATGATTTTGACCATATCCTCAGGTGAGCATTAAGGCCCATGGGCCTCTTGTTTACTCAAGTGATATATAAATTTTATAGTAAAATTTCTCATTATTATGTACATGTAGGAAAACCTATTAATTGTACCATTACAGTAGCTCAGTTGGTAGAGTGCTTGCTGTGTAAGTGGGAGGTTGTGGGTTTGAACCCAGACAGGGTCTTACCCAAGACTCGAAAGTTGGTAGTGACTGTTCTTTTGCCAAGCACTTGGTATTACAAAATGAAAGTCACAGTTCTTTTGGATGGGAACTAAAAATAGACAAGGTCTCGTGTCTCAGTAGGTGTGGCATGATAAAGAACCCTGCTGTATACTGCCATCAGTGCAATGCACAGGCAAAATTTCTCCACTTTCACCAATAACTGGCAACATCTCAATATAAGTGAAATATTCTTGACTGGGACTTTAAACACCATTACTCAACTCAACTCAACTTAATGATAAATAATGTTGGTAAGTCTAGATTTGATACAGCTGTTGATCAAGTAATGTTAGAGCTTGATATAATGTTCATTTTACTGAAATCATTTCAGTTTAAATCAAACAAAAAATATTGTACATACATATATAAGAATTGACTTTAAATATTCTGGGATATTAGATAATAAACCAAATTTAAGAACTTACAAATATAACATGATTGTGAACTTCATTACAATTCAATAGATTAACTACATTTAGTTCAAAAATAAGATTTATTACTTGATAACCCCTAAAAACTACCATAATGGTCAATTTCAAAATAAAAAAAATGTCAAAAACCACAAATAAAGTAAAACATGCTATTTGTTTAATTAAAATAAATATCTTGATGACAACTTACATTAATTGCTTAAAATTATCCCAGTGAATAATGGCCGAGTTAATAAACCAATCATATTTCATGATTTGATATCAATTTAAAATACATAAGTTAAAATATATGGTATAGAAATAATCTCAGAAATATAAGATGAAATCAATTTTATATATAAAATGATATCACAGTTTGAAAGAAATACTGAAAAAAAGTTGTTTTAAAAAAGCTTTGTCCTCTGTTTACAATATTTTAAGATTTTTTGACTTTACAAGAACATGAGTTATCAATCCCAGAATCCTTTGTAGATTCAATCTCTTTCCCACAAGACACTGGGGTTTCCTGTTTCTCATGGCAGTGGCAGCTACAATGTGTGCACTTGCAGACTCTGCGTGTTTGTAAAGAAGATGGACAGCTTTTCGGTCGATGATCAGTGTATGTATCTCTATAGGTGGTGTTAAAATACATCCGGGTATCAGTGTTCAACTCACGATGTCCAGAGGTTTTACGACAAAGTTCTGATCTAATGACTGGTTGCTCACCTGAAAAAACATATAAAAAACAGCTCTGTCATTTTCTTTGTTAGATTGTAAAATGACAATGTTTTATATCAGCCAGTCTGAAACCTTGTTTAATTGGCAGAATGTTTTCATACCAGCAAATCAGAAACTTAATTACAAAACAGCTGGAAGTACTGTAAGTTTAACCTACCTTTATAGTGTGATCGCTGTGTAGATTCACACATAATGGTAGACTTTGGCGGGACATATACTTGTTTAACAAGGAAGGATTTAGCTGGAGGTGATCCTTTCCAGTCTTTAAAGTTGCTCTGATAAACTGTTAATCCATCAGATATTCCATCACCGGCACCATGTTTTATGATATCTTCTTCTCCTTCCTTTGGTTTTACTGGATGAGTTGGCATGAATTACTCCAGGATCGGTGAAGTCCATCTGAAAAATACAAGTTATTCTCAAATTTAACAAATTAACATTGAAACTTTATTGATAAGCAGATAAGTGCATAAACATGGAGAATATTTGCTCCATAACTAATTCATCAGTCACTAAGTGTCACCCTGTTCCCTACTTGATCAGCAGTATTTTGTTATAAAGGGGACAGACAAATCATGTTATTGATACTTACTGTGTAGGTACTGTTTAATGGGATTTCATATGTTGGACGTTTGTATGGTCTTTTAACGGCCCAGACAGGCTTCTGTGGTGGAGAGACCGGCCATGCTTTGTATGCCATCATTTGTGTAGTTTGTCCTTCAAATGGTGCATCAATAAATTGTTGATCTGATTCTACCGGTTTGAAACATTCCTGGCGAGAAACATTGTAATGAGGCTGAAAATCTGCCATGAACGTGGTTATTCCACTAAATGGTGCCTGATTTACTTGAAATGCTGTATGTTTTTGAAGTTTTGGATTCTGAACCACTGAAAATAGAAAATAAATTCATTTTTAAAGTTCTCAATAAGTTTTTATTTTTGCTTCAAGCCAGTTTTGACAAAAATTAATGAAAAATTTCAAAAATTCAAATACAAATTTTAGATTTCAATACAATATATCATGAAACAATTCCCCATGTCATGGAATGATTGCATGTAAAATATATTTATGTGTGGGGGATGGGGGTGGATGGGTGGGTGATTTGTTGAGAAGTACTTCATGTCTGTCATTAGCAGTTTACTTGTAAAGGGTAAGTAGTTTTTCTTTGAGAGCTCTGGTTTTCTTTACTTTCCCATAGATGACCATGTTGGCATAGGTAAAGAATCATGACCTTGGTGCAATACTTGAATATCAAGCATAAGGTCTGGATTCAGAGATATAAGAAATGAAAGTTACCCCTACAAATCTCCTGTGGCATTTTCTTTTCAGTATAATATTGTTGGTATATGGTGCTGGTTTCCATGGGAACATCAGCAATGTGTTTTCTTTCTTTTGGAATAATTGGCTTTGGAATGGCCGGGTTTTCAGGCTTTTGGAAATCAATCTGAAAAAAAATAGAAAACTATGATTAAGTAAAATTAAAGAAAAATATTATAATTAAGTGAATGAAACCTGAATCGTTGTCTTGAACTTTGTTTTTGACCTGTATGAACCAGTTATCATATCCAATGCAAATATTAACTCTTGTTCATACACATTATTAAAATTAAGATGTTCTACCATGCAGTTACAGCCTTCTGAAACTGGAACCCAACTACAAACCCAAAACCTAACAAAACCACATAGTTACAGCCTGCTGAAACTGGAACTCAAGAATAAACCCAAAAACTAACAAAACCACATAGTTACAGCCTGCTGAAACTGGAACCCAAGGATAAACCCAAAAAACTAACAAAACCACATAGTTACAGCCTGCTGAAACTGGAACACAAGGATAAACCCAAAAACTAACAAAACCACATAGTTACAGCCTGCTGAAACTGGAACCCAAGGATAAACCCAAAAACTAACAAAGCCACATAGTTACAGCCTGCTGAAACTGGAACCCAAGGATGAACCCAAAAACTAACAAAACCACATAGTTACAGCCTGCTGAAACTGGAACTCAAGGATGAACCCAAAAGCTGACAAAACCACATAGTTACAGCCTGCTGAAACTGGAACTCAAGGATAAACCCAAAAACTGACAAAACCACATAGATACAGCCGGCTGACACTGGAACTCAAGGATTAACCAAAAAACTGACAAAACCACATACTTACAGCCTGCTGAAACTGGAACCCAAGGATAAACCCAAAAACTGACAAAACCACATAGTTACAGCCTGCTGAAAGTGGAACCCAAGGATAAACCCAAAAACTAACAAAACCACATAGTTACAGCCTGCTGAAACTGGAACTCAAGGATAAACCCAAAAACTAACAAAACCACATAGTTACAGCCTGCTGAAACTGGAACTCAAGGATAAACCCAAAAACTAACAAAACCACATAGTTACAGCCTGCTGAAACTGGAACCCAAGGATAAACCCAAAAACTAACAAAATCACATAGTTACAGCCTGCTGAAACTGGAACCCAAGGATTAACCCAAAAACTGATAAAACCACATAGTTACAGCCTGCTGAAACTGGAACTCAAGGATATACCCAAAAACTGACAAAACCACATAGTTTCAGCCTGCTGAAACTGGAACTCAAGGATAAACCCAAAAACTGACAAAACCACATAGTTACAGCCGGCTGAAACTGGAACTGAAGGATGAACCCAAAAACTAACAAAACCACATAGTTACAGCCGACTGAAACTGGAACTCAAGGTTAAACCCAAAAACTAACAAAACTACATAGTTACAGCCTGCGAAACTGGAACCCAAGGATAAACCCAAAAACTAACAAAACCACATAGTTACAGCCTGCTGAAACTGGAACTCGAGGATAAACCCAAAAACTACAAAACCACATAGTTACAGCCTGCTGAAACTGGAACTCAAGGATTAAACCCAAAAACTGACAAAACCACATAGTTACAGCCTGCTGAAACTGGAACTCGAGGATAAACCCAAAAACTGACAAAACCACATAGTTACAGCCTGCTGAAACTGGAACTCAAGGATAAACCAAAAAACTGACAAAACCACATAGTTACAGCCTGCTGAAACTGGAACTCAAGGATAAACCCAAAAACTGACAAAATCACATAGTTACAGCCTGCTGAAACTGGAACCCAAGGATAAACCCAAAAACTACAAAACCACATAGTTACAGCCTGCTGAAACTGGAACTCAAGGATAAACCCAAAAACTAACAAAACCACATAGTTACAGCCTGCTGAAACTGGAACTCAAAGGTTAAACCCAAAAACTAACAAAACCACATAGTTACAGCCTGCTGAAACTGGAACCAAGGATAAACCCAAAAACTACAAAACCACATAGTTACAGCCTGCTGAAACTGGAACCTCAAGGATAAACCCAAAAACTGAACAAAACCACATAGTTACATCCTGCTGAAACTGGAACTCAAGGATAAACCAAAAAACTGACAAAACCACATAGTTACAGCCGCTGAAAACTGGAACTCAAGGATGAACCCAAAAACTACAAAACCACATAGTTACAGCCTGCTGGAAACTGGAACTCAAGATAAACCCAAAAACTGACAAAACCACATAGTTACAGCCTGCTGAAACTGGAACTCAAGGGATAAACCCAAAAAACTAACAAACCACATAGTTACAGCCTGCTGAAACTGGAACTCAAGGATTAACCCAAAAAACTAACAAAACCACATAGTTACAGCCGGCTGAAACTGGAACTCGAGGATTAACCCAGAACTGACAAAACCACATAGTTACAGCCTGCTGAAACTGGAACTCAAGGATAAACCCAAAAACTGACAAAACCACATAGTTACAGCCTGCTGAAACTGGAACCCAAGGATAAGCCCAAAAACTAACAAAACCACATAGTTACAGCCTGCTGAAACTGGAACTCAAGGATAAACCCAAAAACTGACAAAACCACATAGTTACAGCCGGCTGAAACTGGAACTCAAGGATTAACCCAAAAACTAACAAAACCACATAGTTACAGCCTGCTGAAACAGGAACTCAAGAATTAACCCAAAAACTAACAAAACCACATAGTTACAGCCTGTTGGAACCCAAGGATAAACCCGAAACCTACCAAAACCACATAGTTACAGCCTGCTGAAACTGGAACCCAAGGATAAACCCAAAAACTAACAAAACCACATAGTTACAGCCTGCTGAAACTGGAACTCAAGGATAAACCCAAAAACTAACAAAACCACATAGTTACAGCCTGCTGAAACAGGAACTCAAGGATAAACCCAAAACTACAAAACCACATAGTTACAGCCTGCTGAAACTGGAACTCAAGGATAAACCCAAAAACTTACAAAACCACATAGTTACAGCCTGCTGAAACTGGAACTCAAGGATAAACCCAAAAACTAACAAAACCACATAGTTACAGCCTGCTGAAACTGGAACTCAAGGATAAACCCAAAAACTACAAAACCACATAGTTACAGCCTGCTGAAACTGGAACTCAAGGATTAACCCAAAAAACTAACAAAACCACATAGTTACAGCCTGCTGAAACTGGAACTCAAGATTAACCCAAAAACTAACAAAACCACATAGTTACAGCCTGCTGAAACGGAACTCAAGGAATAAACCCAAAACTACAAAAACCACATAGTTACAGCCTGCTGAAACTGGAACCCTAAGGATAAACCCAAAAACTAACAAAACCACATAGTACAGCCTGCTGAAACTGGAACTCAAGGATAAACCCAAAAACTACAAAACCACATAGTTACAGCCTGCTGAAACTGGAACTCAAGGATAAACCCAAAAACTGACAAAACCACATAGTTACAGCCTGCTGAAACTGGAACTCGAGAATAAACCCAAAAACTGACAAAACCACATAGTTACAGCCGGCTGAAACTGGAACTCGAGGATTAACCCAAAAACTGACAAAACCACATAGTTACAGCCTGCTGAAACTGGAACTCAAGGATAAACCCAAAAACTGACAAAACCACATAGTTACAGCCTGCTGAAACTGGAACCCAAGGATAAACCCAAAAACTAACAAAACCACATAGTTACAGCCTGCTGAAACTGGAACTCAAGGATAAACCCAAAAACTGACAAAACCACATAGTTACAGCCGGCTGAAACTGGAACTCAAGGATTAACCCAAAAACTAACAAAACCACATAGTTACAGCCTGCTGAAACAGGAACTCAAGAATTAACCCAAAAACTAACAAAACCACATAGTTACAGCCTGTTGGAACTCAAGGATAAACCCGAAACCTTACAAAACCACATAGTTACAGCCTGCTGAAACTGGAACCCAAGGATAAACCCAAAAACTAACAAAACCACATAGTTACAGCCTGCTGAAACTGGAACTCAAGGATAAACCCAAAAACTGACAAAACCACATAGTTACAGCCTGCTGAAACTGGAACTCAAGGATAAACCCAAAAACTAACAAAACCACATAGTTACAGCTGGCTGAAACTGGAACTCAAGGATTAACCCAAAAACTGACAAAACCACATAGTTACAGCCTGCTGAAACAGGAACTCAAGAATTAACCCAAAAACTAACAAAACCACATAGTTACAGCCTGCTGGAACTCAAGGATAAACCCAAAACCTTACAAAACCACATAGTTACAGCCTGCTGAAACTGGAACCCAAGGATAAACCCAAAAACTAACAAAACCACATAGTTACAGCCTGCTGAAACTGGAACTCAAGGATAAACCCAAAAACTGACAAAACCACATAGTTACAGCCTGCTGAAACTGGAACTCAAGGATTAACCCAAAATCTGACAAAACCACATAGTTACAGCCTGCTTAAACAGGAACTCAAGAATTAACCAAAAACTGACAAAACCACATAGTTACAGCCTGCTGAAACTGGAACTCAAGGATTAACCCAAAAACTGACAAAACCACATAGTTACAGCCGGCTGAAACTGGAACTCAAGGATTTTCCCAAAAACTGACAAAACCACATAGTTACAGCCTGCTGAAACTGGAACTCAAGAATTAACCAAAAATAACAAAACCACATAGTTACAGCCTGCTGAAACTGGAACTCAAGGATAAACCCAAAAACCAACAAAACCACATAGTTACAGCCTGCTGAAACTGGAACTCGAGGATTAACCCAAAAACTGACAAAACCACATAGTTACAGCCTGCTGAAACAGGAACTCAAGAATTAACCCAAAAACTAACAAAACGACATAGTTACAGCCTGCTGGAACTCAAGGATAAACCCAAAACCTTACAAAACCACATAGTTACAGCCTGCTGAAACTGGAACTCAAGAATTAACCCAAAAACTAACAAAACCACATAGTTACAGCCTGCTGGAACTCAAGGATAAACCCAAAACCTTACAAAACCACATAGTTACAGCCTGCTGAAACTGGAACTCGAGGATAAACCCAAAAACTGACAAAACCACATAGTTACAGCCTGCTGAAACTGGAACTCGAGGATTAACCCAAAAACTGACAAAACCACATAGTTACAACCTGCTGAAACAGGAACTCAAGGATAAACCCAAAAACTAACAAAACCACATAGTTACAGCCTGCTGAAACTCAAGGATAAACCCAAAACCTTACAAAACCACATAGTTACAGCCTGCTGAAACTGGAACTCAAGAATTAACCCAAAAACTAACAAAACCACATAGTTACAGCCTGCTGAAACAGGAACTCAAGAATTAACCCAAAAACTAACAAAACCACATAGTTACAGCCTGCTGGAACTCAAGGATAAACCCAAAACCTTACAAAACCACATAGTTACAGCCTGCTGAAACTCAAGGATAAACCCAAAAACTAACAAAACCACATAGTTACAGCCTGCTGAAACTCAAGGATAAACCCAAAACCTTACAAAACCACATAGTTACAGCCTGCTGAAACTGGAACTCAAGAATTAACCCAAAAACTAACAAAACCACATAGTTACAGCCTGCTGAAACAGGAACTCAAGAATTAACCCAAAAACTAACAAAACCACATAGTTACAGCCTGCTGGAACTCAAGGATAAACCCAAAACCTTACAAAACCACATAGTTACAGCCTGCTGAAACTGGAACTCAAGAATTAACCCAAAAACTAACAAAACCACATAGTTACAGCCTGCTGGAACTCAAGGATAAACCCAAAACCTTACAAAACCACTTAGTTACAGCCTGCTGAAACTGGAACTCGAGGATAAACCCAAAAACTGACAAAACCACATAGTTACAGCCTGCTGAAACAACCCCAAGTATAAACAGATAAGACTAACTAAACCAGATACTTAAAATATAGATCAGGTAGTAGATCATATACTACAGTAGAGGTTTTGATCAGGTAGATCAGATACTATTAGTAAAGATCATGTAGTAGATCAGATGCTATAAGTAAAGATCAGGAAGTGGATTTTATACTACAAGAATAGACCAGGTAGTATATCAAATACTTGAAGTATAGATCAGGTAGTAGATTAAATATAAGTATAGATCAGATACAAATGAAGAAAAGGAAAGAGTCTGTAGAATATCCATGTGAATGTTCTCTAGAATTCCATTAAATTAGTTTATTTTATTTTTTTTATTATTTTTTTTTGTTTCAAAACTTCAGTATCATCTATTACATGTATTTATAAACATAAACATAAGTCCTTATTTTAAGGGAAATGTAGAATACTGGAATTCCAGAAGGAATTACCAAACAGCTGAACATTCAAATGGGTACAGTTTTCTGTTTGTGTTATAAGTTCTGTAGATCCTATTCAGACTTAGGTATAACTTACCTTGGCAGTTGTCTCAGTATCAATCTGGATATTTTTCTTTGGTACTTCTAGGTTTTCTTGGGGTTTGATAGCTACTGGACGACATTTTATGGCCATATCTTTATCATATTCTTTATAAGAGCCCTGGTATATGGTTTGACCTTTGAACTTTGTCTTTGACATGACATATTCATACTTTGGCTTAAAAGATTCAGTTTTGTCAAGTTTCTGTTAAATAATTAAAATATGCTTGAAATTAATTTTTTACCTGTATATTTTTTTACCTGTCCATAAAACAACCCAAATTAACCTTAATATAACAGGTGTCCTAATTATCAGTCTTACCTACACATCCAAAGCAGTTACCCATATAATAAGTGTGAAAGGTTTAAGATTCCTGATCTGGTCTCAGTTTGATAATGATAAAGGTTTTTAATTCCTGATCTGGTCCCAGTTTGATAATGATAAAGGTTTTAGATTCTTGATCTGGTCCCAGTTTGATAATGGTAAAGGTTTTAGATTCCTGATCTGGTCCTAGTTTGATAATGATAAAGGTTTTAGATTCCTGATCTGGTCTCAGTTTGAAAATGATAAAAGTTTTTGATTCCTGATTTGGTCTCAGTTTGATAATGATAAAGGTTTGAGATTTTTGATCTGGTCCCAGTTTGATAATGATAAAGGTTTTAGATTCCTGATCAGGTCCCAGTTTGAAATGATAAAGGTTTTAGATTCTTGATCTGGTCCCAGTTTGATAATGATAAAGGTTTTAGATTCTTAATCTGGTCCCAGTTTGATAATGATAAAGGTTTGAGATTCTTGATCTGGTCCCAGTTTGATAATGATAAAGGTTTTAGATTCCTGATCAGGTCCCAGTTTGAAATGATAAAGGTTTTAGATTCTTGATCTGGTCCCAGTTTGATAATGATAAAGGTTTTAGATTCCTGATCAGGTCCCAGTTTGAAATGATAAAGGTTTTAGATTCTTGATCTGGTCCCAGTTTGATAATGATAAAGGTTTTAGATTCCTGATCAGGTCCCAGTTTGAAATGATAAAGGTTTGAGATTCTTGATCTGGTCCCAGTTTGATAATGATAAAGGTTTTAGGTTCCTGATCTGGTCCCAGTTTGAAATGATAAAGGTTTTAGATTCTTGATCTGGTCTCAGTTTGATAATGATAAAGGTTTTAGATTCCTGATTTGGTCCCATTTTGATAATTTTATAGGTTTTAGATTCTTAATCTGGTCCCAGTTTGATAATGATAAAGGTTTTAGATTCTTGATCTGGTCCCAGTTTGATAATGATAAAGGTTTTAGATTCCTGATCTGGTCCCAGTTTGATAAAGTTATAGGTTTTAGATTCCTGATCTGGTCTCAGTTTGATAATGATAAAGGTTTTAGATTCCTGATCTGGTCTCGGTTTGATAAAGTCGTAGGTTTTAGATTCTTGATCTGGTCCCAGTTTGATAATGTTTAAGGTTTAGGTTCTTGATCTGGTCCCAGTATTTATTGGTACCAGTTTAACATTTTTTCTTCTTAAGTCTGACAAATTTAAAATTTTAAAAATTTTCTTAGTTTTTAAAAATCTTAAAGTTCTCATCTAATGATTCAATTCTGTATTTTAGTTTTGACATTTTCTTTTTTTTTGTTGTTTTTTTTTGTTTTTTTGTAATAACATTGGAAAAAATTGCAGAAAAAAGTTGAAGAACATCTTGGTTAAGGAATTATTTTAAAACAGAGACAATATCAAGGATAGCCTTACCTTTTTGACAAAATCTTGATTATATATTGTTTTTGTATACATTTCTGCCTTTGGTATATCAGACTGGTTGGATTCCTCTTTTTCCTTCTTTTTTGTTTCTTCTTTTAAAGAACTCTTTTTGTGAACCTTCAATAATTAACATACATTTAAATATGTTAGAATTTTTAAAGTACAAGCACTGCTAACATTTGATCCTCTACAAACAGTGTTCCCACGCTACTTCTCTGATTGCCGACAGTTTTTTACATTGTGGAGTTCGTGATATAAATGCTAGCAAACTACTTTACATCTAGTCACTGTTGGACTAGAACATCTAGTAGCTTGCTGTAAGACAAGAACATCTCTGCTAAAATATCTAGTCACTGTCAGACTAGAACATCTAGTCACTGTCTCGTCACTGTCAGACTAAAACATCTAGTCACTGTCAGACTAGAACATTTAGTCACTGTCTAGTCACTGTCTCGTCACTGTCAGACTAAAACATCTAGTCACTGTCAGACTAGAACATCTAGTCACTGTCAGACTAGAACATATAGTCACTATTAGACTAGAATGTTTAGTCTCTGTCAGACTAGAACATCTAGTCACTGTCGGACTAGAACATATAGTCACTGTCGGATTAGAACATATAGTCACTGTTGGACTAGAACATCTAGTCACTGTTGGACTAGAACATCTAGTCACTATCTAGACACTTTTGGACTAGAACATCACTGTCAGACTAGAACATCTATTCACTGTAAGATTAGAACATCTAGTCACTATCTAGACTCTTTTGGACTAGAACCTCACTGTCAGAATAAAACATCTTTCACTGTCAGACTAGAACATATTGTAACTGTTGGACTAGAACGTCACTGTTGGACTAGAACATCTAGTCACTGTTGGACTAGAACATCTAGTCACTATCTAGACACCTTTGGACTAGAACGTCACTGTCGGACTAGAACATCTAGTCACTGTCGGACTAAAACATCTAGTCACTATCTATACACTTTGGACTGGAACCTCACTATCAGACTAGAACATCTAGTCACTGTTGGACTAGAACATCTAGTCACTGTCGGACTTGAACATCTAGTCACTATCTAGACACTTTTGGACTAGAACGTCACTGTCAGACTAGAACATATAGTCACTGTCGGATTAGAACGTCTGTCACTGTCAGACTAGAACATCTAGTCACTGTCGGATTAGAACATCTAGTCACTGCTGAACAAAACATGTCACTGTCGGACTAGAACATCTAGTTACTGTCAGACTAGAACATCTAGTCACTGTTGGACAAGTACATCTAGTCAATGTCAGACTAGAACATCTAGTCACTGTTGGACTAGAACGTCACTGTCAGACTAGAACATCAAGTCACTCGCGAACTAGAATATCCCTGTCAGACTAGAACTTCTAGTCACTGTTGGACTAGAACATCTAGTTACTCTCAGACTAGAACATCTAGTCACTGTCGGATTAGAACATCTAGTCACTGCTGAACAAAACATCAGTCACTGTCGGACTAGAACATATAGTCATTGTCGGACTAGAACATCTAGTTACTCTCAGACTAGAACATCTAGTTACTGTCAGACTAGAACATCTAGTCACTGTTGGATTAGAACATCTAGTCACTGTCAGACTAAAACATCTAGTCAGTGTCGGATTAGAACATCTAGTCACTGTCAGACTAGAACATCTAGTTACTGTCGGATTAGAACATCTAGTCACTGTCAGACTAGAACATCTAGTTAATGTCAGACTAGAACATCTAGTCACTGTCAGATTATAACATCTAGTCACTGTCAGATTAGAACATCTTATCACTATCTAGTCACTTTCGGACTAGAATATCATTCTCGGACTAGAACATCTAGTCACTGTCAGACTAGAACATCTAGTTACTGTCAGACTAGAACATCTAGTCACTGTCGGATTAGAACATCTAGTCACTGTCAGACTAGAACATCAAGTTACTGTCAGACTAGAACATCTAGTCACTGTCGGATTTTAACATCTAGTCACAGTCGGATTAGAACATCTTATCACAATCTAGTCACTTTCGGACTAGAATATTATGTCGGACTAGAATATCTAGTCACTGCTGGACAAAACATCAGTCACTGTCGGACTAGAACATCTAGTTACTGTCAGACTAGAATATCTAGTCACTGCTCGACAAAACACCAGTCACTGTCGGACTAGAATTTCACTGTTGGATTGGAAGATCTAGTCACTGCTTGACAAAACATTAGTTACTGTCGGACTAGAACATCTAGTTACTGTCAGACTAGAACATCTAGTCACTGCTCGACAAAACACCAGTCACTGTCGGACTAGAACATCTAGTTACTGTCAGACTAGAACATCTAGTCACTGCTCGACAAAACATCAGTCACTGTCGGACTAGAACATCTAGTTCCTTTCAGACTAGAATATCTAGTCACTGTTGGACTAGAACATCTAGTACCTTGCTGTGGAACTACTGCTAATGCACCAGTGAAAATGGAGCAAAAATTAAAAAAAATAAATAAAAGTAAAATAAATAAAAATAAAATAAAAATACCAATCAATGAGCAAAAGTTCATTCTAGTGCATGGCTGCTTTGTTTTTTAAAAAACAAAAATGAGATTTTAGGAAAATTAGACATACTATGACCAAGGTCTCTGCATTTTTTCTTTCTTCTACGTAACTTGATAACAATTCTAACAACAAACCTGATATTTAACAAAATCTTTCTTATATGTGGTGCTAGACTCCATACCGACTCTGATTTCCATACGTCTTTTCTCTGGTCTGATACTGGCAGGTGGTTGCTGAAATGGCCATTTCTTGTATGCCTGTTGCAATTAAAAAATGAAAGGAAATTCTAGATAAATATAATTAAGACAGTGAGAAGAACAAATTGTCAAATGGTGAAAAAAGGTCTTGAACCGATAATTACAGCAACAACAACAACAACAAAAATAATAATAATAATACTCGTCGTCGTCGTCGTCGTCATCATCATCATCATCATCAGCAGCAGCAGCAGCAGCAGCAGCAACATCTATCCCTATTTACACAGTACCCGCCATTTTTAATATGTTATTTATAAAAGAATTTTAAAAAGATATAATATTTTTCTCTTTATCATTTTTAGTTCATTATGTTTTGTACAATGCAATTACATGAATACTCACGCCTTGATATTCCGATACGTTCTGTTTCTTTGATGCTGGCCCTTTCATCCCAACTCGAGTCGGGTTAAAACTTGGCATCTGATTTTCAAGTCTGTGAAAGTAAAATTAACAAAATTAGCAGAACAACCAAATAACCACTAACAAACTAAAAACAATATTACCACTAACAAACTAACAACCCAATTACCGCTAACAAACTAACAACAATATTACCACTAAAAAACTAACAACCCATTTACCACTATCAAACTAACAACGCTATTACCACTAACAAACTAACAATACAATTACCACTAACAAACTAACAACCCAATTACCACTAACAAACTAACAAACAAATTACCACTAACAAACTTACAACCCAATTACCACTAACAAACTTACAACCCAGTTACCACTAACAAACTAACAACCCAATTACCACTAACAAACTAACAACCCAATTACCACTAACAAACTTACAACCCAATTGCCACTAACAAACTTACAACCCAATTGCCACTAACAAACTTACAACCCAATTACCACTAACAAACTAACAACCAAATGACCACTTACAAAGTAACAACCAAATTACTGCTAACAAAATAACAACTATATTTCTGTTAACTACCGCTAACAAACTAACAACCAAATTACTGCTAACAAATTAACAACCATATTTCCGTTAACTACCGCTAACAAAGTAACAACCAAATTACCGCTAACGCACTTTAAATCTAGATTGCCGCTAACATACTAACAACCATATTACCACTAACAAACTAACAACCAAATTACCGCTAACAAACTAACAACCATATTTCCGTTATTTACCGCTAACAAACTAACAACCAAATTACCGCTCACAAATAAACAACCATATTTCCGTTAACTACCGCTTACAATTTACAACCAAATTACCGCTAACGCACTTAAAATCATAAAACTTCTGAAGTATTAATAACCAGATTACCACTAACAGACTAACTTCTAGATTGCCACTAACAAACTAACAACCAGATTACCACTATCAAACTAACAACCATATTACCGCTGACGAACTAACAACCATATTACCGCTAACAAACTAACAACCATATTACCGCTAACGAACTAACAACCATATTACCGCTAACGAACTAACAACCATATTAAAGCTAACGATCTAACAACCATATTACCGCTAACAAACTTACAACCATATTACCGCTAATAAACAACAACCATTTTACCGCTAACGAACTAACAACTATATTACCGCTAACAAACTGACAACCATATTACCGCTAACGAACTAACAACCATATTACCGCTAACGAACTAACAACCATATTAAAGCTAACGAACTAACAACCATATTACCGCTAACAAACTTACAACCATATTACCGCTAACGAACTAACAACCATATTATCGCTAACGAACTAACAACCATATTAAAGCTAACGAACTAACAACCATATTAAAGCTAACGAACTAACAACCATATTACCGCTAACAAACTAACAACCATATTACCGCTAACGAACTAACAACCATATTAAAGCTAACGAACTAACAACCATATTAAAGCTAACGAACTAACAACCATATTACCGCTAACAAACTTACAACCATATTACCGCTAACGAACTAACAACCATATTACCGCTAACGACTTAACAACCATATTAAAGCTAACGAACTAACAACTATATTACCGCTAACAAACTTACAACCATATTACCGCTAACAAACTTACAACCATATTACCGCTAACGAACTAACAACCATATTAAAGCTAACGATCTAACAACCATATTACCGCTAACAAACTTACAACCATATTACCGCTAACGAACTAACAACCATATTAAAGCTAACGAACTAACAACCATATTACCGCTAACAAACTTACAACCATATTACCGCTAACGAACTAACAACCATATTACCGCTAACGAACTAACAACCATATTAAAGCTAACGAACTAACAACCATATTAAAGCTAACGAACTAACAACCATATTACCGCTAACAAACTTACAACCATATTACCGCTAACGCACTTAAATCATAAAACTTCTGAAATATTAATAACCAGATTACCACTAACAGACTAACATCTAGATTGCCGCTTACATACTAACAACCAAATTACCGCTAACAAACTAACAACCATATTAACGCTTACAATCTAACAACCATATTACCGCTAACGCACTTAAATCATAAAACTTCTGAAAGATTAATAACCAGATAACCACTAACAGACTAACATCTAGATTACCACTAACAAACTGACAACCAAATTGCTTCTAATAAACTACAACCATATTACCGCTAACAAACTAACAATCATATTACCGCTAACAAAATAACAAACACATTACCACTAACACACTAACAACCATATTACCACCAACGCACTTAAAATCATAAAACTGCTGAAATATCAACAACCAGATGACCACTAACAGACTAACATCTAGATTGCTGCTAACATATTACAACCATATTACCGCTAACAAACTAACAACCAGATTACCACTAACAGACTCACATCTAGATTGCCGCTAACAAACTAACAACCAAATTACCGCTAACAAACTAACAACCATATTACCACTATCAAACTAACAACCATATTACCGCCAACGCACTTAAAATCATAAAACTTCTGAAATATTAATAACCAGATTACCGCTAAAAAACTAACAACCATATTACCGCTAACAAACTAACAACCATATTACCACTAACAAACTAACAACCAAATTGCCGCTAATAAACAACAACCATTTTACCGCTAACAAACTAACAATCATATTACCGCTAACAAAATAACAACCACATTACCACTAACACACTAACAACCATATTACCGCTAACGCACTTAAAATTATAAAACTGCTGAAATATCAACAACCAGATTACCACTAACAAACTAACATCTAGATTGCCACTAACATACTAACAACTATATTACCGCTAACAAACTAACAACCAAATTACCGCTAAAAAACTAACAACCATATTACCGCTAACAAACTAACAACCATAATACCACTAATAAACTAACAACCATATTACCGCTGACAAAACAACAAGTCAATTATCGCTAACACACTTACAACCTGATAACCGCTAACTTACCAACAACCAGATTACCGCTAAAATATTAACTACCAGATTACCGCTTACATACAACCAGATTTACGCTAAAATATTAACTACCAGATTACCGCTAAAATATTAACTACCAGATTACCGCTTACATACAACCAGATTACCGCTATAATATTAACTACCAGATTACCGCTTACATACAACCAGATTAACGCTTAAATATTAACTACCAGATTACCGCTAAAATATTAACTACCAGATTACCGCTTACATACAACCAGATTAACGCATAAATATTAACTACCAGATTACCGCTAAAATATTAAATACCAGATAACCGCTTACATACAACCAGATTACCGCTAAAATATTAACTACCAGATTACCGCTAAAATATTAAAAACCAGATAACCGCTTACATACAACCAGATTACCGCTAAAATATTAACTACCAGATTACCGCTTACATACAACCAGATTACCGCTATAATATTAACTACCAGATTACCGCTTACATACAACCAGATTAACGCTTAAATATTAACTACCAGATTACCGCTAAAATATTAACTACCAGATTACCGCTTACATACAACCAGATTACCGCTAAAATATTAACTACCAGATTACCGCTAAAATATTAACTACCAGATAACCGCTTACATACAACCAGATTTCCGCTAAAATATTAACTACCAGATAACCGCTTACATACAACCAGATTACCGCTATAATATTAACTACCAGATTACCGCTTACATACAACCAGATTACCGCTAAAATATTAACTACCAGATTACCGCTAAAATATTAACTACCAGATTACCGCTTACATACAACCAGATTACCGCTAAAATATTAACTACCAGATAACCGCTTACATACAACCAGATTACCGCTGATATACCTACAACCAGATTACCACTGACATACCAACAACAAAATAACCCCTGACATACTAACAACCAGATTACCGCTGACATACCAACAACCAGATTACCGCTGACATACCAACAACCAGATTACCGCTGACATACCATAAACCAAATAACCGCTGATATACCAATTAACTGCCACTGACATACCAACAACCAAATAACCGCTGACATACCAACAACAAGATTACCGCTGACATACCAACAACCAGATTACCGCTGACATACCAACAACCAGATTACCGCTGACATACAACCGGATTACAGCTGATATACCTACAACCAGATTACCGCTGATATACCAAAAACCAAATAACCGCTGACATACCAACAACCAAATAACCGCTGACATACTAACAACCAGATTACCGCTGACATACCAACAACAAGATTACCGCTGACATACAACCGGATTACAGCTGATATACCTACAACCAGATTACCACTGACATACCAACAACAAAATAACCCCTGACATACCAATTAACTACCACTGACATACCAACAACCAAATAACCGCTGACATACTAACAACCAGATTACCGCTGACATACTAACAACCAGATTACCGCTGACATACAACCGGATTACAGCTGATATACCTACAACCAGATTACCGCTGATATACCAAAAACCAAATAACCGCTGACATACCAATTAACTACCACTGACATACCAACAACCAAATAACCGCTGACATACTAACAACCAGATTACCGCTGACATACCAACAACAAGATTACCGCTGACATACAACCGGATTACAGCTGATATACCTACAACCAGATTACCGCTGATATACCAAAAACCAAATAACCGCTGACATACCAATTAACTACCACTGACATACCAACAACCAAATAACCGCTGACATACTAACAACCAGATTACAACTGACATACGAACAACCAGATTACCGCTGACATACCAAAAACCAAATAACCGCTGACATACCAATTAACTACCACTGACATACCAACAACCAAATAACCGCTGACATACTAACAACCAGATTACCGCTGACATACCAACAACAAGATTGTCGCTAGCATTCCCACAAGCATATGACCGCTGACATACTAACAACCTCATTACCGCCAACGTATTTACAACCAGATTTCATTCTTTACCAGTCTATCTAGCTAAAATTAAATTTATTGTCGCATTCCTTAGCTAGATTTGTATTTATTTAATTTTGGAAATTTGGTTTCATTAATTTTTAAATGTTTGGCTTATCTTTTTTTAATCTATCAACTTTTTCGGCCCCTAATGTCACTGATATGGAATAAATTTCCAAAATGTGTACATATGACACATCAAATTAAAACAGGTTTTGTTGTTGAATATTCGCGATTGATTTTAACTTAATTATATAATCTAGTATAAACTAAAATGGACGTGGGTTATTGTAGATTTTATAGTGACTGACTAGATGAACACCTCCATTCAAAGCGGTTGTTGTTGTTAGTTCATATTATCAGCATAGTTTTATCTCTCAGACATTTCCATAATCTTGTCACTTCAACTTTTGTACCCTTTGTCGTTTTTGTGTAATCTGCGAGGACCATGTTGGTTTGGATTAACATTAACTTTTAATACGAGAAAAAAAAACAGACTTACTTACCTGACCCTTTTATTAAAATCGATCGGCTTTGTCACGACAACGATAGGTTGACCCGCAGTCATGTTTTCTCTGGTTGGTTTTATCTTATTCTTATCACAATTCTGATTTCTCAACTACTTCTTTCGACCATAATGCTAAAGAATGACTGAAGAATACATAGCAACTGAAAAAAACCTACTATGACGTCATAGATGGTCTTGCCTTCCGGAATGACAGTCAATCACGTGACAAACGGTAACGCGATCACATTAATCATGTGTTGTGAAAACTTGTGATACTTTGATAAAATAAAAAAAAATGAAATCTATGTGTTTAAAAGCTATTTCATTTTATCATTTGTGTAGGTTTATTACTTTTCTTCTTAAGATCTCATATAACTTAGACAATAAGCCCCCCCACCGCCAAAAAAAAATCATTCAAGTTTCGCCGGAGGATCCACCTCTACTCAAACAGGGCTCTGCCCTGGATCAACGGAGGGTCCCAAGAACCCCCTCACCACTGGGGATTGAGCCTTTGACGCTCGCAATATCTCATCATCGAAAAAATTATCAACCCCCTTTATAGAATTCTGGGATCCGCCCGAGTCAATCATAAATTAAAGAATAAGTACTTAATACCGTGGATGAGATATGTAGTCTCGTATAAAGCTAAAGAACTATTGTCTTCTATGTATAAAACTGGTGTAAAAGACCCGTCATACTAAGTCCATTAAAAGGGTTCCGTTTCTTGTTCCCGGTACGTTTGACTATTCTCTTCATGCATGATAGCTTTTATTGTCGCTTATTTGCTAGTCCGAAATAAACAAACAAACAAACAAACAAATAAACAAACAAACAAACAAACAAACAAACAAACAAATAAATAAATAAATAAATAAATAAATAAATAAATAAATAAATAAATTTATATTTGTATTTTGTGTTTCCCTGGACCGATTAGAGGGCACTGAAACCGTGACCAAACCTGACAAATAATTATTGATAAAGGACATAAAAAAAAACTGGAGAAAATTATGAGATCGGTAAAGTTAGCTACTAGTAACTGGCTACTAGTAGCTAACTTTTCCTCCACAAGTAACTGGCTACTAGTAGCTAACTTTTCCTCCACAAGTAACTGGCTACTAGTAGCTAACTTTTCCTCCACAAGTAACTGGCTACTAGTAGCTAACTTTTCCTCCACAAGTAACTGGCTACTAGTAGCTAACTTTTCCTCCACAAGTAACTGGCTACTAGTAGCTAACTTTTCCTCCACAAGTAACTGGCTACTAGTAGCTAACTTTTCCTCCACAAGTAACTGGCTACTAGTAGCTAACTTTTCCTCCACAAGTAACTGGCTACTAGTAGCTAACTTTTCCTCCACAAGTAACTGGCTACTTGTAGCTAACTTTTCTTCTACAAGTAACTGGCTACTAGTA
This sequence comes from Tegillarca granosa, assembly GCA_029721355.1. Classification (NCBI taxonomy): domain Eukaryota; kingdom Metazoa; phylum Mollusca; class Bivalvia; order Arcoida; family Arcidae; genus Tegillarca; species Tegillarca granosa. The sequence goes on along the minus strand of CM056610.1, from coordinate 22,648,761 downwards.
GCTAACTTTTCCTCCACAAGTAACTGGCTACTAGTAGCTAACTTTTCCTCCACAAGTAACTGGCTACTAGTAGCTAACTTTTCCTCCACAAGTAACTGGCTACTAGTAGCTAACTTTTCCTCCACAAGTAACTGGCTACTAGTAGCTAACTTTTCTTCTACAAGTAGCTAGCTACTAGTAGCCAGTTACTAGTAGCTAACTTTACCGATCTAAAATTATGTGTACATCATAATATATTTGAGAAATATTATAAAGTCATCGAACGAAATACGAGATATCCTGCACTAGTGAAAGCCCAATCTACATTTATTTTTCCCGGCGGGATGAATTTCCCTGATCATTAAATAGCTTTGTGCCCTCGGCGATCGATGTTTTACCAATTTTCTTCGGATTAATAAGGAAGACAGGTCTTTTATTCCCCCCCCCCATTTTCCTCAATCGATCATTTGACCATCACTAGTTTAAAGTATTTTACCCATTTTTATGTTGAAATTTAAGGTAGATTAAAATTTATATGCTTGAAGTCTAAGTGGTAAGGTTCCTGTGATAGAATCCGGATTGTACATTTTTCATATCGGGATTTAGTATGAATATATTTCTTCCGATAACAGTAAACAATGCCGGCTAAGAAAGAATTTGATGAAAAAGGTTGGTTTATGTTTTTTTATTTCTTAATTGTAAAGTATTTATATTGATTCGGGTATGTCATTTATATTGATTCGGGTATGTCATCAGTATTGTAACAAATGTAATCTGCTGTATTATGGTAAAGTGTAGACGATTTCACCAGAAAAATTCGAAAACCCATAAATCTATGTAAATTATTGATTTACGATAAACTAAAGTATGACAGGTTGGAACCAGTACCAATTTCGTTTTATTCGCCGAAATAGTATATAATGTACCGACGAGTAACCTGGCATCCACTACAACATTTTGGGGGCCCCAATAGAGGTTCACTCTGTTTCTGCTGATTAATCTAACACTCATTAATAATGTGAGAAGTCATTGGGTCCGTCTTTGTTTACCGCCCCACTATACATCACATAAACAAGTTTTGATGATGTTTTATGATATTGAAATGAATTGGATTTTCAGCTACATTTTCCATTTTTTATTTCCTTACAAGTACCCTGCTTGGACACAGAATGTTAAAAGTCCCAGATGGCCCGGTTTCACAATCATTCCTTAAATAAGATTTTCCTTAACTTAAATTTAGCAAATTTTGGCAATCTCTTTCAAAATTACAAATTGGCATTAGTGACAAAACTAAATACATATGTTATAAGCTTGAGGTGATCTTCAAAATGACATCCTAAATTCTTTAAAATCTTAACAATAAACCAGATGATTAAGATCCAAATTTGCCGATTTAAGTTAAGAAAAATCTTAGTTAAGGAATGATTTTGAAACCAGTTCCAGATACACATTACAATTGTTTAGCTGTACTATATATTCATCATGTCAAATATGGAATTTGATGATGATAACCACGTTTCTTTTTACAAATAACCCATCTGGTCGCCATGTACAAAATTGTTTTGGCTGCAGGATTTAATTTGGAAATGTATTAAATTTAACTGTCTTCAATATTTATATATTAAGTATACTTTTCTGAAATCTTTGGTATGGTATTAAAGTATTGGTCAGGACAAGTTTATAAGCAAACAAAAAAAAAAAAAAACTAGAGATTGTAACTGGGATACCAGTTACGTATGATTCCCCACCATCCATAATCTATATATTGTCTAAAATTTACACCTGCTGATGGACTGATCTCGAGATGGATTGATAGTATCCATTACTAGTAATCGAAAGCTGACTAAGAGAAAGGGCGGAAGACAAGTAAATTTAAAGTTAACATCGAATTGTACAATTATAATTCGAGTAGTATTCATTTTAATATATATTTTCATTCCCTCATACCCCATTGTTGCAACAATGTTTTTTGTTAAAAGAAACCAATTGATCACGGGAGTCCGAATCTGCATGTATAAATTTATAATTCGAAATGTATGTAAATTATACAAGTTTAATAGATCAGAATCATGCGTTCTGTCTTCTGACATAGGTCCTATCCATTAAATTGGCAATTCTATTAGCTGGTGTATTTTGATTGGACAGGTATTCAACTTTGATTGATAGCAAATCTATTTCACGAACTGTGAGGTGTTTAACCAACAAATTTGATTGACATGTGTCATGACTGTGAAGTAGCCATAACCTACATATTAATGGATAATTGACAAAGAGATTAAAGCAATTATCCATATCAAAACATGTAATAATGCTATTGAATTTGTTTACAATTCTTTGAATAGGAATTTAATCCTGTAAACTTGCCTTAAGAAATGAAATCAAGTATGCCATAAGATAGTGTTTCTTGACTGAGGGTGGGTGTTAAGAATTCTGGCTTCCCACCCCTACCCTCTCTTGAAAATGATTTCCTGGAGGTTTTTATCACTCTTTTTAAAAGTCCATAATGAACAAGAAAATATACAGATGAGTGGAAAGGATTTTTAACTATTTAAAAGCTATACATGTACATAGCACCACCCACATTGGGAAATGACCTTAGGTGCCCTTTATTAATATCACTCTATTCAACTTTTCATAAGGAACCAGAAAATACATAAATTAGGGGTGGGGATTTCAATAGTTTAAAATTAACTTAGCACCACCCAGCCCTACCCTTCAGTGGGAAAGTACCTTAGGTGTCTTTGATTAGTGTCATTCTTTTATTTTATCATTAGGAACCAGAAAATATATACTTTAGGGATGGGGATCTCATTAGTTTATGAGTTATGACAAAGCCCTATATATGGTTTTATAGCACACCGCAAAGTGTTTAAGGAAAAATTGATGATTTTTGTTTTTAAGACCCCATCTTCCTGTCCCTCACCCAATAAATACCCATGGATGTAAAACTTTAATGGTGCAGGAACCTATCCTAAAATTTTGAACGAGAATGAATGATGCGTTTAACTTGTTTGGCAGTGCTGAGAAAAATTTGATATATTTTTAACAATTTAATACATAGTAACTGAGAATTTATTAAGAACAAATTATGTATGTGAGAAAGAGGTTAGTCACTTAATTAACATTAACATTCAATCATTTTTGTTTAGTGCTTAACTGTATACATTAATTCAGATTACCCATTTTTTTCGGGCCCTCATATATCTGAGAAACTGAATAAGAAAGAAGAAGATTCTATAAGAGTTATCTCTCTTTGTACGTATTAGACAGAAAGATGTTTGGAATTAAATTACGCAATTTACACGCACCGACCGCTGAGCCGTCGAGATAGAAAAAAATTTGATCATTTAACCATATCTACCAAGATAGCAGATTGTTGGTACCAAATTTCATCGAAACCCATCATACCGTTTCCGAGTTCTGCACCGGACAATTTTAAGGAAGAAAAAAAATTATAATAATAATAATAATAATAAGAAGAAGAAACAGAACGAAAACAATATGATTCCCCACCTTTGGGTGGGGAATCATAAAAAAAAGAAGAAGAAGAAGAAGAAGTTACAAAAAAGGCATGTGAACAAGGCATAAAGTGTTTCAGAAAAGGAATACCTTATCTAACAAACTTTGGAACTAAGGGTCCATCTTGATTCCAAAGTTGTACTAAAAAGGTACTCATGATGTACCTTTTCTGTAGTTCGTGTATTTGTTTAAATTTATTTCTATTAGGAGGGAATGATACAGGCATGATATGTAACATGAATTTATATGTTTATTCTTAAATTATACAAAAAGGTACATTAAAATAAACAACACTGAAATGTCACAAACAAAAGGCACAGAAAATTTATACATTGATACACATTTACACACACACACACACACACACACACACACACACACACACACACACACACACACACACACACACACACACTTATACAATAGAACACCTGTATATATACATAATTAATACACACATTTTTGTTTTAGTAAACTGAATTTATTAACAAACAAACTCACAGTTCACAAGTAAAAATAAATTTTACATGCACGAATACTTATAAAAGGGTACAATGTACCATAACCCTTAAGGTACAAATTATGGTAATGTTCAGTCTAATGGATACCTTATGGTATTCAACAAAGTTCCATGATAGAAAGTAAATTAAATTTCACCACCATGTATATAAATAGACAACAGTATGATAACATCAAAATATGCATTGAAGAATGAATTAGAAATTACAACATAAAAAAAAATTTGAATCAAAATTGAAATCACCAAACTCCTGATTAAGGCTGATCTTTAGGTTTTTGAAATATCAAATGATTTTTAAAATTGTCTAACTCTTAATATTTTTGTTTTCATGTTTCTTATTTATTAATATTATTTAGTTTAATAAAACTGTAACAGAAAATTTTATTATTTGAATCATTTGTTTTGAGTGAATTTATAGATAGAAGGATCTTTCTTTTATTATATGAATTGAAGTGAATTCATGTTTTCGTTATCAATTGCTATAAAAATCTAATGAAAATCACATTTCACAATATCAAAAAAAAAAAAAAAAAAAAAAAAAAAAAATTAAATTAAAGTTAAATACTAACCAGAGTTTCATATTTATTGTTTTTTCATAGACAGCATTAGTATAGAACTGGCAACTGTTATATTTTTGTTTCAGGTAAAATAGATTCTGATTTGTTTGATTCTGAGTAACAGACTGTTGTACAGACTGCTAAATTTTTGTTTCAGAAAAATGGATTCAGACTTATGCAGCTGTTGGGGTCGGATTTGTGTGTTTGTTTATAGGTATCCCATTGTGGTGGAAGACGACAGAAGTGTATCGTGTCAGTCTACCATATGCTGACATCACAGATTTAACTCAGTCTAAAGTAAAATTATAATTATTACAAATATATAAATGTTTTGTTGCAGTATTGGTTTTCTATATAAATGTTTTGTTGCAGTATTGGTTTTCTATATAAATGTTTCGTTGCAGTGTTGGTTTTCTATATAAATGTTTTGTTGCAGTATTGGTTTTCTATATAAATGTTTCCTTGCAGTGTTGGTTTTCTATATAAATGTTTCGTTGCAGTATTGGTTTTCTATATAAATGTTTTGTTGCAGTATTGGTTTTCTATATAAATGTTTTGTTGCAGTATTGGTTTTCTATATAAATGTTTCGTTGCAGTATTGGTTTTCTATATAAATGTTTTGTTGCAGTATTGGTTTTCTATATAAATGTTTCGTTGCAGTATTGGTTTTCTATATAAATGTTTTGTTGCAGTATTGGTTTTCTATATAAATGTTTTGTTGCAGTATTGGTTTTCTATATAAATGTTTTGTTGCAGTATTGGTTTTCTATATAAATGTTTTGTTGCAGTATTGGTTTTCTATATAAATGTTTCGTTGCAGTATTGGTTTTCTATATAAATGTTTTGTTGCAGTATTGGTTTTCTATATAAATGTTTTGTTGCAGTGTTGGTTTTCTATATAAATGTTTTGTTGCAGTGTTGGTTTTCTATATAAATGTTTTGTTGCAGTATTGGTTTTCTATATAAATGTTTTGTTGCAGTGTTGGTTTTCTATATAAATGTTTTGTTGCAGTGTTGGTTTTCTATATAAATGTTTCGTTGCAGTATTGGTTTTCTATATAAATGTTTCGTTGCAGTATTGGTTTTCTATATAAATGTTTTGTTGCAGTATTGGTTTTCTATATAAATGTTTTGTTGCAGTATTGGTTTTCTATATAAATGTTTTATTGCAGCATTGGTTTTCTATATAAATGTCTTGGAAAGAAAAAAGAAAAAAAAATCAGGGATATCCAGAATTGTGAAAACCTGGACATTTTTTATCACAGTCAGAACACATTTTTAATTAAAAACAAAACAGTTTATGCTGTTTTTAATGAAAAAATTAAGAAATTAGTTAAAATACTTAACTACAAATAAAACATGTTTCTTAAGAATGTTGACTTTTTATCTGCTTATGTGTTCACATGATCAGTTTAATTCAATCATTCTTTTCACAAATTCTTTATTTGTCATCACTATGTAATAAACATTTTTAGCTCACCTGAGCTGAAAGATTTATTTTCCTATATTTAGATTAAGTATGGCATTAGTATTGAAGTAGTAAGCTTACATTCAGATTTAACCAACAAAGATCTAACTCAGCTGTCTCAAACATTATCACAGAAGTTAACAGGTAAGTTAATACAATATGAAAAGTTACAGTCAAATTTTGATAACTTGAACATTTTTTTCTGGAAAACTATGGAGAACTAAAAGTCTTGTCACATTTATTTATTTATTTTATTTATTTATTTATTTATTTATTTATTTATTTATTTATAATAATAATAATAATAATAATTATTATTATTATTGCTTCCTGAACCAAAAGATATAATAAGATATTGCTGTGCTTTTTGAAAGATCAATATAACCTGTTGCAGTACTACTATCTAGTTTGTTTTCCCTGATGATTATGATTTTTTATACCGGTACCTTAAGTTTTCACGAGAAAGTTGAGATTAAAACATAGTTCAAAAGTTGTTTCCTGATATGCAGTTTAGGTAAAAATGATCATAAGTTGTAGTACAGATCAGCGTTTCTTTGGAATAAACAGAATGTCATATAGTAAATTTAAACTAATATTTAGCTTTTTAATTTTTTTTTTTTTTTTTGCAACAGGTTGGCCTTGATACAAAATTAGCTGATATTATCCTTTATTCAAGGTCAATAATACTCTCTCATTCTACCTGAAATTTTGAAGATTTTATTTGACCTCTATCAAACTCCCGGAAGTTTTGAAGTTTTTATTTGACCTATATCCAACTCCCTGCAATTGGTATAGTTTTTAGCTCACCAAACCAAAAGGTCATGTGAGCTTATGGCTTGGTGCGGCTTGTGTATGCATGTGTGTGTGTGTCATTAACATCTATTTTCTCCTCTGAAACTGCTGAACATATTTCAATGATACTTGGTCAAGCATGTATGGGCCAGTGCAATTCAGATTTGTTCATGGCCTTGCCATGGCTACCAAAACTAGGTCAAAGTGACTTTGGTGGGCAAAAATCTTAAAAAAGCTTCTTCTCTGAAACTGTTGATGGGAGAAAAATATGATGGAATTTTTGGCTTTTTCAGGGTCTTAAGCATATGTTAATTTCATGAAATTAGGTTGAAAAATGGGTTACGAGTTTTTTTTTTTTTTTTTTTTTTTTTGTAAAATGGCTTAAAATTGTTATAACTTGACTATTTGAAGAGATAATAACATGGGGTTTTTAGTTTTGCCTTTTTCTTGAAAAGACCTTTAAAATGAGGTCAAGGTCATAAATGAAGGTCATGACCTAATTTGTGATTTGTGCAATTCTCTTGTTAACATTAAGAGGTATATGAAAATAAAACATTGTTAAATGTTTAGGATGAGAAAATTTAACAAAGTAACAAGTCTCTTAACTATATGATAATCCATTTAGGAGTTGTTGCCCCTGAAATTTTATTTTTTTTGGGTATAAATACTAAAACTGTGCAAATGACTTGAAAGTTATAAACTTTTTGTATAGGCATGTATACTAGAATATTTTAGGTATTTATATAATGAACATTTTGATATATAGTTCAAGGTCATATTTTAAAGGTCAAGGTCATATCTGCAGAAGAAGACTGATATTGTTAATTATCTTAAAAACTATTATCTTTTTGTATAGGCATGTATAATAGAATATTGTAGATATTGATATAACAATCATTTTGATATATAGTTCAAGGTGATGCATTTAAAGGTCAAGGTCATAGCTGCGTAAGATGATTGAAATTTTGAATTATCTTGGAAACTATAAACTTTTTGTACAAACATGTATAGAATTTTGTCGGTATTGATATTACAACCATTTTGATATATGGTTTAAGGTCATATGTTCAAAGGTCAAATTCATGGCTGCATATTAAAATTGTTATTGATTTGGAAATTATTTATTGTATTGTACTATAGTTAATACATTCATGTCTGCTGTTTGTAAATAAAATGTGACTAGATATTTCAGATAAATTATTGTGGCATTTCCAAACTTAAGAAATTCTGTAATTTTTTTGTAATTAAGTTCTTTGCAAATAATTTTGGACATATCCTCAGGTGAGCATTAAGGCCCATAGGTCTTTTGTTATTTGACATATACTGTAAAATCACAAATATTCGTGGGGGATTAAATTTCGTTATTTTTGTGGGTTATTGAAAACCACGAAATTAAATGCCATCGAATATTTTTAATTACCATTGCCCTCAAAGTGATTTTTTTCACAAAACTCAGTATCACGAAAATTTCTACCAACAGAAAAAGCAAAACCATGAAATTTTAACCCAACAAATATTAATGATTCTACAGTATCATACTCACTGAATTTGATATATATAGTTTATATAGTGTACTTCATCATTTTTAGGTTCATTAGCTGACCAGGGGCTTGTAGCTTATTATAAAATCAGTGTAAGAGATGGCAGTAATGAAGAAAAAAACTATTTGAAAACAGTATCAAAAGTTGAAGGTACAGAAATAGAAGTATTTTAGCTGGATATCACATTCTTAACTAAATACAGTCTATATACATACAGGTTAACACACACACACACACACACACACACACACACACACACAGACACTAATTTTTTCAATACTGCTGGCTAGGGTAGAAGTTACATGGTTCATAAGGATCCAATACTCAATGATACAGGGTCAATAGAAAACAAATCAGGTGTGGCTAATGCATCTAGTGTCTGATCTTACCAATACTCAATGATACAGGGTCAATAGAAAACAAATCAGGTGTGGCTAATGCATCAAGTGTCTGATCTTACCAATACTCAATGATACAGGGTCAATAGAAAACAAATCAGGTGTGGCTAATGCATCTAGTGTCTGATCTTACCAATACTCAAAGGATACAGGGTCAATAGAAAACAAATCAGGTGTGGCTAATGCATCAAGTGTCTGATCTTACCAATACTCAATGATACAGGGTCAATAGAAAACAAATCAGGTGTGACTAATGCATCTTAAAAAAAAAAATTTAAACTTTATTTCTTTTACAACAATTTAGAAACAAGTTGTGCAACTTATATTAATCTAGCTCGTTGGCCCGATTTGTAGCGCGCGTGAGGTCTTATTGTGGGAGGAAAACCTATCTAGTGTCTGATCTTACCAACCATGTAACTTATAACATTCTTCACACACTTTATAAACAAACATAAAAATATAATTACAAACTGTGCATGATGTCTGATTTTATTGTGTTTTGATTGGTCGATGTAGTCTGTATGACATCATTTTTGACAATTTATTTTCGTATATCTTTGCACTTTTGCTGATCTACTTTCGGTGTTTTCTGCTGTTATTAATAGACCAATGTTTACAATGGCGACACACAAACAGCAAAGCAGGTTAATGCTCTTGGCATTTTAAAAAGACTTGAAATGATTAAACAATAAAAGAACTGAATGAATATTATCCATAATTTACAATAATATGTAGAATTAGTTAATAATAAAATGAATTTAGTAAAATTAAATGAATCACCTTAAATTTGCTGAAAAACAAAATCTCTCTGCAACTTACTGTTGGCTTGCATAGCTGCATACGGGGAACAAATTCTACAATTTTTTGTTGGATGCATCGCCATTCCTCAAAGCAATAGATAATGCCCTTCTACGGTGTTAAATCCCAGCTGTTTACTTGCAAGCATGTCGGTTTTCGCTGGGTTTTTTAGTAACTGACACGGCTTGTTGACGTCACTTATATTTTGCAACAGTGACAGTGAAAATTTACACATTTTCTTTTGAAAATGACATAACAACATTTAAAATTTGTATTAAATACTTGTTGAATCACAGTGTCTTCTTATTATTAATTAAAATTGTTCGTCGACCTACTTTGTGTGATGTTATATGTAACAGATGTTACCTTATTTGGCGGTCATCCATGTGTGTCACAGCCAACGTAAACAATGTCACATTTCATCAATGCACCACTGTACACAAAATAGTTTGATGTTTCGATACTGATATCGAACATTTTAATAAAGAGACAGTGTTTGTAATTATAAGGATTGGTTTTCAATTTATGCAAAATTATTGAAGTTACACATGCTACGCTATGCAGTTTTATACAATTTGTTATCTGTCATCATCAGGTTATACTTCAATAATTTTGCAAAAATTGAAAATCAATCCTTAAATATATTGCAAAAATATAACAGTCATAGGAATTGCTATTATTTCATTGTTTAAATGCTCAGATTCTCAAAGGTTTTAAATTACAGGGAATGAACCAGATTATACAACATGATATAACAGTGATTGTCTCCCCTGACATGTTTTACTTTTGGCACACAGGGCTGACAATAAATATGTACTTATGTTAAACCCCTGGAGTAACTGATTTTCTTATTTATTTATTTATTTATTTATTTATTTTTTATTTTATTTTATTTTTTTATTAATTTTGTTTTTACTTTTCACATGTTTATTTCAGAATTAGACAACATTATATCTAATAAAGATGATATGAACACATATCAGATAGTTCTGATAGAGAAGAATAGCCTGTCACTTACAAAACCTTTTATTGGTTCCTACAGATCTGTTTTTTATCCAGTAAAACAAAAAGGTAACTGAAAATAAACATGCACATGATTGTTAATCCTGTCATTATAACCCTCCTCTTGACAAAACCTTAAATGAGAACTTTGACTTGATTAACTCTAGAAAAAATACTTCAGATCTATTTTCTGTCTCTTGACAAACTTTTGTAAATTGGTTTTCTCTTAATCACCCCTTTAATGTCCAAAGATTAAAGAAGTCTTTAATGTTACCCATCCCTTGCAGGTGAGATACTAGGCACAGTATTTTCTGACTATGTTTTACAGTTTTTGAGCATTTTAACATGGTGTATATTTTATGACCATACAGTTTATTTAATATTTTTCTTGAAGTTTTTGATGCACCTAAATTTTACTACATCAAAAGTTGTACTTACTGAATTAGTGTATTATGCTGTGAAGGTTTTGGACAGACAAGTTCTGCTGGAGGGTTTGGACAGACAAGTTCTACTGAAGGGTTGTGACAGACAAGTTCTGCTGGAGTGTTTGGACAGACAAGTTCTGCTGAAGGGTTTGGACAGACAAGTTCTACTGGAGGGTTTGGACAGACAAGTTCTACTGGAGGGTTTGGACAGAAAATTTCTGCTGAAGGGTTTGGACAGACAAGTTCTACTGAAGGGTTTGGACAGACAAGTTCTACTGGAGGGTTTGGACAGACAAGTTCTACTGAAGGGTTTGGACAGACAAGTTCTACTGGAGGGTTTGGACAGACAAGTTCTGCTGAAGGGTTTGGACAGATAAGTTCTACTGAAGGGTTGTGACAGACAAGTTCTGCTGGAGTGTTTGGACAGACCAGTTCTGCTGAAGGGTTTGGACAGACAAGATCTACTGGAGGGTTTGGACAGAAAAGTTCTGCTGAAGGGTTTGGACAGACAAGTTCTACTGAAGGGTTTGGACAGACAAGTTCTACTGGAGGGTTGTGACAGACAAGTTCTACTTGAGGGATTGGACAGACAAGTTCTACTGGAGGGTTTGGACAGACAAGTTCTACTGGAAGGTTTTGACAGACAAGTTCTACTGGAGGGTTTGGACAGACAAGTTCTACTGAAGGGTTTGGACAGACAAATCAACTTTTGTTCTACTCTCCAGTCTGGCTTTTTCCAGAAAACTTAGCTGAAGTCAGATTTATAACTATTTTTCAATTTACATGATCTGTTTACAAAGCCATTCTAAATTAAATACATGTATGGTAAAACAGCAGACAGAGGAAGCTTTGACATATTTGTGATTTCAATGAAATGGGGGGGGGGGGTTGACCAAATATGTCTTACAGTCATACTCTACTGCATGTATCTAAAAAAAAAAATTGTCACTAAACTAATAAATCAATCTGTCTAACAATTCTTAGCTTTAGGAACATACTTATTTTGCAGTATTTTTCAAATTGGTTTTTGAAAATTTTTTTTCATAGATTTAGTTGGCGAAGATTTATCAAGAATTATCAGAGATGTATTAATAAAAGAAGTATCTCTCAGTAAAACTTTTAACAGTATTAAAGGTGCACGGAACATCAGTCTTAAGGTAAAACTAAAAATGATTATCAGAAAGAACTGTGCAGTAACTTTAACAATATGTATCCACTGGAGAAAAAATCCCCATTCTCAAGTTTTAACATACATTTCTAAATTTTCAGTGACAAAAAATTTGAGATGGGGTGTATTACATAGTGTAATTTTGTTATCAGATAGCCAAAATAACATGAGTGTAAAATGAAAATTGAAAAAAATGCTTTGGTCATTTGGCATTAAAACAGCTAAACTATAATTGTTTTTATCTTCAGACAGCAGACAAAGAGAGTATGCGTTCATTAAAATATAATCCAGGTTATGATATCACATTTACACTTGTTAGCCCACAGCCTGATATTATTGATGCACAGTGGGATATTGAAGGAGGAGTCAAAGGTGAGGGTGGTTTTTTGATTTTTGTAATTTAAATAAAAAGTTGATGTAGTTTGTGCTTGTGTTTTCTGCTGAAAAAATTAAGGTATGTCCCAAAAAGTATTGCAAATTGACATTCTTTAACATCATACTTTTGATATCATGAGTAATCTGATATAAAATTGCTTATTTTAATCCATCTTTTATGTTTTTCAACAAGCTTTTATTTTTCACTAGATGTTTTGGGCCGAATAAGACATTGAATCTTTTTTACCAGTCTGCTGTGGTAATCTCTTGACTAAACTATTTAGAAAATTTTCTTTATTATTTTAGTAATATATTCAATGTCTCGTAAAAACTGTCAGTACAAATAAAAGTTTTGATAACTGTCTGAGATCATGCATAGGCCAAGATTTCATTATTAACTGATCAAGATCAAATGTCATTTAGGATCTTATAAGGTCACCTTAGCCAAAAGCTCATAGTTCCCTAAAGCGATTGTTGTTTGTCTGTTGTCATGCACCGTAAACAATAACAGAATTTCAACTTCACCTCCAGAACCAGTGAACCAATGATGGTGAAACTTTACATGGATTGGCCTTGACCAAAGCCCTACCAAGTTTGCAAAGCAGGTTAACCTTGACCTCCATTCAAGGTCACAGTTACCTTAAATAGAAAAACCTTTAAACATCTTCTTGTCATGAACCAAAAGACCTAGAATCTTGAAACTTCATTTATGGCACTAGAGCACAAAGCACTACTAAGTTTGCGAAGCAGGTTGACCTTGACCTTCATTCAAGGTCACAGTTATCTTAAATAGAAAAAACCTTTAAACATCTTCTTGTCATGAACCAAAAGGCCTAGAAGCTTGAAACATCATATATGGCATCAGAGCACTAAGTACTGCCAATTTTGCTAAGCAGGTTGACCTTGACCTTCATTGAAGGTCATAGTGACCTTAAATATAAAATTATTTTAAACATCTTATCATGAACTGAAAGACTTAGAAGCTGGTAACTTCATATATGGCATCAGAGCACTAAGCACTACCAAATTAATGAAGCTTGTTGACCTTGACCTTCAATCAAGGTAACAGTAAACCATTTTGTTTTGATACAAAATTTTTTTTAATTAAAAAGATAAAAAAATATTTTAAACCTTTTTTGTGAGCTGCAGTACTTTATGTCCTCAGGTGACTGTTTAGGCCCATTGGGCATCTTGCCCTTTAATAACTTTCAGAGATCGTGTCAGTTAGGATCTTATCCTTCAATAACTGTCAGAGATCATGTCAATTATGGTCTTTTCCATTGATAACTGTCAGAGATCAAGTGTCAGTTAGGATCTTATCCTTCAATAACTGTCAGAGATCATGTCAATTATGGTCTTTTCCATTGATAACTTTCAGAGATCAAGTGTCAGTTAGGATCTTATCCTTTAATAACTTTCAGAGATCAAGTGTCAGTTAGGATCTTATCCTTTAATAACTGTCAGAGATCATGTCAGTTAGGATCTTATCCTTTAATAACTTTCAGAGATCAAGTGTCAGTTAGGATCTTATCCTTTAATAACTGTCAGAGATCAAGTGTCAGTTAGGATCTTATCGTTTAATAACTGTCAGAGATCATGTCAATTACGATCTTTTCCATTGATAACTGTCAGAGGTCAAGTGTCAGTTAGGATCTTACCCTATAATAACTTTCAGAGATCAAATGTCAGTTAGGATCTTATTCTTTAATAACTGTCGGAGATCATGTCAGTTACGATCTTTTCCATTGATAACTGTCAGAGATCAAGTGTCAGTTAGGATCTTATCCTTTAATAACTTTCAGAGATCAAGTGTCAGGTAGGATCTTATCCTTTAATAACTATCAGAGATCATGTCAATTACGATCTTTTCCATTGATAACTGTCAGAGATCAAGTGTCAGTTAGGATCTTATCCTTTAATGACTTTCAGAGATCAAGTGTCAGTTAGGATCTTATCCTTTAATAACTTTCAGAGATCAAATCTCAGTTAGGATCTTATTCTTTAATTCAGTGATCAGATTAAAGTGAGTTTTAAAAGATTAATCTCAGATAATAACTTTGTTGAATTTTTTTAGAAGAGTTTTTAATTATTAAAATTTTATCAAAACCTAAAAATGGCCAAATATGAGACTGGTAAATAACCCACTTTAGGGTACCTGGTAGTTGGTAGAAGATTTACAAAATCATCTTAACTTTAAAATTAAAACAGTATTAAAATTCATCCGTTTTATGATACAAACTAAAATTGTTCATATCTGTCTGTGTACTAGAATACTTTGATCAGACATAATAGTGTGCCAGTATTAATATCAAACCTCAGGTATGCTGGTTGCTGTAAATATTCTTTCTTTTCCTTTCAGTCTATCTTGAACCTTTGATTAAACAGTTAGAACAGTATGCTGATTTTAATGTGAAATCCCAGGTATGTTTATAGCAGATGTGATTACCTTGTAATTTCCTTTATGTGAATAGCTGTGATTACCTTGTAATTACCTGAATGTGAATACAGTGATTTCTATATGTTAATTGTTTTGAGTACCTTTATTAAAAGCTGTGATTACCTGTATGTTGATAGCTGTGACTACCTGTATATTGAAAACTGTGATTACCTGTATGTTGTTAGCTGTGATAACCTGTATGTTGATAACTGTGATTACCTGTATGTGGATAGCTATGATTACCTTATGTTGATAACTGTGATTACCTGTATGTTGATAGCCGTAACTACCAGTATGTTGAAAACTGACTACCTGTTTGTTGATAACTGTGATTACCTGTATGTTGATAACTGTGATTACCTATATGTTGATAACTGTGATTACCTGTATGTTGATAGCTGTGATAACCTGTATGTTGATAACTGTGATTACCTGTATGTGGATAGCTATGATTACCTTATGTTGATAACTGTGATTACCTGTATGTTGATAGCCGTAACTACCAGTATGTTGAAAACTGACTACCTGTGTGTTGATAACTGTGATAACCTGTAAGTTGATAACTGTGATTACCTGTATGTTGATAACTGTGATTACCTGTATGTTGATAACTGTGATTACCTGTATGTTGATAGCCGTAACTACCAGTATGTTGAAAACTGACTACCTGTATGTTGATAACTGTGATTACCTGTATGTTGATAACTGTGATAACCTGTATGTTGATAACTGTGATTACCTGTATGTTGATAGCTATGATTACCTTATGTTGATAACTGTGATTACCTTATGTTGATAGCCGTAACTACCAGTATGTTGAAAACTGACTACCTGTATGTTGATAACTGTGATTACCTGTATGTTGATAACTGTGATAACCTGTATGTTGATAACTGTGATAACCTGTAAGTTGATAACTGTGATTACCTGTATGTTGATAACTGTGATTACCTGTATGTTGATAACTGTGATTACCTGTATGTTGAAAACTGACTACCTGTATGTTGATAACTGTGATTACCTGTAAGTTGATAACTGTGATTACCTGTATGTTGATAACTGTGATTACCTGTATGTTGAAAACTGACTACCTGTATGTTGATAGCTGTGCTTACCTGTATGTTGAAAACTGATACCTGTATGTTGATAGCTGTGATTACCTGTATGTTGATAGCTGTGATTACCTGTATGTTGATAGCTGTGATTACCTGTATGTTGAAAACTGACTACCTGTATGTTGATAGCTGTGCTTACCTGTATGTTGATAGCTGTGATTACCTGTATGTTGAAAACTGACTACCTGTATGTTGATAGCTGTGCTTACCTGTATGTTGATAGCTGTGATTACCTGTATGTTGATACCTTAGTTTTTACAGTAGAGTTAATGTATGGTCAGTTTATACCTGTCTTTAATTTTGTTGTATATCATTTATTTGATAGGTCTTTTACTCTCAAATACATTCAGTTGCCAGAGATATGTCTTATGATTTTTTTTGTACTTACGTAAAGGTACTATTTTTTACTGGACTTTTGAGAAGACCTAAAAAGGTACCTGATTTAGAGGAGTTTCATTATACTGAGAAAGATCTCCCACATGTCATTAACCCACTAGAAGCTAAACTAGGTAAGTAATAAATCTAGATATATCTATAAATACCATACCCTGTAAGAGATACAGGTGGTGAGGTTATGTTACAGGTGGCGAGGTTATGATACAGGTGGTGAGGTTATGACGTATTTATCCCAGACAAGATAATTATCACTTGTATTGAAAATAATGATACTATCACATATATCAGTTTTCAGATTATAGCAGAAATTGTCACACCATGAACAACTGTAAAAAGAAAAATAGAAGATTAATAATTTGTGATAATTACAGATTGATTCATGGACAGATTTCTATCAAATTTGGTATATAGGGAGAAGATGTATAGCCATTTAACACTCATGAAGGTTTTATTTTGTTTTTGTTTTGATCATTGATCAGATAATGCAAATGAGGTGTTGTTTTATGTCCAATAGTTTACAAGTTGAGAATCCTTGGTTAGTACAGATAAAAATTTGCTTCACATGGTCATCCAAAATTCAAGCCTAACAGTTAAAAAAATCATATTTAGCCATTACAGATTCATTTATTGGCTGGTTTTGTTTAAATATCATTTATAAACAGTAATGACATATTAAAAGAATATTCCAATTTTATGCTAAATAAAGCATATTTTTAAAAATTCTCTATGAAATTGTATTGCAAAATGAAGTCAAGTTTGAGGTGGAAGGTATATAGGCAGATGATGTATAGTCATTTTACACTCATGAAGGTTTTTGTTTTTTTGTTTTTAATATATATATATATATGTATGTATATTTTTAATTGATTAGAACTGGCATCTAATTCTGCATTTAGACAATATGACTTTGTATAGAATAATTTGTCTGGATATAATTGGTTATAATTGTCCTGTATTATTTTTTTCCAGGTTCACATTCATCCAACAATCCTACTTTAAACTTTTTGTTGTATGTACCAAGTCGTGATCAGAGTCCATTACACATTGTAGATCCTTCAGGTAAGTTGTAGTGGTGATCAGAGTCCATTACACATTGTAGATCCTTCAGGTAAGTTGTATTGGTGATCAGAGTCCATTACACATTGTAGATCCTTCAAGTAAGTTGTATTGGTGATCAGAGTCCATTACACATTGTAGATCCTTCAGGTAAGTTGTAGTAGTGATCAGAGTCCATTACACATTGTAGATCCTTCAGGTAAGTTATAGTGGTGATCAGAGTCCATTACACATTGTAGATCCTTCAGGTAAGTTGTATTGGTGATCAGAGTCCATTACACATTGTAGATCCTTCAGGTAAGTTGTATTGGTGATCAGAGTCCATTACACATTGTAGATCCTTCAGGTAAGTTGTAGTGGTGATCAGAGTCCATTACACATTGTAGATCCTTCAGGTAAGTTATAGTGGTGATCAGAGTCCATTATACATTGTAGATCCTTCAGGTAAGTTGTATTGGTGATCAGAGTCCATTACACATTGTAGATCCTTCAAGTAAGTTGTATTGGTGATCAGAGTCCATTACACATTGTAGATCCTTCAGGTAAGTTGTAGTAGTGATCAGAGTCCATTACACATTGTAGATCCTTCAGGTAAGTTGTAGTAGATCTTTCAGGTAAGTTGTAGTGGTGATCAAAGTTCATTACACATTGTAGATCCTTTAGGTAAGTTGTAGTGGTGGTCAGAGTCCATTACACGTTGTAGATCCTTCAGGTAAGTTGTAGTGGTGATCAGAGTCCATTACACATTGTAGATCCTTCAGGTAAGTTGTAGTGGTGATCAGAGTCCATTACACATTGTAGATCCTTCAGGTAAGTTGTATTGGTGATCAGAGTCCATTACACATTGTAGATCCAGGGATTTTTCTGGCCACTCACAGGGTCCGGTAAAGGGACCCATTCCCAATGCCAAAAAGCATACATTTTTCCCAATTTTGTAGGTAAAATTTCCCAAATGATCCTACTTTGAGAAACTTTAGAAAAAGTGAAAAAACTATATTTTTGGTGTAGCTTGTATATCTTTATAATAACCTGTATTTATGCACATTTTGATTTATACTCAATGAGGATCTGGTAGAATGGGAGCAACTCATGAAACAACTTTCTCAGATGTTTGTATTGAAGCCAGTCTATGAAGATATTGTGTTAATGTCTGAGTGATTTGGTACAAATGAGTGACTACCAGCATGTATCAAAACAGTAAATATTCCAGGCAAAATATTTGAAGTGCTGACAATGTGAAATTTTTTAAAGTTTAATGAAAAATTTTCCCAAAATGTCGATTTTGTCAATGATTTTCCCAATTTCATCCCAAGGTCCCTTTCCCAAAATGGCCAGAAAAATCCCTGAGATCCTTTAGGTAAGATGTATTGGTGATCAGAGTCCATTACACATTGTAGATCTTTCAGGTAAGTTGTAGTGGTGGTATGTTTTAAAGTTGGTCTTAGGCTTGAAACCTTGTGCTTATCTTCAGACCTGTTTATCCAGAGTCTGTAAGTCAGTGTATTCCCAGGCTCAGTTTTTGCAGAGCATGTAAGTGAGTGCTTGTCATCATGGTTTAGGTAAAACCTAATGTAGGGAGGTGCTTGTCCTGGTTTCAGCTTATCATTGGCTTATAAGTTAATGCATGTCCTAGTTTTAGTTTGTCTTGTGCCTATATGCAGGTACTTGTCCTAGGTGGCTTAAGCTTGTCCTGTCCTAGTTTCAGAGTGTCCTTAGTCTGTTGGTTAATGCTTGTCCTAGTTTCAGTGTGTTCTGAGTCTGTTGGTTAATGCCTGTCCTAGTTTCAGTGTGTTTTGAACCTATTGGCTAATGCTTGTCATAGTGTCAGTTTATGCTGATCTTGTAGTCTAGTGCTTGTCCTAGTTGCATATAGTTTGTCCTGAGCCAGTCTACTAGTTCTTGATTTTCAGTTTGTCTTGAGCCTACATGCTATTTTTTGTCCTGAGCCCCTTGGCTAGTGTTTGTTCTGAAGTAAACAAGAAAGCATGTAATAAAAATAACTTTATTTTGATCACTTTTGAAGGGGTTTGGTCAAGGTGATAAAACAATCTGGTGGCCAATCATTTTTTTGTGGATAACTGATGCATCATCTTAACCGATAACTTCTTGTTTATATTGGTTATTTTCATATCCTTTATCAAAACTATTAAATATATACAATAATATCACTGATTGATGATAAATCATTGGAATAGCCAGGAATGTTATAAGTTTTATTCGTCTTTATCTGGGATTTACATGTTTGTCTCAGTAACAGATAAAGGTATTGTCTTAAGTATATGACAATATATAGTTTTTTTTTCAGGTATAAAAGTTTCTACAAACTCATTTTTAAGTCCACGCTGGGGAGGTATATATATTTACAACGTACCATCGCCATCACCTAATGATACACTACCTGTTACAGTTCACATAAATATGAAGGTTGTCATGGAAATATTTTTAACCCAGTTACGATTACTTTTAAATTTACATGCACAGGTGAGAAATGGTTTTTGTAGTTACACAATTTCTGAATTTTAATGATTGAAACTGACTTGATTTAAAATCTCAGCAATATTAATTCATATAAATCTGTTCAATATTAAATTGTCGATATCAAGAGGCAAAGGTCAAATTAAAACTGAGAACTTCAAGGTTTATACCTGTGTGGCTTAGGGGAAGAGCATCTATCTCAAGATTAGTGAGATTATGGGTTAAAAACCTGTCAGGGTCATACATAAGACTTTAAAATTTACTGCTTACTTGCCTGGCTCCCAGCATTAAGAGGACTGAGTATCAACTAGTTCACCAAGTGCCAGGATAGTGTGACTTGGATAGTGGTGTGGTTGTCAGTGGCATACTGACTCAGTAAGCTAGCACCTTAACAAAAAGTCACCCTCAATGTGTGCTTGTACAAGGCAGACAATCAACCGAGCTAAAAAAATTGTTGATTGGTTGTCAGTCATACAATTAAAGAGAGGGCTAATTTACAAAGGTTGTTCTGAGGCTGTAGGCAATGAATGATGTAAATGTTCTTCATAAAGAATGTATCTCACAGTTCCAGGATTATCTTCTCTTGAAAGCAAGTAAAAAGGAATTTTTGTTCTTTGTTGTAGTTCTCTGCTGCTTGCTGGGTTGTTTGTGATGTAAAGTTGCTAGGGACATTAAGTTTACAAGTTATTAAATAAATGCTATAAGCATTTTTGCAGAACAAATCAGAAACATGTGTACAAGGGCAGAGTGGCTCAAAATGCTAGCTTTAAGATGACAGTAGCTCTCATCACCTTGGTTCTGAAACAACTGAGGCTGATCCAAGTACAAGAAAGTTGTTTTTAGTTCACCTGCCAATTGTTCATGGTTTTCTCTGGGCATAACAGATGAAAAGGAGATAATCTAGGGCATTAAACACTATTATAATAATTACTCCACTTGGTATGATATAATAATTGACCCAAACTAAATAAATAAATAAATAAATAATTAATAAATAAATAAATAAATAAATAAAGTCATCTAATACCATAGCCAGATGAACAACTGGTAAGGTATTATATCAAATGTGATTAACAGTCATGACAATAATTGATATGGTGTTTTAATATTGTTTAAATGTTTTGTTTTTAGGGTTCAAAAGAATATATAATGGCAGATGTAGGCAGTAAAATCCTTACACAGTGGGTAAGCTTTATTATAAATAATATTTAGAGAAAATGAACAAACAAATTGGTTGTCTTTTTCATTATTTTTACATATCGAGGCCATATTTTCTGAACATGTCTTTTCAAAAATTATTTTGACTGACATGTAAAATCACCAGTTAGACTTTTTTTCTGGTTTTTTTGACATTTTTAAACCAGCTGTTGGTCATATTATAATAAATAGTAAGTCATAAGGTTAAAAGAACACTGCCTGACTTTCATAAATCAGATGCTTACTGGCCAATTTACTCTTACATCAAAATTGATTGGATATTATGTTTTACTGGTATTGTTAGTTAAAAACAATAAATTTCAAAAATGATCAGCAAACATGACTTGGATTCCTTTCTACTGAAAACTTAATCCTTGTGGAAATTTTCAGCATTGCATCAAGTATGATAATATAAATATCAACTTATTTATTATAATTATTTATCTTTTTTGTGTTGAAAATCCCTTTATTGTTACAAGGTTTGTTCAGTGTTTCTTAATTATGCACTTTTCTTTCTCACATTTACAATGTAACCGTAAGCTTCATAAAACATGTCAAAATCTCACAGAAAATAATCTGTTTTATCCTGTTTAAAACTTCTCGTTATTTTTGTATTTACCCAGGAGCTTGATAACTGGTTAAGAAGTCGATGTATGGAGAACTTAGCAACATCTATCGCTAGTTTACAGTCTTTATCACAGTTACTTGGACAAATTAGTAACATTGTAATCAATGATGACATTGGGAAAGAGGTAAATCTTAGTATAAAAGCTCAGACTATTCAAAAATTATATGTATGTATATATATATATATATATATATATATATACTAGTATACATTCATTTTGACAATAACTAAAAAATATAGTAGTATCTGAATCTATTATTTCTGAAGACCTAGTTATATCCCTTTTTACAATCTTATGGAGTTTAGGAGTTGAGTTGAGTAGTGGTGTTTAACACCCCAGTCTATGGAGTTTAGGAGTTGAGTTGAGTAATGGTGTTTAACATCCCAGTCTATGGAGTTTAGGAGTTGAGTTGAGTAATGGTGTTTAACGTCCCAGTCTATGGAGTTTAGGAGTTGAGTTGAGTAATGGTGTTTAACATCCCAGTCTATGGAGTTTAGGAGTTGAGTTGAGTAATGGTGTTTAACGTCCCAGTCTATGGAGTTTAGGAGTTGAGTAATGGTGTTTAACATCCAAGTCTATGGAATTTGGAGTTGAGTTGAGTAATGGTGTTTAACATTCCAGTCTATGGAGTTTAGGAGTTGAGTTGAGTAATGGTGTTTAATGTCCCAGTCTATGGAGTTCAGGAGTTGAGTTGAGTTGAGTCATGGTGTTTAACGTCCCAGTCTATGGAGTTTAGGAGTTGAGTTGAGTTGAGTAATGGTGTTTAACATCCCAGTCTATGGAGTTTAGGAGTTGAGTTGAGTAATGGTGTTTAACATTCCAGTCTATGGAGTTCAGGAGTTGAGTTGAGTTGAGTAATGGTGTTTAATGTCCCAGTCTATGGAGTTCAGGAGTTGAGTTGAGTTGAGTCATGGTGTTTAACGTCCCAGTCTATGGAGTTTAGGAGTTGAGTTGAGTAATGGTGTTTAACGTTCCAGTCTATGGAGTTGAGGAGTTGAGTTGAGTAATGGTGTTTAACATCCCAGTTTTTGGAGTTTAGGAAAAGAAAACTGATCCTCATGCCTCATGATTACCCCATAAATACTTTACCCATGTCAAATATTTTAAGGTAAGTGCCGGCACCAAGGGAAGTAACTCTATTCAACAGGACAAAACAACTGATTTGTAATAATAAATGTATAAAAATTACAAAACTTTCCCATCAAGTCTACTGTCTATATACCTTTATTTAAATATTTTTCTGTTTTTGAATTATTATTGAGTGTAATTTATTTATTTTAATCATTTAAGATCGTGAAAATATTCTAAATTTATCATTTAATTTGGCAAAAAATTGGTAACGCTACACAATGTTTTGCTTAATTTATGAGGCATACACAGGAATAGATAATTTCATGAGTTTTGGTTTTCCATAAAATACCTGCATGCCTATCTGACATAATCTTTAATAGGTTATATGGCTTTTATGCAAAATAAAGAAAAAATAAGCATATGGTTTACCTCTGATCCCACTGGCCAGGACTGGATGCACACATGGTTTTCTGGTTTAACAGACTTAGGATAGTGACGAATATTGATGATGATATGTGTATAAGCATACATTATAAATAATATCAAATAAATCGATTTCATTCATAACAAATCTTGTAATTAATTGAAATACTGGTCTTTCAGGAAGATTGTTGTGTCAAAAAATAGGAGTTCAAAAACGGAAAACGATTGAGGCAAAATCTGTAAATCGTAATTCGTTCTTAAAGGGACAAAAACATATTAAAAAATTAATTACCAAACATTTTTTAAAAAATTTGGTTTTTGGAATTTAAAAAACTAATCTTTGTAAAGTTTTACAATCTTTAATACTCAAATAGTTCTTTAAACATGTCATTTTGTTGGTTTGAATTTTTTAATAGCAATTTAAAAAATAAGGGGTAGGGGAGATAATCCTTCCCATATCTCAAAAACAAGAGCTCAAGCATATGTTTTTTAGTATTTCATTTTGAAGAATATGTTTCAAACTTCATTTGTGCAGTTTTTGAAAGAAACGTAATTCACAGATTTTATGAAATATGGATTTTTGTGGTAAACTGTCAATGAAAATGAAGACACTTTTTGCACACTCTGTTGTAAAAACTTAAGCTTTTTAGCTCACCTGAGCACAAAGTGCTCATGTGAGCTATTGGTATCAATAGAGGCAGACCCTCTGTCATCTGTACATCCGTCTGTCCATCAACAATTGCTTCAAATGACTTCTTCTCAGAAACCTCTGGTCACAATTTGATTAAACTTGGTCAAAAGCATCTATAGAACATTGCCTTTCAGATTTGTGTTTTTGGTTGCCATAGCTACCAAATTTGGGTCACAATGACCTACATTGTTAAAAACCTAAAAAAAATCTTCTTTTCCAAAACCACTTCACTGATATAAAATCTGATGTGATATTTGGCATCTACGGCATCTTATATACCAAGTTTTTGAATTTCAATAATTTTTGTGAAAAATTAGGTTACTGGTACGCATTTTAGCGTTTATTTTTTGTATTTTGTAAATAGTACTTTTTTACAAAAATTACAATAATGAATAAATTTAGGGGAACTTTTTTCCCAAACATCATTTTCATATGTGAAGAAACACATATGTTTGACAATTTTCGTGAAATTCTGTAAAATACAAGTCGCTTTTTTTGGCCTTTTTCATTTTCAATTCTAGCAACCCAAGGGTCGAGGGTTCAAATTCCAGTGGA
This sequence comes from Tegillarca granosa, assembly GCA_029721355.1. Taxonomy (NCBI): domain Eukaryota; kingdom Metazoa; phylum Mollusca; class Bivalvia; order Arcoida; family Arcidae; genus Tegillarca; species Tegillarca granosa. The sequence continues at coordinate 22,624,174 of CM056610.1, read as the reverse complement.
GCCACTTTTTTTTTTAAATTTTTTAATTTTTTAATTTTTTAATTTCTGAATATTTTTACTTACAAAGGTGCATGGAAGAGATGTTATGAATTTTTACTTTTTAGTGTAATTTCTTTTTTTTTTTTTTTTTTTTTTTTTTTTTTTTTTTTTTTTTTTTTTTTTTTTTTTTTTTTTTTTTTTTTTGAAATACATGTGATACTGCAACCCAAGGGTTGAGGAATCAAATCCCAGTGGAGCCACTTTTTTTTTTTTTTTTTTCTGAATTTTTATGACTTAAAATGGTGCATGGAAGAAATTTTTGAATTTTTACTTTTTAGGTTGTCATAGCTACATTGACCTAAATAGTTGAAAACCTAAAAAAATTTTCTTCTCCAAAACCACTTCACTGATATAAAATCTGATTTGATATTTGGCATCTAAAGCATCTTGTAAACCAAGTTTGTGAATTCCAACAATTTTGTGAGAAATTACGTTACGTGTTTTTGCATTTATTTTTTATACATTTTTTATAAATAGTACTTTTTTACCAAAATTACAATAATGAATAAATTTAGGTGAATTCTTTTTTGAAACATCATTTTCTTATGTGAAGAAACATATGTTTAACAATTTCCATGAAATTCTGTAAAATACAAGTCGCTTTTTTCGACCTTTTTCTTTTTCAATTCTAGCAACCCAAGGGTCAAGGGTTCAAATCCCAGTGAGGCCACTTTCTTTTTTTTTTCTTTTATTAGCTCACCTGAGCCAAAGGCTCAGATGAGCTATTGCAATCTATCACCGTCCATCGTCCGTCGTCTGTCGTCCGTCGTGCGTCGTCTTTCGTGTGTAAACTTTACATTTTTATCTTCTCCTCCAAAACTACTGCGCCAAATTTGATGAAACTTGGTGACAGCCTTTCAAAATTTTGTTCCGGGTTAGGCCACGCCCAACAAGATGGCCGCTTTACTAAAAATAGCATAAAGACAAAAAAATCTTCTTCTTTGAAACCAAAAGGTACAGGCAAATTTTGATTGGATATTTGGATTAAGCATACCTGGGAACATTGAAATTGTGTTTTTCATGAAAATTGAGCGAAAAATAGGTCACGCGTTTTTTGCGTAAAATTATGTAAGTTTGAAAATGAAACATTATAACCGCTGAAGATAATTGTATGGAGTTTTCACTGTTGATCTTCTCTTGCTATTTTCTTCCAAAAGATGTCAAGGTCAAAGGTCAAGGTCATGTCCCTGCTTTTGACCTTTCTTAAAAAATCCTATTTTTTAAACATTTCAGGTGATAATGGCATGGGATTTTCAGTTAATTGTAGGTAGTGACATGACGATCATTTTGATATATAGATCAAGGTCATGGGTTCAAAGGTCAAGGTCAAAGATGCACAACTATTACCATTATAGTTGATTATCTGCAAAACTATTAACTTTTTGTATAGGCATACATCTTAGAATATTGTAGGTAATGGCACAATGGACATTTTGATATATTAATAAAGGTCATGGGTTCAAAGGTCAAGGTCACAAATGCAGGCAAGTACTGAAATGGTTGATTATCTCAAAAACTATAAATTCTTTGTATAGGCATATATATTGGAATTGTAGGTATTGGTCTAAATGATAATTTTGATATATGAATAAAGGTCATGAGTTCAAAGGTTAAGGTCACAGATGCAAAATAATACTGAATTGGTTAATTATCTTGAAACTAAAAATATTTTGTGTAGGCATGTATGTTAGAGTATTGTTGGTTCAAAGGTCATTCAGCATACCTGGGACCCTTAAAATTGTGTTTTCCATAAAAAATGGACAAAAATAGGTTACGCGTTTTTTACATAAAATTATGTTATTTTCACAATGAGACATTTATTGTTATAACTCAAAAACGACTGAAGGTATGGAGTTTTCACTGTTGATCTGGTCTTGCGATTTTCTTCGGATTGCTGTCCCAGTTTTTGACCTTTGATAAAAAATGCTATTTTTTAAACATTTCAGGTGATAAGGACATGGGATTTTCAGTTAATTGTTGGTATTGACATGACATCATTTTGATACATAGATCACGGTCACGGGTTCAAGATCAAGGTCATAAGATGCACAACTATTACCGTTACAGTTTATTATCTGCAAAACTATTAACTTTTTGTAAAGGCATGCATATAAGAATATTGTAGGTAATGACACAGTGGTCATTTTGATCTATTAATAAAGGTCATGGGGTCAAAAGTCAAGGTCACAAATGCAAGTGAATACCGAAATGGTTACTTATCTCAAAAACTATAAAAAATTTTGTATAGGCATATATATTGGAATATCGTAGGTATTGGCCTAATGATCATTTCCATATATGACAGAAGGTCATGAGTTCAAAGGTTTAGGTCACAGATGCAATTTAATACTGAATTGGTTACTTATCTTGAAACTAAAAATATTTTGTATAGGCATGTATGCTAGAGTATTGTTGGTATTTGGCCACTGAGAATTTGATATATGAATAAGGGTTATGGGTTCAAAGGTCAAGGTCACAGGTGAGCGTTAAGGCCCCTGGGCCTCTTGTTTTTTATTTATTTTTTTTATTTTTAATTTCTGAATTTTATGACTTACAATGGTGCATGGAAGAGATGTTATGAATTTTTACTTTTAAGTGAATTATTATTTTTGAAATACATGTGATACTGATATGTAGATTTAGCTAAAACCTTGATTGTTTTTTTTTTTTTTTTTTGTTTCTTTTTTGTTTTACAAAATCATTGTTATGTGACATTATTTAAATTAATTGAACAATTTTTTAAAAATAATTTGCAGTTGAATTTTACAATTTTTTTTTTAAATATTTGAATTATTGTGTCAAATCTATAAAGTCTTTAATCCGGATCTGAAAAATGCTCATGAGAGCTTTTGTTATGGATAGGAACTCTGCCATCCATCCATCCATCAAAAGACTTCTTCTCAGACACTACTGGTCACATTTCATTCATATTAGTCAATAGCACCTTTAGACCATTGCCATTCTCATTTGTGTTTCTGGTCAAAAGTAGGTCACAGTGACCTATATAGCTAAAAACCAAAACAATGAAAATAATGTTATCTGAAACCACTTCTATTGAGGCAATATGTTATGACTTAACCAGGAATTATTAAGACATACCAGTTACATTTCAACTCAGGTGAGCAAATTAGGGCCATCTTGGGCCTCTGTTTTATTTAAATGCTATGTATATCACTTCATTGAATGTCTTTTATTGAAATATTAATAAAAACCATAAAAATAAAATTTGTTTTTATTACATACAATCATTATTGAATTAATAACAAACATGAAATTAACCTGCTGGGATATTTAGAAATGAGAAATGATTGTTGGAAAGTGGGATAGGTTGACTGCACTCTACTGAAAAAAACAAAAACCCAAACATATATATTTTATTATTTTATTTAAAAAAGCGCATTCTAAGGATACCTGTGTAAATTTTCAGAAAATCCCAATTCGGGGAAATTTTTTGCCTCTGGTGTCAGGAACTACCTTAAAGTTGATAGACAACTACTTAGAGTAAAATTTGATCATTACAGGAAGAAAATGTTCACTAGATATGCCTACCAAAAACTAGGAGTTTTTGCCATTTTCAATTATTTTAGTATGGTAATTTTATTTAACAATGCATTGCATATAATAAAATGGTACATATATATTACTCTACAAAAATGCTTGCCAAAGAATGCCCATCATCTTTCTTTAGAAAATTGTTTTGGAATGGTAGTATTGTTTTCATTTTCCAATTTATTGTATTGAAAAAAAACTAATTCCAAATATATATTCAATTTCATCATCACTGTGACAACTATAGAAGTGTTGTAAATAGATCCTTTAAACAAAACACTTGAAGATTCTTTATATATCAATTATAAGACTAACACAGCAAAATTAAAATTAGGATATTAACTAACACAGTGTGGAAATTTAACTGGCATAGTGTAGGATATAAACTGGTGTAGTGTAGGATTTTAACTGGCATACTATAGGATATTAACTGGAATATTGTAGGATATTAACTAACACAATGTAGGATATTAACTGGCAAAGTGTAGGATATTAACTGGTGTACTGTAGGATTTAAATTGGCATAGTGTAGGATATTAACTAGTTTAGTGTAGGAATTTAACTGGTGTAGTATAGGATTTAAACTGGCATAGTGTAGGATATTAACTGGCATAGTATAGGATATTAACTGGCATAGTGTAGGATATTAACTGGCATAGTGTAGGATACTAACTGGCATAGTGTAGGATATTAACTGGCATAGTGTAGGATTTTAACTGGCGTATTATATATCTACTGGCATAGTGTAGGATTGAGAGACATAGTGTATGATATTTACTGGCATAGTGTAGGATATTAACTGACATAGTGTAGTATATTAACTGGCATGGTGTAGGATATTACCTAGCATAGTGTAGAATATTAACTGTCATGGTGTAGGATATTACTGACATAGTATAGGGTCTGTAAGTCTCGTCACGTGACCTACGAGAATTTCCGTTGATAGGTCACTTCCGGGTACATCATTAGTTGATAAGGACGCTATGGCACTGTCAATTCTCTACTACTCTAAATACATCGAGGGTCAGACCAAGTTAACTCGTAAAAGTGAGGCGGCGGTAGAAAGCGGTCGAGTGTTACGGTTTGTTTTCGATCAGGAGATTAATGTTGTTAATTCCAGTGTACAGGCATCAATGAGAGACACTTCGTATAAAGTACAGGTAATTCATTTTTACATTGCATGACTACTGCTGTTTCGATGTATACTTTACATCTATAGATACAAAAAGAAGAAAACCCCGATAACTTGTATTACTGGATGAATGAATTTTTATTTTATTTGTGCATTATGGTAAGCGCTTTAATAAATACAAAGAACCGTTGTACAGACTCAAAATTTATATAAAAAGTATATACTTTAATGACCAGTGGTGCCATCATGACAAATACACATGCACTAAATGCAAGCATCACTACAAGATACTCTAAAGGAATGTACAAAAATTATGCCAATAATACATACCAGCAACAAAATCAAAACATAAATTAAAACTTCCATCAATATATAATAAATTCAGTGTAAATATAAACCATAGCATGAGCTAATTTACTACAGAGTTCTCTGACCCTACACACTGTTATGCCAAATGACTGGTAAACACAACCATCAGACATAGAAGTTTGTAGGGTCAGATAAACTTCTGAATGTAAAAAATAATAAAAATTCATTATATTGCAGATATTTCTTGAAGATAATGGAATAGTTTCATCTTCCTTTTGTGAGTGCCCAATGGGACAGTACAAGTGTCATCATGTAGCAGCAACATTATTATTTGGGTATGTAAGGCCATATTTAATTTCAAGATTTTCACCAAAATTTGTCTCAAAATATATAGAAGAAAATGCCCACAACATACAACAAGTGAATGATTTCACTCAAAATGAAAGACACCTTAAAATGAACAAAAAAACGGATTAATCCAAGTAACAATCAAATTTTTAAGTCAAAATCGGATTTTCAGAAGCATTAAATAAAAAGATCTGGCACAGCTAAAAAAAATGGTTGGATGGGTATTGAAATCTAGAAATTAATTTCATATGTCCTAATAACAATATTCCACATTCTGTAAAACAAACAAGTAATTCATTTGTTTTCAAGCTAAAGACTTGTGTCTTATGCTGTGCCTTGTTCTAGCTCACATCCAAAACACATTTTAAAGTAGAAGATTACACAGTCAATACATCCCAATCAAGCATACCAAACTTAAGTCATATTATACTTACACAGGCTCAACTAGATGCTAATTTAAAAAAAACCAGACTTTTATACAACCATCTTGGGTTTGAACGCATGACCTCTGCTCATAGAGGACACTCTAAGAATGAGCAAATAAAGTGCCCTTTGGTGAAAGTGATTAATATTTAATCAGATTGTTATATACATGTAACTCTTTAAAGAAAAAATAAGACAAAACTGTCCATATTTCAAAGTATTTTACACACTCATAAAAACATGTATGTTTATATATACCTCCATTTTGACTTTTAGATATAAAAGAGCCAGCAAGACAGATGTGAAATGCAGTTGGTTGAAACATCCGAAATCGGTACCACCCAGAACAACTGTCACCATGGCAGACCTTTATCCCCCAAAACAAAATGGATACCGGTATGTTTAAATTAATACCTATTTAATAAAGAATTTGTAAAACATGTCTTTCCTAATAAATTTTTATAATTAATTTTTCAAAATTGAAAGGTGGAGCTGCTTTACATTATTTTCATCATTAGTATATTCTGTATAATTGCTAGAGCACTCAAGACAGATGTCAATGATGAGGACAGGTCATGTTTATACCAGCAGCTTGGACAATTGGGACGATTTACAGGTTGCCAAATTGTTATAGTTCAGTTTTTGTAGTTTTTGTTGTTGTTGTATATTTTTTTTTTAGATTTATTAATTTGCTGTAATATCATCAATTTTCATGGGGAATTTAATTTCACTCTTTTCATGGGCAAAAAATACCAAAAATTTAATGTCATTGAAATTTCTAGTATATAAAAGGGGGGTTCCCATACAGATTTAATTTCACAATAAACACTTTCACTAAATTTTCTCAAAAAACTGCAAGTGAACAACCAAAATCACTAAATGTTAACCCCATGAAAAGTGAACAACCAAATCACAAAATGTTAACCCCATGAATGTTAATGATTTTACAGTATTAAGTTATTTACATTAAATTTGTTTATTTTTTGTAATGAATATGAAAAAGTTTCTCTATTCAAGGAAATAAAAACGTTTTTTTTTTGTAGATTCCTACTAATATCAAGGCTGATAATATATTATCAGAACTTGCATTTGATATGCAAAATAGTCTGCAAGTCTCATGTGACAAGCATGGAATTCTAGGATTTCTAGATACAAGAAAAATTGGTGTAATTGGGCCTAAAATAAAATTATCTTTGTTTGCCGTTGACCGCCCTGACCCACTTGAAATGCCCCTACCCAAAAAATTTTATTGCAATCTTTTTTTTTAAATTTCTTACAATTATATAAGAAACAGTATTAAAATGCAATAACTCTGGCAAGTGAGATGACCTGTGAGCAGGTTTATATGGTAGTAAGGAAATATAATTGTAAATGTCTTTTAAAAGAGATATATGAAACCAATTTAAACTTTTTCCAAAGTAATAGATTTTTCAAAAAATAAAATAAAATGTTTTTCCTACCTCCCTACCCACATGTGAATAGCATGGGTCTGAATACAGCAAACAAAGAATTTTTTAAGTTAGGCCTTGGAAATTGTATCAAGTGATGTCATTAGACATGACTTATGTTGTCTGTTTTTTGACATCAAATTGCAAGGAAAACTTACAATAGGATTTCAAACAAGACTGTTGGAAATTTATTTAGTACTCATGTGTTATGGTTGTGTTGCAAACTTCCTCCAGTGCAACAGTTCAAAATTAAATAGTTAATATTTTTATGTTGAAACATCAACATATAGCTCTGAAAAATTAAAATTTGATGTTATTTATAAAAATATTGTTAAAATTTTATTTCAGCTTTACATTGGATTCTTGCAAAAGAACCACAGCAAATCCCTTTACCAATACCTCTCATTGAGGATCTGCTAATAAACGAGGAGTATTTGAGGACTGGGGATAAAAATGTATGGCTAAGGAGACAGCTGCTTGTGTCGCCAGAAAAAATTTTAGAAGTGGCCTTTTCAACAAAAGGACAGAGGGAAAATTCAGTATGGGCTGCAGTTAGAAAACTGAGGTTTACTGCTTCAAACTTTGGTCAAATCATTAGTGCTGCAAAACGTAACAGGTAATCTTTCAATATATGTCATTTATCAATATAGGGACATAAATTATCTTTCTAAATTTAATTGTTTCTGCAGTAAAAAAAATAATGTCTGATAATTGTTAGTTTAATAAAGTTTATCTGAAAGAAAAAGAATATCTCATTAGGAGGGTAAACTAGTTCTGTTCTTTTTGTTCTGTGATGGGTATTGTCTAGTAAACAAATTTGCATAAATAATTATTAAGGATATGGTTTTTTCTTTAGAAGTAGTTTCATTATGTTCTATTTACTTTCTTTGCAGACTGACTACTTCATTGAAAAAGAGAATAATGAGTGCCTAATAATTTGGAGAAGCGAGCCCCAATCCAGTGGGGGATTGCAAATGAAAAGGAGGGGATTAAGGCCTATAGTAGCGCAGGAGGGGTAGATGTGATTGAGACAGGTAAGTAAAAGTAACATTTAATCTGCAACAGGTTCATTCATGCACAACTTATACTGTTAACGTTAAATGTATCAAAATGAATGCCAATTTTCCTTCACAAAACAGTTTATGAACAAAATATAAAATGTTCTAATTATTAAGCTTTATGTTTCTTTAAACATTCAATATAAGCAATAAAACAGTACATTATGAAACATTACTTTATTATTCTAACCAATTCATTGGTTAAAGCCATTAATAATGATACCACAGAAAATATTGATGGTTGCTATGGAGAAAAAGAGAATGCATCCTTCTGTTGTTAGCTTTCATATAGCAGTTAGCAATTTAAGATTTATTGATACATTAGATAACACACATGGCGGGTGTAGCTAGCTAAAAAGGAAGTACTTACCCTTCCTGAGCACCAGGTCTCACATCCCTGGTGGATGTTGTTGTGTCTAACTTGTCAGTTTTTAAGTTTATAATTTGCTTCTGGATTATGAATCGGACATGGATTAGTATGTTTGTTGTTGATTAGCATTATTGATTATTAATTTATCATATTTTTTAAAATAGGTATATGGCTGCATGAGTCTGGCATATTGGGGGCCTCTCCTGATGGTTTTGTACAGGGGAACTTTAATAGCCACTCAAATGTTCACTTGCAAAGGATTGACCAACCGATGATTACACCCGATATTGTAGAAGTGAAATGCCCTTTCTCGGCCAAAGACATGACACTGGCAGAGGCATGTTCTGTCAAGAAAGATTTTTTCTTGGGTAAATATTGTTTGTTTACAAAAACAAAGTTCATGAAAATAAATAAGATTTTACAAAAAAAGTGAAAAAAATATAGGCCAGACATATCAATAAGAATATGAAGCAAATACAAACTGACTATGATCATTTTTTGTAATACTTTTTATAACTAGTAGTAAGCAACCAGTCTGAGAATAATTGAAACTACTTCTCTACATATAAATAATAAAGAGCCCCCCCCCCCCCTACATTGCTGAAAGCACATGCAGTTTCAAAAAATTTTGTCACTCCATCTTTAGCTGACAAGTTCCAGATATTTATTCTTAACTGGGGTGTAATACACTATTGAATTCATAAATTAAACCCACTGAATAATTTATCATCTATAGATTGATACCATACAACTAGACTCTGGTAGTGTCAACTGAAGTTTTTCTTATTTTCAAATATTTTTAAAAGTTTGACTTTTAATTAAAATTTCAGAATTATCCAGTGATGGACGCATGACGTTGAAAGAAACACACGATTACTGGCATCAGATCCAGGGACAGCTGTTTTTGACAGGAACTCAATGTTGTGACCTTGTGTTGTGGACACCGAAGGATTTACAAATAGTTAGAATTGTGAAAGATATGTCATGGTCTCCAAATATATCACTTATGGTAGAATTTTATCTTACCAAATTTATTCCTTCATTTGAGTAACATATGTAGCATTTTTAACCCGATTACTGTTAAATGGGATTTTTTTGTGTTGGATTAATTTTTACCAAATCAATACCTACAATATTCCTTGCCTATACAAAAAGTTGAAAAAAAAATTTCTAAGATTGACAAATACATAAAATTCATCAATCTTCTTCTATGTACCTAATCATTTCCCCATTTTAAACTCAATGAAATTGATATGTAAAGATTTGAAGCTAGTTATCATAGGAATGTTAAAAATTATATTAATAGAACAGCCAAAACAAACAACAGATAGATGACAAGAGCTCATCTGAGACTTTAATTCGGCTGAGCTAATATTGGTAGAATTAGATATATCTTCTAGTCAGTATAGGATTAAAGTTTGCACAAGTATACGGCCATTGTCACAGCATCTTTAACATTTTTAGTTTGCATAATAGATAATGATAGTATCTTTGTGTAGAAGAAATTTTCTATAATTGTTGTGTAATTGAAAATTCAAACCAGAGTAACAAAGCAGACCAAAAACAGCTCTTAGTCAAACATTTCATACTTATCAGCAATTTCTTTTAACAATGGCGCTTGTAGGTTAATAAGACAACAACACAGCTGAAATATCTTTGTAGATAAATGCCTATACTGAGCTGGTATATGGTTTAAGATGTCATAATTTTTAATCCTTTCATTAGCTCTTTCAACATGAATTCTGCTTCTACCAATTTTGTAACAAAGTTCTGCTTCCTCTTTTGTAAAGTGACCTTTTGAAGATAGAAAGGGAGGGATATTGAGGGATACACCAGTAGGGAGTTTATCAAATATATTAAAGCCTTTGTCTGCCAGTATCATGTCTCCAGGTTTTAACTGGTCCAATACTTTACTGTGCTCAACAATAGCAGCATCAGAAGTTGAACCAGGGTACAAGTTGGAGCAATAAACTAAAGCTCCATTTGGAGCTACACATGTTACAAGCCTTAACAGTGTGACGGCTTTGTAACTGCTATATGAAAGGGATTGGCTATTCATATCAGAAGGTACATCCTGGATAATTTCTGTGGCATCCATTGCTATTCTTGCTGAAGTAAAATCTTCAAAAGATTTGGGTAAAGAACCCTTACACTTCAGTTGACTTGGAATGCCAACAGCTTGTATAACACCTTCAAAAAATATCTCATGTAAAACAGATATATATGTATTTAAAATGTTGGATATAGTAGCTCTGCTGGTGTTGAACCTCACAGCTAGATCCATGTCTTTACAGTTCAAACGTAATTTCATTAAGGTGATAAGAAGCTGGTCTTCAACTGAAAAGCATGTAACTGCCCATCCAGCATAATAGTTGAAGGGGACAAACCGGTACAATGTATTAACAATAACATTAAATATGTCAGCTGGAAAAGATGTGTAGAGCAACATCTGAAAAATCAAATAAACAGTTCATAAGTCACATTAAATGTGAATGGCAGTTTATTAAGACAGAACAAATGCTTAACTTTGTTAAAATTGTGATCAAAAATGTTGTATGTACTGACCTAATTTTAGATTTTATTTTTTAGGAAAAATGTAATTTTTTCCCATTATGTCATACAATTTTGTACATATTTTTGATTATTTTTGTCAGGTTTTTTTCCCCCTAGACTTTCTATGTGCCTTGATTTAAAGAATTTTGAAGGGAGATAACTCATCCAAGCATTGCACAATAGTTACTAAAGGTTCAATGGTATTTTTTAATTTATGATTAATTTATAATTTGTTAATATTCCAAAACATGTGGAGTTATTGAATTGTCTGATCCTTAAAATCCAGTCAGTGTGAGATATTTGTTGGCTAATGTGTAAATGACAATAACCATATGTAACTTACTTTATCTGTATCATCAATTATGTCATTGATTGTCATTCTTATGTTCTCCAATTTTAATGTGGTAATTTCTTTTTCTAATTTCAAAATATGATAGTTCAATTCTTCAACTGAAAAAAACCAACAACATTTAAATACATGATCAATAACAAGTTAACAAACAGCAATATTACATTTCAGTTGAATGGTTAAATTTAACATTTGGTTCAATTTGTGATTACAATTTTTTAGTCAGAAAATGGTAAATAAGGCTCAAAATATTCATATCTAGAGAAGCAAAGTGTGGTCAGATGTTCCCTGTTAAGCTAGCTACACTAACAAATAAATTTTAAACTGATCTTGGTTAAATTACATGTATAGCCACACCATTATACGGTATTATTTTTCCATATTAATTCAAGTTCTAGTGATATAATATACATGCAGGTATTTTCAAAGTACTATTGGCATTAGGTTTGAGCACACTAGTATGATCACATTAACCAACATATTAGGTATATTTACCTGTTTTAGACACCTGTCTTGGATTCTCTAGATGCACAGAATCATCAGGCATGTGATAGCTGTGGATCTAGAGAAGTACCAGTAGCTCCATTGTGACTGCTTTCAATATGGTAGTTGTGGTCATGAGTGGAAACTCTCTCAGGTGTTTGCGGCTCTGGGTCCTCTTTCTTAGTTAATCTGCGTCTAAAAATATAACATACCCTGGAAGTTTTGTAATGTCATAGTCGGAAGTAAAAGCCTTCTAAAATTGATGCTGCAATTTACCAAGTACTATTACTAGTATGGGTTAAATCCTAAAATATCAACTTTCAAACTTACACTAAAATTAAAAAATATTCCAAGGTGGAAATATTAAGTCTTGGTGCACATTATTTGCCTGCCTTATAAGTATATTTAGAAACTTGTCACTAAAATCATATGAAGTAAAAGATATACCATGTTTAATATGATGTAAATATGCTGATGTATAGACATACCTTTTTGGTGTAAGAATTTCTGGGAAATCTAGCGTTTTGCTGTACACAAAAATTGTTGGACCATTTTCTTTTTTCCCTTCAATTAATGGCAGCTGCAAATCCTATCATTAGAATTGTAGTCCCTATCTGCTCGTCTGAAACAATAAAATCCACCAGGTCATCATCGTGTGATTATAAGCAATCAGTACAGCAACATGTGCAATTTGAGCATTTTATATAAGAAAACTTTGTTATTTTTATTTGTTATTTTTCAATGACTACATTTCTAATGTATGTACAGTAATTCTAAGTCAGTTTATTACAACCAAAATAAAATACTTTGCATATTGAAAAATAATCTCAGTTTTTTGTTGTACATTCAGAAGCAGGCACACTTATTAATGGTAGTAACCACAGTCAGGAAAAAGGTTGGTATGGTGGAGAAAACAGGAATTACAAAAAAGTTCTCAATTTAAAAAAACTGAAAACATTAAGTTGAATGGAATGAAATAAAATAACCTACAGAACTTCTAGGTGTATTAAATGAACTGATATTCTTGCTTTTTGTACAAAGATAAGACTACAGTCAAACCTGCCTTAAAGACCACCTCTCTATAAGGGCCACCTCTATAAAGGCCAATTCTATCCCAGTTGTTCTTTATTTATATTATCTGAACTTGTATATAAAGGCCACCTGTCCATAAAGGCCACTTATACTGATTCCCATGGGTGGCCTTTATAACAGGTTTGACTGTATATAATAATATATCGGTACAGACAGTTAATTTTATTTCAGCGAAGTTAATCAAACAAGAGCTGTCAAAAGAGCAGCATTGACTTTTGACTCTGCCTGTACATCTAGTCAATAATTTTAAAATGCTTGGAAATATTAACTTAAGTATTTCTGAAATTCATACAGAAAGGCTACTAAATTTAAAATTAAACAAAAAAAAAAAAAAAAAAAAAAAAAAAAAAAAAAAAAATCACTGTATCCAGACCAGCTGGATATAATGTAAATAAAAGAATAACTTAGCTTAATACTCTACTTAAATGTATGAAACAAAAGCGAAGAATGCATCCAGGCCAGCTGTTTGCAATAATAACTAAATCAGCACCTGAAAGTAAAGTAAAGGAACCACAAAGTATCATGTTCAAAAAATCTCTCTCTCTCTCTCTCTCTCTCTCTCTCTTTCTGTGTGTGTGTGTGTGTGTGTTGCAATAATCACTAAATAGTACTGTAGGGTAGCAAAAACAGCCACAAAGGAGCAATCTTTTGGCAATTTAAGATTTTAAGCATTATGCTTCCTTGATTGGCATTTGGCATAAAGATTAATACTGACTGAATCACTCAATGTCACAATGAGTCAACATGATAGGAGAGCTAAGATTGGTTACAGTGTGTTGACCTATGATGAACATGCACCCGAAACACTCTCAAAAGTGCTAGTTTGTGCATTCCAGAAGACATACAAACACACTGCATGTAATTATTTATGATTGTATTTAATTCTTCAATTTATATCGAGACTGTCAGTCCAGAATGTATGAGGAAAACCAAGTTTTGGGAGTAAACAACCAACCCTGAGCAAGTGAACTTACAAACTTTTTCACACCCAGGTCTGTCCCACCTTGGATTCAAACCTACAGTAAGCAGAGAGAGACACTTTGACCCATAAACCCAGGCTTTTTATCAATGACTAACTGGCCCCTCACAGCGAGCACTTCTCATGCATACAATACATTTTATGTCTTTTGTGCATATGATTCTGGTCTTCCATTAATAATTTTGGTTGACACGAATAATTGAAAAAATATTGATACCACATGAAACAAAACGTGAATATATGTAAATGTTCCAAATAGATCTACCATTCTATGTGACAAAACTACATGACTGTCTATAAAATTTACAGGTTGGATAATATGATACGATAAAGATAGTGGTGTTTTATATTCAGATGTTTTGTCACTCGGACGTCAGATTGAAAATAGGCCGCAATATTCGTAAAGTCTGCAAATACCATGTACAGCTGCTTATGATGACTGAATGACCGTGTTTACATAGCATTTATACGATCTAAATACAATATCAAAGAAACTTACCGGCATTTATCAATCCATTTCTTCCTATCCTTAGCATCTGTAGGGAATCTGAACAGCTTGCACGCCTGCTTCACCCCTGTACGATGTGAACATCCGATCGCAAAGCAGTAAACCATTATTGTCTTTTTGTTGATGTACCCGGAAGTTGTAAACCGGAAGTTGTTTGAAACGAGACTTACAGATCCTATTAGGGTCTGTAAGTCTCGTCACGTGACCTACGAGAATTTCCGTTGATAGGTCACTTCCGGGTACATCATTAGTTGATAAGGACGCTATGGCACTGTCAATTCTCTACTACTCTAAATACATCGAGGTCAGACCAAGTTAACTCGTAAGAGTGAGGCGGCGGTAGAAAGCGGTCGAGTGTTACGGTTTGTTTTCGATCAGGAGATTAATGTTGTTAATTCCAGTGTACAGGCATCAATGAGAGACACTTCGTATAAAGTACAGGTAATTCATTTTTACATTGCATGACTACTGCTGTTTCGATGTATACTTTACATCTATAGATACAAAAAGAAGAAAACCCCGATAACTTGTATTACTGGATGAATGATTTTTATTTTATTTGTGCATTATGGTAAGCGCTTTAATAAATACAAAGAACCGTTGTACAGACTCAAAATTTATATAAAAAGTATATACTTTAATGACCAGTGGTGCCATCATGACAAATACACATGCACTAAATGCAAGCATCACTACTAAGGAATGTACAAAAATTATGCCAATAATACATACAAGCAACAAAATCAAAACATAAATTAAAACTTGCATCAGTTCCATCAATATATAATAAATTCAGTGTAAATATAAACCATAGCATGAGCTAAATTACTACAGAGTTCTCTGACCCTACACACTGTTATGCCATATGACTGGTAAACACAACCATTATACATAGAAGTTTGTAGGGTCAGATAAACTTCTGAATGTAAAAAATAATAAAAATTCATTATATTGCAGATATTTCTTGAAGATAATGGAATAGTTTCATCTTCCTTTTGTGAGTGCCCAATGGGACAGTACAAGTGTCATCATGTAGCAGCAACATTATTATTTGGGTATGTAAGGCCATATTCAATTTCAAGATTTTCACCAAAATTTGTCTCAAAATATATAGAAGAAAATGCCCACAACATACAACAAGTGAATGATTTCACTCAAAATGAAAGACACCTTAAAATGAACAAAAAACGGATTAATCCAAGTAACAATCAAATTTTTAAGTCAAAATCGGATTTTCAGAAGCATTAAATATAAAGATCTGGCACAGCTAAAAAAAATGGTTGGATGGGTATTGAAATCTAGAAATTAGTTTAGCTAGCTAAAAAGGAAGTACTTACCCTTCCTGAGCACCAGGTCTCACATCCCTGGTGGATGTTGTTGTGTCTAACTTGTCAGTTTTTAAGTTTATAATTTGCTTCTGGATTATGAATCGGACATGGATTAGTATGTTTGTTGTTGATTAGCATTATTGATTATTAATTTATCATATTTTTTAAAATAGGTATATGGCTGCATGAGTCTGGCATATTGGGGGCCTCTCCTGATGGTTTTGTACAGGGGAACTTTAATAGCCACTCAAATGTTCACTTGCAAAGGATTGACCAACCGATGATTACACCCGATATTGTAGAAGTGAAATGCCCTTTCTCGACCAAAGACATGACACTGGCAGAGGCATGTTCTGTCAAGAAAGATTTTTTCTTGGGTAAATATTGTTTGTTTACAAAAACAAAGTTCATGAAAATAAATAAGATTTTACAAAAAAAGTGAAAAAAATATAGGCCAGACATATCAATAAGAATATGAAGCAAATACAAACTGACTATGATCATTTTTTGTAATACTTTTTATAACCAGTAGTAAGCAACCAGTCTGAGAATAATTGAAACCACTTCTCTACATATAAATAATAAAGAGCCCCCCCCCCCTACATTGCTGAAAGCACATGCAGTTTCAAAAAATTTTGTCACTCCATCTTTAGCTGACAAGTTCCAGATATTTATTCTTAACTGGGGTGTAATACACTATTGAATTCATAAATTAAACCCACTGAATAATTTATCATCTATAGATTGATACCATACAACTAGACTCTGGTAGTGTCAACTGAAGTTTTTCTTATTTTCAAATATTTTTAAAAGTTTGACTTTTAATTAAAATTTCAGAATTATCAAGTGATGGACGCATGACATTGAAAGAAACACACGATTACTGGCATCAGATCCAGGGACAGCTGTTTTTGACAGGAACTCAATGTTGTGACCTTGTGTTGTGGACACCGAAGGATTTACAAATAGTTAGAATTGTAAAAGATATGTCATGGTCTCCAAATATATCACTTATGGTAGAATTTTATCTTACCAAATTTATTCCTTCATTTGAGTAACATATGTAGCATTTTTAACCCGACTACTGTTAAATGGGATTTTTTTGTGTTGGATTAATTTTTACCAAATCAATACCTACAATATTCCTTGCCTATACAAAAAGTTGAAGAAAAAAATTTCTAAGATTGACAAATACATAAAATTCATCAATCTTCTTCTATGTACCTAATCATTTCCCCATTTTAAACTCAATGAAATTGATATGTAAAGATTTGAAGCTAGTTATCATAGGAATGTTAAAAATTATATTAATAGAACAGCCAAAACAAACAACAGATAGATGACAAGAGCTCATCTGAGACTTTAATTCGGCTGAGCTAATATTGGTAGAATTAGATATATCTTCTAGTCAGTATAGGATTAAAGTTTGCACAAGTATACGGCCATTGTCACAGCATCTTTAACATTTTTAGTTTGCATAATAGATAATGATAGTATCTTTGTGTAGAAGAAATTTTCTTTAATTGTTGTGTAATTGAAAATTCAAACCAGAGTAACAAAGCAGACCAAAAACAGCTCTTAGTCAAACATTTCATACTTATCAGCAATTTCTTTTAACAATGGCGCTTGTAGGTTAATAAGACAACAACACAGCTGAAATATCTTTGTAGAAAAATGCCTATACTGAGCTGGTATATGGTTTAAGATGTCATAATTTTTAATCCTTCCATTAGCTCTTTCAACATGAATTCTGCTTCTACCAATTTTGTAACAAAGTTCTGCTTCCTCTTTTGTAAAGTGACCTTTTGAAGATAGAAAGGGAGGGATATTGAGGGATACACCGGTAGGGAGTTTATCAAATATATTAAAGCCTTTGTCTGCCAGTATCATGTCTCCAGGTTTTAACTGGTCCAATACTTTACTGTGCTCAACAATAGCAGCATCAGAAGTTGAACCAGGGTACAAGTTGGAGCAATAAACTAAAGCTCCATTTGGAGCTACACATGTTACAGCCTTAACAGTGTGACGGCTTTTGTAACTGCTATATGAAAGGGATTGGCTATTCATATCAGAAGGTACATCCTGGATAATTTCTGTGGCATCCATTGCTATTCTTGCTGAAGTAAAATCTTCAAAAGATTTGGGTAAAGAACCCTTACACTTCAGTTGACTTGGAATGCCAACAGCTTGTATAACACCTTCAAAAAATATCTCATGTAAAACAGATATATATGTATTTAAAATGTTGGATATAGTAGCTCTGCTGGTGTTGAACCTCACAGCTAGATCCATGTCTTTACAGTTCAAACGTAATTTCATTAAGGTGATAAGAAGCTGGTCTTCAACTGAAAAGCATGTAACTGCCCATCCAGCATAATAGTTGAAGGGGACAAACCGGTACAATGTATTAACAATAACATTAAATATGTCAGCTGGAAAAGATGTGTAGAGCAACATCTGAAATATCAAATAAACAGTTCATAAGTCACATTAAATGTGAATGGCAGTTTATTAAGACAGAACAAATGCTTAACTTTGTTAAAATTGTGATCAAAAATGTTGTATGTACTGACCTAATTTTAGATTTTATTTTTTAGGAAAAATGTAATTTTTTCCCATTATGTCATACAATTTTGTACATATTTTTGATTATTTTTGTCAGGTTTTTTTTCCCCTAGACTTTCTATGTGCCTTGATTTAAAGAATTTTGAAGGGAGATAACTCATCCAAGCATTGCACAATAGTTACTAAAGGTTCAATGGTATTTTTTAATTTATGATTAATTTATAATTTGTTAATATTCCAAAACATGTGGAGTTATTGAATTGTCTGATCCTTAAAATCCAGTCAGTGTGAGATATTTGTTGGCTAATGTGTAAATGACAATAACCATATGTAACTTACTTTATCTGTATCATCAATTATGTCATTGATTGTCATTCTTATGTTCTCCAATTTTAATGTGGTAATTTCTTTTTCTAATTTCAAAATATGATAGTTCAATTCTTCAACTGAAAAAAACCAACAACATTTAAATACATGATCAATAACAAGTTAACAAACAGCAATATTACATTTCAGTTGAATGGTTAAATTTAACATTTGGTTCAATTTGTGATTACAATTTTTTAGTCAGAAAATGGTAAATAAGGCTCAAAATATTCATATCTAGAGAAGCAAAGTGTGGTCAGATGTTCCCTGTTAAGCTAGCTACACTAACAAATAAATTTTAAACTGATCTTGGTTAAATTACATGTATACCACACCATTATACGGTATTATTTTTCCATATTAATTCAAGTTCTAGTGATATAATATACATGCAGGTATTTTCAAAGTACTATTGGCATTAGGTTTGAGCACACTAGTATGATCACATTAACCAACATATTAGGTATATTTACCTGTTTTAGACACCTGTCTTGGATTTTCTAGATGCACAGAATCATCAGGCATGTGATAGCTGTGATCTAGAGAAGTACCAGTAGCTCCATTGTGACTGCTTTCAATATGGTAGTTGTGGTCATGAGTGGAAACTCTCTCAGGTGTTTGCGGCTCTGGGTCCTCTTTCTTAGTTAATCTGCGTCTAAAAATATAACATACCCTGGAAGTTTTGTAATGTCATAGTCGGAAGTAAAAGCCTTCTAAAATTGATGCTGCAATTTACCAAGTACTATTACTAGTATGGGTTAAATCCTAAAATATCAACTTTCAAACTTACGCTAAAATTAAAAAATATTCCAAGGTGGAAATATTAAGTCTTGGTGCACATTATTTGCCTGCCTTATAAGTATATTTAGAAACTTGTCACTAAAATCATATGAAGTAAAAGATATACCATGTTTAATATGATGTAAATATGCTGATGTATAGACATACCTTTTTGGTGTAAGAATTTCTGGGAAATCTAGCGTTTTGCTGTACACAAAAGTTGTTGGACCATTTTCTTTTTTCCCTTCAATGAAATGGCAGCTGCAAATCCTATCATTAGAATTGTAGTCCCTATCTGCTCGTCTGAAACAATAAAATCCACCAGGTCATCATCGTGTGATTATAAGCAATCAGTACAGCAACATGTGCAATTTGAGCATTTTATATAAGAAAACTTTGTTATTTTTATTTGTTTTTTTTCAATGACTACATTTCTAATGTATGTACAGTAATTCTAAGTCAGTTTATTACAACCAAAATAAAATACTTTGCATATTGAAAAATAATCTCAGTTTTTTGTTGTACATTCAGAAGCAGGCACACTTATTAATGGTAGTAACCACAGTCAGGAAAAAGGTTGGTATGGTGGAGAAAACAGGAATTACAAAAAAGTTCTCAATTTAAAAAAACTGAAAACATTAAGTTGAATGGAATGAAATAAAATAACCTACAGAACTTCTAGGTGTATCAAATGAACTGATATTCTTGCTTTTTGTACAAAGATAAGACTACAGTCAAACCTGCCTTAAAGACCACCTCTCTATAAGGGCCACCTCTATAAAGGCCAATTCTATCCCAGTTGTTCTTTATTTATATTATCTGAACTTGTATATAAAGGCCACCTGTCCATAAAGGCCACTTATACTGATTCCCATGGGTGGCCTTTATAACAGGTTTGACTGTATATAATAAATATCGGTACAGACAGTTAATTTTATTTCAGTGAAGTTAATCAAACAAGAGCTGTCAAAAGAGCAGCATTGACTTTTGACTCTGCCTGTACATCTAGTCAATAATTTTAAAATGCTTGGAAATATTAACTTAAGTATTTCTGAAATTCATACAGAAAGGCTACTTAATTTAAAATTAAACAAAAAAAAAACAAAAAAAAACAAAAAAATCACTGTATCCAGACCAGCTGGATATAATGTAAATAAAAGAATAACTTAGCTTAATACTCTACTTAAATGTATGAAACAAAAGCGAAGAATGCATCCAGGCCAGCTGTTTGCAATAATAACTAAATCAGCACCTGAAAGTAAAGTAAAAGGAACCACAAAGTATCATGTTCAAAAAATCTCTCTCTCTCTCTCTCTCTCTCTCTCTCTCTCTGTGTGTGTGTGTGTGTGTTGCAATAATCACTAAATAGTACTGTAGGGTAGCAAAAACAGCCACAAAGGAGCAATCTTTTGGCAATTTAAGATTTTAAGATTATGCTTCCTTGATTGGCATTTGGCATAAAGATTAATACTGACTGAATCACTCAATGTCACAATGAGTCAACATGATAGGAGAGCTAAGATTGGTTACAGTGTGTTGACCTATGATGAACATGCACCCGAAACACTCTCAAAAGTGCTAGTTTGTGCATTCCAGAAGACATACAAACACACTGCATGTAATTATTTATGATTGTATTTAATTCTTCAATTTATATCGAGACTGTCAGTCCAGAATGTATGAGGAAAACCAAGTTTTGGGAGTAAACAACCAACCCTGAGCAAGTGAACTTACAAACTTTTTCACACCCAGGTCTGTCCCACCTTGGATTCAAACCTACAGTAAGCAGCGAGAGACACTTTGACCCATAAACCCAGGCTTTTTATCAATGACTAACTGGCCCCTCACACGAGCACTTCTCATGCATACAATACATTTTATGTCTTTTGTGCATATGATTCTGGTCTTCCATTAATAATTTTGGTTGACACGAATAATTGAAAAAATATTGATACCACATGAAACAAAACGTGAATATATGTAAATGTTCCAAATAGATCTACCATTCTATGTGACAAAACTACATGACTGTCTATAAAATTTACAGGTTGGATAATATGATACGATAAAGATAGTGGTGTTTTATATTCAGATGTTTTGTCACTTGGACGTCAGATTGAAAATAGGCCGCAATATTCGTAAAGTCTGCAAATACCATGTACAGCTGCTTATGATGACTGAATGACCGTGTTTACATAGCATTTATACGATCTAAATACAATATCAAAGAAACTTACCGGCATTTATCAATCCATTTCTTCCTATCCTTAGCATCTGTAGGGAATCTGAACAGCTTGCACGCCTGCTTCACCCCTGTACGATGTGAACATCCGATCGCAAAGCAGTAAACCATTATTGTCTTTTTTGTTGATGTACCCGGAAGTTGTAAACCGGAAGTTGTTTGAAACGAGACTTACAGATCCTATTAGAAAGAAAAATAATTCAAACTATATTATTTCATCAATTTTTAAAACGTTCATTTTTTGTAAAGCAACACTTTTCGAAATTCGTGTGTCTCTTAGTGTGATAAAATGTATTCCTAAGTGTAAGGTCAATAATGATAATAATAATAATAATAATAATAACTCGCTGAAATAGAAAGAAATTGTATTTTTATGCGGTGTATGAAAATCTGGTAAATTCGGAATAAAATTAAATTTTTCAAACAGGGTTTAACATGGGAATGACATATCAACCGGGAAAAACTGTAAAATTGTAACTCGGAAAATAACTTTATCATATTGCTGTCTCAGATATTTTTGTGTGAGTGACACTGTTAACGCCTACGTCCAAGTCCAGGAAATAAAAAAGCGTGATCAGTTTCCTACATTCTTTCCAATTAACTGTAACAAGAAACAATTGTCTTTATCCATATGGTTTGTCTTTTAAGATTCATATGTTTTTGATTGTTGAATTATAAAACGGATAAGTCTAAGAAACTACGATAGATCAAAGAACATATGAACTTAAAACGCTGTTTTTGTTTATTTGATAGTATATGATAAGATTTAATTTAATTATGTGACATTTATTCAATTCATTTATCCCGTAAGCATTGTTTATAGGTTACATAATACTTTTAGAATACAATGTATGGCGGTACATCATAATACATAACAGTGTATGACATATAGTGAAAAATACAGCGAAAAATTCAATGATGAGGAATTAATTTCCGAAATGTGCACATCTGGCACATCAAAATTTAACTGGTATTTGTTTTATATTTAAACAAAGCACTAATAAACGGAAAAATTAAGAAAGTTGTGTACATATGTGGATGGACCATGAACAGTAGCTAGTTGTCCCTTCTGTGTGTAGCTTTTTTTTTTTTAAATATGCCAAAATTTCGTAGCTGACGAATATTCTGTATACCCATCAGTTGGATAAGTTTGAAAGTGGAAGTTTTTGTCCATTAATAGCGTTTGATATACGCTCGACGCAAGTCTGAATAAAGAGGACAGACGAGAATAAAGTGAAACTCGTCCTCAATTTGACCAGTGTTACACTTAGAACACAGCCTGATCTCTCGTGAGACATTATAGTACCGTCCTGTTTCTATACAGAGACGATGTGCACAGCACGTGTATCTCGCAATAAAATTTATAATTGTTCTTGGAAGTGATTTTTGTAAATAAAATTGAAGGCAGAAATTGTCTGTCAAATATTTGTATATATAACACTTGGATGATTTTTGAAAAAAAAGAAAACATGATTTCTTGTAAAAATAAATCTTTAAGACGACTTTTGACCTCTGACAGAAAAACATTGTGATCGGCAACATATTATCTATCCCATACATTAGACATACCAATTTTGTCAAAAAATACCTTGACTTTTGTTGCCCAATTTTCATATTTGTTACAATTTACAACCATGTCTTTATAAATCTGTTGCAGTATACAATTATCTGTAGTGAGAAGTTTTAACCAATATTTAACCACTGTAACATTTGTTTTTTATATAGAGTGGTAAACGACCCAGTTCATTATACACAATACATTTAAATGCCAGATTCAAGAATTAAAAATTTGCGTGGACCGGGCTTGTCTTATTAGAATGTTAAAACGTGGGGGGGGGGGGGGGTTCACGATTCGTGAAACTCGTTGTTAAGATTTATTTATAACTAGTTTTTTTTTTGTTTTTTTTTTTTTTTTTTTTTTTTTTTTTTTTTTACAAAAAGAAGTTGTAACTGAAATCCATACCAACAATTTACGCAAACAAGGAAGTCAATTGTAGTTTATATTTGGTCATAGATGGTCTAGAGAACTAGAGCACGCGGCTACGGACACACTAGAACCATCTCAAAATAGCGGCCAGTGTTTATCCTACCCATCAAATTGTCGAACCCTGGACGGGTCTGACCCAAGACTTGAAAGTGGGTATTGACTGTTCTTTCGCAAAGCACTCGGCATTACGAAATGAAAGGTACTGTTCTTTCGGATGGGAACTTAAAATAAACGAGGTCCCGTGTCATGACAGGCGTGGCACGATAAAGAACCTGCTGTGTAATGCCATCAGCGCAACACACAGGCAAAATTCTGCACTTTCGCCTATAGCTGGCGACGTCCTGATATGAGTGAAATATTCTTGGCTGGGACGTTAAACACCATTACTCAACTCAACTCCCATCAAATTGTCATGTGCTACATTTTGAATTTTAAAAAAAACACAATTCAAAAGTAGCACATGACAATTCATGTGCTAGTTTTGAATTGTATTTTTTTAAATAAAAGAATGAGTTTCAAAAAGCCTGTAGGAAAAATGCCAAGAAACAAGGTTACACCTTTGATAGACCTCTATATCCAAACATCGACTGGAGGCCAAATGCAAATTAATTTTAGCCTAACGTGCCTTTATCAAAACTAACGGAAGAAAGACATCTCAAAATTGTTACTTGGAAAAACTTAATATGAAAATGTCTCATTGGTCGTTTTCTCACTAATATTACCTGTGATTGTAAAGAGCAAAATTCAAAATACATGATTTTCGCTTGTGAACTAATGCAGCGCCTACATTACAATGGTAATAGTTCCGTGTTTTACATGCTTTATAATGTTGCTTTGTAAACTTTAAACTTGTATAGGAAACGCACGTGTATTGACCAGTGGCCTGACGATAGATCATATCGTTGTTAGATATATACATGTATGTCATGTATTGAAACTAGTTTCAATGATGTGTTCTGATGAGCAGCGCGTAATTTAAATGGGTTATTTGTTGAACAAGCAAATACACTGCGTTTAAATGAGAAAAAATATTGTAAAAGTAAACAAATAATATAAAATATATTAAGACAAGAGGCCCATGGGCCTTAACGCTCACCTGAAGATATGTCCAATATTGTTTGCAAAGTATATTAAGTACAAAAACTTTAAAAGTTTTCTCAAGTTAACTAATGTTTTATTAAACTTTTAATATCCAAAACCGTTTTGGTAATCTCTTTTTTATGTTAACAGTGTAAATATCATTGTAACAAATTTTAAATTATGAATTCTATAGGCGGATGCCTCGGCTTATTGAGAATCATCCTTTAAAAGTAGCACATGACACAATGAACTAAGCTTTATTTTTACCTGAAAGAAGAGGCCACCTGTGTAAAACGACCAACAATCACTTATTTTATGACCGGCTTCATAAAAAAGCTTGATTTTCACCGTCGTTTTAATATTGTTTGATATTATTTATGAAGAAGTTATTTGAAACGATTATCATATTTCATTTGTGTAGTCATCGTTAATCGATCAACATTGGAACGGCTTTTTTTCAGCCCGTCGAGAAACATGTATATAATGTCTCCGATTTATTTTTATTATAAAATCAAATTTGTTTTTAAACAAATAAATAATAATAATAAGTTGTAGATATAAAGTAAAACAAAGTTAAACAAACAAACACTCTTTTTGATTCGATGTTGATAATGACTTCAATCGAGCGTCCGAAGTGCTCGAACTTTTCAATGAAAGAAAACCAGAAGGTTCGAGTTGAACTTGTAAAAAGCGGTAAAGCACATGTGGTCTTTTTTTTTTTACGTGGGGGAGGAGGGGGGTTGAAAATTATTTTAATTTATATTTTTATGTATGATTATATATATTTTCTGTTTGTATTTTGTTGTGCATTGAGAGAAATAAAGTTTGATATTTGAGGACCATTATCTTAATATCTGACACATTTAGAACAAGGCCAAATAAAAGATTATACATTGCAAGGTATACAACAGTAAGTTTGAATAATAGAGATAACGTGACCTGGAGTTCAGGTTACATGGCAAAGGTTTTGTGCATATGAACAGTCTTTATTGGAAAAAGGTAATAATTTCAGTCTTTCTGGTAAATATTGTGAATTTGCGTATATGATAGCCCCTAGATTTTGATTGATTGATTGATTTAATGGGTTCTTCGTCCCAGGGTTCTTTATCGTACCACGCCTGCCGTGACACGGGGCATCGGTTTTAAGGTCTCTTCCGAAGGATTCCTGTGAATTATATTTCTTAATGCGGAATGCTTGGCGAAAGAAGAGTCACTTCCTACATGTATATTCAAGACCCTGCATTGGTTCGAACCCCACATACGAAGTGAGCACTCTACTGACTGAGCTACCCTATTTGTACTGTTACTGCTACTAGAAGTAGCATGTATAGTTTTATATAAACCTACATACATTTATCTTTTACGCCCGGTGCCGTTCAACCTTGACATTTAATGAAAATAAATTACAAAATTTGATTTACTTATAATTTGATTAAAAAAATGCGACTTATTTTAAAATTTTGAAATTATCAAGATTACAGTTGATTTTTATACGAGGATTTTTTGACACACCAAATTAATTTATTTATTGCATCATTTGTTCTTCCACTACAATGGTCTCGCAGATCACATTGTCTTGTGTAACATTTTTTATAATTTTCTTAATGCATAATAAATTTTTTTCTGAAGAATATAACATTTTTTCTATGTATATATGTAGCGTTATATGTTTAAGTTAGGGTCTTCAAAATCTAAAGTGCATTAGTGTGAGGGTGTTCCTTTGTCGGTTCACCGTTTTTCCCTGATACTGAAACTGACTGCCTTTATACGGATTATAATATTTCAATATAAAAGAAGATGAAACTATCCTATAGACTAGTTTTTAGTTGTCCGTTTCCTTTTCCGATTCTCGTATTTAGTTTTACCATTTTGAGCATATTTACTTCCGGTTTATGAATTTTCCGAGGCGAAATTTACCGTTAAAAAAATAACAGGATGGGCAATAATGAAGCCTTCTCCAGCTGATATATTCAATTCTTTACATTAATTTTAACAGTTATTCAATTATAATTATTGACAGATGTCACCTAATTCTGTTTAATCTAAACAACAAAATGGTGACGGAATAGACAACTGAAAACGGTCTATTCCGAGCAGTAAGATAATGTGCACCTGTGTCGTGATGATGGTTAAACTTTCTTAAAATTATGTGTTATCAATCTAGTTTTTATTTTCTTATTATTCCAGATGATGTTCAATCTTGTATGCCTACTTACCTGTAGCTTTGCGGTAGCCGGTGACTATTATTATTATTATTATTATTATTATTATTATTATGGGCGTATTACTTTTCCGGCAATTTTAAAAACATGTCGTAATTTTTTTCCGGCAATTTTTTCTTTACTATTTCGGCAAATTTTATATGTTACTATTCCGACAATTTTATAGGTAAAAATGTTCACCTTAATGATACCTGTTTAAACGACCTTTAAAACTAATCCCCAACTGAACCTCTTGTTCCTAATAAGTAAACATGTATTCACTCTAGAATGTTCTCAGAAATTAAATCCGGCCCAACAGAGCAGACATTGGAAATTATCCATACTCAAACAAATAGAGGGAATAAAGCCGTAATTTTTAATGATATGCTTTATAGAAAAAGAAAAAAGTTTTAAAAAAATGGAGATATTGTGTATGTATGCAGTACCGGGAAGAACTGTAACATGTCTATAACGACGGAAAAAGATGGTCTTGCTGTAACCAAAACGAAAAATTCGCATACATGCGGTAACAATGGCAACCCTCACAAATTGCCGGAAACGTAATAAAAAAAGTTGCCGGAAACGTAAAAAAAATTGCCGGAAAAGTCATGTTCCGATTATTATTATTATTATTATTATTATTATTATTATTATTATTATTAATTTGAATCATGCTTTTTTTTAAATCACATATCCGTTAAAAACAACTATTATTAAGGAAAATAGAGAAAAGGTCTTCGTTTTGGTCCCATTGAACTTTTTATTATTATTTTTTTTTTGCCGATTTAGAAGTCCGCTGACCATATTTGACGAAAAAATTTTTTTACATCATTGTTGTCTAGCCATTTAAAATCGCATTTGAAAATCATGTCATTATGAAAATTAAAAAAAATTACATCACTATGAGTAAGAGATCAATTTTCAGAAGTGTTTACAAACTAGGATGCCTAGTCGGGAATTATTTGTAAAGAATTTTTTTTTTTTTAAATCGAAACGAATTTCATGAAAACATCTGTTTCTAAGTTAACACGTATTTTTAAGTACATTGATATTGTATGTAAAAATAAAGAATTGTTCAGTTTTCAGATTCTTTACAAATGATTTTATCTCATTTATGTCAAAAACTTGGAGGTTGTCAGAGTAACTTCCACTTCTTGATTTTTATACAACTTCCGGGTAAATCAAACACAATCATAACGTTCCATGTCAAATCGCTATCCTAAGAACAAAGCAAAATCGATTAAAAACTGGAAAATTAAGTAAAACACGTGAACTTCAACAAGGGATTTGAAGCGGGTGCTCCAGAATGGTAAGGACCTCCTGTCTAGCTAGTTATACCCGTCATGTGTGAAATAAAAATGAAAAAGCAAAGTACACGTCGAATAATAATTTTAGACAAAGCGACATTATACTTATCGACAATATTGTGAAGACAACCATTAATCTTTTTTGGGGGCCTTAATGAGCCTAAAAGGCAATGTAGTTAAGACACTACATGTGATAAAATTACTATTAGACAACGAATTCCGATTTTTTTCACCAGAACAGTTACTCAGTTAGTTTGGGAGTCGGGCATCGAACCGCGGCCGAGTCTGACCAAATCTTGAAAATGGGTAGTGATTGTTCTTTCGACAAGCACTCGGCATTTAGCAATAAAAGAAACGGAGTCCATCGGAGGAGGCTTTAAAATCCCGTGTATATTGCCTGGTGACGTCTCGATTTAAATGAAATATTTTTGACTGGGACGAAAAGCCCCATTAAATCAGTCAAAATTAACCGACATTTTTCGTATTTTTAGAATATCAGAATTCAAGATCTCAAGACAAAACTTACTTTTATTTATTTATTTATTTATTTATTTATTTATTTATTTATTTATTTATTTATTTATTTATTTATTTATTGTCAAAGTTGCCATGTGCTAATTTTAACATTATTTTAATAGAAATTCAAAATCACCACATGACAATTTTATTTTATTTTTACAAATTTAACTACAGGAAGTAGTCAATAGCTCTTTATATAATGGCATTTAGTCAAGACAAAAACATAGTTTTATCATAAATAACGAATAGGATGTCTTGAACCATTTTATTATCAATTGTTAAAAAACAGTAATATTCTTTAGGCGAAGTAAGATCTTCTTTACTCCGTTATCCCAACTTTCAGGGAAGCACGAGAACGCGACTTGAGATGACATAAATCTCTCATCGGAAAATATTAAAATTCTTGTCATATTGCATATTGTTAGCAATACCAGTGCATTAGA
Organism: Tegillarca granosa; assembly: GCA_029721355.1. Lineage (NCBI taxonomy): Eukaryota > Metazoa > Mollusca > Bivalvia > Arcoida > Arcidae > Tegillarca > Tegillarca granosa. The sequence continues at coordinate 22,594,716 of CM056610.1, read as the reverse complement.
TTTTTTATAAATAGATCTCTTATTTCTTCCCTGCTGTTTTATATCAATGTTGAAAGAAATTAACTCTCGCCATAATTAAAAGGGTGTTCATGAAATCTAGTAAGACTAAAGCAATTACCACTAGAAAAAAATGGACAAATAAAACGATTTTATTTTGTAAATAGCTTATTATAAAATCTCAGTATTACAATCTTTCAGTACAACAAACATTGACAAGTTGGTAGTGACTGTTCTTTCGCCAAGCACTCGGCATTTAGAAAGGAAAGTCACGGGGTCTTTCGGATGAGACCTTAAAAACCGATGCCCCCTGTCACAGCATGCATGGCACGTTAAATAACCCTCCCTGTATATTTTGTTCTAAGCGCACTACAAAAGGTAAAAATTTCTGCCATTTTACCAAAAGCTGGTGACGTCTTGATAGAAGTCAAATATTCGGACGTAAAACCCTATTATATCTTCAACATTATCATCTTCAAGATTCAGGAAATCTTGACAAAATTCTGATCCTAGCATCAGCTGAAATACCGGACATACGAACTAAAAACTTAACGCAAAAACTATGTGACGTCAACAGACGTACATCAATGAAATCTATTAACAATAAAGCATAGCATGTGGCAAATTTAATTCATTTTTCAGAAGCACGACTGGTTTACCAAAGCCCATACAGTGTAAACACACATGATCCAAAACACGGATTTGAAGCCATATCAGACAATAAGTTTGGTTATGTAACAGCCGATTCGGATCCGACCAACCATAACCGGAAAGTATTGAGGGTTGATTACAAAGCCGGAAGTTACGGCACCGGAACTGGCAAAGGGGCACAATTTTACATCAAACCGCATAATATTAGTGGCGGACGTGAAGAACTGACCCTGTCTTACGATCTATACATTGATCCCAATTTTGAGTGGATAAAAGGGGGGAAACTTCCGGGACTTTTTGGAGGAGCCACAACATGTTCCGGGCATCGCGACACTGATAACTGCTTTTCAACACGTTATATGTGGCGTTGCCATGCCAACGGAGAAATTTATGCCTACATCCCGCATAACCAATATCCAAGTTACGCAGATTGGTGCGATTATGATCATGAAAGGGGTTGTAACTACCATTATGATTTTGTCAACAATGATATAATATGCAACAGCCATTCTGGACAATCTCTCGGTAGAGGAAAATTCCAGTACCATCATGGAAGGTAAATATACCTACATTAGATTTGAATCAAGACAATATAAAGTGTTATTTGAAACATCGATCGTAAAAAAGTCCTGAACCCAGAGTAGTGTTTTCACTTAGTACGTAGGTTCAATCCCTGACTACTGGATACGAACCCTGACGATATTACGATCATAAATATGTTTTATATTATATATTTTTGCGGATGAACGTGTAAGTTTGATTCAATTTGTCTGGATTTACATTTGTTGACTACAAAAAGCTGTTTGCTAGTATTTGTAAATCATTGACTGAAATATTTTAATATATGCGTTTTGTATTTAAATTGTCATTGGTTCATCGTTATGTCTGTGTGTAGCGTACCGGGCTTGATAGGTGGCCGGGTAGCTCGGTCGGTAGAGCGTCCGGGTGGTATTAGGAAGGTCCCGAGTTCGAGTCCCTGTTTGGCCGCTTATTATTGTTTTCCTTTCCTGTTACATTTAGGGGTTCGTCCGACAGGTTGGTCCCAGGGTGGCACCTGGTGGTTTCGATTCAATGTGGTTGAATCTAAATAAGGAAGGGAGGAATGTTTTGGACCGGGCTTGATATTGGCCGGGTAGCTCAGTCTGTAGAGCGTCTCGCTAGTATTGGGAAGGTCCCGGTTTGGCCGCTGCATTTTTCCTTCTTTTTTTTTTTTTTTACACCTTTTTTACATGTGTAAATGGATGATTTCTAATCGGCAAATAGAGTCTTGTAGAGTGTTGCATTTTGGTAGCACATTTAGCTCAATGGTTAAACACTGTCAATATGGCATTAGACGATAGTGTGTGTGTGTGTGTGTGTGTGTGTGTGTGTGTGTGTGTTCTCTTAATAAACTTTAATTATTAAGCTGTATATTTAAATACCCCATTTCAGGTGGCACACATTTACCCAGTATGTCAAGTTGAACCATCACCAAAACCACGATGGAGAATTAAAAGTTTGGGTCGATGGTCATCCTGTCTACCACGAGACAAGGCTATTGTTCCGGAACGACTCCTCCATAAAAATAGATGGAATATTTTTCTCCACCTTTTTTGGCGGAAATGACCACACTTGGGCGACAAAGAGAGATACGTACACGCTTTTTCGCGACTTCCGTCTTTATGACAGTGAATATACCCCGGCTTTCGGTTAATAGATTTCATTTATATACCACGTGACCTTTATACAGTTTTTGTGTGATTTTTGTTTCGATGCTTGTTTTGGAAAAACAGTTAACATTTTTGGCGGGAAAATGTCAAATAGTATCCTTTCGTCATCCGATAGAAGAAGTTATTTGGCACAAATGTTCAAAAGAATCAATTAGTTCGCAAATGATGCAGAAATGTTATGCTAAAAATTTATTTTGAATTTAAAAATGACATAGAGTATTTGACTAATTTTTACGGCTTCTGTCTTATACACAACTACTCAACTAAATAAAAAAATGTAATAGTTAAATATGATTATTAATTTTTACTTTTTATGAAATACTTTTAGTTCAATATGACTTTATATCAATGAAAACGCCCAAAAACATGAACAATGAACTTAGAACACACAGCAAAAACATACCTATCTTAAACGAAAAGTAAGGCGTATTCGCAGTGTCATTTGGTAACCCAACCTATAGGCAATTTAACTACCAAATAAGCAAAGCAAGACTGAATGTCTACAGAGATTCGACACACAAGCTCCAAAATCATTAAAGCTGTATTAAGTTTACCAAATTTCTGAATTTTTTTTTGATTTTCTAAAAATATATTTTTTTAAAAGTAGATATCTTCTAACCACGATCCGTGACATTCATTTTCTAAAATTTCATTTCTTTTAGCTGTAAATAAGCGGAATCCTCTGACCATTTGGTCAGTGTTCTACGATGGTAATTATGAGCTTGGAGCATGCGCACGGATGTACGGAAAAGCCTAGAATCGAAAGTGAAACATGACAGATTGCATTAATTGTCCTTCATTAATATCCAGATGTATTTGAAATGGTGTTATTTTTCCCTAACTAAGTCACAAATGACAAATTCAACGAAGTTCTGTGTTTAATTTATCGTATTTCAACATTTTGAAAGTTGTGTTTAAATGACCCGGGTTTTGATGACGTAACCATGTTCTAATAATAGACCCCAAATGCTGCATCTCGCTGGGTAAATACTGTAATTTCTGTATTTATTCGAGCTTTTATCGTTGAACCAAATGTAACATTGTTCATTAGGAACATCATTTATTAGATTAGCACCGTTTTAATTTTTTTCTTTGGAAAACTTAATGCAGCATTAACCATGCACATATCAGAATGCGGTATTTTATACAACAAGAAAGTAATGGGTTAGTGCAAATACTAGTATATTCTTACACTGTGCCAAAATTTTTGGAATTTAGGTTTTGTTAAACTAGATCATCATCAATTCAGAGTAAAGATTTCCGATGGAATTCCTTTTTTGTAAAATTATCTAAATGCATTATCACTGCAGGGTTAAGATATCAACAGTTCCTCGGAACACACATTCAAAAGTAACGCATATAAGAAAACATTATTTCGGATTCGGGCAAAGTTATGCTTTCACTGTGTCTAATGTTGTATTGAAATTTTTATAATACAATATAACATTTCGGAAAATGTAAGTAATACTATGATAGTTAATATCTCCATTGATTACCATCATATTGCTACTAATACATTCGTTTAACTTTGAAACACGTGTTTCAATATCAACAAGCTAGACGCATAACAGAAAAACGGTATATTTGAAACAACCTTCAAGTAAATGATTCGGACATTGTAGAGTTTTCCGTATTCAAGAAGCATGCTTTTCAATTATTTTAATAACCTTGGATACTTAAAAACTTGTGTCTAGATTATTTCTTGTTATCATGGTTTCGTTGCTTTCAGCAAAACAATTACGATTTGAAGCAAAACACTAATCAATCAAACTTTGTGCTTCATTTCCAAAGTTTTTCTTCTATAATACGTTTTAGGTAGGTAACATTTACACAGTTTATGAACAGATATGGACATCACGTGAACACCAATCTTGATTTCGGGCGAGATAACTCTATCAAAATTAATGGAATTTTCTTTCTACTTTCTTCGATGGCGGTGATAAAAGTTGGGCAACCCCAATTACAACCTACACGTTGTACCGGAACTTCCGGTTGTATGATAACGAACAGTTTGCGATTGTTGAGTAAAACCCCTAAGTTGTATTTCCCAAAAAGTGTCATAATTTTGTTAAAAACAATGACTCCGATAATAATTTAAGAACGTGTATTTATCTTAATCTATTGACCATAAATGCCTCTGAAAATGCGCTCTCTTACGGATCGCTGTTCTTCTCATCGCCTAGGTTCGAATCCAACTTACGCAGATCCTAGTTATGAAAGTTTGCGGATTCGCTTGCCGATATCGGTCGTGTTTTCTCCAGACACTTCGGTTTTCTACGTCAAACCAAAACCGACCGCTTCGATATAAGTGAAAAATCCGCATGATTTTTCAGCGATGTATTTCCGGAACGAGTGTTTGTGTGTTTTCCCATATTAAATCCCCGTAAGGATTTTAAAAAGATCTGCATTTTATACTCCAGCTAAGATGGCATTTAGTTTGGTGTCAGTTAATTACGACAAAATGCATACGTCATAACGGTATGTGGCATTCTACAAAATTTTTTGATGTCTCTTCTAAAACCTTGAAAAACTAGTGCTACGGCAGACGTGAATCAGACAGTAACTCAATTCCTCTCAACCATTGCCTTTGAATTATTTAATGATGATGTCATGTGCTACTTTTGAATTTTTATGACATAATGCAATTCAAAAGTAGCACATGACAAAGACAACTAACTCTTTAAATAAACATAAATAAACCACTTTAATATATGTCATATATAATGAAAATGCAATAAACATTATTCGTAAGAACATCAAAAAAGCCAATTAAAATACGTTAATTTCCGATCATCTTCGGCCAAAGAAATCGTTACGGAATCGACCGAGGATTGACGAGTGTAATAAATGTTTGTTCATTTGACTGTTCTGCATATAAAATGATTGCACTTGTAAAGTTCTGCGTTCCCATATTTTGTTTTTGTATTAAAACATCATAAAATGTATTACCTTCTAGCCATGTTTTTTTTATCCAGTCGGATGACGGACTGCTAAATGTTTTTGTTCTTGTCAAGTAAAATTATCATTGCCAGTTTTTAGAACACATTTTCCTATACAAAGTGAAATTAAATTAAAAGTCATTATTTGACTTTTATAAGGCTGTTATATTTAGAGTATTGATAAGACAGCAAAATTATATGAAACACACACACACACACACACACACACACACACACACACACACATTTTTTTTTAAAAATAATCATCGAAAATTAAAATTAAATCAGGGTTTAAGCAAACCGAAGCACTTCCACAGCAACAACCCATTCGTAACACCACGGACATTTAGGATTCGGTCGTGGTGTTGTAGAGTGATTGTGTTTTACGCCCCAGTAAAAATTATGTCGATTGTCATTTCCTTTGCGAGCTTTAATTCAAATCCGTCATAGATTCATTCTGAATAATGCTTGGTCATCCCGCTTTAACTTAAAAATCAAGTCAACACCATAGAAATCGACACTTTTAAGTCACTGGTGCGGTCAGGCCGATAGTCGCATCATTTTTTTCTCCATGTTTTGACTGTTTAAGTGACAACTATTTAATCTTGTCAGAATGGGCTGTAATGAAGCTTTATTGCAAATGAAACAGAAAATGAATGATACATTTTGTATATCCAATAAAAAAAATTATGCAACAAAAGGCTTACCTAAATGTAAGAAGAATATGTAAAAAATTTATTTGTTTATGCGAAAAAACTGACGTTGATATATATTTTCGAAACAAGTTTGTCGAGTTATCTCCCTTTTTCCGACGACTGTAAAGAAGAATTTGTTAACGCCGTCTTCCAATAACTGGTAAATTGCGTATCTATAATGCGTAATATAAAATAATCGCTTCGCCTCGTCTTATCTGGGTCGAAACATCATTAATACAATATTCATTTTTACACATACGAACATATTTGATTAAACTGGCTTTTCCTTTCTTAGGTCCGTATCATAAATATTTCCTTAGCATATATAATTCATCTAGTTACTGATTGCTTTCCGTCCATACCCTCACAAACTCTGAAAATAAATAATAAAAATAATTCATAGATTAATTTATTTTAGAGAATGTAGTTACAGGCGGTGTTTAAACCCAAAATCATGTATATGTACTTAGAAAGCCGCTGGTAAACACTAGGCTAAGCTTGTTCATAGTGAAATATAACTTCTTTTATTAGTATTGTCTCACCCTACCGTTTAGAGATGGAGATGTACAGTGACCGAGTGGTTCAAGTCGCGCTCTAAATGATAACCAAGTCTTGCTAAGTTTGAACAAATATTGACATGGGGTTTTCAGTTTTGACTTTTTCTTGAAATAACCTTCAAAATGGGGTCAAGGTCAAAGTTCAAGGTCATGACCTAGTTTGTAATTTTGCAGTTTAAGGCTATTTAAGAGATATCTATCAAAACATTGTTAAAATGTTCAGCGTGACAAAATTTAAAAAGGTAGATAGTTTCGAAACTATATGATAATGCACGTTGGAGTTGTTGCCCCTGAAATGTTATAGCTTTTTGAAGACAGGTGGTCTTTTTCGGGGTGCACAGGTTTTCTCAACCATTTCTAAACTTTCCTAAGTTATCGCCCCTTAGCTTTATTCGTCATTTCAAAAATCAAAAATATTCATAAGCCTCACCTTCATAATTTATTTTGCCGTCGCCGTCAACATCCGCTTCTTTCATCATTTCTTCCAATTCTTTATCTGATAAAGTTTCACCTAACTGTTTCATGGCAAACCGGAGTTCCTTTGCATCTATAAAACCGTTGCCATCTCTGTCAAACACTTTAAATGCGGACTTAAGTGACGGTTCCTGATTCAAACATTCGGGGTCCTCTTCTATAGCTTTTTTCATGAATTCTAAAAATTCTTTGAAACTTACTCTTCCATTACCTATAATAAAATATGAAATAGAAGGCGCAATATGAAAAATTTACTTTTAAGTAAACAAATTGTCGTTTGTTGCTTAACCCGTTTTAATCACTTCTAACACATCATTTAAACTACCGCCTCGTTGGTTTAGTATAAGAGTGTCCATCTTAAAAACGGAAGGTAGGTTCGAACCCCTGTCATGTCATACATAAGGTATCTTTATTACAATGCTTCTTTGCCTGCAACTTGGAAGACATAGTATTGGCCGTTACTAGTTCTCCTGGTGTCAGGATAATATGACTGGGGGAGCTGTATGCTCATCTGTGGTATACTGACTCGGCGAGCTAGCACCTTAAAATAGTCGCCCTAATTACGCTAGTCAAAGGCAGGACATAATTCACACTCACACATGTCGCGCATATTCAATCGTGTTCTTAGATTGATCTATAGATATTAATAATCTTGCTCTCACATCTCAAGACGATGAAAAATTAATGATGCGACGTTAAAAATCATTACAACACACACCATGTAAACATCCGTTGTAGATGTCATTGGTGAGTAAGTAGACTTTGGTTTTGGGCCGCAGCAGAGACCAACCCGTATACTTTGTTTCTATAGCTCGAATGTGAGCCAAAGTGTCATACAGCATTTTTTTTTTAAATTATCGTTAAATACATTTTAAAAAATGCTCTATGACAATATTGTCATGAAGTATATTTCAAATACTTTATGACAGAATATTGAACTAATTAGCTCGAGTTTCGAACTCTAAACTCTTCACTTTAATGCTAGTGTCAGTAGCACAGTCTCATACAATCATTGTCAGTTTGAAAAAATGTAAGGTCATTAAGGAGCGTTGGCTGCTTAAATTGGAATTTGGGAACAATATTGCAGTATGCATTGTTTTTTGTCAAGCCCTTGTCAAAATCTCTCTCTCTCTCTCTCTCTCTCTCTCTCTCTCTCTCTCTCTCTCTCTCTCTCTCTCTCTCTCTCTCTCTCTCTCTCGTTCTCTCGTAAACCCCCAAATGTTCAAGAGTACATATGTAATTTATTGTTAAAATCTATATACCTATATACATGTATATGTATGTTTCAAACCAAAAAGATCTTTCAGTAATGCCTCTCTCTCTCTCTCTCTCTCTCTCTCTCTCTCTCTCTCTCTCTCTCTCTCTCTCTCTCTTACATAGACGATCCATTTTAGATTAAGGTTTAACATTCAATTAGCGGTAATTTAACTGACATTTAGATATCACTAGCAAAGTGTGTAGTTGTCGAAATTTAAATCTTTGCGTCGTGATGTATATTACTAGGCTACCGCCAAGTATGGTCAAGTTAATGAAAAGTTTTCTACATTTTTTATTGGCGTAAATTTGCCAACAATTAATTTTATTTCTGTATTGAAATTGGTTCAAACACCGACCGTTCATTGTCATTTGAGTCAGCAATCTATCGGATAGTCAGCTGTACGCAAAATGTCACCACAGTTATATGTATAAAATACAATGGTTTTATTTTCTATCGATTTTTATGTCTATATTTTCCTTTATAAAAAACAACACAATTATATACCGGTATGAAAAACACTGCCCTACAATTAACAGTAAACGTTCTAAAATTCAAGCATTTATAAATGAAATTGTTCAACAAAAACAGTAAACGTACTAAAAATTCAAGCACTTATAAGTAAAAACAATTACAGGTTTACACTGTTCTACAAAAAAAATTAAAATAAAATAAAATAAAATAAAATAAAAAAAAAAAAAAAAAAAAAAAAAAAAAGTAGACAATCTAAAAAATTCAAGCTCTTACGTAAATTAATTTCAGGTTTACACTGTTCTACAATAAACAGTAAAGGTTCTAAAATTTCAAGCACTAATGTCAATGAAATTATAGGTTTCAGTTCTACAAAAAAGGTAAACGTTCTAAAGATCCAAGCACTTATGTCAATGCAATTACAGGTTTACACTGTTCTACAACGTTCTAAAAACTCAAGCACTTATGTAAATCAAATTACAGGTTTACAAATCACTCTTTATGCCATTTTTAAATGTGCATTTTATTGGCTGAATTCTGTGCCTTGAAATACAGCCGGTAGGATATATATATCCCATATATATTTGGGGTATATTGGATTCACCCTTTCACTTTGTATGTCCGTCAATCCAGTACCCAAGTATTTCGCTATATTTATATCCATAGATGGATTTTATTCAAACTTGGAACAAATGTAAACTAACAGTTATTTCAAAACAAATTTAGGTATGTCAGCAAAAACCACGGTCAAGGAATCAAAAATTGTGTTTAGACCCGTAGGCAATGATTTTGGGGGATATTTGTCTCTCAAGAGAGTGCTTAAGTTTAAAATTTTAATCTAGTTCCCTTAATCACAAGTAACGATAACAATTTGTTATACTAAAAATAATACTTGTAATAATAATAGAGTGGAGTGAAATAGTCATGCTTGAAGTTTAAGTCAATATTTTTTCACTTGCCACTTCACTTCAATCTGGACTGATAAAGAAACCAGGGCACCCGGAAAAAAACCATCAACATTCGTCAAACAAACTGACTTTTTTTCAAACCAGGATCTCTGCTCTACTAGTGGGATTTAAACTCAGGCGGTCATAGGCACCTCGATCTGTAAGCGCGCTATAGACCACTTGAGTATCATTGTCCTGATAAATATGACAAACCCAAAATGACTGCATGTATATAGGGTTTGTATGAAATATGTAAATAGTAGAAAATTATTAAAGAAAAATAAAATTTATCATTTATAGAACTCATAGAATTTATGCAAACGACAATAAAGAATTATAATAATGGCGATATCAAAAGACGTTTATTGATCGTGATTAAGGGATACAATAGCGTTGATTGAGGTTCGCTAACTTTCCTCTGTAAGATTCGGAAGAGGATACTACTAGAAGTTCGAGAAAATTCTGTGAAAGACTGATCAATTTGACGGAAATGTACCGCTCAAACGGGGAAAAAAAACAGACGGAAAATATAAAAATAAAATAAATTCAACGGAATTTTCCTATTTTTGACCATCATGATATAGCAGAAAGGCAATGATGCTAGTTAAAAATGTACCTACGAAGCAGTGTTGCGCGTTAAAAATGTACTAATTTGGTAATATCACACGTTAAAAATGTACCCAGAAAAATAAATAAAAGTGATTGGTCAGCCTGCGGTCGTTCTTTCTGCGTCCTACTCACGCTTCCTCTACAAATTCACAGATACAGTCTCGATATAAATGAAACAGTATTATCAGGAAATAAATACGTTTTACTAAAAATCAAAACATGCAATACCTTCAAAAGATCGTTAATCGTAGGCGGTGTTTATCAATTTTACTGGTACATGTTTATGGAAATATCGATATTAATGAACCACGCTGTGTTTTAATTAGCTGAATACTGTGATGGGTTAATTGTCAGATATTCAAATTAAGATATATGTTGAGATACCATAACTCTCTGATGATTTAAACAAATGTATTATATTGATTTTAACAGCAATGCAATTATGTAAAATAACATACAAACAATATTGTCAATTTTAGAGGTGAAATGCGTGGAATAAGGTAATATAGTGTTTTTCGCTTACGTCAAGATTTTTTCAGGAAATGAATGAGGAAATCGGGAATGTCCGAAGTAAGCCACCATTGGTACAAGAAATTGGTATAATGTTTTAAGACCGTTTCAATTTTATCGGGGCGACTCGTTTTGGAATGATGGAGCAAACCGGATCATCCGGAGAAAATCACCAACCATCGGCAAAGGATCCGATAAAATTTTTCATTCTTAGATTTACCCGACCAGATTTTGAACCTAGACGCTTTAAACAAACGAGCTGCTTTGTCTTATAAATCGTGTTGTTATCTTAATTGTCATTCACTGTGGTAAACCTTATTTATATCGGGATGCTTACGTTCAGTTACTGCTCCGAAGTGTATTTGAGGTTGATCCAAATTTTAAATCTCACCAGAGACGCCCTTATAAATCAATTTACGACAGCATTAATTTCGACAAGTGATGTGCTAAAATCGTCCCTGAGTCGCGGCTGAAAGCTGGTGAATACCACTTGGTTAAATCGGTCTGTCACCCATGACGAGAGTTAAGATAGTCAACCAGTTTTCTTACGGTCAGAGTCGAGGGCTTTCATGACAGTCATGCCAAGAAGAAAATTGATAAATAACCATGCTATGTGTCCATCACCCTTTCTGACGCATTTTTCAGTAGAGGTAACCAGTTTACTTACGATCAGTGTCGAGGGCTTTCATGGTGGTCATGTCTAGAAAAAAATGACATACAACTAGGCTATGTTTTAATCACCCTTTGTGGCGCATTTTTCAGTAGAGTCAACTTATGATCAGTGTCGAGGGCTTTTATGGCAGTCATGCCTAGAAGAAAAGTGTCAAAAACCAGGCTATGTGTCCATCAAACCTGGTGACGCATTTTTAGTAGGCTCGGCTATGTGTCCATCACACCTATTGACGCATTTTTAGTAGGCTCGGCTATGTGTTCATCACACCTAGTTACGCATTTTTTAGACTCAGCTATGTGTCATTCACACCTAGTGACGCATTTTTTCAGTAGTCTCAGCTCTGTATCCATCACCTTTTGTGACGCATTTTAGAACACTCTACTAGTTTACTTACGATCGGTGTCTAGGGCTTTCATGGCGGCTTTTACTTGCTTCTCTGTCGGGCACATTCCTAGGAATCTCATGGCTTTTCCTAATTCCTTTGTAGATATATTATCATCTCCATTTTTGTCAAATACTGTAAACAACGTTCTAACCTCTGAAACAAAAATAAATAAATAAATAAATAAATAAATAAATAAATAAATAAATAAATAAATAAATAAATAAATGATAAATAAAGTTTAATGCAATTTAGAATTCTGAAGTGCAGAATGACTGAATTTAAAATGTGCGTTTTATTTTTGATTATAAAACAGATGGGATATGGATGGTTGAAATTTTAACCACGCCACTACATACTATTTTGCGTGGCCAAGTGGTCTAAAGCGCTCGCTTACGGATCACAGTGCCTCTTGCCGCCTGGGTTCGAATCCCACTCGGGTTGGACCCTAGTGTGAAAAAGTTTGTCAGTTCGCTTGCCGAAGGTTGGTGGTTTTCTCCGGGCACTCCGGTTTCCTCCAACATCCCAGAACTGACCGCCTCGAAATAATTGAAATAATCTTGACTGAGGCAAAAAACACCATTGCTTCATTCCACTCCACATACTATTTTGCTGTCAAAGTTCTGTAGCTTTACAGGTCGGTATTCCTCTGTGTGTGTGTGTGTGTGTGTGTGTGTGTGTGTGTGTGTGTGTGTGTGTGTGTGTGCTTGTTTATTTCTTTCATTTGTTGTTTCATTTTCTCAATGTTGCATTGTTAATTACAAAATACATTTTTCAGATATATACTACTGATACTGATTTAAATTGATTCAATACGCCCTGAATAGCTCCTAATAACCACAAGTATGTCAATTCCATGCGACTTATTAACTTTTAACTATCTGATTTGATAATTAAATTCTTAATAATAATAATAATAATAATAATAACAACAACAACAGCAACAACAACAACAATAATAATAAAAATCATCATCATCATCATCAGCAGCAGCAGCAGCATCATCATGTGTAAGTAACACAATGTATTTGCCAAAAGCCAGAATCACTTTTAACACGTCAAACTTTGTTTGTTTATTTATTGGTTATTAGTTATTTCAGTGTCACGTGATATAATTCACAATAAACAAACAAAACAAAACAAAAACTTAAAATTAAAAACAATAAAAAATATTATACTACCCAGTAATGTTATGGATGAAGATTGTGTTTTACCAGTCCTAGAGATCTGACGTCGTTTTTATTTTACTTTTCGACTTTTTTAAAATCGACGTCAGATCTCTCGGACTAGTATTTTACGTAATATTAAAAAAAAAAAAAAAAAAAAAAAAAAAAAAAAGAAAAAAAAAAAAAAACCTTTTTCTAAAACAACATAAACTTATTGTAATGGTTATACTTATGTTGTTTATTTACTTTAAATCTTTAACAAGTAGTAAATAAAATTTATGATTATCCCAATATGACCCGGATTTAAATCGTACAGGTATGTTTAAATCCGTCTTGGTATGGGGGACTGGCTTGTTATCATTCTTGGACTAATTCAATTTCTAAATATAATCACTGATACCTTTTTCAGTGTTTTCGATTGACAAACCAATGTGATTATCTTTAGAATAAACTATTATATATTACAACTATCTGATAACCCCAAAAATCTTAAAATTTTAAACACCGTATAAAATTATTATTGGGACGAGTTTAAGCTGAAATATAAACATAATATATATAACAAAACAAATGATTTTATATACGTTCGTCCCATTTGATAAACAATGTTCAGTCAGACAAAAGTGCAACTTTTAAACTATAATTACAGTACAACAATAATTATTGGGACGAGTTTAAGATTAAATACAAACATGAAATAGATAATGAAACAACTAATTTTAGATATGTTCGTCCTTGTTTAGCTAAAATTGCAACTTTATGTTATAGCTGTCATATCAATACGGTCACAAATGGTAACAATACCATATTTTAATGTATTGGATGATGAAATTAAAAATTGTATAAGACATAGCCAAAAATTGTTTTAATAATAAATAATAAACGCAGCACAATTGGGACGAGTTTAAGTTGAAATACAAACATGGTATGGCAAAAACGCAGCTAATTTTAAGTACATTCGTCCCACTTGATTAACATTGTTTAGCCGAAATTGCAGCTGTCAAAGCCAAAAAATGAAAATTACAGTACGAAATAATAATTTAGGCGAGTTTAAGCTTAAATTCAACATAATATATAATAAAACTATAATTGAGATACGTTTGTCTCTTTTGGTTTGCATTGTTCATCCGAAATTGCATCTTCCTGTTGCCAAAATTGTATAATTATAGTACAAAGTAAAGATTAGGACGAGTTTAAGCTTAAATAAAACATAATAAAGTCTTTTTTTACGTTCGTACATTATGATCAACATACGAATAGGATATAGAAGTTAGCAAAATTTACAATTGCAATATCCAAAGCTCAAAAAGCTTGCTGTAACACACTGACGGAATGAGAAAATCATAGAAACACTTAATGTGCTGGTCCAGTGGTAAAGGCGCTAGGCTTCAAACCCGAGGAATACTTAAGCAGAACACACGAACCTACTTAGAGATTATTATTTGTCTTTTTAGTAGCTGATGCAATTGGCATTTTAAAAATGTACATGTATAAGGAAGGTAAAAACTTATAGAGGTAAAAGCATTATAGAAATGAAACATGTAACATTTCTCTGTATATGTTGTTTTTGTTGTAATGTTGTTTAATGTCGCATCAGCAAGTTTAAGCTTTTCGCGACGAGAACAAGGTTGTTTATCTCTGTGTATGAACAAGGTCGTGCGTATGTGTGATTTGTGAGTGTGTATTATGGTCTGCCGTGTACTGGCGCGCAAACACTTTTTTAGTAAGATCAAAGCTCACACAGTCAGTAAGCCACAGACAAGCGTACCGTTCCCAAAGTCCATATTCCTGGCACTTGGTGAACCAGTCTATACCATGTCCTCTTAATGACGAGTGCCAGGCAGAGAAGCAGTATTTTTAAGTCTCATGTATGACTGGACGGGGTTCGAACCCATGACACCCCCTATCTCTGAATATGATATACAAGTAGCTGAAAAATTGCTGATGCGGCGGCTTTAAACATTAATTCATTTACTCTGAGTATGATAATATTCGCACGACACTGACAGGTGAAAACTGAATAAACCAGTTATAATAAAAGAATACTTGTTACCTTGGTATTTTACTTGTTTGTAGTAAACTATGGTTGCTTATAATTACATGTTCAATGATTACAACCATACTTGGTTGCTATAGCTACAGACAGTAACCGACTCCTTTAACACAATATAGTCAGTCATTAAGAGTTTATTATACAATGACACCGGTTCCATTTTCATATTTAAACATAAGTTCAAATCGCATTCAGGTAGATCTTAGTGTCATATGCAAAATTTTGAATATTTTATTTTATAAAAATTTTAAAATTTTGTTTTTTATGACACTAGTGTTAGAAAGTTTGTTCGTTGGATTTCCGGTTTCCTCCACCGTCTCAGAACTGACCGCGTGGTATAAGTGAGAATCTAGACAGTCGACCGCGGCCCCAGTTTCACAATCATTTACTCAACTGAGTGTACAATCAACTCAAATTCTCCAGTTTTTCTCTCATCGATATTGTTAAAATTGTAAGTTTTTTGAGACATTTTTTTGTTTTGTTCAACAAACCTACACTTAACAATTTAAATATAACATTAAATATTCAGTTTTTACTGTGTAATGTCTTAAAAGTTGACATCGAAATATTCTCTTATTTGGGCTGAGTGTACACTCAGTTGAGTGAATGATTGTGAAACTGGGGCCCGAGTGATATATCATTCCTCCACTCCACACCCTTTTCAATAAAGATCAAGTAAGATGAAATAGATAAAAATTACATCTGAATAACATATACTTGACGATGACCATAATCACTAAGGACGCCGCGGTGACACCAAGTGAGTGAGTGAGTTATTGTTTAAAGCTGCATCAGCAATATTGCAACTATTCGCGACAAAAAGTTGTTATAAATACATAAGTAGAAATAAAACACTGTAGTGGTGATTAACTAAATAGATTTTAAAAAAAACACTAAACCGATAAAAACCAGTAATATCACAGATAAGTTATAAATAAAAGATTGAAAAATTTATGACAAATATTATGTTTTATTGAACAAGTTTGTTTCATGAAGGAAGTTTCAAATTTTGTGTCCAGCGACATGTTTAAAATATCTTGCGTTGATGATGGTGAATAAAAATACCTTTTGTAGATTAAAAGTCAATACAGTCCAACAAAAAGTGTTAGATTGTTAGCAATGAAAAGGGACACGCACAGAAGACAACAAATCATCAAACTAATAAACAAAAATTAATCACACATTACAATTAGTTGGGACGAATTTAAGTCATTATACAGACAAAATATAAATAAAATAACTTACGTGCTTCTAAATCTTTGGGTATGCTCGTTCCTTTTTTGTCCGCTTTTGTTTGATCCATCTTTGAGGAGGGCTGTGGAGAATAAATAAATATATATGGTTCATATGCCTGTACATCCCATTAATATTGATATTTGTAGTGTATATGTATCTTATATATAAATACATCGTTAAAAGTCAATAATATGAATGACTTCTATTGAGAACGCCATACATTACTTCGACATAACTCATTAACTGTTTGGACTTCATCAATTTTCATATTTTGTTATTTACACATCACAGGATCTTGGTGGTCAAGTTTTTTCGAGTTAAACACTTATTTTATTTATCTTTTTTTTTCATTTTTTTATTTTTTTTTTAAATAATTATTTTCTTTTCTTTTTTTTATATTATTTTATTTTTTTTAATTTTTTTTATTTTTATACATTTATTTATTTATTTATTTATTTATTTATTTATCTATTTATTTATCTATATTTATTTTTTTTAGGCATTGCCTATATCACTCCTTATTTTTAAATTTTATTTTGGACAAATATTTTAGTTAAGAGAACGTTTGACAGTTAGTTTTTTCAAGGTTAGGTGGGTTTCTGTTGGCATCGAGTTCCCTCCAACTAATTATAGAACTGACTAGACTCAGAGTCGTTGAATTACAAACCTATTTATACCACCCTCCCCCAATCAATGATACTGTATCAAAGTAAATGTTAGAGCGCCAGGAGAGTCATCATTAAATTTACTCGTAAAAGCCTGGACTGGTCATGAGGATTTACCCATTTTGATTGAAGGTAAACAATCAGTAAAGATGGAGCCTCTAAGCGTCCAACATTGTCTCATGCAGAAAAGTTTGAATTTGTGAATACATATATCCATATACACTTGATTCTTAATTTTGTATATTGTAAGCTTCGATATATTGAATAATCGATGACGCGCACTGTGATCGAATCCCAGCCTGGCAGATCCTAGTGTGTGAAAGTTTGTAAGTTTGCTTGCCAAAGGTAAGAGCTATTCTCGGGCACTCCGGTTTACTCAACCTTCTAAGAACTGGCACCTTGATATAAGTGAAAGAACTCGATAATAATCCACTGTATGAAGATGTTTTGGTATATCTAGGGATTTATTTGTCTCATTTTACGTAATTATCACAACTCTTCTATGATTAACATTCTCGAGAAGTGCTATTCTCGGGCACTCCGGTTTACTCAACCTTCTCAGAACTGGCACCTTGATATAAGTGAAAGAACTCGATATTAATCCACTGTATGAAGATGTTTTGGTATATCTAGGGATTTATTTGTCTCATTTTACGTAATTATCACAACTCTTCTATGATTAACACTCTCGAGAAGTGACAGTTACAATATAAATGAAAGAATCTTGACAGAAAGAACACAATTACTGCATCCATTCTAACAAAGGACGGATTTTTTTTAACGATCACTAAAGTATAAACTGTGAATAGAGGCAAATAGGCGAATAACATTATATGTGATTATAATTTAGAACTGCCATATACCATTTTTGAATGTATTTTATGATTGAATTCAAAAATAGTATATGACAAAACATATTGTTGCGGCTATGGAACCTAACATGAAAAATTCGGCGAACAAAATATCCTTTTTGTGCAATACGCAGTACGTCACCAAAAACATCACTTCCGATAAGTTAAAGTTAATGTAAACATCTGAATTCAAAAAGCGGTAAACCATGATTTGTCCCCTTCAAATGATCTTGAGTAAAAGATTCTTCTCTTTATTTCAGTTTATAATTAGATTTGAAAATTATTCTCAAGTTTTCATTGGCTGAAAAGCGAAATTACGGTCATTTCTTAATGACTTGAACGTAAATTAGGCACGCCCACTCACGTGCCGGAGAGTTTGACGCATGACGGTGACGGTGACGTAATCAAGAAAGAACTACTTTTATTGCATGATAAATTTAACCTCGAATTACACAATATACACAGCGTTCATTAAGGTTATTTCTCAATGACCCAAATGAAAATTAGATTCAATGCTTAACTAACTTTTTTTTCTATAAAAATTTGACATATTTTACTAAGATTATTGAGTGTTGTTAACAAAAGAAGACAATTTTTATGGAAAAATACATACAGCACTTTGAAAACAAATCACATTGGATATCTATAGTTCTACACGACATGAGCCCTGGGAGAGTCGTTCTTTCATTGTTAATTTGAATCATATAGAAGCTGTGATACTAAAATAAAAGAGAAGCAAGCAAATCTCTAGATATTCCAATACATCTTCTAATTATAAATATCGTCTTTAATACTTATCAAACAAATAAATTCAGGCACGCGATTTCGCATACAATTCCCGGGACACTAGACACAGTTCACAACGCATGAACTTGGTTTTGTTGTTGTAAATCGAGAAAATTGATTGATAAGAGTAATATTTTTTTTTAGAAATTCAAGTTCTATCACTTATATCGAGACTGTGAGTTCACGGGAGGTGGAGGAAAACCGGAGTGTCCAAAAGAAACTTTCAGCAAGAGAATGGTCAGACTTTCTAACAGTAGGGTTCGTAAGACTGTAATAAGAATCTAAACGTTGAGAGAGCTGCGTTGAGTAATGATGTTTAAAGCTGCACTAAGTTTCTCAATTTTCTGACTTTTTTTTTTTTTTTTTTTTTTTTTTTTTTTTTTTTTTTTTTTTTTTTTTTTTGATTTTCTAAAAAATAGATAACTTCTAATCACGATCCGTGAGATTCTTTTTTTTACCATTTCTTTTAGCTGGAAGTAAACGGAATCCTCTGATCGGTTGGTCAATGTTTAACGATAGTAATTATGAGCTTCGAGCATGCGCACGGATGTACGGAAAAACCCATAAATCGAACGCGAAACATGAAAAATTGCATTCATTGTCCGTCATTTGATGTATTTGAAATGGTGTTATGTATCCCTTGCTTAGACACAAATGACAAATTCAACGCTGAAGTTCTGTGATTACTTATCATATTTCACCGTTTTTAAAGTTGTGTTTTAATGACCCGGGTTTTGATGATGTAACCATGTTTTAATATTAGATCCCAAATGCTGCATCTCGCTGGGTAATTACTGTAATTTCTGTATTTATTCGAGCTTTTATCGTTGAACCAAATGTAACATTGTTCATTAGGAACATCATTAATTAGATTAGCACCGTTTTAATTTTTCCTTTGGAAAACTTAATGCAGCTTTAAAGACCCAGTCAAGATTCTTACACAAGTATTAAGAATGTCTGTTCTGAGATGGTGGAAGAAACACAAAGCGTAGGGAAAACCTGACAATTTTCGGCAAACAAACTAGTAAACTCTCGCATTAAAATCTGCTGGAGTGGAATTAGAATCTGGATGTTGAGAAAGTTGAGTAATTGTGTTTTGCACCCCAGTAAAGATTATATCATTTATATTTGGACTTCAAGAGAAAAGCCAGATGCCAAACGTAAATCAACAAATAACTCTTAAGAATAAATAGCTGGTAACGTTTCGATATCGATATTAATTCTTATAAGGGATGAAACCCGGATAATCCACATTAACTTGTTATCATGGGGTCATTCTGGGGTCATTCTGTCGTATACCATTTTTTAAATTTTATTGTTCCATACATTCCAAAATGGTATATAAATATATACATGTATATTGTCATGTCTGATAGTACCTATGTTTCCATTCTTGGTAGCCAAAATCGCCAGTGGCTACTAATTTCTGAGAAATTCTTTCAAAAATTAACATATTTTAGGAAATTTGTGAGAAAATATTTTAAAAAGACTATATTTTCACAAATTTTTGAAATTTGGCTACTAGTGATTTTAAATTTATGGAAACAAAGGATAGTACCATATTTGAATTTATTGAATGATAAAATTCGAAAACGGTATATGACAATTCTATATCGCACAGTATAAAAACACTAAATAATGAAAATAGCTGGTTACATTTCGATATAATAAGATTAATTCTTGAAAGGGATAAAATAAAACCATATGATCCATATTTACTTGTAATTCTGAGACCCATTCTTACATCACTGCATCACACAACATATAAAACAACTCATAATAAAAATAACCACTACGATAGCTCAGTTGGTAGAGTGCTCGTTCCGTAAGTAGAAGGTCGTGGGTTCGAACCCCGGCCGGGTCTGACCAAAGACTTGAAAGTGGGTAGTGACTGTTCTTTCGCCAAGCACTAGACATTACGAAATGAAAGTCACGGTTCTTTCGGATGGGATCTTAAAATAAACGAGGTCCCGTGTCATGGCAGGCATCGCACGATAAAGAACCCTGCTGTATACTGCCATCAGCGCAACGCACAGTCAAAATTTCTGCACTTTCGCCTATAACTGGCGACGTCTCGACATAAGTGAACAATTCTTGACTGGGACGTTAAACACCATTTCTCAACTCAACTCAACTCAACTCATAATAAAAATAGCTGGTAGCGTTTCGATATATCGGTATAGGAAAAATAAGTCTTGAAAGGGATAATACAACCAAATAATCTTTATTCACTTGAAATACTGAAGAGTCATTCATATCCCATAGCATACAATACCAGATTGAATGGGAATTGAAAAACTAATAAATAAAATTAATGAGGTCAATTATTCTTCCTTTTAGAAAGTAATCTTATATTCACTCCATATCACAATAAAGTACAACAATACCCATCGTCAGAAAATCGACCCTAAATATTATCAAACAATAAAAAGCTGGTGACGTCTTGATATAAATGAAATTAGTCTTAAATGGCGTATTTAAATACAAATAAATCAAGTTAATAAACGCTTTCAAATAATTCTATACATTTTTAACTTTACAATACACATCGCCAGAAAATAAATCGACCCAATATTATTTAATAAAGGATAAATTAAATGCTTTAAAATCGGAAAACAATCCCAAAGTTCTTACAATTTGTTTAGAAAATATCGGCCTGATTTGATGGAAATGCTCTGATTTAGCTTGCGTGTTATGGCCAATTTCTATTGTTTTGACAGTATTGGTTTTTCGCGATAATTGCTATATTATAATATACATATATATACATATGTGTACGTATATCCGTAGTTTTACATCCTGAAACACCACATCTTTACAAATCGCATCACACGTTTTGTTGCCGATTATTGATTCTAGGGCTGCTGTTTGTCGTTTTTACTTTACCGGCTTTATTAAGATGAAAATTATTGGGAGAATATTTCATAATTATCTTTCATTATAACTGTTAGTTCACGTGATTGCTTTGTTAAGCCTTTAGGCTTTGCATGTTGAGAATTTTGTTCTAACATGAGAAATAAGTAGAAAAGAAACTACACGCCTGATTATATTTTTCGCTTAGTCATTCTTAAGAACACTTAATGCATCTCAAATTTCTTAATTTTGAGGAAAATTTCAGAAATTTTATCATGTGTTAGTTTGTTGGTATTTAATTAGGTGAAAAATTTAAAACCGTTTTTTCTAATTTCTTACTTTTACATTGATTTATATCTCTGACACAAACAAGAAAAATCTAGTGAACAAACATAAGCATACCGGTCCATGTTCAAACATAAGCATACCGGTCCATGTTCAAACATAAGAATACCGGTCCATGTTCAAACATAAGCATACCGGTCCATGTTTAAACATAAGCATATCGGTTCATGTTCAAACATAAACATATCGGTTCATGTTCAATCATAAGCATACCTGTCCATGTTCAAACATAAGCATACCGGTCAATGTCCAAATAAGCATACCGGTCCATGTTCAAACATAAGCATATCGGTTCATGTTCAAACATAGGCATACCAGTACATGTCCAAACATAAGCACACCAGTCCATGTTCAAACATAAGCAAATCGATCCATGCTCAAACATAAGCACACCAGTCCATGTTCAAACATAAGCATATAGGTTCATGTTCAAACATAAGCATACCAGTACATGTTCAAACATAAGCATACCGGTCCATGTTCAAACAAGCATACCGGTCCATGTTCAAACATAAGCAAATCGATCCATGCTCAAACATAAGCATACCGGTCCATGTTCAAACATAAGCATATCGGTTCATGTTCAAACATAGGCATACCGGCCCATGTTCAAACATAAGCCTACCGGTCCATGTTCAAACATAAGCATACCGGCCCATGTTCAAACATAAGCATACCTGTCCGTGTTCAAATATAAGCGTACCGGTCCATATTCAAACATAAGCATACTGGCCCGTGTTCAAACATAAGCATACCGGCTCATGTTCAAACATAAGGGTACCGGCTCATGTTCAAACATAGGCGTACCGGTCCATGTTCAAACATAAGCATACCGGTCCATGTTCAAACATAAACATACCGGCCCATGTTCATACATAAGCATACCGGTCCATGTTCAAACATAAGCATACCGGCCCATGTTCAAACATAAGCATACCGATCCATTTTCAAATCACAATCCAAAAAGCAAAGTAAGAAAAATGGAAACTTAAGCATTAGGTTAAAGATGTGGACTTCCACAAGGAAAATCAAGCCGGTTGCTCTGGAAGGGAAAGCACCTCCTGTCTAGCTAGCTACACTTGCCGTTTGAAATTAAAATTGAGAAGGAAAGGAATACGTTACGTCTTTATATCAAATCGTTTAGATTCCTCTTTTTTTAAATGGTAAAGCCCAAGACCCGATAAAGATGTTTAAAGAATACAAGATGCAAACAAACTCATATTTTTTGTAATTTATAATTTAAAAGTCTGTTTTATAATTTGTCAACAACGAATTTATCGTGAGCATATTTTGGCGTTATTTTCGTGATATTTTTCTGGAAATCGATTATGAGACGTGAACATTTTTCCGGAAGAATTTTCATGGTATCGCGCTTCACCAATCGGTCGATTCCGTAACGTCATCGACTAACGAGTTCTACCGAGTTTTGTCGAATAATAGTGTGGGAATCAATCCCGTTTCAGTTTGTGTTCTTATTGCACAAAGTTTAAACTAATGATCTTTGATACTTCAGAGGAAAACACTATGTGTAGTTAAACATAATATTAACACAAGCTTAAGGATTTTTTATTTTTTAATTTTGTAATCTATGTTTAAGCAAATCTAACCTTTACTATACTTGATAATTATTTACATTGCTAAATCTGTCTACAAATAATTCAACTAATTGATATACTAGTATATACTAGTATATATATTCAAAAAGTTCGTATATATATATATATATATATATATATATATATATATATTCAAGAAGTTCGTGAGAATAAGCATAAAAAATATGAGTAGAGGTTATTTTCAGTTCATTTATTTACATAGATAAATCCCGACATTTTATTTGTAGGATTTTTTTAAAAACTAACCATTACTTTCATTTAAATTTAAAACATAGCTTTTAAAAAAATACTATCGTAATTAATTCTACCACGCGCAACGTAAGTTGTCATATAATTTTTTTTTATTAACATCAAAATACACATAAAATTAAAAAAATAAAAAAATAGAATAATTCGTCATATTAAAAATTTTCTGAATAAAAAAATAAAATTTTTAATGTATTGAAAATATCAGTTGATTTTTATAAAAATATTACAGTAACTTAAGCAATCATTGGAAAAAATACCAGTCGACTTTAATAAATATGGAAAATAAAGCAGATTGGAATTGATAGCAAATGTCAGCTGACCTCCGAAGGCGATTTGAGAGAAAACTAGTATACATCATTTGTAATGATATAAAAAATACAAAATGTACACAACATTTTAGAAATGGTAGAAAATGTCAGTTGACTTCCGATTAATATTGGGGAGAAAACTAGTTGGCATAATGTAATCAGGGACCTATAATACTGGCTATATACGTCCCTGGTGTAATCAACGTATTGTAAATGGTAGAAATGTCAGGTAAGTTCCACAAACAATTTGAGGAAATACTAGTCGGCTTCATTGGTAAATACAAGATATCCTCAACATATTAAAATTGTAGAAAATGTATGTTGACTTCTAAAGAATATTTGGAAAAATATTCAGTTTGCTTCATTGGTAAATATGAAATATTCAAGATGCTTTAAAAATTCTGGAAATTGTAGAAATGCCATTTGGTTTTCAAAGGCTGAGAAATGGGGGAGAAAAATAGTTTGTATCATTGATAAATATTATGAAACATGACATGACTTCGAATTCATCATATTAGAAAGGGTAGAAAATATCAATTTTTTTTTAATTGATTTTTTTTTTTTTTTTTTTTTTTTTTTTTTTTTAAAAAAAGGAAATATTGGCAAATGGCAGCTGATCTCCATGGGGGAAAATAATCATGATGAAAAAATGGATGGGTTCAAGATCAAGCGGGGTATGCAAATTGGTTTTATATATATATATATATATATATATATATATATATATATATATATATATATATATATATATATATATATATATATATGCAAAATACTATTTGAATTCAATATATAGGAAAACAGGTTGATCAGATCAAATAATGTAGAAAATAGAAAAATGGTTTTGGAATTGATTTTTATTATTTGTATGATATTGACATAATTTTATTTAAACAGTACTTAAAGTTCACACACATTATGGCTAGATTTATTTTGAATTTATTGATCAATTTAATTTTATGCTGTTAAACAATTTAAAATTAATAGTTTTATTAATAGGAAATTTATATCATTTATGTTACGGACCTAAGGGATTTATCTGTGCGGTTGACCAACTTTTGATATGTCACTGGCTACAACTTGTAACATTACGGTTAGAGTTATCATTAATTTTGATTTGGATATCGGGACGTGAGAAAATGATGAAGATACTAGTATCTTGGATAGTGGATGAAACCGGAGTTTCCGATATAATACCGACCTTTGACAAGCAAGCTGGCAATGCATTTTATGTAGTAAAGATTTTTGTCTGAAACACACCTTCAGTGGCAAAAATAATCGAGGTAAAAACACATCACAACACATAAAGGAGCAGGGAAAGTGACGTGGAATAATGGATCTTTACGCCCCAGTCAACAATACTTTATTTGCATTAAAGCTGCCAATTCTGGTGGAATAAATAGACATGCGCAATAAAAACCACCCACATGTACCTTCGGTAAGCGAAATGACTAACTTTCTCACATTAAGATCTAACCCGAGTGGGTTTCCAAGCTTAGCGGTAAATGGCAATGTGACTTATGAGAGCGCTTCGGACCACTCCGCCTGCGAGCCACGAAAAAAGACGAGAAACACAGTTACATATATTGAGAACATTAAAACAAACTTCGGTTTGAACCGGAACTGAATATAATGACGTAATGATATTCAGTGGTGTGGTTCAGGAAAATTCAAGGGATCTAATCATTCCACCTATATTGCAAAAAAGACATATTTTCTAATAACTCGGTATGTGTTATATGTATCATTTTTAGCTTTTAAACAATTTTAAATTGCTGCATATTGACACATGTATCTTTTTTTTCTAATCATGCTTAAAATCAACTTTTTTTATTTCCAATAAAAAGGGTTAACTTCAAGCATATTTACATGTATAAACATGGTTATTTAAAGGATATATCATAAACAGGGCTGGTGAAATATGATTAGAAACAACTTACAATGTCAATCACGTCATTATTCTTTGTTTAAGAAGTAATACCGCGCGTAATTGTTTTTCCAACAGGTGTCAAAATGTCAATTCCAATATCCATATTACAGAAAGGGAAACAATTAATGCACTTTTCCTGACCTTTCATCTACTTCAAATAAAATTAAGATTTTAAGCTGATCTATAGGATTACGTAAAAAAATCGAACAATTAATGGTCAATTTTAGGACTAGACGTACAATATGTTCTGGTACGTGTAACGGTCAGCATTTAAAAATCATTACGAAAGTCGAGGAATTAACATTGGTCATCTAAAAACTTTTTATCTACTTATTTTTCCCTGTTCCGTTGAAATTTGATTTGTGAAAATTTTGACTTCGTCAAAAATCAATTGTAAGAGCTTTTTAAATAAGTAAATTGTTTACGACTGAATAAAATGAAAATTAATTCGTTGATGGGCTTTAAAATGTAATATGAAAATACTAGTATATATAAATTTGTGTTATGTAAACATCTATTCAATAGAAAAAAATTGTATTCGTTTCAAGGCAAAAGGTGAGGATTCTACTTTAAAGAAAAACTTGAAAAATAGACTTGGAAACATTGGTAAGGTATCCCTTTCTCTGCTCACAAATTCAACTACGGTAGCTTAGTTGGTAGAGTGTTCGCTTCGTATGTGGGAGGTCGGGGTTCGAACCCAGGCAGTGAATGAACAGGATTTCAAAATTGGTAGTGACTGTTTTTTCGTCAAGCACTCGTCATTTAGAAATGAAAATCAACAGTCTTTTGAAGGAAACCTTAAAAATCGATGCCCCGTGTCATGGAGTTGGTAGAGTGCTCGCTCCGTAAGTGAAAGGTCGTGGGTTCGAACCCCGACCGGGTTTGACCAAAGACTTGAAAGTGGGTAGTGACTGTTCTTTCCCCAAGCACTCGGCATTACGAAATGAAAGTCACGGTTCTTTCGGATGGGAACTTAAATATACGAGGTCTCGTGTCATGGCAGGCGTGGCACGATAAGAACCCTGCTGTATAATGCCATCAGCGCAACGCACAGGCAAAATTTCTGCACTTTCGTCTATAGCTGGGGACGTCTCGATATAAGTGAAATATTCTTGACTGGGACGTTAAACACCATTACTCAACTCAACTCCCGTATCATGGTAAGCGTGGCAAGTTAAATAATCCTCCCTGTACATTGCCCTAAGCGCACTGCAAAGGTCAAAATTTCTGCCACTCCACCTTTAGCTGGTGAGGTTTCGATATAAGTGAAATTTTATTGACTTGAACGTAGAACTCCATTAAATCAAATTTAATCTACTTGGAGTAAATGAATTGTGTAACAGAATTAAACTTAAAGGCGGAAAGGAAAGGAAAAGCATGGGAAAACAAACAAACAAAAAAATTACCATGCTATTTGAGATATTTTACAAAATAAATTTGTTTGTTTGATTTTGTCGTAAAGTACTTGTAATGTGCCTATATTCGTGTATTCAATATATCTATAGAGCCGCCTTAATAATCGAACTGGATATCACTACTGTATAAAAATATTGTGATTTTATAGAGAAAGCTATTGAAAAAACTCTTACCTGAAAAATAAAATTCCAAGCCAAAAATTACTTGCTAAGGTGTCACCAGGTCAGTTGAGTGTAATTAAAACCATAGACCAAGGTTTTTGTGTAAAAAATCCCATACACCAACAATATTAAACATGGGTTTGTAAATTAAAAAAAAATTAATATACATATCATTATATAGTAAAATATAGAACCAGATTATTCAGAGATCACAAGGTGTTACTGCAAGTTATACCTGACATTTGACCTTTTAATTTGAATATTTAAATTGACTTCAGGTATTTTATGATTTGGACATTCCAAAATGGCTGTAAGACAAAATCATATTTTTTAATGATACGTGACATTTCAAAATTAGTTGTCACATGTTGCATTTGAACATCTCGATGCAAACAGATATTTAAAATACCACACGGCACTTCTTTGTAATGATCAAAATCGTTGTTAGATTGTTAAATCACCTATTCAAATAATCGACTCGCCCTAATTAATATTCAAAATGGAAAGGTCAGACAAACAGGTCAAATTGTTGGAACTTCACACGCATACTTCTTAGTTCAATGTAAACACTATCTTTAAGATCAATATGTAAGTAAATGAAAGTGTCAGATAGGTTAAAAATCGTTCGAGAAAAGATTTTTTTTATAGAAATGTCAATCTAACACCAACAATTAAGATTTACAAGGTTAAATACAGCAAGTAAATACCATCGGCCATGAAAAATAATACAAATCATTTTTCTGAATTTATTTATTAGCCGGGTTTTTTTTTCCAAACCATAGTTTAATAAAATGATCAGCTGGGATTTTTTTTATATAATCTTTGAAATAAAAAACTTGAACTTGACAGAAGCCAATGCAATCTTGATTACAGAGCAAAATTAAACAAATAATAAATAAATAAATAAATAAATAAATAAATAAATAAATAAATAAAATTCATTCGTTTTATCATTTCCTCAAAAGAAAAATCTGAATAATATAATTCATTCATTCATTCATTCATTCATTCATGTAATAATTCATTCAAGACTTTATTCATTTAATCATTCGTTCATTATTTCATTCATTATTAAATCAATAAAATAAAAATAAAAAATAAAATAAATATATATACTATACATATGTATATATATATGATTCATTGATTAATTATCGATTGATTTGTAGGTTAATGACCATGACAAAAAAACTCGACTTGAGATGCACACCGAATAAAGAGATCAGAGTAATCGTTCGTGTGGTTATAGATTTTTTTAGTGGTTCCGAAGTCGTTCATTAATTCGGTGTTACATACTTGTGCATTTACAACATTTTTTTTTTTTTTTTTTTTTTTTAATTTTGAAATTTCACTTAATGATCCATCACCTTCGGAATATTTCATTCACAATAATCTGTTTGCATAGCAATGGGAACTAAAATATCCACCGACATTCAGTAAACGGACTGACAATAAATTCCCACACTAGGATCCGCCGCCACCAACACCCCACCCCCACCCCTCTCCAGTGGGCCGGATTTAGTGTTTTAGTGTTTTAGTGTTGAGACAGAGACATAAACAGGTGACTAAGACCACTCAGCACGCCCATGGATTTTTAAACAAGGGTAAAATTACTTTTAGTCAGGTAAACAGCACAAAAACACTTTTGTATTGATTAAAATATTTTTTATGAAACTTCACCTCTATTTTTCTGATATGTCATGCTTATTCATGTAAAAACCACTTGAAACCACTTAACTTGAGACAAAGTACACAAAATTTTATTATGTTTTAGCGTGGGGGAATTATTTCTACATTGAAAATGTAATGTTTTATCCACTGTTTCAACTTGGTAAATTATTTAACAATATTTTTGCAATTAAGCTGGGTCATTGATTGGTTTTGGATAAAGTGCGGATTACAGATCATTTATGTTACTGAATTAAAAAAAAATATTTAAAGGAGATTTAAAGTCCATGAAATACAATAAATATAAAATTTAATTAAACTTAAAATACATAAAAACCACGTTTGGCTTATGAGACACGTTGAAAACATATCAAATGATTAAATACCACAACGTAGCTCTGTTGATAGAATGGTCGCTTCATATGTGGGAGGTTTAGGGTTCGAACCCCGGCCGGGTCCGACCAAGACTTGAAAACTAGTAGTGACTGTTCTTTCGCCAAGCACTCGGCATTTCGAAATGAAAGTCACAGGGTCCTCCGGGGACCTTAAAAACCGATGCCCGTGTCACAGCAGGCGTGGCACGTAAACGAACCCCGTATATTGCCCTAAGCGCAATGCAAAGGTCAAGATTTCCGTCACTTCACCTATAGCCGATGACGTCTCGATATAAGTTAAATATAGTCTTGACTGGGACATGAAACCCCATTAAATCAATTGAAATCAAATCGTCAAATGGAAGACAGAAGAAGTCTCAATAGAACGCGCAACCACATGGGCCAAACCTTTAACATCTCTAGGTAGATTGATTTTCAATATAGTTGATAATTTTAATCATCTCTCATTTGATTGGAGATATTCATTTAGTCAGTAATCTTTTGTAATATCTACCAGTGAATGTCAGCAGATTGATCACGATACATCACAGACACATTGACAGTCATCCCTTTATTCTAGAAGCGCGTGTTACACTAGTCAAGGGACATAACCCTTACAGTATGACATCCTTACTATCTCCCTTAGGCCACACACTTTCAAATAAGTATACATTCTACATACAATGCACCTTTGACTGGAGTTGGTCATCTAATTACTCGTGATAAAGTATAAGCTTTTTTTGATATTACATGTTTACGGCACAAAAAAATTGAAAAGAATTAAATAATATATTAATGAAAATAGTATTTTCATGTGTTGATTTTGAATTTCTATAAAAATTGTGAATTCAAAATCAGCACATGGCAAATAGTTGTAATTTGCTGATTTTGAATCCATTATTTTAATTGAAATTCAAATTCAGCACATGGCATTATCAATCAGGATTTGTAAATAATACTTAGATACTAATAAAATGAACATAAAAAATTAAAATACTGACCAAAACGTTTGTAAATTTGTGCATCCATTTTTTTCTAAAAAATATGTACTGGGCAAAACCAATAGCAACTACGAACACCGCACAAATTGATTACATGTTAAAAACAAGCACATTTCCAAAAATAATAATTAATTAATAAATAAATAAAATAAATAAAACGGCCGAGTAAGACAACTAAGGACATAAAACAGTACAAATCAATGTTAAAACAGCCGAGCAAGACAACAAAGGACACGAAACAATGCATGCTAATGATAAAACAGACAAGCAAGACAACTAAGAACAAGAAAAAGTACAAATCAATGATAAAACAGCCGAGCAAGACAACTAAGGACACGAAACAATGCAAGCGAATGATAAAACAGCCGAGCAAGACAACTAAGGACACGAAACAATGCAAGACATTGATAAAACGGCCGAGCAGGATAACTAAGGACACGAAACAATGCAAGACATTGATAAAACAGCCGAGAAAGACAACTAAGGACACGAAACAATGCAAGCCAATTATAAAACAGCCGAGCAAGACAACTAAGAACACAAAACAATGCAAGACATTGATAAAACGGCTGAGCAAGACCCATAAAAACACGAAGCAGTACAAGCTAATGATAAAACAGCCGAATAAGACAACTAAGGATACGAAACAATGCAAGATATTGATAAAACAGCCGAGCAAGACAACTAAGAACACGAAACAATGCAAGCTATTGATAAAACAGCCGAGCAAGACAACTAAGAACACGAAACAGTTCAAATCGATGATAAAACAGTCGAACAAGACACCTAAGAACACGAAACAATGCAAACCAATGATCCGAGCAAGACAACTAAGGACACGAAACAGTACAAGCCAATCATAAAGCAGCCGAGCAAGACAACTAAGAACACGAAACAATGCAAGACATTGATAAAACGGCCGAGCAGGATAACTAAGGACACGAAACAATGCAAGACATTGATAAAACAGCCGAGAAAGACAACTAAGGACACGAAACAATGCAAGCCAATTATAAAACAGCCGAGCAAGACAACTAAGAACACGAAACAATGCAAGACATTGATAAAACGGCCGAGCAAGATAACTAAGAACACAAAACAATGCAAGACATTGATAAAACTGCTGAGCAAGACCCATAAAAACACGAAGCAGTACAAGCTAATGATAAAACAGCCGAATAAGACAACTAAGGATACGAAACAATGCAAGATATTGATAAAACAGCCGAGCAAGACAACTAAGAACACGAAACAATGCAAGCTATTGATAAAACAGCCGAGCAAGACAACTAAGAACACGAAACAGTTCAAATCGATGATAAAACAGTCGAACAAGACACCTAAGAACACGAAACAATGCAAACCAATGATCCGAGCAAGACAACTAAGGACACGAAACAGTACAAGCCAATCATAAAGCAGCCGAGCAAGACAACTAAGAACACGAAACAGTACAAATCAATGATAAAACAGCCGAGCAAGACAACTAAGGACACGAAACAATACAAATCAATGATAAAACATCTGAGCAAGAAAACTAAGAACACGAAACAATGCAAACCAATGATAAAACAGTCGAGCAAGACAACTAAGGACACGAAACAGTACAAATCAATGATAAAACAGCCGAGCAAGACAACTAAGGACACGAAACAGATAAAACAGCCGAGCCAGACAACTAAGGGCACAGAACAGATAAAACAGCCGAGTAAGAGAACCAAGAAAACGAAAAAATGCAAATCAATGATAAAACAGCCGAGCAAGACAACTAAGGGCACAAAACAGATAAAACAGCCGAGTAAGAGAACCAAGAAAACGAAACAATGCAAATCAATAATAAAACAGCCGAGCAAGACAACAAAGGACTCGAAACAATACAAGCCAATGATAAAACAACCGAGAAAAACAACTAAGGGCACAAAACAGATAAAACAGCCGAACAAGAGAACCAAGAACACGAAAAAATGCAAAACAATGAAAAAACAGCCGAGCAAGACAACTAAGGACACGAAACAATGCAAGACATTGATAAAACAGCCGAGCAAGACAATTAAGAACACGAAACAATACAAGCCAATGATAAAACAGCCGAGAAAGACAACTAAGGGCACAAAACAGATAAAACAGCCGAACAAGAGAACCAAGAACACGAAACAATGCAAAACAATGATAAAACAGCCGAGCAAGACAACTAAGGACACGAAACAATGCAAGACATTGATAAAACAGACGAGAAAGACAACTAAGGGCACAAAACAGATAAAACAGCCGAGCAAGAGAACCAAGAATACGAAACAATGCAAAACAATGATAAAACAGCCGAGAAAGACAACTTAGGGCACAAGACAGATAAAACAGCCGAGCAAGACAACTAAGGACACGAAACAATGCAGGCCAATTATAAAACATCTGAGCAAGACAACTAAGAACAAGAAACAGTACAAATCAATGATAAAACAGCCGAGCAAGACAACTAAGAACACGAAACAATGCAAGCCAATGATAAAACAGCTGAGCAAGACAACTAAGGACACGAAACAGAACAAATCAATGATAAAACAGCCGAACAAGACAACTAAGGACACGAAACAATGCAAGCCAATCATAAAAAAGCTGAGCAAGACAACTAAGGACATGAAACAGTACAAATCAATGATAAAACAGCCGAACAAGATTACTAAGAACACGAAACACTGCAAGACATTGATAAAACAGCTGAGCCAGACAATTAATGACACGAAACAATTATAAAACAGCCGAGCAAGACAACTAAGAACACTAAACAATGCAAAACAATGATAAAACAGCTAAGCAAGACAACTTAGGACACGAAACAGTACAAATCAATGATAAAACAGCCGAACAAGACAACTAAGAACAAAAAACAGAACAAATCAATGATAAAACAGCCGAACAAGACAACAACAAAGAACAAGAAACAATGCAAGCCAATGATAAAACAGCCGAGCAAGACAATTAAGGACACGAACAATGCAAGCCAATGATAAAACAGCCGAGCCAGACAACTAAGGACACGAAACAATGCAAGCCAATGATAAAACAGCCGAGCAAGAGAACTAAGAACACGAAACAGACCAAATCAATGTTAAAGCAGAGAGAGAGAGAGAGAGAGAGAGAGAGAGAGAGAGAGAGAGAGAGAGAGATTAAAACATGATTGGTCCTCAAAATATTGACCCCATCTACAAAGGTTACCTGTCAACAAAGGCCACTCTTAGCCAGTCCCTCAAGTGGCTTTGTTGACAGGTTGTAATATATATATATATATGTGTGTGTGTGTGTGTGTGTGTGTGTGTGTGTGTGTGTGTGTGTGTGTGTGTGTGTAAATTAAGCGCTCACATAAACTTGAAAAGTTTTTTGTTGAATAAAAAATACTTTATTAAAATGCAACATTTTGACACATACTTTGCTTACGTGAGTATATGCAATTTATTGTAGTCTAAATATAGTAAGTAAGAGTGAATTATTGTATAAATCTACATTAGCATTCAGCTTTTCGCGGATAGAGAATGTAAAAGATACATAAGTATCAATAAAACATTAAACTGATGTAAAACTAAATACAATAAATAATCTAAATAAAAACCATCGGGGATATATCACCGAAACCAATATGAACATCCGAAAAAATTTGTCACGGATTACATTCCGATTTGTGTAATTTGGGTTTTAAGCAGGTGTTTGTTCGCAAGACTAAAAATACGGAACAGAAAGTCATTCAATTATATCTACTCAATACACAAAGGCTATAGCACCTCCAAATTCGTTATGTAGCATGCGTTTTTCACAATTGCCAAAGAAACTTACTACGCCCAATATATGCCTGGTAGTCGAAATAAAAAATCGTATTCATCATATACATGTAGTTAAATCGGACAAAATCATTAGAGTTTTGCGCCCCGTTCAAGAGAGAGAGAGAGAGAGAGAGAGAGAGAGGAGAGAGAGAGAGAGAGAGAGAGAGAGAGAGAGTATTCTTGGTGTTTTTATCTTTTCACTTATATCATGTACGTCTGAGATAATGGAGAAAAAAAGATTTGTCACAGAAAAACAACAACCTTTTGGCAAACGAATTGACAAATTATTTACATAGGATCTGTCTGTGTGATACCTTCTTAGATGAAGACAGAAGAAATGGTCGGTAAGCGAGCGATTTAGACAACTAGGCCACCGAGGTCCCCCCCCCCTAAAAAACGTAACCATTTTATCTAATTACTTCATGGACATTTTTTTCAAACAAATCACTGCGTTGTTGTGACGGAATTGTTTTACGTCTTAGCAAATAAGGCAGAGAATACCGGAGTACCTAGAAAAACCAACTTGAAAAAATTATCTTACGATTTTGTATTATGAATAATGATTTGGAACCTTTAAGTCCTTGAGATACATTAATTTCTGTAAGTAATAGTATTAATGAAGTACTTCATTGAACCAAAAGGTTGGAATTGAAAATATTTTGATCATAATTTATGAATCAATAAAAATAAAATACAATGTACTTTAAAAATGGATGTTAGATTTTCAAAAAATTAGCTCACAATAATTTGATAGGAACACAAGAAACTCTTTCTGATTTATTTTTTCTTAACATACTAAGATACTCATATTTCCATTGTTAAGAAAAAAAGTTGAATGGTTGGTATGGTAACTTTTTTTTCAAAATTCACGCACCAGGCAATATCCCAGTTAATAAACATTTCGGTATTCCTTGCAAACCACACTTAAAACTTATTACGTAAAAATTATTTAATTGAAATTCAATTAAGTTAAATTAAAATATTTACCTTTTTAGCTGGTTTTGTTCCTTTTCCGGTTGACATGGTAACGGTTTTAATATTCCAAGATAAATTTTTGGCAATTCTATACTAAATATATCCCTTATTTTATGGAAGACCAAGTCCCAAAATGAAAAGAAAAACTTTTGATGTGATTTGGACACGAAATGTATTTGGCCTTAAGTAAATATTTACGTTTAGAATCAAGTGTCTTGCCTATGTCATTGAAGATATCGTTAACGGTTGTTTGAATAAAGGTTTAATGGATTT
The DNA here is from genome assembly GCA_029721355.1 of Tegillarca granosa. Taxonomy (NCBI): domain Eukaryota; kingdom Metazoa; phylum Mollusca; class Bivalvia; order Arcoida; family Arcidae; genus Tegillarca; species Tegillarca granosa. The sequence continues at coordinate 22,559,109 of CM056610.1, read as the reverse complement.
TTATAATATGACTCTCGTCCCAATTGTCTGGAGAAAAGGCGTATATATCTGATAAATAAAGTTTTATATATATTAAATGATTTATCAATTGTCTTGGGTATAAATCAGTTGTAATTGTTTAACAAGTTTTAACCATTTCGATCAGCTCAAATTTTACACATTTTAATGTATTCATTTCACATGTATGCGTGGTCATATTTATTAAACTTGGTAACTTTACAAACTATGGCCTCAAGACTGGGAGGTCTTGGGTTCAAACCTCGGTCGGGTCATACATATGACTTTAGAATTTGAGATATTGTTTCCTTGCCTGGCGCTCGACATTAGGTAGACATGCAGATTATCGACTTGTTCACCCAGTGCCAAGATATGAGGGACAAGAGAAGTGGTACGTTTGTCTGAGGTATATTGACTTGGGGAACTAACAACTTACCCAAAATTAGGTAGCCTAAGTGTGCGCTAGTACACGCCGGACCATAAAACTCACTTGCACATCTCACGCATACATAAACTTGTCCTTAGATAAATCCATAGAGATTAATAATCTTACTCTTGTCTCGAAAAAATACTGATGTGACCTTAAACAACATTTCAATAACAACAACAACTTACAGATTGTGGTTGGTTGAATGAATGTTGTTTTACGCCGCATCAGCGATTTTCAGCAATCCATGATGAAAAATAGACTGTCTCAAGAATTAATCTAAATACAAATTCATGTGGTGCATGATCTGCATTGTACTATTGCGCACTTATGATAACCTTTAGTGTGGTAATACCGTGACGTCATACGCTATGTCACAGATAAACATCGCAGATCACACGGTCAATTAATTATACTGGTAATAAAGTCAACCAGTAAAGGTCTAAGACTAGAAAAACCTGATGGCTTCTTGCGGTCGATCGGGTCGAACCCACAGCGACGGGATGTCTTCGGTTTGAAGACTAACCCTTTTTCCACTCGGCCACCGCATCCCCTTCCAAACTATTGAATGTAAGAACAGTTCAGAAAATTGCTTCAATATTAGATATGGTTTCATTCAAATCCGGAACGTCATGTCACTACAAGGCAGTTCTGTAGAGATATTAATCCGAGGAATAGTATAGAAATATACCTTTGGATCAGTTCGGGTTCGATCTTACATCCAGAATAGTAGAAAATAGTTCTTTGGAGACGTTTAGCAAATATAGAATAAACAAACATGTCATACAGACTTAGATTCAATGCTCTCGTCCTCCTATTATTAGATAAGTAGTCAGTGAAAAGTATAGAAATATACCTAGATCGAGTTTGATTCAACCAACATCCTCCCACAAGGGTATAAGCGGTCTTGTAAAATTATGGAAACATTTCTTAAGATTGGATCAAGAAGGATAAGCAGTCTAGGATAATTATGGAAACTTAAGCCTTGATCGGATCATATTCGATTTGATACTCACATTCTCCAATCAGAGGATCAGTAGTTTGTGAATAGTAAAGAAACATGCCTTCAAATTAGTTCGGATCATATCTGATTCGATTCCTACATTCCCATCAGAGGATGATAAATCTGTGAACAGTATAGGAACATCCCTACAGACACTGGTTTCACGATAATTTCTTAACTAAGATTTACTTGACCTTAATCGGGCAAAATTTACAATCTCAATAATTTTGTTAAATGTTAAAATATTCATGCATGTCAGATGCCATTTTGAAGATCAGTTCACTTATAACATCTGCTTGTGGTTTTGTTAAAACTTTTCATTTTTAAACAAAATCAGATCGCCAAAATTTGCTAATTTTAAGTTAAGGAAAATCTTAGTTAAGCAATGATTGTGAAACCGGGACTAGCAATCATATATCGGATTCTGAATTCAATGTCCTGTCACTAAAGGATAAGTAGACCATTATCACACACACACACACACACACACACGCGCGCGCGCGCGCGCGCGCGCTCGGCTTCAGATCAGATAGGGTTTGATTCAATGCTCACTTTCTGTCACCATAAAATAAGCACCTTTAAACTCTGTAACTTATTCCTTTATGATTAAATCAGATCTGGCTCTGTTCGAAAATTCTACCCGGCGAACTACCTCGCCTACAATCAATATTTCACAACCTTTGCATTGCATTCATGATTTCTTCTTTCGCGTGATATTTTGTAATAATTCAAACTCTTATAGGACATATACATATGTATATATTTTAACAAATTAACGAAGAGAAATTTAGACTAAAGCACTATTGTGACAGAACTGGCACGCTCGACCGATTTTTTTCAAAAAGAGGTTTATTATTATTATTATTATTATTATTATTATTGTTATTATTATTATTAATTCGATTTCTTCTCCTCAGTATAATATTCAAATTTAGACCATAAATCTTTACAGGATTTATCTATCGATGCCGGTATGCCTTAAGTTGTATTATAATTTAGGCGTTCTTTGGGTCCGGCAGTTGAACATGTCATCTCAAACTTACCAAGAGGCCTCGTTGACCGAGTCGCGGGTCTAAAGCGCGCGCTTGCGGATCACAGTACCTCTTGTCGCTTGGATTATAATCCCACTCGGGACAGATCTTAGTTTGAGAAAGTTTGTCAGTTCGCTTGCCGAAGGTCGGTGGTTTTCTCCAGGCACTCCGGTTTCATATATTAAATCCCTAATGAATAGCCACTGGTTACAAACTCTACACACAAATAAAATAAAATTAAATTAAAAAATAAAATAAAATAAAAAAAAAAAAATAATAAAATAAAATAAAATAAAATGAAATGAAATGAAATGAAATGAAATGAAATGAATTGAATTGAATTGAATTGAAATGAAATGAAATGAAATGAAATGAAATGAAATGAATTGAATTGAATTGAATTGAATTGAAATGAAATGAAATGAAATGAAATGAAATAAATTGAAATGAAATAAAATAAAATAAAATAAAATGAAATGAAATGAAATGAAATGAATTGAATTGAATTGAATTTAAAGGAAATGAAATGAAATAAATTGAAATGAAATGAAATAAAATAAAATAAAAATGAATTGAATTGAATTGAATTGAATTGAAATGAAATGAAATGAAATAAATTGAAATTAAATAAAATAAAATAAAATAAAATAAAATAAAATAAAATAAAATAAAATAAAAATGAAATGAAATGAAATGAAATGAAATGAAATGAAATCATAAAATAAAATAAAATAAAATAAAATAGGCCTAAAATAAAATAAATAATAATAATAATAAGACACAACACAAACGCAAGAAATGAAGACTGATTTGGTAATCATCAAACAGACCCGGTCCGTTATTCTAGGAACCTATGTTTTGCATAGATGATAGAGTACAGAAATGATAAAAAATATTAAAGACCGAGTTAGAATGTTTTTTTAAAAGACATGCACGTTTTCCTTTCAATAATTACCAAATTTAATTAGCTTGCTACAAATTTTACCTCCATTATTTTATTTAAGTTATTTGATACTTTAGTATTTTGAGACTAGATGTGCGGTTGTGATTTCTTTGGTGAACGAATAGTTGCATGTTTAAACATACTGAAAATATATTTAGCGTGTTCAGGAGGAAGCTGTGTCAAAATAATAAATTCGAATGGGAACAGAACGTTGTGTCAATTTTAGTTATCCGTAATGCTTATACATGGGGACAATAAGTCATGATGAAAATTATATACAATTTTGAAATAAAATACAATATTCTATAGTTATTGTTTAATCACTAAACAATTATTAATGAAAAAAAATCGATAAATATTACAAATCCGTAAATATTAGTTTCCGTTTCGTTTTCCCCTTAAACTCTTATTATGTAGTTTCACATTCAGACATACAACAAGTATCCTATCCGGTTATCATTGTCCCTTGTCTGTTTGTACACAAAACATTACAGGTACTCGTATATATTTTGATTTTTGCCCATAAAAAAACGATAATAAGTTTGTAAACTTTCAGTCAGAATCCTGCTTTAGGGAGCAACTTGTAAATTTAAATTCACCGGCATGACACTATCAACTAGCATGGCAACGAACCTACCTGTGATATTCAGGTATGGTTTATTTACTAACTGTCAAATGTGGTAAAACACAAACATTAACCTCATAAAATTTATAATATTTTATATTAATCTAAAATACGTTAATATTTCGCAAATTTTGAATTGATAGCAAGATTTTCCAGTTTGGAAACTGTGGAGGCATGTGGTGATGTTCATAGAAGTTTGTTTATATGTTCAGAAACCTTAAAAACTTGGTGGCCCATATAAGTATAAGTTATGATTGTAAAACTGGACCTTGCATTTGTATCTTTATCAGTTGAACTGAAGATTATTCAGTCTCTACAATGCAGGAATAAGCATTTAAATGTTGAAAATTACCAAATTTCTATGTTGTACACTTATTCACAATCTGGGTCTATATGAAAAAGTCAACATAAAAATGAAAGTCAAGTTCCAGTGGACTGTACTGAAGGTTTCTTTTATTTATCACAACATACTTAGTATAAGGTGTCTCTGTGCCCCAGTGGTCTAAAGTGCATGCTTAAGGATCACAGCACCTCTCACTGACTTGGTTTGAATACCACTCGGGTCAGATCCTAGTGTGAGAAAGTTTGTCAGTTTGTTTTCCAAAGATTGGTGGTTTTATCCAGGCACTCCAGTTTCCTCCACCATCCCACTACTGACCGCTTTGAAATATGTGAAAGAATCTTGCCTGGGGCATAAATCACCATTACTCCACTCCACTCACACCTATTATAACACAGCTGGAAATCCATGTATCATTTTTAATGTCATATCTATTGGATTTAGTCAAAAATATTTTTCCTGGTGTCTTATTTGTCTTTTCTATGTCAAGTTAGATTTCTGATTTTAATTTTCTAGTATATCTTTTGTGAAATATTTAAAGGTAAAAATTGAAGAAGAAATTATTTTTCATGTAACTTGGATCTATTTTCTTATTTTTAGCAAACTATTGAGAAGCAGAATGTAATCATAAAAAAATGTTTCATTGAAGATTTTTCAAGAATATGACAGATTTAGTAATGACGTCCAAAGATAGAGTAATGACTCCCACCTACAGCATATGTTTAAAGATTTAGAATATGACACAGTCAGTTGTTGTTCAAGGTAGGATCAATATTCAGAATAATAAGGTTACACAGGTCCGAGAACTGGAACCTTACACACAACAATTTAAGGTAAAATGTTTTGGTTACTGGTCCATCTGACAAGTAAATTTTTATGGGCTTGTGAAAAACAAACCCAGAATTTAGTTAAAACCTGGTCTAAATTGAACTACAGTGGAACCTGTTAAAACTGAGCACGTACTGAAAACTAAGCTAAACTAAGAGCTGAAATATGGTAGCACTTGTGGAAACTGACCTATAAGTACTGATAAACTGAACCTTGAGTTCTGGTGATCAAAAAATTGAACTTTTCAAAGCTAATTTGGAACCCATGAGAACCAAGATTACTGTAAATGTACTAGTCTTAGCAGTGTATTAATTTTGGCAATTTTCGTGTTAGGACAGTGGTGCTAATTTAAATACAGTACATTACTAAAATATGTTTGATTTATAGTCTGTGTCTCAAAAGTTGTTTTGTGCTGATTTAAATCTATGCGGATTAGTCAAGAATGTAAACTGTGCTAAAATATGTACATGCCAAAATTAGTATGTTGACAGTAAATGGCTGGTCCACATTTAGGGGATTTTTGTTCAACATAGTTGAAATTGATCTCTATTCCCTACCCCCCCCCCCCCCCTCCCCCCCCTTAAATGAACATTTTTTCCAATATCTGCAGTACATGTATTTTTCTAAAAACTCTTAACCTTATTTTTTTTTATTAATTTAAAGTTTATGTCTATAAATGCTAACATGGTACCTGCTTTGTCTAAGTGGTATTTCTTCAAGTTTAATGCATATTTTTATGAGATTGAATAAATTTACACTGCTTAAAGCAAAATAGCTTCGTTAATTTGGAACTAAATAAAGAGTCATGGATTGTTGTAACAACTTTTTCAAAAAATTCAGAAAAATTACTGATTCAGATAAATTCTTAAAAATTATCTTAATATTGGTGAAATAATAGTTAAAAATGGCTAACACAACATTATACAAAATTTAACCAACCTTTAAAGCAGCTTTGCTGTCAATCCCACCATAATCATTAGTTAGATGTGCTGATATACATATTTTATACAATTATACTTTGTAGTTGGACAGTGTGGAAACCAGATAGGTTGTAGATTCTGGGATTTAGCTTTGAGAGAGCATGCTACAGTTAATAAGGTAATAAGTAGATTTTGCACCTGTCCAAAGGTCACATGAGCTTATAGCTTAGTTCATTTATAACAAAAAATAGGCTTATTTCTCTGAGTCACATATATCTCGATTAACAAAATTAAAGGAAAAAAAATTGTTTTAGCTCATCTGACCAAAGATCATGTGAGCTTATGACATAATTCATTTATAAGAAGCAACAGGCTTATTTCTCTCAGTCACAAGTACATGTATTTTGATTGATAAAACTAGAAAAAAATCCTGTAATTTGCACAATAAGTATAGGAGAAAAAGAATAAATCACATGCACCATCTATTGTATGAAATAGAGAGTTCTTAACTCTTGATTTGTAATACAGTAAACCTGCTTATAATATCCCTCAATACTATTGCCAAATACTGTATAAGTATCTATTTTGGTTTTGTATTAATATTGGTGCTTTTGGCGTTAAATTAATTTCTACCAATATTAATATACTTCAACATTAATTTAAGCTCACCTGTTTGAGGGGAAACAGTGACAGCTCAGATATTAATACACACTAATACATGCTAATATAAATACTTATACAGTAATTAATCACCACAGTATTTTGAAGTTCTGTTATCTATTTCTTCTGAATTGATTTTTACAAAAAATGCAGTAAAACCAACACCTGTGAATAGTGGATTGTGATGTAGTTAACAAGTGGATACCAAGTGGTATTCAGTAGAGATCTGATAATATAATAAGAATTGTACGAAATGTATTAAATCTCAAAACAAATTGATTTTTATATGTTTTTATCGAGTTTATTGCCAGGCTACATTATTATGCTTAAATCTGACTGAACAAATGGTTGCAAGGAATTAGGCTTGTTCAGGTAAAAAAGATCTATTAGTTTGGTTTCATGTTGTTATTTCAGAAATCAGCATCTTGCTGTTTAAAGAAGAAAAGAGATAGAACTTTGCTGACAATGTATTGTTCATTTTGCTTTAATGTTTTTTACATTTTCAGAGTGGAATTTATGATGAACCATTGAGCAGTTTTTTCCGTAATGTTGATTCACGATATGACGACCCTGCAGACATTCCTGTGGGGAGTGGCAAAGGAAAAGTCAGGTCTCTTAAAGCTAGGGTAAGAACTGTTCAAACTTAAGCATGTTTGCATGTGGTCATTTCAAAGCAAAAAGCATATTTTTGTTCCATGCAGAACTACCAGCGAGACCAAGTATTGGTAGTATTGGTGTCTTTTTTATGCACCTGCCTAGTAAGCTCTACCCAAAAATGGGATATATTGTTTTACTGCTGGCTGTCCACTCTTCTTTCTGTGTCATAAAATTGCATTAACAACCTCTTTTTCATCAGTTCAGTAAACAGATTTTGCAATTTGTACTCAAGTTCATGCCAAAGGATGAACAATACAGAAGCTTATCAAAGTCTATAGATAATTTTAATTCAGATCCCTAATGATATTGCTATGGTGACCAAAAGTTAGTCACTTTTTCTCAAAAATCTTAAGAGGCCTAAATGAGAAAAGGGTCATTTACACTTACAGATCCCAGTGCCTCTCACCAACTAGGTTCCCATCCAGAATGGACTGATCCTAGTGTAAGAAAGTGTGTCAGTTATATTGTTGAAGGTCAGTGGTTTTCTCTGGGTACTCCAGTTTTCTCCATTATCCCATTACTGACTACCTTAATATAAGTAAAATATTCCTGACTGGGGCGTAAAACACCATAACTTAACTAAAAAATCTTATTCTTGCCGGAAATGAACATTAATTACCTAGAGTAGCCTCCCTTTTGCCATAACTTGAGAAGTGGTCTTCAACCCAGACATTGACAAAAAATTGCCTTGGTGATTGACTCTTGTATCAGTCTCTTAAGCTTCTCCTGCAATTGTTGTTTCTGAACACCCTTTTTGGAAAAAAATGACTGCACTTAAAGCTTTGACAAATTCTTTTAGAAAAAGGTATGTATATGATGACCCGAACCTTTGACCTGTAAATGTTTGATTTTAGGCAGTACTTGTTGACATGGAGGAAGGGGTTGTCAGTGATATAATGAAGGGACCTTTAAAAGATGTGTTTGATTTTCGACAACTTATAACAGACGTCTCAGGATCAGGAAATAACTGGTAATTTAAATCAATAAATTAGCATATCATCGAATTCTGGTAATTTAGATAAAAAATTAACATATCAATTTTGCAATCTTAGTAGTCAAAAATTCGCAATAAAATATTCTGTGCAGTTTGAAATTTTTGTTTTTTTTTTTTTTTTTTTTTTTTGAGTGTAACAAGGCATGAAAATAAATAGTCTGCAAATATTTTAATTTTGGTATACATGAATCTCATTTGAATAAGTATAACCATTATCTGAAAATGTGTAAATTACGCAATATCTTAAAATACAATACTGGCCCAAATTTACTTAACATTATATAAATCATATACAAATGTATAGGACTGGTGCATTAGATAAAATGCAGCTAATTCCTTCTGTTAAACTAAACTGCTACACATTTTCTTTATTTTCTAACTGACTTAAAGACATAAGTATGTGCTATACAATAAGGACAAATATTCTGGAGCGTTTTATAGATAACAATATTTGTTATTGTTATTCCAGGGAGTAAGAGTGAATATGTAACTAGTTTCAGTATTGGGCTGTATTATAATTAGCATTGGTAAAACATTTATCTTGCAGGGCAGTTGGACATAAGGTATATGGTACACAATACAGAGAGATGTTGTCCGATACCGTACGCCGAGCTGCTGAGTTCTGCGACTGCTTACAATGTTTCTTTGTTATACATTCTATGGGAGGAGGTAATATGTTATACAGTAAAAACTTGTTATAATGCTTATCACTAACTTTGCCATCTCACTTATCATAATGGGGGGCCTCAGTGGCTGATTGGTCTAAAGTACTTGCTTAAGGATCACAGTGCCTCTCACTTTCAGGGTCAAATTCTGTTTGGGCAGATCTTAATCTGAGAAAATTTGTCAGCTGGCTTGCTGAAAGGTCAGTGTTTTCGACTTGGCACTCAAGTTTTCTCAACCATCCCAAAAGTTACTACCTGGATCAAGAATCTTCACAGGGACATAAAAGACGATGGATCCAATCCAATCCAATCACTTTTCATAAGAGTACAATAAAACTTTGCTATGTAATGCCTCTTGCTAATTTTGCCACCTTTAAAACACCAAACCAACTGAATGTATGATGGCAATGAATCAAGGATATTCTGAATATGCTTAGGAATCACTGGATGCTAAAACTCCTCTCAAAATGTTTTAACAGCACCACTTGATACCTCTTGTTCGAACCCCGGCCAGGTCTGACCGAAGACTTGAAAGTGGGTAGTGACTGTTCTTTCTCCAAGCACTCTGCATTACGAAATGAAAGTCACGGTTCTTTCGGATAGGAACTTAAAATAAATGAGGTCCTGTGTCATGGCAGGCATGGCAAGATAAAGAACCCTGCTGTATAATGCCATCAGCGCAACGCACAGGCAAAATTTCTGCACTTTCACCTATAGCTGGCGACTTCTCGATATGTGTGAAATATTCTTGACTGGGACGTTAAACACCATTACTCAACTCAACTCTTGTCTCTACATTTATTGCCTATCCTAAGTTTAGGTACCTTGGAAACCGAGTGGAATGAAGCATGCCCTTACAGTACCTCCCACAGTCTAGGTTGGAATTCCACTCAGTCAGATCCTATTGTAAGAAAGTTTTGTCAGCCTGCTTGTGGCATATTTATGGTTTTCTCCAAACACTTCAGATTCCTCAACCATCACTAAATATCCATTCAAATCACTGACAGGACACTACATGTACATGCATATCATTACCCATATTCTGTTGTATTGCACAGGTAAAATTTATTATACCCCTGTAATCAAAGTTAAGGTGTTATATAGGAATCACATTGCTTTTCTTTGGCTGTGGTCGACAAGTGGTTAAGACATTAGTGACTTGACACTGGGTTAGAACGCTGTCAGCCACAAGTGAGAAAGGTACTTCCTCGTTGTAAGCTCTTACTGGTTGGCTTGATACCAGTAAAATGGACTGGGTGGTCTGAGATATTTACCTGTGACATTGTGGGTAAGTGTACTAGTACTCTTAAGGGTGCCATAAGTTCACAATACATAGTATGATGCAGATCAGAAACACTTGCACACTAATGCACCAAATAAACTTGTGTTAAAGATTTGTCCTCAAGATTAATAGAAAAAATTTTCATTACAAATACATGTAGCTGAAAAAGTTCTGATGTGACATAAATCAACATTCAACCAACAAACTAATCGACCCTGTCTGTCTGTAAGTCCATCCATTCATCTTAATAGTGAGCCAACTCTGTAACAGATCTACATGCATCTCCGAGTTGAGAGACAGTCAAGTGTTTTGAGTCTAAACATAAACTTTTGCATTAAGATTGATAAGTTCTGTAAACCTCCTCATTTTCAGCATGAATTTGTGAATATGTGGGATAAATATTAGTTTCTAATGACCTCTTTTGATGTAATTGATGGCAGAGAGCTAATCTTTTCTTCCATTTCATATTGCCAGGAATAGTTTAATACCCTTCCAATACAAGAACTGTCTAAAGAGCAGCCTGGCTTAGGTGCACTTTTTAGATCTAGTCCATCTCAATCTTTAGCATTTGTCAAAGTTGCTAAAGCTTACATGTGTGCTTCTGTCAGAGTGTAAATTACATGGCTTAAGCTTTTCTGTACTTTAACACATTTTCAGAAAAAAAGCTTAAAAAATTGCTTCTAGGTTAAGCGTGACTGAGTGTTCATTTTTTTTTCACCATTACTTCACCCCGCCCAGGAAAATATTCTGATGGTCAGTTTTCATCAATGTATATGTTCCAAAGGAAACAAAATTGGTTTATATTTTACTCATTTAAAATTTCTGATGGAAAAACCACAGGAGATTTATTTCTGAAATTCTGATCATGCTTAGCTGGGAAAAAAATGTATAGGCTAAAAATATTTATGTTTACATTGGTATGTAAAACAATTAGGACATGCAGCAAACTAATTAATCCTTCATCAGAAATATCTTGCTCAGTATTACACATTAAACTCTGCAACTAAATAAAATTTTACCATGAAAAGCAATGAAATGATTAGTGATGGCCTCATTTTAATACACATTTTTTTGTGTTTTCAGTCAGGTCTCCAGTTTGCCGTATTTTAGATTTTTTAAACTTAAACAATGAATATGAAAGCTGTAGATCCTCATTCTCGTTTTTTAGTTCAGTTTGTTGTAGCTTTTTGTTGTTTTGTTCAATTTATTGTAGCTTCTAGTTTTAAGTTCAATCTATTATAGCTTCTTGTTTTTTTTAATTCAATTTATTTTAGCTTCCTGTTGTTTAGTTCAATTTATTGTAGCTTCTTGTTGTTTAGTTCAATTTATTGTAGCTTCTTGTTCATTAGTTCAATTTATTTTAGCTTCTTGATGTTTAATTCAATTTATTGTAGCTTCTTGTTGTTTAGTTCAATTTATTTTAGCTTCTTGATGTTTAGTTCAATTAATTGTAGCTTCTTGTTGTTTAGTTTAATTTATTATAGCTTCTTGATGTTTAGTTCAATTTATTGTAGCTTCTTGATGTTTAGATCATTTTATTTTAGCTTCTTGATGTTTAATTCAATTTATTGTAGCTTCTTGTTGTTTAGTTCAATTTATTTTAGCTTCTTGATGTTTAGTTCAATTAATTGTAGCTTCTTGTTGTTTAGTTTAATTTATTATAGCTTCTTGATGTTTAGTTCAATTTATTGTAGCTTCTTGATGTTTAGATCATTTTATTGTAGCTTCTTGTTGTTTAGTTTAATTTATTATAGCTTCTTGATGTTTAGTTCAATTTATTGTAGCTTCTTGATGTTTAGATCATTTTATTGTAGCTTCTTGTTGTTTAGTTTAATTTATTATAGCTTCTTGATGTTTAGTTCAATTTATTGTAGCTTCTTGATGTTTAGTTCAATTAATTGTAGCTTCTTGTTGTTTAGTTTAATTTATTATAGCTTCTTGTTGTTTAGTTTAATTTATTTTAGCTTCTTGATGTTAAGTTCAATTTATTGTAGCTTTTTGTTGTTTAGTTTAATTTATTATAGCTTCTTGATGTTTAGTTCAATTTATTATAGCTTCTTGATGTTTAGTTCAAATTATTGTAGCTTCTTGATGTTTAGATCATTTTATTGTAGCTTTTTGTTGTTTAGTTTAATTATTATAGCTTCTTGATGTTTAGTTCAATTTATTTTAGCTTCTTGTTGTTTAGTTTAATTTATTATAGCTTCTTGATGTTTAGTTCAATTTATTGTAGCTTCTTGATGTTTAGATCATTTTATTGTAGCTTCTTGTTGTTTAGTTCGATTTATTGTAGCTTCTTGTTTTTAGTTCAATTTATTTAGCTTAATGCAATAAGTGTCATTCAGTTGTTTGCATGTAATAAAAATATGTATGTAGTAAACTTGGACATTTGGAAAAATTATTTCTTATGCAAATCATGATCTGTACATCAGTAAGATATATAAGATAAAGATAAAAAAAACTTCAGGAAACTGAAATGGCAAGAGAAAAGCACCAATCTTCAGCAAGCAAATTGACATACGTTCTCATACAGGATCTGCCCAGAGCAGGATTCAGTCCTAAGCAGATATAAACACTTTCACGGTGATAATGTACAAGTGCAGTGCTTTAGATTTGCCACTGGGACCCCTTATCATGGTGAAAAAAATAAAAATTTATATTCAGAGAACAAAGCTGTAAGGAATAAAAATATGGGAAAAAATACACATTAAGCACTTTACCAGTCCTTATTTTAAAATGTATCATAGTTTAGACATTTTCAAGGAATCATTATTGTGTAAATTGTTAATGGTTTAACAAACAACTAACAATGAACCATAACAAGAATTCCACAGATTTAAATGTCTCACCTGGTTAGTTTTTGATAGAGTAGTACTTTAACATAAACTTTCACATTTTGACACGCCGCTGCCTACGATACCGGAAAAGTAACACCTTAGTCTTGCCTTATGGCCATGCCAGGCTCAACAAAAATTAAAAAAAAAAAACCATACCTTATATGTCAATTTATGATTTATATCTTGATATAAATTTGCATCAGTCAAAACATTATTGCATTCAGATTTAAACATATATAAATTACTAGGTTACAAATACAAAATTTAAATTAACAACAATTTATTCATTAGTATAAATTATTCTCTAAATCGGGATAATTAACAGGATAAAAATCAGCATATCCTGAAAATATTGGAATAAGTGCATTAAAAAATAAAATAACTTGAAAGCACATTGTATTGCAATTTGTAATTTATAAGTGCACTTTTGTACAACAATATTCCCATATCAGTGACTTTACTATTTTTAATTAAAATACTGGAGGGGACCAGTGGTAAAGTCTCACTTCAGCAAATTGATGTCCCCGAAATAATACTGCAACATAATCGTCACGTGTCACTGCAACATTTAGCGGTTTCACTTCTTCACCAATTTCATCTGTGTCCTTGATGAGACATTTCAGGTGTAATCCTTTTGGAGAAAATATTTCAACTCTGTAATTCCCACTGTCGGCAACAACAATGTTATTTTTTGAATCTGTTGCAATGCCCATAGGACAGATAAACTGTCCATGATCTGAACCTTCATGTCCAAATTTCCGTTTGAAATTTCCCATGGACTTGAAGACTTTGACACAGTTGTTACCAGAGTCTGAGACAACTATGTTATCCTTACTGTTAATTGCTAAAAATTGTGGAAAATTAAAATGGTTGTCTCCAGACCCTTTCCATCCAAATTTAAATGAAAATTTCTTTTGCTCAGTGAACACATATACTGAATTGCTCTCCAAATTTGTAACAGCGATGTGTTCTTTTGAGTTTATTGCAATACCACTTGGTTTCTCATATTTATAATACTCTCCATATTTTCCAAGTACTCTCCCATCAAAGTTATATATCCGCATGATTTCAGATCCTACATTGACAGCAACAAGGACATTGTTCTCTCGTGTGACAGTTATCCCACTGATTTTACAGTCACATCCAAATCTTGCCAATACTTCACCAGAACTTGAAAACACTAAAATCCGTGATCCACCCAGGTCTGAAACTATAAATTCACCATTTTTTCCAATCGCAAGTCCATAAGGTTTATGAAAATCAGTTAATGTGGGTCCATATTGTCCCAACCGCACCAACAATCCTTTGGAACAAGGCACATCTTCTTGTGGTCGGGTTTCTCTACTTTCTGGAGGAACTGTTGGATATAATGGATCACCCAGATAGTGTGGGGCGTTAGGATATTGCGGCTGTACACTCGGAGTTTGAACGCCCTCTGGACCAATATTTGGTGTATTGTTATTCTCCGTGTTGTCGTTTTGAGTTAAATCTGGAGTAATTTTAGGCCTTGGCGGAACAGCAGGTCCAGTTCTAGAACGGTTTATTGTGTCGATCAGACTCAACATTGTATAATTATCTTGAAATCCAGAAATGCCCATTTCTGGAATGATAATTTCCACTCTGCAAACGGGACAGGGGAACTTCCCCTGTGCTTCAAACCCTCTGCCACAAATGTAATCCCGTAGACATTCATAACAAAAGGTGTGTAAGCACGGTAATGCCTTTGGGTGTTTAAACAGTTCATAACAAATCGTACATGTCAAGTGTTCTTCCTCAATTTTGCTTCTAAGACTCACAGTGGATAACGCGTGAGTAGCCATTTGTTTTTCGATTAACTACCCGGAAGTGAACCCATTCGGCTGTTACTACCGCAGACGATGCTTTTATGACATTTACACATTAAAAATAAAAATTACGAAATTTTTCATTGAAAAGTAAATATTAAAAAATACGTGTTGTTACATAGTTTTCATTTTGTGTCAAAATTTATATCGTAGCCGTCAAAATTAAAATTTGTTTACGCGGGAGGTGAAAATAACTTCAACTTTCGATACACATGCGCATAAGTGAATCATCGTCAGGTGTGATGATGTGTATCGTCAATCAGTCAAATTATTAATTGACATGATGCCGCAAATATTTTAACATTTACTTGTTTTTACACCAATTGCTCTCAATTTCTACCTGTTGTTTGGTTGTCAATTTGGATGTATAACATTAGGTTTTATTGAAAAAATGTCGCTACTCTTTCTGTGCCTTTTCATTTTAAAAACTGCCTGTTGCTAAGATAAACATTTTAATTTCATTACTTGCAACTTATATCATTCAATAATGTTTCTCATGAAGACAGTGTTTTATCATACGATAGAATGATATATATTCAAGATTTCATAATGACAATAGATAAGCACCAATATCAAACAGTACTTCAGTTTCAGTAGCTATGTTTTGATACATTTTTTAAAAAGAACTTTTCATTTAATTTTATATAAAAGAAACTGAGAGCAATTTAAATTGGCCTGTCTTGGCTTGCAGTAATAAAAAAATAATAATAATAAAGGAAAATATATGATCTGATTCTGATACAACCCAGTCAAGATTTTTCACTTATATCAATGCAGTTTTAGAATGGTGGAATTTGTGGCAAGAGGGTTGAGTTGAGTAATGTTTAAAGTCCTAGTCAAGAATATTTCAGTTATATTGAGACGTCACCAGCTATAGGCAAAATTGCAGAAATTTTGCCTGTGTGTTGTGCTGATGGCATTATACAGCAGGGTTCTTTATCGTGCCATGCCTGCCTTTTTTTTCGTATTTTAAGTTCCCATCCGAATGAATTGTGACTTTCATTTCATAATGCTGAGTGCTTGGCGAAAGAACAGTCAATACCCACTTTCAAGCCATGGGTAAGACCTGGTCAGGGTTCGGAGCTACAGCCTCCCATTTACGGAGTGAGCACTCAACCAACTGAGCTACTGCAGTGGTTTGTGCCAAGAGAAAATCTCTAACCTCTGACCTTCTGCTGACAGACTTTCTCACACTGTACAAGGGGATTAGAACTTAGACCTTATGGTCTGGTCTATTAGCACATAGATCACTGCCACTCACTACCTAAGTTTGAATCCCACTCTGGCAGAACCTAGTGTGAGAATGTTTGTCAGTTTGCTTAACAAAGATTGTAAGTTTTTTCTCCAGGCCCCAGTTTCACAATCACTCAGTTGAGTTTACACTCAACTCAAATATTCCAATTTTTCTTTGAACAATATTAAAAAAAATATTTTAATGAAACAATGTTGTTTTGTTTGATAAATCTACACTAAACAATTTAAATATAACATTAGATATTCAATCTTAACTGCAGTGTTTTAAAATTGACATTGAAATATTCCCCAATTTGAGTTGAGTGAATGATTGTGAAATTGGGACAAGGCACTCTGGTTTCCTCCACCATATGGGAACTGACCATTTGATATAAGCAGAAGAATATTGACTGTGGCTAAAACACCATTATCTAATCCAATCTGTTCGATTGAACCCAGGCAGTATAAAGCACTGTGACTGATACATGATATCACTAAACAGTATTGACTATTTGATGTATTTGTTGAATCTTTGTCTTCTGATGTCATTTGTTTTGAACAGTTCTTACATTTGGGAATTTCAGTTGAGAGGTGCAGACCATATGGATAGGTTAAAACTATCATTAAACATGTTTCATAATTTATTATTATTAATGACATCATTATTATTATTATTATTGGCATGATTATCATCGTTATCATTATCATCATCATCATCATTATTATTTATTATTATTATTATTATTACAGGTACTGGATCTGGTGTTGGTACCTACATCCTTAATCTCCTTGAAGAAGAATACCCTGATGTTTACAGGTATGTCAGCTAATATTTTCATAGAATTGATCAATTTTAATCATCCTGACTTTGACATTATAAGGTTTGCCCATATTACAGTTATTTTAATATTTAAACGCACTGTATTTTATTTAGAACTCTATGGTCTATTAGCCAATGTATCATCGTGGTCTTTCAGATCACGATTTCTTTCATTGTGTAGGTTTGAATCCAACTGAAACAGTTTGTCGGTTCACTTTTTAATGGTAAGTGGGTTTTTTCCCCTGGGTTTTTCGTTTTCCTTCACCATCCCCAAGACTACCTTGGTGGCTCAGTAGTACATCCATCTCAAGAGTGGGAAGTTTGCGATTGGATTCATGGCTTGGTCATACTTAAAACATTAAAATTTGATTTTTAAAAAATTGATTACTGCTGCCTCATCTGGTGTTTGGCATTAAGCAGACAGTGTATCTGATGCAAGGATAATGTGAATAGGGAAGTATGAATAGCTGATAAACACTGATGTGATGTTAAACAACATTACAACCAACCAACCAAGCCACCATCTCTGAACTGACTGCCTTCATAAGGAGAAGAATCTCGACACCATTACCCAATGGCACTTTACTCTATTTTACTTAGGTAAATCTTTTAAAACCATTTCCTCTTCATTATGTAAGAATTATTTGACATTTTATTTACAAAATAATTATTTTCTTTTTAGGTTTGTGACAGCTGTTTATCCATCAGCAGAAGATGACGTAATTACCTCCCCTTACAACAGTGTTTTGGCTATGAGAGAATTGACAGAAAAGGCTGACTGTGTTCTTCCAATAGAAAATCAGGTTAATTTCAATATTTTCCATAAACATGATATCAAAATTAACTATTGCAAGCTCAACCTCCCAATAAAAATAGTTTTGCTATGTATCTTGACTGTATGGTGTCAGAATCCAAACAGCCATGAGGGCCAACCTGTATTAAATGATGTTTCCATGCAGACAGTCTTTCCGGCTTGCTGCCTTCTGGTATATCCCTCTTCCAGTGCTACTAAAGTGTTTCTTAGGAAAAAAAGTTAAAACTGAAAATTGTCTGGTTGGCAAATATTTTGAATTTTTAACATTTATGAATCACAAATTAACTAGCATTTTTGTTGGTCTTGTAAAAAATGTTGGGGTGAAAATTACACACATAAACACAAATTAGAACATGGTCTTTAATGATAGATTTTTTTTTCGCTTGTTTGGTTGTTTTGTTTTGTTTTTTGTTGTATTTTTTTTTTGTTTTTTGTTGTATTTTTTTGTTTTTTTTTTGTTTTTTTTTTTTTTTGTTTTGTTGTTGTTGTTGTTTTGTTTTTTTTTGGTGTTTTTTTTTTTATTTTCTTGAGTGATTACATACAGTAGTTGATTGTCATAGTAACCAACCAATCATTGATTAATCAGAATGTCCCAAGCTTATCCTAAGATATACTTAAATTATAAAGCATCTGTGTTCAACAAAAATTAAACTTTTACCAAAAATATTGTTATAATGGCTTGATAACTTTGCCACACAGTTGACTCTTCCAAAAGTTAAATTTTTAAAATGTTTTTCTTCATAAACCTTCCTTATTGCTTTACCATACCCCTTTGTAATGACAAAATCTTACTGAAAATCAATGGCAATAAAGGGAAGCTTAATTGTTTAAATATTTTGAAACAGAATGTCATTTTTGATCAGTAGACCATTATGAAAATGTGTTATTTCAGGCTTTGGTTGATATTGTGAACAAGATAGGTCAAGCAGTGCCCTCAGCACGTACTGGAAAACGAGTGTATAGTAGTGTGGGTGGAAATGTCAAAGCAGGAAGTGAAATTACCGCTGGAGACGGTGGATTAACAAAACCGTCTGATGAAAAACCGTTTGATAGCATGAATAATATTGTAGCCAATCTACTGCTTAATATGACCAGGTATGTAAATTGTATGATTAGTTTCTCAGTTTCGATACATGCATAAGTTTTTCTGAGAAATCAATGTGTTTATTTGGGGAGGGATATTCCACTGTTTTCAATCTGCTGATTTTAAATCATGTAGATGAAAATGAGATATGAAAAAGAGAAATGACTTTATTTTCATATGCATACTTTAATTTATCAGCTAGCTGTCTCTGTAATAGATTGTACCATTAAAAAGTTTTTAATTTTGAAATTTTGAAGACTGGCAGAGTTTTAGTAGCTCGTAATTGTTTTATGTTGTATTTTTATAACTTGTTTAAAGGATTTTTTTCATATTTCAGTTCAGCAAGATTTGAAGGATCTCTGAATGTTGATTTAAATGAAATTACAATGAATTTGGTGCCATTTCCAAAGTTACATTATCTTGTTTCAAGTCAGAGTCCTCTGTACTCTTTAACTGATGTGAATTTACCTCCAAGAAGGTAAGCTTTTGTTTGAAGTAGATTGTGAGAATGTTAACTTGTAAACAAATAAACTTATCTCTGAAATTTCTTTCAATTTTTGTTCATTAAAATTTTTATCACAGTATGTATAAAAAAAAATACAAAAACAAAAAGCAAAAAAAATTAATCTTAATAAACTAAAAAGATTGTAAGAAGTAATGGAGGTAATTTTTAGCAAAATCTGGCAGACTGAAAGGTTGTGGTAATCTGATTCCATAAATGGAATGAAATGTATAGTGTCATTGTTACTTATATGTATGGTCAGGTGGCAAAATTACATTGTGACATTCTAATTAGTCTACCTGAGAAATGTACACATATTTAGTGGCCCAGTTGGCTCCTGATTAATAATTTTTAAGCTACATTTCTTTCTGAGCTTATGGAAACTCCTAAATTAGTAACTTTTAATTTTTTAGGTTAGACCAGATGTTCTCTGATTCATTCTCGAAGGATCACCAGTTGATAAAAGCTGACCCCAAACATAGTTTATATCTCGCCTGTGCTTTGATGGTCAGAGGAAATGTAGAAATATCTGATATTCGTAGAAATATTGAAAAGTAAGTATAATAGGAACATTGGATGTGTATGAAATTTTATATCATTTTTATAAGCTTTCTGTAATCATAAATGTGCCAGCTTCATATCAACTACCTTTTTTGATGAATTTTCATGCATCTTGTTTAGTTATGTAGCTAAGTTCAAAAGTCAAAGGTCAAGGTCATTAGTACAAATCTTAGACTTTCAGGTTCATATCTTGGTGTATCATAACCTCTAACTAACAAATGACTTTTTAAAGTTTTATTTATGCATAATTATGATAGTACAACTTTCAGTTTATATTTTGTTTTAAAAGTGCACCTTATTTTGTCACATAATCAAACATTTCTCATATCCAATATGACAGTCTACTTTGCTTTAATGATTCGTAAAGACTTTTCAGACAATATACGGAGGAAAGTGAACAACCATACCTTACCTTTTCATTTTGAGTTTGATGGATAAGGGAGATAATTCTGATCACTCAGACAAAGAGTTAAGTAATGATGTTTAACACCTAAGTCAAGATTCTTTCACTGATATCAAGATTGGTCAGTTCTTGAATTCTAGTGGAAACTGGAGTGCCCAGAGAAAACCACCAACCTTTGGCAAGCCAACTCACAAACTTTCAGGCACTCGGATTTGCCCTAGTTGGATTGGAACCAAGGTGGTGGGGTATGCTGTGATCGGTAAGTAAGCACTTCAGATCACTGGACCATTGAGAGCCTTCCACTAAACCAAAGCAGTATGGAAACTAGAATGAGGGATGCCTAGGAACTTTTTTGTTATGCAGTTTCAGTTTCCTGTTACAGTCAAAATCATTATGATGTACTTATTGTCGAGCCTGGCTTCACCATAAGGTGAGACTTAGGTGTTACTTTTCCGGTGTTGTTTGTAGCGGCGGCAATGGCGGAGTGTCAAAATGTGAAAGTTTATGTTAAAGTAAAGTATTTTCTACCCATGAAATTCTTGTTTTATGATGTACTTATTATTTTTTTTATATATATTAATATTATTATTTATTTATTTATTGCCCGGGTTGCACAGAGTGCAAATCCGGTTTATAGTATGGTGAATGTCGGGCGGGCGGGTGGGCGGGCAGGCGAGGAAAATAGGGTACCTTCTTTGTCAACTCAACTCCTCCTACAGTTTTCAACCAAAAAACTTGAAACTTCACAGAATGTTTTTATATATATTGAAGATGTGCACCTGACTTTATGGAAATATTTCCAGATTTTTTCCCCATTTTTCCAGACTTTGAAACTTAGTCACTTTTAAGCAAGTTTTTGAACTGGGGGTACCTACTTTTTGAACCCGACTACTCCTACAGTTTTTAACCAAAAACCTTGTTACTTCACAGAATGTTTCTATATATATTGAAGATGTGCACCTGACTTTATGGAAATATTTCCAGATTTTTTTTCCATTTTTCCAGACTTTGAAACTTAGTCACTTTTAAGCAAGTTTTTGAACTGGGGGTGCCTACTTTGTGAAATCAACTCCTCCTACAGTTTTCAACCAAAAACCTTGAAACTTCACAGAATGTTTCTTTATATATTGAAGATGTGCAACTGACTTTATGGAAATATTTCAAGATTTTTTCCTCATTTTTCCAGACTTTGAAACTTAGTCACTTTTAAGCAAGTTTTTGAACTGGGGGTGCCTACTTTGTGAAATCAACTCCTCCTACAGTTTTCAACCAAAAACCTTGAAACTTCACAGAATGTTTCTTTATATATTGAAGATGTGCAACTGACTTTATGGAAATATTTCAAGATTTTTTCCTCATTTTTCCAGACTTTGAAACTTAGTCACTTTTAAGCAAATTTTTAAACTAGGGGTACCTACTTTGTGAACTCAACTCCTCCTACAGTTTTCAACCAAATACCTTGAAACTTCACAGACTGTTTCTATATACACATGTATAATGAAGATGTGCACCTGACTTTATAGAAATATTTCAGTATTTTTTTCCATTGTCATTGGTGTATTAGCTACTGGATGAAAGTGCTGTCACCCTGTTGCCTATCTGTCCTGTACTGTCCATCTAATCCAGTCCATTCCAATGTAAAGTTTCTGGTGCACATTTTTTCAATTTACTGTAGCTTTAGAAAAGTTAAAATGATTGAGATTTTCCTAATACATATATATATATGTACTTGTTTCAATACTCTGTACTTGTTTCAATACTCTTTCATATATATTGTCATTGTTGGACCTATTCCCCATTTTATGACTTTCTGTGAAGTATAAAAAAACAACTTGTGCACCTTGCTTTGTGCAATTATTTATAATTCCTTCCACATTTACACCAACTCAATATAAATTTTAAAAAAAACCCGGCCCATTGAGTCTTTGACCCATTTTTTATTTATTTATTTATTTATTTATTTATTATTATTATTTTTTTTTTTTTTTTTTTGCAGATTAAAACCAAACTTAAAGTTTATACATTGGAATCAGGAAGGATGGAAGACTGGTCTATGTTCCGTACCTCCCGTGGGACAACCTTACTCATTGTTAACTCTAGCTAATAATACTTGTGTTCACAATACATTTACTGATCTCAAAGATAGATTTGTCAAGTTGTATAAAAGAAAGGCAAGTACATGTATAAGTACAAGTATATTACAGAATGAGTTAAGTGGAGTAATAGTTTTCATTTCCTTGTTAAAATTTTTTCACTTGTAAAGAGGAAGTTATGCCAGTCAAGATTCAAGTATGATAAAGTAGTTTCTGGAATACTAGTAGTTGAGGAAACCCGAGTTACTGAAAAAACTTAATGTAGATTTTGAAGCTAGGTGCTTGATCACTCTACAACCAAGTTCCTATTCCAGAGTGACAAACAAAAATCACATTTTTTTCAGAAAGAAAACTGACATGTTGTTTTCTTCTATAATACGTTTTAGATAAGTAAAATTTACACAGTTTATGAACAGATATAGACATCACAGGAGCCAGGATAATGATTTTCTGATCCGACAACTAAACCAGTTAGTAATCCAATGAGCCTTGACCTTGAGCACTAAGATTACAAGTTTTATCCTGATCCACAGTTAAACCTGTTTGTAATCAAATAATCCACCATCACTGGAGACAAGATAAAACTTTTTAGTAGATTTTGAAGCTAGGTGCTTGATCACTCTACAACCAAGTTCCTATTCCAGAGTGACAAACAAAAATCACATTTTTTTCAGAAAGAAAACTGACATGTTGTTTTCTTCTATAATACATTTTAGATAAGTAAAATTTACACAGTTTATGAACAGATATAGACATCACGTTTCCACAATTCCAGAGTGATAGATGAAAAACACGGTTTTCAGCAAGGGAAACTGACAAGGTTCTCTCCCTCCACAAGCTGCCTAGGAGAGATTTGAAACTAGCATTTACAATTACAGGACCCGCCCAAGTAAAATGTAAAGCAAATTTTAAAGAGATTAGTAAGCAGGCTTGTTTGATCACTCAGCCAGCAAGACTCCCCATTAGAGTGAGATACGGAGAAAGAGAGAAGTGAAAGGATTCTAAAAAAGTCTAATCATATACTGGATTTAGAGAATCATAGTGTTTTTCACCTCATCAAGATACTTTCCCTTCTTTTGAGGTGGCAAGTTTTTAACTGTAAAACTTAAGAAAACTATCCAACCATCAGCGAGCAAAGTCACAAACCGGCCCACTAGAATCGAGTCTAGTTTAAATTTTGCTATATATGTGTTTAATAGCATTGTGTTATTTTGAGTGGCACACCCACTTGTTTTACAATACATGTTGCCTGTGTAATAATATTTTGATTTATTTCAGGCACATATTCATCATTATACAGATATTGATGGTATGGAAGTGTCTAATTTTACAGAGAGTTTGGAATCATTGAATTCTTTAATTCAAGAGTATAGTGACCTTGAAAAACAAATGAACAATCCTCCACCAGCTGAACCAAGACTACAGGTTTTATCATGACCCACAGCTAAACCAGTTTGTAATCCCAATAATCCACCATCACAGGAGCCAGGATAATGATTTTCCTGATTCGACAACTAAACCAGTTCGTAATCCAATGAGCCTTGACCTTGAGCACTAAGATTACAAGTTTTATCCTGATCCACAGTTAAACCTGTTTGTAATCAAATAATCCACCATCACTGGGGACAAGATAATGAGTTTTCACCAATAAGCCTCCATCTTGAGAGCTAAGACTACAAGTTTTATCATGATGCACAGTTTAACCAGTTTGCAATCCAATAATCCATCATTAACAAAGTTATAATTACAAGGTTTATTGTCATCCATCAATCCATCTTTATGTAAACTAAGGCTGGATTGTAACCTGCTTTTGGTTTAGGAAAGAATTCAATGCTTTTAGCTGAGGAATAAATTCAATTTTAAAAAAGAACCTCAGGATTGAACTCAATAGAAACATTTCTTATACATTCCATCATTATGCAATAGCATAAGCAATATTTATTATATTTATTCATGTTTTTCCTGAGAATAATATCATTGAAGCTAAAAAGAGTCACTGATGTTCATGTGGAGATTAAATTGAAATTATTTAGTGCTTTTCCATAAACATCAGGCATAAAATATTTCGTTTCCATTTTGAATAAAAATTCCACATAAATAATTATTATGAGTATCATGTGACATACTGGCAAATCTTTTCACAAATCAACAACCAAGTGACAAATTAATTCCGATGTCTGAAAATGTCTACTAGATGAAAGTTTGGTCTGTTGTTTATCAAAAAATGTTGCATTTTATTTTAGTGTTCAAAATGAACTCTTGTTTGTTAAGTTTTATATTGTTACTGTGGTTACCATACTTTGCTATCAAGGAAGAGATAGCCAGGCATACAATTTCATGTAATTTTTGTTTATTGAAATAAAATGTCAGAATTGTACTTTTAAGGCATGTTTGGATGTTTACATGTATACATTACGGTAATAATTGAATATGTGAAAGTATAAAAGGAAAATTTTTTTCTATGTAAAACTGCTATTTTTTCACAAAATTTGTAAAATAAAATGTTTGTAAAAAATGTCTCATTTTAACTTATTATATCTCCTAGTATATAGAAGAAAACACATTGTTTTAAATTTGTTACCTCCAGCATATCAGCACAGTTATCTGGGAAGCTATTTAAGGAAATCCCGAGATGCTGGCAAGACGTTTTTTGATATTGTGCCAACGTCAGTCCCTCCAATGACAAAAGGCGTTGGAGTTGCCAAGTTGTTAAGTGCATGCTTACAGATCTCGCAGTCTTTCTCACCACCTAGGTTCAATCCCCCTTGGGACAGATTCCTAGTGTGTCAAAATTTCTCAGTTTGTGCTTGCTGAAGGTTTATGTTTTTTCTCTTGGCATTCTGGTTTCCTCTGCCATACAAGAACCGACTGCCTGGATGTAAGTGAAAGAATCTTAACACCATGTCAGAATCAGATTTTATTGTGGTGATAAGTGAGGGGGCAAAGTTATCAAGGGGCATTTTATCAAGGTTTAACTTTGGTGATAAGCGAGGGGGCAAAGTTATCAAGGGGGCATTTTATCAAGGATTAACTGTGGTGGTAAGTGAAGGTGCAAAGTTATCAAGAAGCATATATCAAGTTTTTACTGCAAAGACAAGTTATTTAGGGGGCATTAAATCATTGGGTTTTTATAAAAGTGGGCATAGTTACAAAACAAAGCAGAGTTGTCCAACTTGATGGATAATGGATCATAGCATCTCTCACTGTCTAGGTTAAAATACACGTACATGTACTTCTAAGGCAGATCTTAATGTGATAATTTTTGTTGAAATATGTTGCCCGAAGTCTGGTTTTCTCTGGGCACTCCAGTTTCCTCTTCTATCCCAAAACTGACCATCTTAATTTAAGTAAAACAATTTTGACAGGGGCATAAAACAACATTCTACTCTTTATTAACCACCGTTTGTGCAATATTTAAAATCTTAAAGTGAAAACTTGAAGGATGAAAGACTAATGGCTAAACTTGATTGTGTGGCATATCATTGCTCTAGTTCTGTCGGGTAAAAACAACAAATGTGTGAGTAGTTATGAATTATGCCATGGTTAGCCTTAAAATGAATCAACATCCTTCTGATTTGGACATCCTGAACTCTTGATTGCATTTTGCCTAAGAATTTGGGAGAAACTCCATGTTGATAAGTCTAGATACTAAGGAGTACACTGATATCCTGGTAGGCTTGGGTCATGACGTAAACAGTTCTGAGTTTTAGACAGGTGAGCTAAGAAAACAAGGACTTTTTTAAAAATTTATTTTTAATTTATTCTGTACTTTAAACATTAAATAATTATTCATTAACAATTTAGTTTTTGATCAACATACATGTACATTATTACACAAAACAATATAAATTAATAATAAATTTAATAACAATAAAAATGATATGGTCAGTCAGTTAACAAACTGGTCATTGGATTTCACAACATGTAAGAAAAACATTCTAAACCAGATTTTTATAAAAGTACCATACAGCAGGTTATTTTTGCGAGTGCAAATTTTGGCATATTTTGGTGATAGTATTAAAATCACCAAAATACAAATCAGTAAAAATTTCTGTATTGAAATTGACAATAAAATAAGTGAGTTGATTTAGATCAGCAAAATAAATATCATAAAACCTTCAACAGACTTTTTCTTGTCAAAATCTCCAAAATTTAGCTCTGCTTAAATAACCCACTATACGATATGATACTGATCCCAGTTTGACAAGCCTTCCTTCACCAAGAATGTTCAATGCTCTATTTTTGTGAAATCTCGGTTTTCAAAAACGAAAAAAAAAAGAGATTTTGCAGTTTAATTCAAGTTTAAATTCCTCGTGTGTGTGGAAGGATAAGGTAAATGTTTACCTCATAAAAACATTCTTTTTAAAGGAAACCAATTTATACAGGTACATGTGTACATAATTTAACAGAAATAATTCAACTTTTATGGAACAACACATACCAGCAGAACAATGACAAACTCCATTCAAGACATTAAGATTTTCTCTTTCACTCTTGAGATTTTGCAAATACCATTTTTTTTTTTTTTTTTTTTTTTTTAGATTTTTTCCCTTCTTTTGTTTAAATATTTGATTTATTGAAATAAAAATCTGAAAATATTTGATGATCCATTATGGATGTATCAGGAGAGAGAAAACATTTAAAAATAATTCCCTTTCTCGCCAAGTGACCTGGCTAAGGTTTAAATCCAGTTTTTTGGGGTGATAAGCAAATGCTCTACTTCAAGGCTAAAAATCAGGACCATAAGGTCTGGCTGTAAATTACTCTTATATCTACTATATACAGCATTACAACACCACGACTACTTCAACCATGTTTCATTTCTCTTGTGTAATCTTGTAATTAACCACCAAGACTCCCACAACATGATTCTGAAATATATTTTGGGTTAAGTGATAAAAACTAAGAGTTTGAATGAATAGGTAAGAATTCCTTTTAAACCATAATCCATGAAAAATTATATCTCAATTTTTGAAAAAATTTTTAAAGAAATTTTAACATTTGAGAATTTTTTTCAAAGAAATGTTTATGATGGCTTTTTCAATCAAAATTCAATTTCAATGGCTGGTGAAAATTGAACTTTTTTTTAGAAAAAATTGTATTTGAGGAATGGTTATTAAACCCGGGACCAGATCAGAAATCAATATAACACATTCTAGCCTAAATTAAAACAGTAAAATTTATCTTTCTGTCATACATACATGTAAATGCAAGGATTTTATGCACCATTTCCAGATAAGTTGCCCTGTAAACATTCCCCAGAACTTACTAAATTATTACAGCCCTTTCAAACATCAAATCAATTCACCCATGCTTGTATTTTTTAAAAGCATTTCAGAAAAATTGTGAGTTTCCAGTCAGATATTCTGAAAATAATTGACAATCACCTGGGTATTCGTTGTCCATTTTTAAAATCATGGAGTTTTCTTGGAGAGACTGCTCATGGGAATGATCTGTCTCATAAATGTGAATGAGTTGACACTATGATTATCTAACACTAAATAACAAATACATGTAATTTATTTAAATTTCAATATACATGTATGTCTCCTGAATAGTGCAAGCATAAGTTGTTGTGTAGATTGTCAAAAAAAAAAAAAAAAAAAAAAAAAAAAAAAAACCATCAGTTTTCATAAGTTTGTCAAAAAAAGCTGTTCAACTGATTTCATTTGTTGCAATTTTGGATACAGAAAAATATTTTAGCGATGATTTTTATTTTCTGTCATGCTAGAAGTATTTTTTATGATTGTAACAATAACTAATAACATTCTATTTGAGTGTATTCAATTGGTGTTATGAATGAGTGATCAGAAAATTCAACAAAGATTGCTTCACAGTTCATTCAATTTGTTATTCCCGATTCTTATTCATATAATACTGATTAATTACACTCATACGGAATGTTATTTCTTATTTTTACCATCATAAAGAAGTATTTTTAGCATGACAGAAAATTAAATATATATTAAATGAAATCAAATAAAATCAATAAAATACTGTGACAACAATGATAATTGCAACAATGACCACTGACACTGAAATTGGGAAATCACCTTTAAAACGTTGCTTAGTTACGGACTTTATATACTAAAAACTATTAAAATATGGTTTCATTAGAACACTATCAATAAATATATAACATCTATACAAAATGTGTATCAATAAAAAAACAAAAATATATAAATAAATATATCTAAAATATGTAATAATCTATTGAAAAAAGAAGAAAAAAACTACTTCATGGTTATTAAATAATAAAAAACCTAATATAAATACTGTTGTGGGTCGATCATTATGGGACTATTTTATGTGTCATGTTAATTACATACAATAAAAATGTTTTTATATTTCAATAATATACATACATTTAGTCAAGATATTCTTTATTTCTGACATATTTTTCTGCGAAACAGCACATATTCTAGATGAGGTGGCTCATAAAATCTATACTTTAAATTGAGAAATTTTCGTAAGTAATGTTATTTCAAGATATTCACATATTTTAATGTCCACTTGGTCAAATGATTGGTCAGTGCAAATACAAATGAAAAAATATCAATATTGAATATTCAGGAAAATTTTATTTTTCCACATTGTCACGGGACAATACAAATACGAAAATTTCCCAATTTACAGTATGTCATTGTCTTCATCTCAAATATAAATATAACTCTACAAAAATATCACAATATGTTAACAAATAATAAATAAATATCATCATCATTGTCATCGTCCTATTTAGATTATCCAGACCTTTGATTATTCCCATACAAGGATGAGGCCTGGCTGTCCAGTCGAGAACAAAGTCTCCCCCTCAAATGATATAAAAATAAAAACAAATTGATATACATGTATCTCATGTAATAAAACTAACAGGTGGCATGGTGGCACAATGGTCTAAAAGCACTGGCTGATTATGAATCCCAACACCTTTCATTCAATGGTTTGAACCTATATTTAAGTCTTGCAAATCCTACTTCGAGGAAGTCAGTATTTCTTGATTGTTAAAAATTAAACTGAGCATTAAAACATTTACAAATAAATTATATATAAAACATGTTGGGAAACACTAAATAGACAGCTACAATATCTAGAAGTTCAAATGTTATATTCATGTCCATGAAAATTATATCATCACAAGGAACAGGTCATTTGTTACATGTACGTGTACATGTATATATATACATGAACTTGGCTCACCATGAGTGGTCTTTAGGTACAGATATCACTGTACAGTAAAATATTATGTAACTGATATCAAATGGGACTTTGATTATGACCTCAAGTTATCCAAACGCTCAAGTTTTCAAAATTTATATAACTCTTCAACAAATAAAACCTTTCTGAACAAAATAATGACGGTAAGTTACTAACGGTATCTAGAAAAAACAGTGTTCAATGTTGGATGTAGTATCAACAAAAAAAGGTGATTGTACCTTCTTTACATGATCAATAGATTTATCCTAACATGCTCACATGCATTACTCAGTTTGCATGAAACAGCTATGGCAATTACTGGACCATGCATAAATCAATACATGTATAGATCAATAGTTCAATGATTAAATAAGTGTTGTCTGTAAATCTCATTCTTAACCTTCAAATTAGTCCCCCCTCCACTCGACTTACAGACCAGACCCTGTTTATAGAAGAAGCTAGCACTATACAGCATTTGTCATGGTAATTTTTTATGACTGACTCCAAGTAACAGGAGTAAGCCATATGATTACTGCATGATGAATTTAAATAAATAAGTCTAGCACAATATTTTTACAAATTTTCACTACCAGTAAGACAATATTATCTGAACACTTATTGGGTATATATTAATATAATATAAATAACATACAAAATCTACTCATATATAAACTAATTAAAAAATAAAAACAACGGATGGAAAATCAAAAATGAAATGATAAATGACAACGTAAATTATTGTAAACATATTTATTTTCATGTGCATTAATTTTTCGAGGTATTATGAAATCAAACTTTTCTATATTTACAATGAATTACAGTATAACTGAATGCCAGTCAGATTTTTTTTACCAGATCCCAGAACAGGGGTTACATCTGATTATCAAAAACCTTGGTTTTTTTATGCATATGTAAAACATTTGTCATTTCAAGCTTAATGTAAAATTTGGAAATCCCTAACATCCCAACACAACTCTCGACACCTGCTTTTAAAATTTTTAAAAATATTAGTTTTCATTTTTTATAAATTTCGTGCATGACAAATAACCATGAAACAAACAAAAAAATAAAACAGTGAAAATAAGATATGTTTACACATGAAAATATCTCTTTCTAATCTAATATGTAATCTGAAGTGTCTAAACCTGTTGATAAAGGGCACACAAGGTATTCATAGTCATAGTTAAACATATACTACCCATTCTGTGGCCTCTGTAGAGGGAGCCAACATCATGTGGCAAAACTAAACAAGCAAGAACAAAGAACAATAATATAAACCATAACAGTGTTTTTGGCTTGTACATGTACTACCTTATAAAGTAGTTTTCCTGGCAATTGTGTCATTTTTCCCCAAAAACTGAAAAGTCTGGGGAAAAAAACTACCAGATTCGTAAAAGGTTATGGTGTATTCAACATCTATTTAATTTTCAATAATTCAGGTCAAAAAAAGCTTCGAATTTCTCAAATTTCATTGGATAATGAAAGTTTAAAACAGATCTTTGTCCTTTATAGCATGTTTTGTTGAATTAAATGTACAAAAGGTCATTTTAATATTACAATAGACAGGTAAGTTTCATGATTAAAGAGCTGTCCAATAACCTGTGATTATCTAAACAGATATTAAAATAACTTTCTTTAATAGACCCTTATAAAAGTTTAAACAAGAACAGGACAATTGTTACAGAGTCACTTGTGCAGAGTGTCCAACAAGTTCCTTAAACTTTTAAATTTAAGCCCATCAAAACATTTGCACCAAAAACATCAAAATACCTGATTGCCAACACTACATGTATGCTACCGCAACTCAAGCATTCTGCACTTCCTACGAGCTAGGAGTTCAAATCTGGAAAAAATTGATACATTTTGGATACACAAACTACCTTTTAAGACAGTTTTTTTAAAATTTAAAATCAAATGAAATTAAAATGAATTTTTGAAACATCACAGACAATATTCAACACATCACAGAATAATACAGAGTTTGCTTCCTTCTTCACAAGTACCATCAGATGGAACTGTCACTCTTGTTACTGTGCTGATCTGATTGGATGGAACAATGGGAATGGTGGGTGGAGCTTCAATATGTGGTCTTGCTGGTGGGTCCCTTCAGTAAACTAAAATCTTTACTGCTTTTGTTAGATGCTGCTGCATCACTGTAAAAGAAAAAAAATATACAATCCAAAAACTTATCTTGTGGTAATAATTTAAATTTTACCAAAATTTTAAATTTCTAAAATGTTTTAAGCAGTTTCTATTTAATCACAGTGAGTCTCATCATCTAGATGTAAATCCCACTTGGGCAAGATCACAGAACAAGAAAGTGTCAAGTTTTCTTGCCAAAAGTCAGTGGTTTACTCTGGGTACTCAAGTTTTCTCCTCCATACCGGAACTGACAAATGTATCCTTGAAAAATGACTGTTTCAGAAAAGCATAAATATATAAACCCAGGTTGTTCACCCTAGATTTAAGACAGTCCAAAGACTAGTTCAAATAATTTCTTATCGAGATATGCATTGTTTAAAATATGCCAGTGCAAGTGTATATTTCATCATTCTGGACAGGGTATGAATGCTAAAACTACATGTGAGTTATTTTTTGGCAGTCGTGTTCTAGTCAGGGCACATGTCCTAATCTAAAGAAGATAAAATAAAATCATTTGGATGACTACAAAAACCCTGATGGCAGCATTAATGTTTCCTTTCATTTAAGAGACACATAAAAATGAAATGGTATTGTATTTAGTATATACAATTAATTGTTTATAACCATTATGTTGGATCAAGTAAATATACATCTTTAGCCCGTAGATTATAGAGGGAATTTTTTTTTCACTGCGAAAGATTTTATTGAAACTTACCCGTTTTATTCCTTGGGTCAGCTGTTATGACTTTGTTATCTTTAACCTGACATTTACAATCCTTTGAGACCTGGACAGGATCCTGACGACAGTAAATATCTCATTATTCTGGACTTCTCCACCTTCAATGGAGTTTAACACAATGGCTTTGTCATTCAAGGATTGTAGCCTATTTTTCTTTACCTGTAATAAAAAATTCTTGTATCAAAAATTGTCTCCCCTTTGATGTTCTGTTATCTTCATGAAAAGATTAAAAGACTTGTCCAGTCTCATGATCATTTTTAGAATACAGGAGTATGACATGGAATCAGATGTCATCCATCACTCAAGGGCCTTGGTGGCCAAGTGGTCTAAAAATGTACTCTTATGGATCACAGACTTTCTTAGTGCTTAGATTGGAATCCCACATAGGCAGTTTCTTGTGTGAAAAATTTTGTCCCTTCTTGCAAAATGTTGTTGGTTAGGCAAATTCTTGTGTGAGAAATTTGTCCCTTCTTGCCAAATGTTGCTGGTTAGGGCAAATTCTTGTGTGAGAAATTTTGTCCCTTCTTGCCAAATGTTGCTAGTTAGGCAGTTTCTTGTGTGAGAAATTTTGTCCTTCTTGCCAAATGTTGCTGGTTAGGCAAATTCTTGTGTGAGAAATTTGTCCCTTCTTGCCAAATGTTGCTGGTTAGGCAAATTCTTGTGTGAGAAATTTTGGTCCCTTCTTGCCAAATGTTGCTGGTTAGGCAATTCTTGTGTGAGAAATTTTGTCTCTCTTGCGCAAGGTTAGCAATTTGGAATTTGTCCCTTCGTTGCCAAATGTTGCTGGTTAGGCAAATTCTTGTGTGAGAAATTTTGTCCCTTCTTGCCAAATGTTGCTGGTTAGGGCAAATTCTTGTGTGAGAAATTTTGTCCCTTCTTACCAAATGTTGCTGGTTAGGCAAATTCTTGTGTGAGAAACATTTTTTCTTAACACTGATGGTTTTTCTCTGTTTTTACCCCAGTTTTTTTCTACCATCCAAGTACTGGGCTGTCTAGATATAATTGAAAGAATCATAACTGAGGGCTGTTAAAACACAATTATGCCACTCAAATTTATCATCTATCACAGAGTAGATTTCAAGCAATATTTAGCCAATTCCAATTATTATAAGATTTTGATGAACAGGAATAATGAGTGTTTGCTCAATTTCATAACATACAACCAGGTAAGGCCTTGAACCCACAACCCATGAGTTAAATCATGAGTCAATCACTTTGCCATGTGTGCCTCCAAGACAAGTCAAAAATGACTTTTGACACTTTGCAATGTGTGCTTCCAAGACAAGTCAAAAATGACTTTTGACACTTGCCATGTGTGCTTCCAAAACAAGTCAAAAAATGACTTTTGACACTTTGCCATGTGAGCCTCCAAAACAAGTCAAAAATGACTTTTGACACTTTGCCATTTGTGCTTCCAAGACAAGACAAAAATGAAAACAGCTTGCATCCTTGTTCACAAAAAAGTATTATTCCTACTTCAACCACATAACTGGAGGGGCCTTGATGATCTAATGTTCTAAGCTGATCATGGTGCATCTCACTTTGCAAACATGAGCGTAACAAACTGAACATGAAGTTATTAAAATAAATATGAATGTGGATTGCTATGAACAGTTCAAAGATATGAAATATTTCATGCCTTTCACATACCAAATCTACCTATAAAGTTGCATATAATGAAAAAAAAAGCCTAATTATAACCAATTCATCAACATCAGTTGCATATTACAAAAAAAAAAATCTTATTACCAAAATTCGCCCATGCAATTGAGTGTGACTTACAGTTAAGAATCTATTTTTATCTAGTTGTATAGCACTTCTCTGGTTACCTATGACATCATTCTCCTCTATGATGACCTCACACTGGCTAGATATCCCATAATCTCTGTTGTCAAATACACCATTACCTTGTATGCTGACCTATAAAATGAACAAAATTATAGCAACAAAATTATGATGGGTCTTCTCTATAAAGAACAACAGGTCCAATATTTACAACGGCCAATATCAGCTGTCAAGTTTCATTTCTTGTGGAACAGAAGTGTATTTTGTCATTGTCAAGTTTCTATTGTCAGTAAACATATTTCATATTACATATTGACAATGACAATTAACCACTTCTCTTCAACAAGAAATGAAACTTGACGGCTGATATCCGCCATTGTAAATATCCCACAACCTGTCTTCTTAAATAAACAATTACCCTGTAAGGTGACCTATAAAAGATATTTAACAACAGAATTACATATGATATGAGTCTCCTCTATAAAAAAAATAATAGGCCAATATCCCACAATCTGTCTTGTCAAAAATACTATTACCCTGTATGATAACCTTGGCAACACAATAACAATTAGATCACACAATTTTTAGATTTTTCTTTGCAAATAACCAAAACTTTTAGCATTATTTAAATATGAAATGGATTAGTGCAGAGAAAAATTATGCAATTAACCAGTAAGCAAATAAGTGGAATCTACTGTAATTAGAAAAACAAATGTTTGATGACAACTGAAATTACAAACAGAAAAGTTAGGGTCTATTCAAATGGACAATAACACAGAGTAATTTTCCAGAATTTTTTTTCTAAAAAAAATCCTCATCTTTTTACTGACCAATTTTAAGAAATTATTTGTTGTTTTTAGTAATCACCTTCCCTGTGGCAGTAGTTATGATTCCATTACCAGCGTTACATGTCACACTGTTGTCCTTGACAACCACAATGGAGGTCTGATCCAAACTGATGCCATTACCACGGTTACCATGTACAGCATTACACTGTATCAATATCTCATCACCATACTGTACTGTTATTCCTTTACCTGTTAACAAATTACTCATTACCATAGCAACTACAGATCTTCAGAATTAAAGTTAAAAATAGAGAATAGATTAATATATCTAATGCTGCAGAATTTAAAATACCACAGTTATGGAACATTTAAATTTGCATAAATATCGAAAGTAAAGCTTACAGTGCTAAATAACACATTAAAATGCTTTCTGTGTGTGACATCAAAATGTAAAATGAATTTCAACTCAAAATTATTATAGATTTAAGATAATTCTTTTCTTTCGATTTTGGAAATGTTTAGTAATCTACATGTATGCTTAATACATGTATAATATCCTTCATTTAAAATGTGAGAAACTATGGGTTTGACAAATCTGCTGTTTGGTACTAGATTTTATGACAATAAACAAAGTTACAGAGCATTAAAAGATTATTTTAACAAAAGTGAAAAAACAATTTTCAAAAATTGAAAAAAAAACAGACTTTTAATATTTTCAATATTTTCAAATGTTAAACCTGATTTTGATCACGCAAATCTAACATGAACTGTTTTGCTATCTCTAACAAACTTAAAAGTAATATTAATTCAATATTACTGTTGTTATGGTATATGCTGTTGTATTCTACTGTTGCCCGTGTACATTTACGACGTGGGTGGACAGGTTCGTCGTTTATAAACTGCCAGAATTCTACACTCCTCTGACTGTGCATCTCTGTTCTGTCTATAATCATCTGATCTGTCTCATGTGCTGCATCCTTGAAAATGAACCAAAAAAAAAAAAAAAAAAAAAATTACAATGACATGTGCCAACATATCTGCCATTAAAAATTTTTTGAACATGTGCCAATCAATCAACTTTAATACAAATGTTAAACATTGGGTGCACATGTACAAGAATCTTCAACTACCCTTTTTCATTCTTACTCAGTACATATTCCTGCAGAAAAGGGATTGTTGTTACATGGAGATTCAACATGTTGAAAATGGTTGTGTAAATACATTTACCAGAAATGATGCTCTTAATGAAATGTAATGTTGTTTTTGTTTGCCAAAATTGAAACAAACATGCACATGTACATTTAAAATCCCAAAGGAGCAATAATTTTTTAAAGAGATGATTTTTTGTAACTTGTCGAATGTGCATAACAATTTTCTGTTATGACTAGGTTCAAATACCTGTAGTGAACAAATGTCAAATGAAAGTCAAAGGTTTTATAGGAGTTATACAAGACTTACCACTCTGTTTATTAATGTTACCCCAGCATCATTAAAGCTATACTGGTTGTCATGACAACACAAGACACCTTTCTGTTGAAAATGTTACCCCAGCAACACCACTGTTATACTGGTTGTAATGTAATACAAGACACTCTGTTTACAAAGGTTACCCCAATATCACAATTTTTATACAGGTTGTCAGGAAAATATATGACTTACCATTCTGTTGACAAAAGTCACTCCAGCATCCCCATTGTTATTTATCTGATTTCCGTGTACCATTGGTTGACAAGCTGCCGTAATCCAACACCACATCCAGCATTTCCTGTATCAGATATATCATATTATTATACACATGTAATTCAAAACTAATTGGAAGATAATAGGGCTTGCTATAGATCAGAAATTGGTTTAATGAATGTAGTTACAGACCTCATTGACCCATTTGGAAAAAATTCACGAAACTTAAAATTTTTTACATCTTCAATTAAAATAAAACATTAAACCCTTTTTTATTGAAAGTTGTTTGAAATAAAAAACACTATACATAAGAGCCATTTGCGTATTTTCAGAAAAATCT
>CM056610.1:22423369-22521775 GCA_029721355.1 Tegillarca granosa | reverse complement strand
AGATTTTTCTGAAAATACGCAAATGGCTCTTATGTATAGTGTTTTTTATTTCAAACAACTTTCAATAAAAAAGGGTTTAATGTTTTATTTTAATTGAAGATGTAAAAAATTTTAAGTTTCGTGAATTTTTTCCAAATGGGTCAATGAGGTCTGTAACTACATTCATTAAACCAATTTCTGATCTATAGCAAGCCCTATTATCTTCCAATTAGTTTTGAATTACATGTGTATAATAATATGATATATCTGATACAGGAAATGCTGGATGTGGTGTTGGATTACGGCAGCTTGTCAACCAATGGTACACGGAAATCAGATAAATAACAATGGGGATGCTGGAGTGACTTTTGTCAACAGAATGGTAAGTCATATATTTTCCTGACAACCTGTATAAAAATTGTGATATTGGGGTAACCTTTGTAAACAGAGTGTCTTGTATTACATTACAACCAGTATAACAGTGGTGTTGCTGGGGTAACATTTTCAACAGAAAGGTGTCTTGTGTTGTCATGACAACCAGTATAGCTTTAATGATGCTGGGGTAACATTAATAAACAGAGTGGTAAGTCTTGTATAACTCCTATAAAACCTTTGACTTTCATTTGACATTTGTTCACTACAGGTATTTGAACCTAGTCATAACAGAAAATTGTTATGCACATTCGACAAGTTACAAAAAATCATCTCTTTAAAAAATTATTGCTCCTTTGGGATTTTAAATGTACATGTGCATGTTTGTTTCAATTTTGGCAAACAAAAACAACATTACATTTCATTAAGAGCATCATTTCTGGTAAATGTATTTACACAACCATTTTCAACATGTTGAATCTCCATGTAACAACAATCCCTTTTCTGCAGGAATATGTACTGAGTAAGAATGAAAAAGGGTAGTTGAAGATTCTTGTACATGTGCACCCAATGTTTAACATTTGTATTAAAGTTGATTGATTGGCACATGTTCAAAAAATTTTTAATGGCAGATATGTTGGCACATGTCATTGTAATTTTTTTTTTTTTTTTTTTTTTGGTTCATTTTCAAGGATGCAGCACATGAGACAGATCAGATGATTATAGACAGAACAGAGATGCACAGTCAGAGGAGTGTAGAATTCTGGCAGTTTATAAACGACGAACCTGTCCACCCACGTCGTAAATGTACACGGGCAACAGTAGAATACAACAGCATATACCATAACAACAGTAATATTGAATTAATATTACTTTTAAGTTTGTTAGAGATAGCAAAACAGTTCATGTTAGATTTGCGTGATCAAAATCAGGTTTAACATTTGAAAATATTGAAAATATTAAAAGTCTGTTTTTTTTTCAATTTTTGAAAATTGTTTTTTCACTTTTGTTAAAATAATCTTTTAATGCTCTGTAACTTTGTTTATTGTCATAAAATCTAGTACCAAACAGCAGATTTGTCAAACCCATAGTTTCTCACATTTTAAATGAAGGATATTATACATGTATTAAGCATACATGTAGATTACTAAACATTTCCAAAATCGAAAGAAAAGAATTATCTTAAATCTATAATAATTTTGAGTTGAAATTCATTTTACATTTTGATGTCACACACAGAAAGCATTTTAATGTGTTATTTAGCACTGTAAGCTTTACTTTCGATATTTATGCAAATTTAAATGTTCCATAACTGTGGTATTTTAAATTCTGCAGCATTAGATATATTAATCTATTCTCTATTTTTAACTTTAATTCTGAAGATCTGTAGTTGCTATGGTAATGAGTAATTTGTTAACAGGTAAAGGAATAACAGTACAGTATGGTGATGAGATATTGATACAGTGTAATGCTGTACATGGTAACCGTGGTAATGGCATCAGTTTGGATCAGACCTCCATTGTGGTTGTCAAGGACAACAGTGTGACATGTAACGCTGGTAATGGAATCATAACTACTGCCACAGGGAAGGTGATTACTAAAAACAACAAATAATTTCTTAAAATTGGTCAGTAAAAAGATGAGGATTTTTTTTAGAAAAAAAATTCTGGAAAATTACTCTGTGTTATTGTCCATTTGAATAGACCCTAACTTTTCTGTTTGTAATTTCAGTTGTCATCAAACATTTGTTTTTCTAATTACAGTAGATTCCACTTATTTGCTTACTGGTTAATTGCATAATTTTTCTCTGCACTAATCCATTTCATATTTAAATAATGCTAAAAGTTTTGGTTATTTGCAAAGAAAAATCTAAAAATTGTGTGATCTAATTGTTATTGTGTTGCCAAGGTTATCATACAGGGTAATAGTATTTTTGACAAGACAGATTGTGGGATATTGGCCTATTATTTTTTTTATAGAGGAGACTCATATCATATGTAATTCTGTTGTTAAATATCTTTTATAGGTCACCTTACAGGGTAATTGTTTATTTAAGAAGACAGGTTGTGGGATATTTACAATGGCGGATATCAGCCGTCAAGTTTCATTTCTTGTTGAAGAGAAGTGGTTAATTGTCATTGTCAATATGTAATATGAAATATGTTTACTGACAATAGAAACTTGACAATGACAAAATACACTTCTGTTCCACAAGAAATGAAACTTGACAGCTGATATTGGCCGTTGTAAATATTGGACCTGTTGTTCTTTATAGAGAAGACCCATCATAATTTTGTTGCTATAATTTTGTTCATTTTATAGGTCAGCATACAAGGTAATGGTGTATTTGACAACAGAGATTATGGGATATCTAGCCAGTGTGAGGTCATCATAGAGGAGAATGATGTCATAGGTAACCAGAGAAGTGCTATACAACTAGATAAAAATAGATTCTTAACTGTAAGTCACACTCAATTGCATGGGCGAATTTTGGTAATAAGATTTTTTTTTTTGTAATATGCAACTGATGTTGATGAATTGGTTATAATTAGGCTTTTTTTTTCATTATATGCAACTTTATAGGTAGATTTGGTATGTGAAAGGCATGAAATATTTCATATCTTTGAACTGTTCATAGCAATCCACATTCATATTTATTTTAATAACTTCATGTTCAGTTTGTTACGCTCATGTTTGCAAAAGTGAGATGCACCATGATCAGCTTTAGAACATTAGATCATCAAGGCCCCTCCAGTTATGTGGTTGAAGTAGGAATAATACTTTTTTCTGAAAAAGGATGCAAGCTGTTTTCATTTTTGTCTTGTCTTGGAAGCACAAATGGCAAAGTGTCAAAAGTCATTTTTGACTTGTTTTGGAGGCACACATGGCAAAGTGTCAAAAGTCATTTTTGACTTGTTTTAGAGGCTCACATGGCAAAGTGTCAAAAGTCATTTTTGACTTGTTTTGGAAGCACACATGGCAAAGTGTCAAAAGTCATTTTTGACTTGTCTTGGAAGCACACATTGCAAAGTGTCAAAAGTCATTTTTGACTTGTCTTGGAGGCACACATGGCAAAGTGATTGACTCATGATTTAACTCATGGGTTGTGGGTTCAAGGCCTTACCTGGTTGTATGTTATGAAATTGAGCAAACACTCATTATTCCTGTTCATCAAAATCTTATAATAAATTGGAATTGGCTAAATATTGCTTGAAAATCTACTC
Source organism: Tegillarca granosa (assembly GCA_029721355.1). Lineage (NCBI taxonomy): Eukaryota > Metazoa > Mollusca > Bivalvia > Arcoida > Arcidae > Tegillarca > Tegillarca granosa. The sequence goes on along the minus strand of CM056610.1, from coordinate 22,518,200 downwards.
TGTGATAGATGATTAAATTTGAGTGGCATAATTGTGTTTTACAGCCCTCAGTTGATTCTTTCAATTATATATCTAGACAGCCAGTACTTGGATGGTAGAAAAAACTGGGGTAAAAACAGAGAAACCATCAGTGTTAAGAAAAAATGTTTCTCACACAAGAATTTGCCTAACCAGCAACATTTGGCAAGAAGGGACAAAATTTCTCACACAAGAATTTGCCTAACCAGCAACATTTGGCAAGAAGGGACAAAATTTCTCACACAAGAATTTGCCTAACCAGCAACATTTGGCAAGAAGGAACAAAATTTCTCACACAAGAATTTGCTTAACCAGCAACATTTGGCAAGAAGGGACAAAATTTCTCACACAAGAATTTGCCTAACCAGCAACATTTGGCAAGAAGGGACAAAATTTCTCACACAGAATTTGCCTAACCAGCAACATTTGGCAAGAACGGGACAAATTTCTCACACAAGAAAACTGCCTAACTAGCCAACATTTGGCCAGAAGGACAAAAATTCTCACACAAGAATTTGCCTAACCAGCAACAATTTGGCAAGAAGGGACAAAATTTCTCACACAAGAATTTGCCTAACCAACAACATTTTGCAAGAAGGGACAAATTTTTTCACACAAGAAACTGCCTATGGGATTCCAATCTAAGCACTAAGAAAGTCTGTGATCCATAAGAGTACATTTTAGACCACTTGGCCACCAAGGCCCTTGAGTGATGGATGACATCTGATCCATGTCATACTCCTGTATTCTTAAAAAATGATCATGAGACTGGACAAGTCTTTTAATCTTTTCATGAAGATAACAGAACATCAAAGGGGAGACAATTTTGATACAAGAATTTTTTATTACAGGTAAAGAAAAATAGGCTACAATCCTTGAATGACAAAGCCATTGTGTTAAACTCCATTGAAGGTGGAGAAGTCCAGAATAATGAGATATTTACTGTCCGTCAGGATCCTGTCCAGGTCTCAAAGGATTGTAAATGTCAGGTTAAAGATAACAAAGTCATAACAGCTGACCCAAGGAATAAAAACGGGTAAGTTTCAATAAAATCTTTCGCAGTGAAAAAAAAAATTCCTCTATAATCTACGGGCTAAAGATGTATATTTACTTGATCCAACATAATGGTTATAAACAATTAATTGTATATACTAAATACAATACCATTTCATTTTTATGTGTCTCTTAAATGAAAGGAAACATTAATGCTGCCATCAGGGTTTTGTAGTCATCCAAATGATTTTATTTATCTTCTTTAGATTAGGACATGTGCCCTGACTAGAACACGACTGCCAAAAAATAACTCACATGTAGTTTTAGGCATTCATACCCTGTCCAGAATGATGAAATATACACTTGCACTGGCATATTTTAAAAAATGCATATCTCGATAAGAAATTATTTGAACTTAGTCTTTGGACTGTCTTAAATTCTAGGGTGAACAACCCTGGGTTTATATATTATGCTTTTCTGAACAGTCATTTTTCAAGGATACCTTTGTCAGTTCCGGTATGGAGGAGAAAACTTGAGTACCCAGAGTAAACCACTGACTTTTGGCAAGAAACTTGACACTTTCTTGTTCTGTGATCTTGCCCAAGTGGGATTTACATCTAGATGATGAGACTCACTGTGATTAAATAGAAACTGCTTAAAACATTTTAGAAATTTAAAATTTTGGTAAAATTTAAATTATTACCACAAGATAAGTTTTTGGATTGTATATTTTTTTTCTTTTACAGTGATGCAGCAGCATCTAACAAAAGCAGTAAAGATTTTAGTTTACTGAAGGACCCACCAGCAAGACCACATATTGAAGCTCCACCCACCATTCCCATTGTTCCATCCAATCAGATCAGCACAGTAACAAGAGTGACAGTTCCATCTGATGGTACTTGTGAAGAAGGAAGCAAACTCTGTATTATTCTGTGATGTGTTGAATATTGTCTGTGATGTTTTCAAAAAATTCATTTTAATTTCATTTGATTTTAAATTTTAAAAAAACTGTCTTAAAAGGTAGTTTGTTTATCCAAATGTATCAATTTTTTCCAGATTTGAACTCCTAGCTCGTAGGAAGTGCAGAATGCTTGAGTTGCGGTAGCAATACATGTAGTGTTGGCAATCAGTATTTGAGTTTTTGGTCAAATGTTTTGATGGGCTTAAATTTAAAAGTTTAAGGAAACTTGTTGGACACTCTGCACACGTGACCTGTAACAATTGTCATGTTCTTGTTAAACTTTTATAAGGGTCTATTAAAGAAAAGTTATTTTAATCTGTTTAGATAATCACAGGTTATTGGACAGCTCTTTAATCATGAAACTTACCTGTCTATTGTAATATTAAAATGACCTTTTGTACATTTAATTCAACAAAACATGCTATAAAGGACAAAGATCTGTTTTAAACTTTCATTTCCAATGAAATTTGAGAAATTCGAAGCTTTTTTTGACCTAATTATTGAAAATTAAAAGATGTGGAATACACTAACTTTTACGAATCTGGTAGTTTTTTCCCCAGACTTTTCAGTTTTTGGGGAAAAAATGACACAATTGCCAGGAAACTACTTTATAAGTAGTACATGTACAAGCAAAAACACTGTTATGTTTATATTATTGTTCTTTGTTCTTGCTTGTTTAGTTTGCCACATGATGTTGGCTCCCTCTACAGAGGCCACAGGAATGGGTAGTATATGTTTAACTATGACTATGAATACCTTGTGTGCCCTTTATCAACAGGTTTAGACACTTCAGATACATATTAGATTAGAAAGAGATATTTTCATGTGTAAACATATCTTATTTTCACTGTTTTATTTTTTGTTTGTTTCATGGTTATTTGTTTTGCGCAAAACTTTCTATAAAGTGAACATTAATATATAAAAAGTTAAATATCAGGTGTTCAACGGTTGTGTTGGGATGTTAGAGATTTTAAATATTTTATGTTAAGCTTGAAATGACAAATGTTTTATGTATGCATAAAAAATGAGGTTTTTGATAACCGGATGGAACCCCTGTTCTGGGATCTGGTAAAAAAATCTGTTACTGGAATCTTTTTGGCAGATAGAGTAAACTAATTCTTTAACATTGCTTAGTTAAGTACATGTATATTTGTTTACTGAGCAATAACAAGAGATAGCTCAAGAGGGAATTTGACTGGCATTCAGTTATACTGTAATTCACTGTAAATATAGTACGGTATGTTTGGATAGAAAAAAATCAGAAATTTAACCACCCAGAAAAGTTTGATTTCATAATACTTCGAAAAATTAATGCACATGAAAATAAATATGTTTACAATTTTTTACGTTTTCATTTATCATTTCATTTTTAATTTTCCGTCCGTTGTTTTTATTTGTTAATTAGTTCATATATGAGTAGATTTTGTATGTTATTTATATTATATTAATATATACCCAATAAGTGTTCAGATAATATTGTCTTACTGGTAGTGAAAATTTGTAAAAATATTGTGCTAGACTTATTTATTTAAATTCATCATGCAGTAATCATATGGCTTATTCCTGTTATTTTGAGTCAGTCATAAAAAATTACCATGACAAATACTACCGGTATATAGTGCTAGCTTCTTCTATAAATAGGATCTGGTCCGTAAGTCGAGATGGGGGATAAATTTGAAGGTTAAGGATGAGATTTACAGACAACACTTCCTTATTTAATCAATGAACTATTGAGATATACATGTATTGATTTATGCATGGTCCAGTAATTGCCATAGCTGTTTCATGCAAACTGAGTAATGCATGTGAGCATGTTAGGATAAATCTATTGATCATATGAAGAAGTTACAATCACCTTTTTTTCGTTGATACTACATCCAACATTGAACACTGTTTTCTCTAGATACCGTTAGTAACTTACCGTCATTATTTTGTTCAGAAAGGTTTTATTTGTTGAAGAGTTAAATAAATTTTGAAAACTTGAGCGTTTGGATAACTTGAGGTCATAATCAAAGTCCCATTTGATATCAGTTACAAAATGTTGTACTGTACAGTGAAATCTGTACCTAAAGACCACTCATGGTGAGCCAAGTTCATGTATATATATACATGTACACATACATGTAACAAATGACCTGTTCCTTGTGATGATATAGATTTTCATGGCATGAATATAACATTCAAACTTCTAGATACTGTAGCTGTTTATTTAGTGTTTACCAACATGTTTTATATATAATTCATTTGTAAATTTGTTAATGCTCAGTTTAATTTTTAACAATCAAGAAATACTGACTTCCTCGAAGTAGGATTTGCAAGACTTAAATATAGGTTCGAACCATTGAATGAAAGGTGTTGCGATTCATAATCAGCCAGTGCTTTAGACCATTGTGCCACCATGCCACCTGTTAGTTTTATTACATGAGATACATGTATATCAATTTGTATTTATTTTTATATCATTTGAGGGGGAGACTTTGTTCTCGACTGGACAGCCAGGCCTCATCCTTGTATAGGAATAATCAAAGGTCTGGATAATCTAAATAGGATGATGACAATGATGATGATATTGATTTATTATTTGTTAACATATTGTTATATTTTTGTAGAGTTATATTTATATTTGAGATGAAGACAATGACATACTGTAAATCAGGAAATTTTCGTATTTGTATTTTTTCGTGACAATGTGGAAAAATAAAATTTTCCTGAATATTCAATATTGATTTTTTTTCATTTGTATTTGCACTGACCAACCATTTGACCAAGTGGAGATTAAAATATGTGAATATCTTGAAATAACTTTACTTACGAAAATTTCTCAATTTATAGTATAGATTTTATGAGCCACCTCATCTATGAATATGTGTGAAAAATATGTCAGAAATAAAGAATATCTTGACTAAATGTATGTATATTATTGAAATATAAAAACATTTTTATTGTATGTAATTAACATGACACATAAAATAGTCCCATAATGATCGACCCACAACAGTATTTATATTAGGTTTTTTATTATTTAATAACCATGAAGTAGTTTTTTTCTTCTTTTTTCAATAGATTTTTACATATTTTAGATATATTTATTTATATATTTTTGTTTTTTTATTGATAAACATTTTGTATAGATGTTATATATTTATTGATAGTGTTCTAATGAAACCATATTTTAATAGTTTTTAGTATATAAAGTCCGTAACTAGGCAACGTTTTAAAGGTGATTTCCCAATTTTAGTGTCAGTGGTCATTGTTGCAATTATCATTGTTGTCACAGTATTTTATTGATTTTATTTGATTTCGTTTAATATATATTTAATTTTCTGTCATGCTAAAAATACTTCTTTATGATGGTAAAAATAAGAAATAACATTCCGTATGAGTGTAATTAATCAGTATTATATGAATAAGAATCGGGAATAACAAATTGAATGAACTGTGAAGCAATCTTTGTTGAATTTTCTGATCACTCATTCATAAACACCAATTGAATACACTCAAATAGAATGTTATTAGTTATTGTTACAATCATAAAAAATACTTCTAGCATGACAGAAAATAAAAATCATCGCTAAAATATTTTTCTGTATCCAAAATTGCAACAAATGAAATCAGTTGAACAGCTTTTTTTGACAAACTTATGAAAACTGATGGTTTTTTTTTTTTTTTTTTTTTTTTTTTTTTGACAATCTACACAACAACTTATGCTTGCACTATTCAGGAGACATACATGTATATTGAAATTTAAATAAATTACATGTATTTGTTATTTAGTGTTAGATAATCATAGTGTCAACTCATTCACATTTATGAGACAGATCATTCCCATGAGCAGTCTCTCCAAGAAAACTCCATGATTTTAAAAATGGACAACGAATACCCAGGTGATTGTCAATTATTTTCAGAATATCTGACTGGAAACTCACAATTTTTCTGAAATGCTTTTAAAAAATACAAGCATGGGTGAATTGATTTGATGTTTGAAAGGGCTGTAATAATTTAGTAAGTTCTGGGGAATGTTTACAGGGCAACTTATCTGGAAATGGTGCATAAAATCCTTGCATTTACATGTATGTATGACAGAAAGATAAATTTTACTGTTTTAATTTAGGCTAGAATGTGTTATATTGATTTCTGATCTGGTCCCGGGTTTAATAACCATTCCTCAAATACAATTTTTCTAAAAAAAAAAGTTCAATTTTCACCAGCCATTGAAATTGAATTTTGATTGAAAAAGCCATCATAAACATTTCTTTGAAAAAATTCTCAAATGTTAAAATTTCTTTAAAATTTTTTTCAAAAATTGAGATATAATTTTTCATGGATTATGGTTTAAAAGGAATTCTTACCTATTCATTCAAACTCTTAGTTTTTATCACTTAACCCAAAATATATTTCAGAATCATGTTGTGGGAGTCTTGGTGGTTAAATACAAGATTACACAAGAGAAATGAAACATGGTTGAAGTAGTCGTGGTGTTGTAATGCTGTATATAGTAAATATAAGAGTAATTTACAGCCAGACCTTATGGTCCTGATTTATAGCCTTGAAGTAGAGCATTTGCTTATCACCCCAAAAAACTGGATTTAATCCTTAGCCAGGTCACTTGGCGAGAAAGGGAATTATTTTTAAATGTTTTCTCTCTCCTGTTACATCCATAATGGATCATCAAATATTTTCAGACTTTTATTTTAATAAATCAAATATTTAAACAAAGAAGGGAAAAAAATCTTAAAAAAAAAAAAAAAAATGGTATTTGCAAAATCTCAAGAGTGAAAGAGAAAATCTTAATGTCTTGAATGGAGTTTGTCATTGTTCTGCTGGTATGTTTTGTTCCATAAAAGTTGAATTATTTCTGTTAAATTATATACACATGTACCTGTATAAATTGGTTTCCTTTAAAAAGAATGTTTTTATGAGGTAAACATTTACCTTATCCTTCCACACACACGAATTTAAACTTGAATTAAACTGCAAAATCTCTTTTTTTTTTCGTTTTTGAAAAACCGAGATTTCACAAAAATAGAGCATTGAACATTCTTGGTGAAGGAAGGCTTGTCAATCTGGGATCAGTATCATATCGTATAGTGGGTTATTTAAGCAGAGCTAAATTTTGGAGATTTTGACAAGAAAAAGTCTGTTGAAGGTTTTAAGATATTTATTTTGCTGATCTAAATCAACTCACTTATTTTATTGTCAATTTCAATACAGAAATTTTTACTGATTTGTATTTTGGTGATTTTAATACTATCACCAAAATATGCCAAAATTTGCACTCGCAAAAATAACCTGCTGTATGGTACTTTATAAAAATCTGGTTTAGAATGTTTTTCTTTACATGTTGTGAAATCCAATGACCAGTTTGTTAACTGACTGACCATATCATTTTTATTGTTATTAAATTTATTATTAATTTATATTGTTTTGTGTAATAATGTACATGTATGTTGATCAAAAATTAAATTGTTAATGAATAATTATTTAATGTTTAAAGTACAGAATAAATTAAAAATAATTTTTTAAAAAAGTCCTTGTTTTCTTAGCTCACCTGTCTAAAACTCAGAACTGTTTACGTCATGACCCAAGCCTACCAGGATATCAGTGTACACCTTAGTATATAGACTTATCAACATGGAGTTTCTCCCAATTTCTTTGGCAAAATGCAATCAAGAGTTCAGGATGTCCAAATCAGAAGGATGTTGGTTCATTTTAAGGCTAACCATGGCATAATTCATAACTACTCACACATTTGTTGTTTTTACCCGACAGAACTAGAGCAATGATATGCCACACAATCAAGTTTAGCCATTAGTCTTTCATCCTTCATGTTTTCACTTAAAGATTTTTAATATTGCACAAACGGTGGTTAATAAAGAGTAGAATGTTGTTTTATGCCCCTGTTAAAATTGTTTTACTAAATTAAGATGGTCAGTTCTGGGATAGAAGAGGAAACTGGAGTGCCCAGAGAAAACCAGACTTTCTGCAACATATCTGCCAAAAAATTATCACACTAGGATCTGCCTTAGAAGTACATGTACATGTATTTTAACCTAGACTGTGAGAGGTGCTATGATCCATTATCCATCAAGTTAGACAACTCTGCTTCGTTTTGTAACTATGCCCACCTTATAAAAACCCAATGATTTAATTCCCCCTAAATAACTTGTCTTTGCAGAAAAAAATTTATATATGCTTCTTGATAACTTTGCACCTTCACTTACCACCACAGTTAATCCTTGATAAAATGCCCTTGATAACTTTGCCCCCTCACTTATCACCACAGTAAAATCTGATTTTGACATCTCTCATCAGAGATATGGCGTTTTATGCAAGATTCTTTCACTTACAGCCAGGCAGTTGGTTCTTGTATGGCGGAGGAAACCAGAATGCCAAGAGAAAAACCATAAACCTTCAGCAAGCACAAACTGACAAATTTTGTCATACTAGGAATCTGTCTCAAGGGGGATTGAATCTAGGTTGTGAGAAAGACTGCGAGATCTGTAAATATGCACTTAACAACAAGGCAACTCCAACACCTTTTGTCATTAGAGGGACTGTTGTGGAACAGACTATGTTTCTTAACACTTGGGCATGAGAATATCTCTCTCTAGATTGTTTGATAGAGCCACCATGCTGTCATGACAGAGTTTTATTATTTTTGCTACATTAGATGCCCATGTTGCACCCAGCATATTGATTGTCTGTCATTCTCTGTCCAACAACCATGTCAATGTCTTTAGAACTTCACCACAAAGTGCCAGGATTCCAAGAAAGTTGGGACATCTTTTTTATCAGAGGGGGCAATGAAGCAGTCTTTTTATATATGGTATGATTTTACACACAGGCATGAAGAAATTTCCCTAAATGTCTACATAGGTAAAGAATTGGGTAGAGGTTGTGATACATGGTGTGATATTACACATGGGCATAAAGGAATTTCCTTAAATAGCTTCCCAGATAACTGTGCTGATATGCTGGAATTAACAAATTCAAAACAAGGTGTTTTTTTCTACAAACTAGGAGATATAATAAGTTAAAATGAGACATTTTTACAAACATTCTATTTTACAAATTTTGTGAAAAAATAGCAGTTTTACATAGAAAAAATTTTTCCTTTTATACTTTCACATATTCAATTATTACCGTAATGTATACATGTAAACATCCAAACATGCCTTAAAAGTACAATTCTGACATTTTATTTCAATAAACAACAAGAGCACCGCCGAGCGTAGCATTATACGCCCGTGTTATATTGATCGAGTAGTACTATTTACTAGTGTGGCAACACCTTTAGGGGTTTCGCAGGAAAGAATGGAACAATCTAGAGGATTTCTATCAGTAGAGCTCATCCACAAAACTTGCCACTCAAAAGTTTGACAATGACCTAACGGATAAGTGCCAAACCTACCAATAATTTGGTAAAGAATTGGTTACTTTAATATGGGTACGAATTCAAAACGGTACATTAAATTGTTTTTGGATGATAGCGCCGACTTTAAACAGTTATTGTGGATTTTATGTAAAAGATAGAAAAAATATAAAAATACCGTCTTTTCCGTCAGATCTTAAACATTTTTCGGTCAATGGACGACTTTTTCGTACAATGAACTGTTATTGAACAGGAGTGCGTTAAACGTAATTGTTTTTTTGAAAAATTCATTTTTTGCATGTTTGACCCCAAAATTAAGTATGATACCGATTTTTCCCAAAAATTTCACCAAGTTAGATAGCTAGATCGCATTAGACTTCATAACCTCTGAAATTTTTAGCAAAATCTATCGAGGAGTTTTCAAGGTCCCCAAGATGCAAATATATGCTGCTAAAAAGGAGAAAGTTGTCGCCTTTATCATTTCACATCCAGAGGATGTTCGGAATGAATTCGTCACTAATCCTCTAGATTGTTCCATTCTTTACTGAGAAGTATAAGTACAACTAGGATATATGTATGTAAAAATATATTGCTAAATGGATAGTGGTAGACTGCTATATAATTCATATTCATTTCCAGGAAGGAAGAAGTTTAAAATATAATGTTAGGTCATGGCAGTGTTTTCATGTGTTAAGCATTGCATGCAGGAAGATTTTAGGAAACAAATACATTTTTTGTCTGAAATGTTTTGAGAACCTTTTTTTTAACCAACCTGAAATAATTTATATCTATAAAGCTTAATTATAATTTGAACTGTTGTCGTGATCTGTGCAGTATGATAAAAAGGTGTTTTAAGTTAAAAAAGGGGCATAACTCCTACAAAAATAATCTGAAAAAGTTGTAATTCGAACTTGCACCAGATAATAACATCGTAAATGTGTATACCAAATTTCATTTGAATCCATAAATAGTTGTAGGCTCTGATGATCGGAAACCACATGGTCATACATACAAAAATTTCTAAGTTAAAAAAGGGGCATAACTCCTCCAAAAATAATCCGAAAAAGTTGTAATTCGAACTTGCACAAGGTATTACCATGGTTAAGCTGTATACCAAATTTCATTTGAATCCATAAATGTTTGTGGTCTCTATTGAACGGAATACAAATTGTTAATAGATGCCCGCCCGGACGCCCACCCGGACGGACAGCACCGTAACATAATACGTCCCGTCTGCGGCCGTCATATGACGGGCGTATAAAAATTACATGAAATTGTATGCCTGGCTATCTCTTCCTTGATAGCAAAGTATGGTAACCATAGTAACAATATAAAACTTAACAAACAAGAGTTCATTTTAAACACTAAAATAAAATTAACTTTTTTTGATAAACTACAGACCAAATTTTCATCTAGTAGACATTTTCAGACATCGGAATTAATTTGTCACTTGGTTTTTGATTTGGGAAAAGATCTGCCAGTATGTCAGATACTCATAATAATTATTTATGTGGAATTTTTATTCTAAATGGAAACAGAATATTTTTTGCCTGATGTTTATGGAAAAGCACTAAATAATTTTATTTTAATCTCCACATGAACATTAGTGACTCTTTTTAGTTTCAATGATATTCTCAGGAAAAACATGAATAAATATAATAAATATTGCTTATGCTATTGCATAATGATGGAATGTATAAGAAATGTTTCTATTGAGTTCAATCCTGAGGTTCTTTTTTTAAATTGAATTTATTCCTCAGCTAAAAGCATTGAATTTTTTCCTAAACCAAATGCAGGTTACAATCCAGCCTTAGTTTACATAAAGATGGATTGATGGATGACAATAAACCTTGTAATTATAACTTTGTTAATGATGGATTATTGGATTGCAAACTGGTTAAACTGTGCATCATGATAAAACTTGTAGTCTTAGCTCTCAAGATGGAGGCTTATTGGTGAAAACTCATTATCTTGTCCCCAGTGATGGTGGATTATTTGATTACAAACAGGTTTAACTGTGGATCAGGTTAAAACTTGTAATCTTAGTGCTCAAGGTCAAGGCTCATTGGATTACGAACTGGTTTAGTTGTCGAATCAGGAAAATCATTATCCTGGCTCCTGTGATGGTGGATTATTGGGATTACAAACTGGTTTAGCTGTGGGTCATGATAAAACCTGTAGTCTTGGTTCAGCTGGTGGAGGATTGTTCATTTGTTTTTCAAGGTCACTATACTCTTGAATTAAAGAATTCAATGATTCCAAACTCTCTGTAAAATTAGACACTTCCATACCATCAATATCTGTATAATGATGAATATGTGCCTGAAATAAATCAAAATATTATTACACAGGCAACATGTATTGTAAAACAAGTGGGTGTGCCACTCAAAATAACACAAATGCTATTATTAATGCTATTAAACACATATATAGCAAAATTTAAACTAGACTCGATTCTAGTGGGCCGGTTTGTGACTTTGCTCGCTAATGGTTGGATAGTTTTCTTAAGTTTTAAAGTTAAAAACTAGCCACCTCAAAAAAAGTGAAAGAATTTTGATGAGGTGCAAAACACTATGATTCTCTAAATCCAGTATATGATTAGACTTTTTTAGAATCCTTTCACTTCTCTCTTTCTCTGTATCTCACTCTAATAGGGAGTCTTGCTGGCTGAGGGATCAAACAAGCCTGCTTACTAATCTCTTTAAAATTTGCTTTACATTTTACTTGGGCGGGTCCTGGAATTGTAAATGTTAGTTTCAAATCTCTCCTAGGCAGCTTGTAGAGGGAGAGAACCTTGTCAGTTTCCCTTGCTGAAAACAGGTGTTTTTCATCTATCACTCTGGAATTGTGGAGGGTGAAAACATTTCAGTTTCCTTCCTGAAAAAAATGTGATTTTTGTTTGTCACTCTGGAATAGGAACTTGGTGGTAGAGTGATCAAGCACCTAGCTTCAAAATCTACTAAAAAGTTTTTTTTTTCAGTAACTCAGGTTTCCTCACCTATTCCAGAAATTGCTTCATCATACTTGTAAATGAATCTTGACTGGCATAACTTCCTCCTTACAAGTGAAAAAATTTTAACAAGAAATTAAAACTATTACTCCACTAAACTCATTCTGTAAAATACTTATACATGTACTTGCCTTCCTTTTATACAACTTGACAAATCTATCTTTGAGATCAGTAAATGTATTGTGAACACAAGTATTATTAGCTAGAGTTAACAATGAGTAAGGTTGTCCCACGGGAGGTACGGAACATAGACCAGTCTTCCATCCTTCCTGATTCCAATGTATAAACTTTAAGTTTGGCTTTAATCTACAATAAAAATAATAAATAATATAAATAAATAAATAAATAAATAAATAAATAAATAATAATAATATAAATAAAAGAAATAATAAGTACATCATAAAACAAGAATTCCACAGATTTAAATGTCTCATCTGGTTAATTTTTGATCAAGTAGAAAATACTTTACTTTAACATAAACTTTAACATTTTGACACGCTGCTGCCGCCTACGACCACACCAGAAAAGTAACATCTAAGTCTGGCCTTATGGTGAAGCCAGGCTCGACAATAAGTACATCATAATGATTTTGACTGTAACAGGAAACTGAAACTGCATAACAAAAAAGTTCCTAGGCTTCTCTCATTCTAGTTTTCATACTTCTTTGGTTTAGTGGAAGGGTCTCAATGGTCGAGTGATCTAAAGCGCTTACTTACCGATCACAGCGTTTCCCACCACCTTGGTTCCAATCCAACTAGGGCGAATCCCAGTGTGAGAAAGTTTGTGAGTTGGCTTGCCAAAGGTTGGTGGTTTTCTCTGGGCACTCCAGTTTCATCTACCATTCAAGAACTGACAAATCTTGATATAAGTGAAAGAATCTTGACTGGGGTGTTAAACACCATTACTCAACTCTATGGTTGAGTGATCAGAATTATCTCCCTTATCCATCAAACTCAAAATGAAAAGGGAAGGTATGGTTGTTCACTTTCCTCTGTTTAATGTCTGAAAAGTCTTTATTAATCATTATAGCAAAGTTGACTGTCATATTGGATATGAAAATTGTTTGATTATGTGACAAAATAAGGTGCACTTTTAAAACGAAATATAAACTGAAAGTTGTACTATCATAATTATGCATAAATAAAACTTTAAAAAGTCATTTGTTAGTTAGAGGTTATGATACACCAAGATATGAACCTGAAAGTCTAAGATTTGTACTAATGACCTTGACCTTTGACTTTTGAACTTAGCTACATAACTAAACAAGATGCATAAAAATTCATCAAAAAAAGGTAGTTGATATGAAGCTGGCACATTTATGATTACAGAAAGCTTATAAAAATGATATAAAATTTCATACACATCCAATGTTCCTATTATACTTACTTTTCAATATTTCTACGAACATCAGATATTTCTACATTTCCTCTGACCATCAAAGCACAGGCGAGATACAAACTATGTTTGGGGTCAGCTTTTATCAACTGGTGATCCTTCGAGAATGAATCAGAGAACATCTGGTCTAACCTAAAAAATTAAAAGTTACTAATTTAGGAGTTTCCATAAGCTCAGAAAGAAATGTAGCTTAAAAATTATTAATCCGGTGCCAACTGGGCCACTAAGTATGTGTATCAGGTAGACTAATTAGAATGTCACAATGTAATTTTGCCACATATAAGTAACACTAACACTATACATTTCATTCCATTTATGAAATTAGATAACCACACCCTTTCAGTCTGCCAGCTTTTGCTAAAAATTACCTCGATTACTTCTTGCAATCTTTTAAGTTTATTAAGATTAATTTTTTTTTTGTTTTTTTTTTTACATAATGTGATAAAAATTTTAATGAACAAAAATTGAAAGAAATTTCAGAGCTAAGTTTAATTGTTTACAAGTTAACATTCTAACAATCTACTTCAAACAAAAGCTTACCTTCTTGGAGGTAAATTCACATCAGTTAAAGAATACAGAGGACTCTGACTTGAAACAAGATAATGTAACTTTGGAAATGGCACCAAATTCATTGTAATTTCATTTAAATCTACATTTAGAGATCCTTCAAATCTGGCTGAACTAAAATATAAAAAAATCCTTTAAACAAGTTATAAAAATACAACATAAAACAATTACGAGCTACTAAAACTCTGCCAGTCTTCAAAATTTCAAAATTAAAAACTTTTTAATGGTACAATCTATTACATAGACAGCTAGCTGATAAATTTAAGTATGCATATGAAAATTAAGTCATTTCTCTTTCTCATATCTCATTTTCATCTACATGATTTAAAATCAGAAGATTGAAAACAGTGGAATATCCCTCCCCAAATAAACACATTGATTTCTCAGAAAAACTGATGCATGTATCGAATCTGAGAAACTAATCATACAATTTACATACCTGGTCATATTCAGCAGTAGATTGGCTACAATATTATTCATGCTATCAAACGGTTTTTCATCAGACGGTTTTGTTAATCCACCGTCTCCAGCGGTAATTTCACTTCCTGTTTTGACATTTCCACCCACACTACTATACACTCGTTTTCCAGTACGTGCTGAGGGCACTGCTTGACCTATCTTGTTCACAATATCAACCAAAGCCTGAAATAGCACATTTTCATAATGGTCTACTAATCAAAAATAACATTCTGTTTCAAAATATTTATACAATAAAGCTTCCCTTTATTGCCATTGATTTTCAGTAAGATTTTGTCATTACAAAGGGGTATGGTAAAGAAATAAGGAAGGTTTATGAAGAAAAACATTTTAAAATTTAACTTTTGGATGAGTCAACTGTGTGGCAAAGTTATCAAGCCATTATAACTATATTTTTGGTAAAAGTTTAATTTTTGTTGAACACAGATGCTTTATAATTTAAGTATATCTTAGGATAAGCTTGGGACATTCTGATTAATCAATGATTGGTTGGTGACTATGACAATCAACTACTGTATGTAATCACTCAAGAAAATAAAAAAAAAAAAAAAAACACCAAAAAACAACAACAAAACAACAACAACAACAACAACAAAAAAAAAAAAAAAAAAAAAAAACAAAAAAAAAAACAAAAAAAAAACAAAAAAACAAAAAAAAATACAACAAAAACAAAACAAAACAACCAAACAAGCGAAAAAAAATCTATCATTAAAGACCATGTTCTAATTTGTGTTTATGTGTGTAATTTTCACCCCAACATTTTTTACAAGACCAACAAAAATGCTAGTTTGTGATTCATAAATGTTAAAAATTCAAAATATTTGCCAACCAGACAATTTTCCGTTTTAACTTTTTTTCCTTAGAAATACTTTAGTAGCACTGGAAGAGGGATATACCAGAAGGCAGCAAGCCGGAAAGACTGTCTGCATGGAAACATCATTTAATACAGGTTGGCCCTCATGGCTGTTTGGATTCTGACACCATACAGTCAAGATACATAGCAAAACTATTTTTATTGGGAGGTTGAGCTTGCAATAGTTAATTTTGATATCATGTTTATGGAAAATATTGAAATTAACCTGATTTTCTATTGGAAGAACACAGTCAGCCTTTTCTGTCAATTCTCTCATAGCCAAAACACTGTTGTAAGGGGAGGTAATTACGTCATCTTCTGCTGATGGATAAACAGCTGTCACAAACCTAAAAAGAAAATAATTATTTTGTAAATAAAATGTCAAATAATTCTTACATAATGAAGAGGAAATGGTTTTAAAAGATTTACCTAAGTAAAATAGAGTAAAGTGCCATTGGGTAATGGTGTCGAGATTCTTCTCCTTATGAAGGCAGTCAGTTCAGAGATGGTGGCTTGGTTGGTTGGTTGTAATGTTGTTTAACATAACATCAGTGTTTATCAGTTATTCATACTTCCCTATTCACATTATCCTTGCATCAGATACACTGTCTGCTTAATGCCAAACACCAGATGAGGCAGCAGTAATCAATTTTTTAAAAATCAAATTTTAATGTTTTAAGTATGACCAAGCCATGAATCCAATCGCAAACTTCCCACTCTTGAGATGGATGTACTACTGAGCCACCAAGGTAGTCTTGGGGATGGTGAAGGAAAACGAAAAACCCAGGGGAAAAAACCCACTTACCATTAAAATGTGAACCAACAAACTTTTTCAGACTCAGAACTGTTTCAGTTGGATTCAAACCTAAACAATGAAAGAAATCGTGATCTGAAAGACCACGATGATACATTGGCTAATAGACCATAGAGTTCTAAATAAAATACAAATCGTTTAAATATTAAAATAACTGTAATATGGGCAAACCTTATAATGTCAAAGTCAGGATGATTAAAATTGATCAATTCTATCAAAATATTAGCTGACATACCTGTAAACATCAGGGTATTCTTCTTCAAGGAGATTAAGGATGTAGGTACCAACACCAGATCCAGTACCTGTAATAATAATAATAATAATAAATAATAATGATGATGATGATGATAATGATAACGATGATAATCATGCCAATAATAATAATAATGATGATGTCATTAATAATAATAAATTATGAAATATGTTTAATGATAGTTTTAACCTATCCATATGGTCTGCACCTCTCAACTGAAATTCCCAAATGTAAGAACTGTTCAAAACAAATGACATCAGAAGACAAAGATTCAACAAATACATCAAATAGTCAATACTGTTTAGTGATATCATGTATCAGTCACAGTGCTTTATACTGCCTGGGTTCAATCGAACAGATTGGATTAGATAATGGTGTTTTAGCCACAGTCAATATTCTTCTGCTTATATCAAATGGTCAGTTCCCATATGGTGGAGGAAACCAGAGTGCCTTGTCCCAATTTCACAATCATTCACTCAACTCAAATTGGGAAATATTTCAATGTCAATTTTAAAACACTGCACAGTTAAGATTGAATATCTAATGTTATATTTAAATTGTTTAGTGTAGATTTATCAAACAAAACAACATTGTTTCATAAAAATATTTTTTTAAATATTGTTCAAAGAAAAATTGGAATATCTGAGTTGAGTGTAAACTCAACTGAGTGATTGTGAAACTGGGGCCTGGAGAAAAAACTTACAATCTTTGTTAAGCAAACTGACAAACATTCTCACACTAGGTTCTGCCAGAGTGGGATTCAAACTTAGGTAGTGAGTGGCAGTGATCTATGTGCTTATAGACCAGACCATAAGGTCTAAGTTCTAATCCCCTTGTACAGTGTGAGAAAGTCTGTCAGCAGAAGGTCAGAGGTTAGAGATTTTCTCTTGGCACAAACCACTGCAGTAGCTCAGTTGGTTGAGTGCTCACTCCGTAAATGGGAGGCTGTAGCTCCGAACCCTGACCAGGTCTTACCCATGGCTTGAAAGTGGGTATTGACTGTTCTTTCGCCAAGCACTCAGCATTATGAAATGAAAGTCACAATTCATTTGCATGGGAACTTAAAATACAAAAAAAAAGGCAGGCATGGCACGATAAAGAACCCTGCTGTATAATGCCATCAGCACAACACACAGGCAAAATTTCTGCAATTTTGCCTATAGCTGGTGACGTATCAATATAACTGAAATATTCTTGACTAGGACTTTAAACATTACTCAACTCAACCCTCTTGCCACAAATTCCACCATTCTAAAACTGCATTGATATAAGTGAAAAATCTTGACTGGGTTGTATAAAACACAATCAGATCATATATTTTCCTTTATTATTATTATTTTTTTATTACTGCAAGCCAAGACAGGCCAATTTAAATTGCTCTCAGTTTCTTTTATATAAAATTAAATGAAAAGTTCTTTTTAAAAAATGTATCAAAACATAGCTACTGAAACTGAAGTACTGTTTGATATTGGTGCTTATCTATTGTCATTATGAAATCTTGAATATATATCATTCTATCGTATGATAAAACACTGTCTTCATGAGAAACATTATTGAATGATATAAGTTGCAAGTAATGAAATTAAAATGTTTATCTTAGCAACAGGCAGTTTTTAAAATGAAAAGGCACAGAAAGAGTAGCGACATTTTTTCAATAAAACCTAATGTTATACATCCCATCACACCTGACGATGATTCACTTATGCGCATGTGTATCGAAAGTTGAAGTTATTTTCACCTCCCGCGTAAACAAATTTTAATTTTGACGGCTACGATATAAATTTTGACACAAAATGAAAACTATGTAACAACACATATTTTTTAATATTTACTTCAATGAAAAATTTCGTAATTTTTATTTTTAATGTGTAAATGTCATAAAAGCATCGTCTGCGGTAGTAACAGCCGAATGGGTTCACTTCCGGGTAGTTAATCGAAAAACAAATGGCTACTCACGCGTTATCCACTGTGAGTCTTAGAAGCAAAATTGAGGAAGAACACTTGACATGTACGATTTGTTATGAACTGTTTAAACACCCAAAGGCATTACCGTGCTTACACACCTTTTGTTATGAATGTCTACGGGATTACATTTGTGGCAGAGGGTTTGAAGCACAGGGGAAGTTCCCCTGTCCCGTTTGCAGAGTGGAAATTATCATTCCAGAAATGGGCATTTCTGGATTTCAAGATAATTATACAATGTTGAGTCTGATCGACACAATAAACCGTTCTAGAACTGGACCTGCTGTTCCGCCAAGGCCTAAAATTACTCCAGATTTAACTCAAAACGACAACACGGAGAATAACAATACACCAAATATTGGTCCAGAGGGCGTTCAAACTCCGAGTGTACAGCCGCAATATCCTAACGCCCCACACTATCTGGGTGATCCATTATATCCAACAGTTCCTCCAGAAAGTAGAGAAACCCGACCACAAGAAGATGTGCCTTGTTCCAAAGGATTGTTGGTGCGGTTGGGACAATATGGACCCACATTAACTGATTTTCATAAACCTTATGGACTTGCGATTGGAAAAAATGGTGAATTTATAGTTTCAGACCTGGGTGGATCACGGATTTTAGTGTTTTCAAGTTCTGGTGAAGTATTGGCAAGATTTGGATGTGACTGTAAAATCAGTGGGATAACTGTCACACGAGAGAACAATGTCCTTGTTGCTGTCAATGTAGGATCTGAAATCATGCGGATATATAACTTTGATGGGAGAGTACTTGGAAAATATGGAGAGTATTATAAATATGAGAAACCAAGTGGTATTGCAATAAACTCAAAAGAACACATCGCTGTTACAAATTTGGAGAGCAATTCAGTATATGTGTTCACTGAGCAAAAGAAATTTTCATTTAAATTTGGATGGAAAGGGTCTGGAGACAACCATTTTAATTTTCCACAATTTTTAGCAATTAACAGTAAGGATAACATAGTTGTCTCAGACTCTGGTAACAACTGTGTCAAAGTCTTCACGTCCATGGGAAATTTCAAACGGAAATTTGGACATGAAGGTTCAGATCATGGACAGTTTATCTGCCCTATGGGCATTGCAACAGATTCAAAAAATAACATTGTTGTTGCCGACAGTGGGAATTACAGAGTTGAAATATTTTCTCCAAAAGGATTACACTTGAAATGTCTCATCAAGGACACAGATGAAATTGGTGAAGAAGTGAAACCGCTAAATGTTGCAGTGACACGTGACGATTATGTTGCAGTATTATTTCGGGGACATCAATTTGCTGAAGTGAGACTTTACCACTGGTCCCCTCCAGTATTTTAATTAAAAATAGTAAAGTCACTGATATGGGAATATTGTTGTACAAAAGTGCACTTATAAATTACAAATTGCAATACAATGTGCTTTCAAGTTATTTTATTTTTTAATGCACTTATTCCAATATTTTCAGGATATGCTGATTTTTATCCTGTTAATTATCCTGATTTAGAGAATAATTTATACTAATGAATAAATTGTTGTTAATTTAAATTTTGTATTTGTAACCTAGTAATTTATATATGTTTAAATCTGAATGCAATAATGTTTTGACTGATGCAAATTTATATCAAGATATAAATCATAAATTGACATATAAGGTATGGTTTTTTTTTTAATTTTTGTTGAGCCTGGCATGGCCATAAGGCGAGACTAAGGTGTTACTTTTCCGGTATCGTAGGCAGCGGCGTGTCAAAATGTGAAAGTTTATGTTAAAGTACTACTCTATCAAAAACTAACCAGGTGAGACATTTAAATCTGTGGAATTCTTGTTATGGTTCATTGTTAGTTGTTTGTTAAACCATTAACAATTTACACAATAATGATTCCTTGAAAATGTCTAAACTATGATACATTTTAAAATAAGGACTGGTAAAGTGCTTAATGTGTATTTTTTCCCATATTTTTATTCCTTACAGCTTTGTTCTCTGAATATAAATTTTTATTTTTTTCACCATGATAAGGGGTCCCAGTGGCAAATCTAAAGCACTGCACTTGTACATTATCACCGTGAAAGTGTTTATATCTGCTTAGGACTGAATCCTGCTCTGGGCAGATCCTGTATGAGAACGTATGTCAATTTGCTTGCTGAAGATTGGTGCTTTTCTCTTGCCATTTCAGTTTCCTGAAGTTTTTTTTATCTTTATCTTATATATCTTACTGATGTACAGATCATGATTTGCATAAGAAATAATTTTTCCAAATGTCCAAGTTTACTACATACATATTTTATTACATGCAAACAACTGAATGACACTTATTGCATTAAGCTAAATAAATTGAACTAAAAACAAGAAGCTACAATAAATCGAACTAAACAACAAGAAACTACAATAAAATTATCTAAACATCAAGAAGCTACAATAAATTGAACTAAACATCAAGAAGCTAAAATAAATTGAACTAAACAACAAGAAGCTACAATAATTGAACTAAACAAAAAGAAGCTACAATAAATTGAACTAAACAACAGGAAGCTAAAATAAATTGAACTAAACAACAAGAAGCTACAATAAATTGAACTAAACATCAAGAAGCTACAATAAATTGAACT
Source organism: Tegillarca granosa (assembly GCA_029721355.1). NCBI lineage: Eukaryota > Metazoa > Mollusca > Bivalvia > Arcoida > Arcidae > Tegillarca > Tegillarca granosa. The sequence goes on along the minus strand of CM056610.1, from coordinate 22,496,926 downwards.
AAACATCAAGAAGCTAAAATAAATTGAACTAATGAACAAGAAGCTACAATAATTGAACTAAACAAAAAGAAGCTACAATAAATTGAACTAAACAACAGGAAGCTAAAATAAATTGAATTAAAAAAGCAAGAAGCTATAATAAATTGAACTAAAAACAGAAAGTTACAATAAATTGAACTAAAAAAACAAGAAGGTATAATTAATTGAACTAAAAACAAGAAGCTACAATAAATTGAACAAAACAACAAAAAGCTACGACAAACTGAACTAAAAAATGAGAATGAGGATCTACAGCTTTCATATTCATTGTTTAAGTTTAAAAAATCTAAAATACGGCAAACTGGAGACCTGACTGAAAACACAAAAAATGTGTATTTAAATGAGGCCATCACTAATCATTTCATTGCTTTTCATGGTAAAATTTTATTTAGTTGCAGAGTTTAATGTGTAAAACTGAGTAAGATATTTCTGATGAAGGATTAGTTAGTTTGCTGCATGTCCTAATTGTTTTACATCCCAATGTAAACATAAATATTTTTAGCCTATACATTTTTTTCCCCGCCAAGCATGAACAGAATTTCAGAAATAAATCTCATGTGGTTTTTCCATCAGAAATTTTAAATGAGTAAAATATAAACCAATTTTGTTTCCTTTGGAACATATACATTGATGAAAACTGACCATCAGAATATTTTCCTGGGTGGGGTGAAGTAATGGTGAAAAAAAAAATGAACACTCAGTCACACTTAACCTAGAAGCAATTTTTTAAGTTTTTTTTCTGAAAATGTGTTAAAGTACAGAACAGCTTAAGTCATGTAATTTACACTCTGACAGAAGCACACATGCCAGCTTGAGCAACTGTAACAAATGCTAAAGATTGAGATGGACTAGATCTAAAAAGTGCACCTAAGCCAGACTGCTCTTTAGACAGTTCTTGTACTGGTAGGGTATAAAACTATTCCTGGCAATATGAAATGGAAGAAAAGATTAGCTCTCTGCCATCAATTACATCAAAAGAGGTCATTAGAAACTAATATTTATCCCACATATTCACAAATTCATGCTGAAAATGAGGAGGTTTACAGAACTTATCAATCTTAATGCAAAAGTTTATGTTTAGACTCAAAACACTTGACTGTCTCTCAACTCGGAGATGCATGTAGATCTGTTACAGAGTTGGCTCACTATTGGGATGAATGGATGGACTTACAGACAGACAGGGTCGATTAGTTTGTTGGTTGAATGTTGATTTATGTCACATCAGAACTTTTTCAGCTACATGTATTTGTAATGAAAATTTTTTCTATTAATCTTGAGGACAAATCTTTAACACAAGTTTATTTGGTGCATAAGTGTGCAAGTGTTTTTGATCTGCATCATACTATGTATTGTGAACTTATGGCACCCTTAAGAGTACTAGTACACTTACCCACAATGTCACAGGTAAATATCTCAGACCACCCAGTCCATTTTACTGGTATCAAGCCAACCAGTAAGAGCTTACAACGAGGAAGTACCTTTCTCACTTGTGGCTGACAGCGTTCTAACCCAGTGTCAAGTCACTAATGTCTTAACCACTTGTCAACCACAGCCAAAGAAAAGCAATGTGATTCCTTTATAACACCTTAACTTTGATTACAGGGGTATAATAAATTTTACCTGTGCAATACAACAGAATATGGGTAATGATATGCATGTACATGTAGTGTCCTGTCAGTGATTTGAATGGATATTTAGTGATGGTTGAGGAATCTGAAGTGTTTGGAGAAAACCATAAATATGCCACAAGCAGGCTGACAAAACTTTCTTACAATAGGATCTGACTGAGTGGAATTCCAACCTAGACTGTGGGAGGTACTGTAAGGGCATGCTTCATTCCACTCGGTTTCCAAGGTACCTAAACTTAGGATAGGCAATAAATGTAGAGACAAGAGTTGAGTTGAGTAATGGTGTTTAACGTCCCAGTCAAGAATATTTCACACATATCGAGAAGTCGCCAGCTATAGGTGAAAGTGCAGAAATTTTGCCTGTGCATTGCGCTGATGGCATTATACAGCAGGGTTCTTTATCTTGCCATGCCTGCCATGACACAGGACCTCATTTATTTTAAGTTCCTATCCGAAAGAACCGTGACTTTCATTTCGTAATGCAGAGTGCTTGGAGAAAGAACAGTCACTACCCACTTTCAAGTCTTCGGTCAGACCCGGCTGGGGTTCGAACAAGAGGTATCAAGTGGTGCTGTTAAAACATTTTGAGAGGAGTTTTAGCATCCAGTGATTCCTAAGCATATTCAGAATATCCTTGATTCATTGCCATCATACATTCAGTTGGTTTGGTGTTTTAAAGGTGGCAAAATTAGCAAGAGGCATTACATAGCAAAGTTTTATTGTACTCTTATGAAAAGTGATTGGATTGGATTGGATCCATCGTCTTTTATGTCCCTGTGAAGATTCTTGATCCAGGTAGTAACTTTTGGGATGGTTGAGAAAACTTGAGTGCCAAGTCGAAAACACTGACCTTTCAGCAAGCCAGCTGACAAATTTTCTCAGATTAAGATCTGCCCAAACAGAATTTGACCCTGAAAGTGAGAGGCACTGTGATCCTTAAGCAAGTACTTTAGACCAATCAGCCACTGAGGCCCCCCATTATGATAAGTGAGATGGCAAAGTTAGTGATAAGCATTATAACAAGTTTTTACTGTATAACATATTACCTCCTCCCATAGAATGTATAACAAAGAAACATTGTAAGCAGTCGCAGAACTCAGCAGCTCGGCGTACGGTATCGGACAACATCTCTCTGTATTGTGTACCATATACCTTATGTCCAACTGCCCTGCAAGATAAATGTTTTACCAATGCTAATTATAATACAGCCCAATACTGAAACTAGTTACATATTCACTCTTACTCCCTGGAATAACAATAACAAATATTGTTATCTATAAAACGCTCCAGAATATTTGTCCTTATTGTATAGCACATACTTATGTCTTTAAGTCAGTTAGAAAATAAAGAAAATGTGTAGCAGTTTAGTTTAACAGAAGGAATTAGCTGCATTTTATCTAATGCACCAGTCCTATACATTTGTATATGATTTATATAATGTTAAGTAAATTTGGGCCAGTATTGTATTTTAAGATATTGCGTAATTTACACATTTTCAGATAATGGTTATACTTATTCAAATGAGATTCATGTATACCAAAATTAAAATATTTGCAGACTATTTATTTTCATGCCTTGTTACACTCAAAAAAAAAAAAAAAAAAAAAACAAAAATTTCAAACTGCACAGAATATTTTATTGCGAATTTTTGACTACTAAGATTGCAAAATTGATATGTTAATTTTTTATCTAAATTACCAGAATTCGATGATATGCTAATTTATTGATTTAAATTACCAGTTATTTCCTGATCCTGAGACGTCTGTTATAAGTTGTCGAAAATCAAACACATCTTTTAAAGGTCCCTTCATTATATCACTGACAACCCCTTCCTCCATGTCAACAAGTACTGCCTAAAATCAAACATTTACAGGTCAAAGGTTCGGGTCATCATATACATACCTTTTTCTAAAAGAATTTGTCAAAGCTTTAAGTGCAGTCATTTTTTTCCAAAAAGGGTGTTCAGAAACAACAATTGCAGGAGAAGCTTAAGAGACTGATACAAGAGTCAATCACCAAGGCAATTTTTTGTCAATGTCTGGGTTGAAGACCACTTCTCAAGTTATGGCAAAAGGGAGGCTACTCTAGGTAATTAATGTTCATTTCCGGCAAGAATAAGATTTTTTAGTTAAGTTATGGTGTTTTACGCCCCAGTCAGGAATATTTTACTTATATTAAGGTAGTCAGTAATGGGATAATGAAGAAAACTGGAGTACCCAGAGAAAACCACTGACCTTCAACAATATAACTGACACACTTTCTTACACTAGGAACAGTCCATTCTGGATGGGAACCTAGTTGGTGAGAGGCACTGGGATCTGTAAGTGTAAATGACCCTTTTGTCATTTAGGCCTCTTAAGATTTTTGAGAAAAAGTGACTAACTTTTGGTCACCATAGCAATATCATTAGGGATCTGAATTAAAATTATCTGTAGACTTTGATAAGCTTCTGTATTGTTCATCCTTTGGCATGAACTTGAGTACAAATTGCAAAATCTGTTTACTGAACTGATGAAAAACAGGTTGTTAATGCAATTTTATGACACAGAAAGAAGAGTGGACAGCCAGCAGTAAAACAATATATCCCATTTTTGGGTAGAGCTTACTAGGCAGGTGCATAAAAAAGACACCAATACTACCAATACTTGGTCTCGCTGGTAGTTCTGCATGGAACAAAAATATGCTTTTTGCTTCGAAATGACCACATGCAAACATGCTTAAGTTTGAACAGTTCTTACCCTAGCTTTAAGAGACCTGACTTTTCCTTTGCCACTCCCCACAGGAATGTCTGCAGGGTCGTCATATCGTGAATCAACATTACGGAAAAAACTGCTCAATGGTTCATCATAAATTCCACTCTGAAAATGTAAAAAACATTAAAGCAAAATAAACAATACATTGTCAGCAAAGTTCTATCTCTTTTCTTCTTTAAACAGCAAGATGCTGATTTCTGAAATAACAACATGAAACCAAACTAATAGATCTTTTTTACCTGAACAAGCCTAATTCCTTGCAACATTTGTTCAGTCAGATTTAAGCATAATAATGTAGCCTGGCAATAAACTCGATAAAAACATATAAAAATCAATTTGTTTTGAGATTTAATACATTTCGTACAATTCTTATTATATTATCAGATCTCTACTGAATACCACTTGGTATCCACTTGTTAACTACATCACAATCCACTATTCACAGGTGTTGGTTTTACTGCATTTTTTGTAAAAATCAATTCAGAAGAAATAGATAACAGAACTTCAAAATACTGTGGTGATTAATTACTGTATAAGTATTTATATTAGCATGTATTAGTGTGTATTAATATCTGAGCTGTCACTGTTTCCCCTCAAACAGGTGAGCTTAAATTAATGTTGAAGTATATTAATATTGGTAGAAATTAATTTAACGCCAAAAGCACCAATATTAATACAAAACCAAAATAGATACTTATACAGTATTTGGCAATAGTATTGAGGGATATTATAAGCAGGTTTACTGTATTACAAATCAAGAGTTAAGAACTCTCTATTTCATACAATAGATGGTGCATGTGATTTATTCTTTTTCTCCTATACTTATTGTGCAAATTACAGGATTTTTTTCTAGTTTTATCAATCAAAATACATGTACTTGTGACTGAGAGAAATAAGCCTGTTGCTTCTTATAAATGAATTATGTCATAAGCTCACATGATCTTTGGTCAGATGAGCTAAAACAATTTTTTTTCCTTTAATTTTGTTAATCGAGATATATGTGACTCAGAGAAATAAGCCTATTTTTTGTTATAAATGAACTAAGCTATAAGCTCATGTGACCTTTGGACAGGTGCAAAATCTACTTATTACCTTATTAACTGTAGCATGCTCTCTCAAAGCTAAATCCCAGAATCTACAACCTATCTGGTTTCCACACTGTCCAACTACAAAGTATAATTGTATAAAATATGTATATCAGCACATCTAACTAATGATTATGGTGGGATTGACAGCAAAGCTGCTTTAAAGGTTGGTTAAATTTTGTATAATGTTGTGTTAGCCATTTTTAACTATTATTTCACCAATATTAAGATAATTTTTAAGAATTTATCTGAATCAGTAATTTTTCTGAATTTTTTGAAAAAGTTGTTACAACAATCCATGACTCTTTATTTAGTTCCAAATTAACGAAGCTATTTTGCTTTAAGCAGTGTAAATTTATTCAATCTCATAAAAATATGCATTAAACTTGAAGAAATACCACTTAGACAAAGCAGGTACCATGTTAGCATTTATAGACATAAACTTTAAATTAATAAAAAAAAATAAGGTTAAGAGTTTTTAGAAAAATACATGTACTGCAGATATTGGAAAAAATGTTCATTTAAGGGGGGGGGGGGGAGGGGGGGGGGGGGGGTAGGGAATAGAGATCAATTTCAACTATGTTGAACAAAAATCCCCTAAATGTGGACCAGCCATTTACTGTCAACATACTAATTTTGGCATGTACATATTTTAGCACAGTTTACATTCTTGACTAATCCGCATAGATTTAAATCAGCACAAAACAACTTTTGAGACACAGACTATAAATCAAACATATTTTAGTAATGTACTGTATTTAAATTAGCACCACTGTCCTAACACGAAAATTGCCAAAATTAATACACTGCTAAGACTAGTACATTTACAGTAATCTTGGTTCTCATGGGTTCCAAATTAGCTTTGAAAAGTTCAATTTTTTGATCACCAGAACTCAAGGTTCAGTTTATCAGTACTTATAGGTCAGTTTCCACAAGTGCTACCATATTTCAGCTCTTAGTTTAGCTTAGTTTTCAGTACGTGCTCAGTTTTAACAGGTTCCACTGTAGTTCAATTTAGACCAGGTTTTAACTAAATTCTGGGTTTGGTTTTCACAAGCCCATAAAAATTTACTTGTCAGATGGACCAGTAACCAAAACATTTTACCTTAAATTGTTGTGTGTAAGGTTCCAGTTCTCGGACCTGTGTAACCTTATTATTCTGAATATTGATCCTACCTTGAACAACAACTGACTGTGTCATATTCTAAATCTTTAAACATATGCTGTAGGTGGGAGTCATTACTCTATCTTTGGACGTCATTACTAAATCTCTCATATTCTTGAAAAATCTTCAATGAAACATTTTTTTTATGATTACATTCTGCTTCTCAATAATTTGCTAAAAATAAGAAAATAGATCCAAGTTACATGAAAAATAATTTCTTCTTCAATTTTTACCTTTAAATATTTCACAAAAGATATACTAGAAAATTAAAATCGGAAATCTGACTTGACATAGAAAAGACAAATAACACACCAGGAAAAATATTTTTGACTAAATCCAATAGATATGACATTAAAAATGATACATGGATTTCCAGCTGTGTTATAATAGGTGTGAATGGAGTGGAGTAATGGTGATTTATGCCCCAGGCAAGATTCTTTCACATATTTCAAAGCGGTCAGTAGTGGGATGGTGGAGGAAACTGGAGTGCCTGGATAAAACCACCAATCTTTGGAACTGACAAACTTTCTCACACTAGGATCTGACCTGAGTGGTATTCAAACCAAGGCAGTGAGAGGTGCTGTGATCCTTAAGCGCGCGCTTTAGACCCCTGGGACACAGAGACACCTTATACTAAGTATGTTGTGATAAATAAAAGAAACCTTACAGTCCACTGAACTTGACTTTCATTTATTCATGTGGATTTTTTCATATAGACCCGGATTGTGAATAAGTGTACAACATAGAAATTTGGTAATTTTCAACATTTTAGATGCTTATTCCTGCATTGTAGAGGTTGAATAATCTTTAGTTCAACTGATGAAGATACAGATGCAAGGTCCAGTTTTACAATCATAACTTATACTTATATGGGCCACCAAGTTTTTAAGGTTTCTGAACATATAAACAAACTTATATGAACATCACCACATGCCTCCACAGTTTCCAAAATGGAAAATCTTGCTATCAATTCAAAATTTGCGAAATATTAACGTATTTTAGATTAATATAAAATATTATAAATTTTATGAGGTTAATGTTTGTGTTTTACCACATTTGACATTTAGTAAATAAACCATACCTGAATATCACAGGTAGGTTCGTTGCCATGCTAGTTGATAGTGTCATGCCGGTGAATTTAAATTTACAAGTTGCTCCCTAAAGCAGGATTCTGACTGAAAGTTTACAAAATTATTATCGTTTTTTTATGGGCAAAAATCAAAATATATACGAGTACCTGTAATGTTTTGTGTACAAACAGACAAGGGACAATGATAACCGGATAGGATACTTGTTGTAAACTACATAATAAAAGTTTAAGGGGAAAACGAAACGGAAACTAATATTTACGGATTTGTAATATTTATCGATTTTTTCATTAATAATTGTTTAGTGATTAAATAATAACTATAGAATATTGTATTTTATTTCAAAATTGTATATGTTTTTCATTATGACTTATTGTCCCTTTGTATAAGCATTCCGGATAACTAAAATTGACACAACGTTCTGTTCCCATTTGAATTTATTATTTTGACACAGCTTCCTCCTGAACACGCTAAATATATTTTCTGTATGTTTAAACATGCAACTATTCGTTCACCAAAGAAATCACAACCGCACATCTAGTCTCAAAATACTAAAGTATCAAATAACTTAAATAAAATAATGGAGGTAAAATTTGTAGCAAGCTAATTAAATTTGGTAATTATTGAAGTGAAAACGCCTTTCAAAAAAGACCATTCTAACTCGGTCAGCAATATTTTTTAACATTTCTGAACTTTTATCATCTATGCAAAACACAGGTTCCTAGAATAATGGACCGGGTCTGTTTCATGATTACCAAATCAGTCCTCATTCCTTGCGTTTGTGTTGTGTCTTATTATTTTATTTTATTTTAATTTTTTTTCATTTCATTTCATTTCACTTCACTTCACTTCACTTCACTTCACTTCATTTCATTTCATTTTTGTAACCAATGGCTATTCATTAGGGATTTAATGACAGATGAGAGGACTCAAATAGGCCGATCTGATCTGAAACATCCCGGCTTTTTTTTTACGTATATCAAGTTCGATCGATTTTTGTAGACGTGTACATTTGTCGCACCACTCTTGATTCTCCTAATTCATAAATATTAAATTTAAGCAAATATCATTTTAAATATGTTTGACTTTGGTAAGTTTGAGTAGAGTGGAGTAATGGTGTTTTGTATGAGGCGCCGTTTCTATATTTATTCAGTATTTTAACATATGCATAAATCGATTTTTGGATATCCATAAATCGATTTTTGCATATGCAAAAATAGTCGGTAATTTTGCATATGTAAAAATCGAATTATGGATATCCAAAAATCGATTTATGGATATCCAAAAATCGGTTTATGCATATGTAAAAATATTTGGCATTTTTGCATATGCAAAAATCGATTTATGGATATCCAAAAATAAATTTGTGAAATTTGAAAATACTGAGTTCTCCCCAATTATCAATCCCGAAGTAAATATTTCCCGGTATATTGTGAGAGTAATATTTTTCTCTTGTAAATAATAAAAATCGTTAATTTTCTTTATGGTTAATAAATGCACTTTCAAAATTAGTGAAAAAATGTAAGCCTACGCATTTTTAAAAACTAAAGTGTTTATTACATTACCATTAATTACATTACCACGCGACGCTTCGCGTTACAAAATCCAACATGGCTGCTAGAAATAATAAACGGAAGGAATGAATATCAGAGGAGTATATCAAACGCATTGAGGTGTTTGGAAATTGATGATCGACATGTTGACGACAAAGCTGTCGATATCATATCAGATATTGAGTCAGTTGCCATGTTACAAACCGACGTAATAATAAACACGAAGTAGACCCGCACTAAATAGTTGGGGAGAAATCATTTCACACTCGCGATTTATGGATATGTTAAAATCGATTTTTACATATGCAAAAATACCGACTATTTTTGCATATGCAAAAATCGATTTATGGATATCCAAAAATCGATTTATGCATATGTAAAAATGTATTTTTGCATATGCAAAAATAGCCAGCATTTTAAGATATGTAAAAATGTATTTATGCATATGCAAAAATCGATTTATGGATATCCATAAATCGAATTTTACATATGCAAAATTATTTTTTGATATCTTAAAATAATTTTACATATGTTAAATTCGATTTATGGATATCCATAAATGAATTATGCATATGCTAAAATAGTGAATAAATATAGAAACGGCGCCTCATAGTTTTGCGCTCCAGTCAAGATTCTTTTCCTTATTTCGAGGCGGTCAGTTCTGGGATGGTGGGGAAACCAGAGAAAACCATCGACCTTCGGCAAGCGAACTGACAAACTTTCTGAAACTAGGATCTGTCCTGAGTGGGCCATGATTCGAACCCAGGCGGTGAGAGGCACTGTGATCTGTAAACGCGCGCTTTAGACCACTTAGCCACCGAGGCACCTCGGTAAGTTTGAGATGACATGTCAACTGCCGGACCCAAAGGACGCCTAAATTATAATACAACTTTAAGCATACCGGCATCGATTGATGAATCCTGTAAAAAAATATGGTCTACATTTGAATATTATAGAAGAAATCGATTTATAATAATAATAATAATAATAATAATAATACTATGATAAACCTCTTTGAAAAATTTCGGTCGAGCGTGGCAGTTCTGTCGCACCAACGCTTTAGTCGAAATTTCTCTTCGTTAATTTGTTAAATATATATATATATATATATATATATATATATATATATATATATATATATATATATATATATATATATATATATATATATATATATATATTTTGAATTATTACAAAATATCACGCGAAAGAAGAAATAATGCAAAGGTTCAGACAGGGCATTGAATTCGGAATCCGATCCGTGATTGCTAGCCTCGGTTTCACAATCATTGCTTAGCTAAGATTTTCCTTAACCTAAAATTAGCAAATTTTGGCGATCTGATTTGTTTACAAATGAACAGTTTTGACAAAACTACGAGCAGATGTTGTAAGTGAACTGATCTCCAAAATGGCACGAATATCTTAACATTTAACAAAATTATCGAGATTGTAAATTTTGCCAGATTTAGGTCAAGTAAAATCTTAGTTAAGAAATTATCGTAAAACCGGTCTCTGTAGGGATGTTCCTATACTGTTCACAGATTTCTCATCCTCTGATGGGAATGTGGGAATCATGATATGATCCGAACTAATTTGAAGGCATGTTTCTATACTATTCACAAACTACTGATCCTCTGATTTGAGAATGTGAGTATTAAATCGAATATGATCCAATCAATGCTTAAGACATGTTTCCATAATTTTCCAAGACCGCTTATATCCTTGTGGGAGGATGTTGGTTGAATGAAACTCGATCTATAGGTATATTTCTATACTTTTCACTGACTAAAATTTTACTAATAAATGAGAGGACGAGAGCGTTGAATCTAAGTCTGTATGACATGTTTGTTTACTCTTTTGCTAAACGTCTCCACAGAACTATTTTCTGCTATCTGGATGTAAGATCGAACCCGAACTGATCCAAAGGTATATTCTATACTATTCCTCGGATTAATGTCTCTACAGAACTTGTAGTGACATGACGTTCCGGATTTGAATGAAACTATATCTAATATTGAAGCAATTTTCTGAACAGTTCTTACATTTAATAGTTTGGAAGGGGGTTGCGGTGACCGAGTAGATGAAGGGTTAGTCTTCAAACCAAAGGCATCCAGTCGCTGTGGGTTTAACCCCGATCGACCGCAGGAAACCTTCTGGTTTTTCTATTCTTAGACCTTTACTGGTTGGCCATATTACAATTATAATGAATGGACTTAGTGGTCTGCGATGTTTATCTGTGACATTGCGGATGAGTGGAGTGGGATGGAGTAATGGTGTTTAACGCCCCAGTTAAGATTCTTTCACTTATTTCGAGGCGGTCAGTTCTGGGATGGTGGAGGAAACTGGAGTGCCCGGAGGAAAACCACCGACCTTCGACAAGCGAACTGACAAACTTTCCAACACTAGGATCTATCCCGAGTGTGATTCGAACCCAGACGGTGAGAGGCGCCGTGATCCGTAAGCGCGCGATTTAGACCACTCGGCCACCAAGGACATTGCGGATGAGTCACGGTACTCTAATGGTTACCATAAGCCCATACTATAAGTACAATGCAGTTCAGAAACACTTGCACATCACGCATCACATAAACATGTGTTTAAATTAATTCTTGAGACAAATTCTCTCGTCACGGATAGCTGAAAAATCGCTGAGATGATGTAAAACAACTTTTATCCAACCAACCATAGTCTCTACGTTGTTGTTATTGTAATGTTGTTTAACGTTGCATAAGTATTTTTTCAGCTTTTGCCACAAGAGGTTATTAATCTCTAAGGACTAATCTAAGAACAAGTGCATGTATGCGTGAGATGTACGAGTATGTTTTATGGTCTGTCGTGTACTAGCGCACACTTAAGTGACTTTTAGGTAAGGTGCTAGCTCACTTGAGTTAATATACCACAGACAAGCATACCACTCCCCCAACCCCTTATCCTGTAACCGGAAGAACTAGTCGATAGTTTGTCCTTTTAATTCCGACTGCCATGCGAGGATGCAATATCAAAAATTTTAAAGTCTTATACATGACCCGACCGAGGTTTGAACCCAAGACCTCCTGGTCTTGAGGCCATAGTTTGTAAAGTTACCAAGTTTAATAAATATGACCACGCATAAATGTGAAATGAATACATTATAATATGTAAAATTTGAGCTGATCGAAGTGGTTAAAACTTGTCAAACAATTACAACTGATTTATACCCAAGACAATTGATAAATAATTTAATATATATAAAACTTTATTTATCAGATATATACGCCTTTCCTCCAGACAATTGGAACGAGAGTCATATTATAAAAATCCATTAAACCTTTATTCAAACAACCGTTAACGATATCTTCAATGACTTAGGCAAGACACTTGATTCTAAATGTAAATATTTACTTAAGGCCAAATACATTTCGTGTCCAAATCTCATCAAAAGTTTTTCTTTTCATTTTGGGACTTGGTCTTCCATAAAATAAGGGATATATTTAGTATAGAATTGCCAAAAATTTATCTTGGAATATTAAAACCGTTACCATGTCAACCGGAAAAGGAACAAAACCAGCTAAAAAGGTAAATATTTTAATTTAATTTAATTGAATTTCAATTAAATAATTTTTACGTAATAAGTTTTAAGTGTGGTTTGCAGGGAATACCGAACTGTTTATCAACTGGGATGTTGCCTGGTTTGTGAATTTTGAAAAAAAAAACGTTTCCATAGCAACCATTCAACTTTTTTTCTTATCAATGGAAATAAGAGTATCTTAGTATGTTAAGAAAAACTAAATCAGAAAGAGTTTCTTGTGTTCCTATCAAATTATTGTGAGCTAATTTTTTGAAAATCTAACATCCATTTTTAAAGTACATGTATTTTATTTTTATTGTTTCATAAATCATGATTAAAATATTTTTAATTCCAACCTTTTGCTTCATTAATACTATTACTTACAGAAATTAATGTATCTCAAGGACTTAAAGGTTCCAAATCATTATTCATAATACAAAATCGTAAGATAATTTTTTCAAGTTGGTTTTTCTAGGTACTCCGGTATTCTCTGCCTTATTTGCTAAGACGTAAAACAATTCCGTCACAACAACGCAGTGATTTGTTTGAAAAAAATGTCCATGAAGTAATTAGATAAAATGGTTACGTTTTTTAGGGGGGGACCTCGGTGGCCTAGTAGTCTAAATCGCTCGCTTACCGACCATTTCTTCTGTCTTCATCTAAGAAGGTATCACACAGACAGATCCTATGTAAATAATTTGTCAATTCGTTTGCCAAAAGGTTGTTGTTTTTCTGTGACAAATCTTTTTTACTCCATTATCTCAGACGTACATGATATAAGTGAAAAGATCAAAACACCAAGAATACTCTCTCTCTCTCTCTCTCTCTCTCTCTCTCTCTCTCTCTCTCTCTCTCTCTCTCTTGAATGGGGCGCAAAACTCTAATGGTTTTGTCCGATTTAACTACATGTATATGATAAATACGATTTTTTATTTTCGACTACTAGACATATATTGGACGTAGTAAGTTTCTTTGGCAATTGTGAAAAACATATGCTACATAACAAATTTAGAGGTGGTATAGCCTTTGTGTATTGAGTAGATATAATTGAATGACTTTCTGTTCCGTATTTTTAGTCTTGCGAACAAACACTTGCTTAAAACCCAAATTACACAAATCGGAATATAATCCGTGACAAATTTGTTCGGTTGTTCATATTGGTTTCGGTGATATATCACCGATGGTTTTTATTTAGATCATTTATTGTATTTTGTTTACATCAATTTAATGTTTTATTAATACTTATGTATCTTTTACATTCTCTATCCGCAAAAAGCTGAATGCTAATGTAGATTTATACAATAATTCACTCTTACTTACTATATTTAGAGCATATACTCACGTAAGCAAAGTATGTGTCAAAATGTTGCATTTTAACAAAGTATTTTTTTAAACAAAAAACCTTTCAAGTTTATGTGAGTGCTTAATAGACCTTTGTAGATGGGGGTCAATATTTTGAGAACCAGTTATGTTTTGATCTCTCTCTCTCTCTCTCTCTCTCTCTCTCTCTCTCTCTCTCTCTCTCTCTCTCTCTCTCTCTCTCTCTCTCTGTTTTAACATTGATTTGAAATGTTTCATGTTCTTAGTTGTCTTGCTCGGCCGTTTTATCAATGTCTTGCATTGTTTCGTGTCCTTAGTTGTCTTGCTCGGCTGTTTTATCAATGTCTTGCATTGTTTCGTGTCCCTAGTTGTCTTGCTCGGCCGTTTTATCATTGGCTTGCATTGTTTCGTGTTGTTAGTTGTCTTTCTCGGCTTTTTATCATTGATTTGAACTGTTTCTTGTTCTTAATTGTCTAGCTCGACTGTTTTATCATTGGCTTGCATTATTTCGTGTTCTTAGTTTTCTTGCTCGGCAATGTAAGGGTTATGTCCATTTAATACTGTAACACGCGCTTCTAGAATAAAGGGATGACTGTCAATGTGTTGCATCGTGATTAATCTGCTGACAGCCACTGGTAGATATTACAAAATACTACTGACTAAATGAATATCTCCAATCAAATCAGAGATGATTAAAGTTACTAACTATATTGAAAATCAATCTACCTAGAGATGTTAAAGGTTTGGACCATGTGGTGGCGCGTTCTATTTGAGACTTCTTCTGTCTTTCATTTGATGATTTGATTTTAATTGATTTAATGGGGTTTTATGTCCCAGTCAAGACTATATTTAACTTATATCGAGACGTCATCGGCTATAGGTGAAGTGACG
The DNA here is from genome assembly GCA_029721355.1 of Tegillarca granosa. NCBI lineage: Eukaryota > Metazoa > Mollusca > Bivalvia > Arcoida > Arcidae > Tegillarca > Tegillarca granosa. The sequence goes on along the minus strand of CM056610.1, from coordinate 22,481,857 downwards.
AAATTTTTGACCTTTGCATTGCGCTTAGGGCAATGAATAGTTAGGGTTCTATTACGTGCCACGCCTGCTATGACACGGGCGTCGGTTTTTAAGGTCCTCGAAGGACCCTGTGACTTTCATTTCTAAATGTCGAGTGCTTGGCGAAAGAACAGTCGTTACCAGTTTTCAAGTCTTGGTCGGACCCGTCCGGGGTTCGAAACCTAAACCTCCCACATATGAAGCGAACATTCTACCAACAGAGCTACGTTGTGGTCTTTAATCATTTGATGAAGATATGTTTTCAAAGTGTCTCATAAGCCAAATGTTGTTTTTATGTATTTTAAGTTTAATTAAATTTTATATTTATTGTATTTCATGGACTTTAAATCTCCTTTGAATATTTATTTGTTTTTACTCAGTAACATTAATGATCTGTAATCCGCACTTTATCCAAAACCAATCAATGACCCAGCTTAATTGCAAAAATATTGTTAAATAATTTACCAAGTTGAAACAGTGGATAAAACATTACATTTAAATTTAGAAATAATTCCCCCACGCTAAAACATAATAAAAACTTTGTGTACTTTGTCTCAAGTTAAGTGGTTTCAAGTGGTTTTTACATGAATAAGCATGACATATCAGAAAAATAGAGGTGAAGTTTCATAAAAAATACTTTAATCAATACAAAAGTGTTTTTGTGCTGTTTACCTGACTAAAATAATTTTACCTGTGCTAAAAAACAAATGGGCATCTTGATTGCTAAGTGGTCTTGACCACCTGTTTACAACTCTGTTTCAACTGTAAAACGCTGAAACAGTAGGTTTGAATTCGACTGGGGCGGGGTGGGGTGGGGGGGATCCTAGTGTAAGAGTGTTTTGTCGGTCCCCTTACTGCATATCGGTAGATTGTTTTTAGTTCCCATTACCATGCAAACAGTTTAATGTAAATGAAATATTCCGAAGTTGATGGATCATTTTTATTTATTTATTTATTTGTTTGTTTGTTTGTTTGTTAATTTTGCTCTGTAATCAAGATTGCATTGACTTCTGTCAAGTTCAAGTTTTTTATTCAAAGATTATATAAAAAATCCCAGCTGACCATTTTATTAAAAATATGGTTTGGAAAAAAACCCGGCTAATCAATAAATACAGAAAAAGAATTTGTATTATTTTTCAAGTCCGATGGTATTTACTTGCTGTATTTAACCTTGTAAATCTTAAATTGACATTTCTATATAAAAAATCTTTTTCTCGAACGATTTTTAACCTATTTGACACTTTCTTTTACTTACATATTGATCTTAAAGATAGTGTTTACATTGAACTAAGTAGTATGCGTGTGAAGTTCCAACAATTTGACCTGTTTGTCTGACCTTTCCGTTTAAATATTAATTGGGGCGAGTTGATTATTTGAATAGGTGATTTAACAATCTAACAACGATTTTCCTCAATACAAAGAAGTGCCGTGTGGTATTTTAAATATCTGTTTACATCGAGATGTTCAAATGTAACATGTGACAACTAATTTTGAAATGTCACATTTCATTAAAAATTGATTTTTTGTTATATTCAATTTGTAATCTCCAAATCATAAGATGACCGAAATCAATTTAAATATTCAAATTAAAAGGTCAAATATCAGGTGCAACTTGCAGTAACACCTTGTGATCTCTAAATAATCTGGTTCTATATAATGATATGTATATTAATTTTTTTTTTAATTTACAAACCTATGTTTAATATTGTTGGTGTATGGGATTTTTTACACAAAAACCTTGGTCTATGGTTTTAATTACACTTCACTGACCTGGTGACACCTTAGCAAGTAATTTTTGGCTTGGAATTTTATTTTTCAGGTAAGATTTTTTTCAATAACTTTCTCTATAAAATCACAATATTTTTATACAGTAGTGATATCCAGTTCGATTATTAAGGCGTTTCTACTTGTCCGTTACCCGGATTGTTGTCATAATATATTGTGTGTTAACAAAGAAATTCTTTATCAATTTTGATAAATATTGAAATGAAAAAGCTTTGAACTGAAAATGTTTATTGGCACAGTTGTGCAGTATAGAAATGACGCGATCCTGCATTAGCTTACCAATTATATTTGGATTACATGACATGATGTTTAACATCACATCAGCAAGTTTTAATCTATTCTTTTTATTAATCTCTAAGGATTAAGCGAAGAACAGGCTCGTGTATGTGTTAGATGTAATCTTGAGTGTATTAGGGTCTGCCATGTACTAGCGCGCGCTGAGAGCGACTTTTTCTTAAAGTGCTGGTCAGTATATTGTAGACAACAATACCACTCTCTTGGCACCGAATAAATCAGTCGATACTCTGTCACCATAATGTCGAGCATCAAGCGAAGTTTTGTGTATAATCCGGCCTGAGTTCGAACCCATGACCTTCCCCTCTCTACTGAGCCACCGAGACGGTCAATGATATTTAAATCACTCTTTGGGGAGACTTTTGTATTTCAAATCAATATAATAGGTGAATAAACACACAGTATACTCAAGTGATTTCAATAAATAAATCCCGCATTCTTTGTAGCTTATAAATGAAACCACAGTACGAGCAAGTGGACCCTTCATTGATGAAAAACGACTGTGTCGATAAGCCGAATAGACTAAAGTGTTCGAGTATTTGTGTTTTATTGCCAAAATCAAAATATTTCACTTTTATGGAGTGGGTCGGTTCATACAAGAATTTTACGCAAGAACTCGAAGGACCCGATAAAATCCGATCTTCGACTGACACGGAAATTGACAAACGTTCTAAAACTAAAATTAATCTGCCCCAGAAGGATTCGAACCTAAGCAATGTGAGGCGATGTGACCCGTAAACGTACGCCTACGCCGGCCAGACCACTGGGGGGCGCTTGGCGCTCTATAGATATATTGAATACACGGATATAGGCAAATTACAAGTACTTTACGACAAAATCAAACAAACAAATTTATTTTGTAAAATATCTCAAATAGCATGGTTATTTTTTTGTTTGTTTGTTTTCCCATGCTTTTCCTGCATTAAGTTTACCAAATTTCTGATTTTTTTTTTTTGATTTTCTAAAAATATATTTTTTTAAAAATAGATATCTTCTAACCACGATCCGTGACATTCATTTTCTAAAATTTCATTTCTTTTAGCTGTAAATAAACGGAATCATCTGACCGGTTGGTCAGTGTTCTACGATGGTAATTATGAGCTTAGAGCATGCGCACGGATGTAAGGAAAAGCCTAGAATCGAAAGTGAAACATGCCAGATTGCATTAATTGTCCTTCATTAATATCCAGATGTATTTGAAATGGTGTTATTTTCCCCTTACTAAGTCACAAATGACAAATTCAACGAAGTTCTCTGTTTAATTTATCGTATTTCAACATTTTGAAAGTTGTGTTTAAATGACCCGGGTTTTGATGACGTAACCATGTTCTAATATTAGATCCCAAATGCTGCATCTCGCTGGGTAAATACTGTAATTTCTGTATTAATTCGAGCTTTTATCGTTGAACCAAATGTAACATTGTTCATTAGGAACATCATTTATTAGATTAGCACCGTTTTATTTTTTTCTTTGGAAAACTTAATGCAGCTTTAAATTTGATTTAATGGAGTTCTACGTTCAAGTCAATAAAATTTCACTTATATCGAAACCTCACCAGCTAAAGGTGGAGTGGCAGAAATTTTGACCTTTGCAGTGCGCTAAGGGCAATGTACAGGGAGGATTATTTAACTTGCCACGCTTACCATGATACGGGAGTTGAGTTGAGTAATGGTGTTTAACGTCCCAGTCAAGAATATTTCACTTATATCGAGACGTTCCCAGCTATAGGCGAAAGTGCAGAAATTTTGCCTGTGCGTTGCGCTGATGGCATTATACAGCAGGGTTCTTATCGTGCCACGCCTGCCATGACACGGGACCTCGTATATTTAAGTTCCCATCCGAAAGAACCGTGACTTTCATTTCGTAATGCCGAGTGCTTGGGGAAAGAACAGTCACTACCCACTTTCAAGTCTTTGGTCAAACCCGGTCGGGGTTCGAACCCACGACCTTTCACTTACAGAGCGAGCACTCTACCAACTCCATGACACGGGGCATCGATTTTTAAGGTTTCCTTCAAAAGACTGTTGATTTTCATTTCTAAATGACGAGTGCTTGACGAAAGAATAGTCACTACCAATTTTGAAGTCCTGTTCATTTACTGCCTGGGTTCGAACCCCGACCTCCCACATACGAAGCGAACACTCTACCAACTCAGCTACCGTAGTTGAATTTGTGAGCAGAGAAAGGGTTACCTTACCAAGTCTATTTTTCAAGTTTTTTTTTAAAGTAGAAACTTCACCTTTTGCCTTGAAACGAATACAATTTTTTTCTATTGAATAGATGTTTACATAACACAAATTTATATATACTAGTATTTTCATATTACATTTTAAAGCCCATCAACGAATTAATTTTCATTTTATTCAGTCGTGAACAATTTACTTATTTAAAAAGCTCTTAAAATTGATTTTTGACGAAGTCAAAATTTTCACAAATCAAATTTCAACGGAACAGGGAAAAATAAGTAGATAAGAAGTTTTTAGATGACCAATGTTAATTCTTTGACTTTCGTAATGATTCTTAAATACTGACCGTTACACGTACCAGAACATATTGTACGTCTAGTCCTAAAATTGACCATTAATTGTTCGATTTTACGTAATCCTATAGATCAGCTTAAAATCTTAATTTTATTTGGAGTAGATGAAAGGTCAGGAAAAGTGCATTAATTGTTCCATTTCTGTAATATGGATATTGAAATTGACATTTTGACACCTGTTGGAAAAACAATTACGCGCGGTTTTACTTCTTAAACAAAGAATAATGACGTGATTGACACAGTAAGTTGTTTCTAATCATATTTCACCAGCCCTGTTTATGATATATCCTTTAAATTACCATGTTTATTTCTAAAGTCGTACTGATAAAAATATACTTGTAAATATGCTTGAAGTTAACCCTTTTTATTGGAAATAAAAAAAGTTGATTTTAAATATGATTAGAAAAAAGAGATACATGTGTCAATATGCAGCAATTTAGAATTGTTTAAAAGATAAAAAATATTGAACATTTCTGCCATTGCTAAAAATGATACATATAACACATACCGAGTTATTAGAAAATATGTCTTTTTTGCAATATAGGTGGAATGATTAGATCCCTTAAATTTTCCTGAACCACACCACTGAATATCATTACGTCATTATATTCAGTTCCGGTTCAACCGAAGTTTGTTTTAATGTTCTTAATATATGTAACTGTGTTTCTCGTCTTTTTTCGTGGCTCGCAGGCGCCGGGAGTGGTCCGAAGCGCTCTCATAAGTCACATAGCCATTTACCGCTAAGCTTGGAAACCCACTCGGGTTAGATCTTAATGTGAGAAAGTTACCGAAGGTACATGTGGGTGGTTTTTATTGCGCATGTCTATTTATTCCACCAAAATTGGCAGCTTTAATGCAAATAAAGTATTGTTGACTGGGGCGTAAAGATCCATTATTCCACGTCACTTTCCCTGCTCCTTTATGTGTTGTGATGTGTTTTTACCTCGATTATTTTTGCCACTGAAGGTGTGTTTCAGACAAAAATCTTTACTACATAAAATGCATTGCCAGCTTGCTTGTCAAAGGTCGGTATTATATCGGAAACTCCGGTTTCATCCACTATCCAAGATACTAGTATCTTCATCATTTTCTCACGTCCCGATATCCAAATCAAAATTAATGATAACTCTAACCGTAATGTTACAAGTTGTAGCCAGTGACATATCAAAAGTTGGTCAACCGCACAGATAAATCCCTTAGGTCCGTAACATAAATGATATAAATTTCCTTAATAAAACTATTAATTTTAAATTGTTTAACAGCATAAAATTAAATTGATCAATAAATTCAAAATAAATCTAGCCATAATGTGTGTGAACTTTAAGTACTGTTTAAATAAAATTATGTCAATATCATACAAATAATAAAAATCAATTCCAAAACCATTTTTCTATTTTCTACATTATTTGATCTGATCAACCTGTTTTCCTATATATTGAATTCAAATAGTATTTTGCATATATATATATATATATATATATATATATATATATATATATATATATATATATATATATATATATATATATATATATATATAAAGCCAATTTGCATACCCCGCTTGATCTTGAACCCATCCATTTTTTCATCATGATTATTTTCCCCCATGGAGATCAGCTGCCATTTGCCAATATTTCCTTTTTTTAAAAAAAAAAAAAAAAAAAAAAAAAAAAATCAATTAAAAAAAAATTGATATTTTCTACCCTTTCTAATATGATGAATTCGAAGTCATGTCATGTTTCATAATATTTATCAATGATACAAACTATTTTTCTCCCCCATTTCTCAGCCTTTGAAAACCAAATGGCATTTCTACAATTTCCAGAATTTTTAAAGCATCTTGAATATTTCATATTTACCAATGAAGCAAACTGAATATTTTTCCAAATATTCTTTAGAAGTCAACATACATTTTCTACAATTTTAATATGTTGAGGATATCTTGTATTTACCAATGAAGCCGACTAGTATTTCCTCAAATTGTTTGTGGAAGTTAAGTGATTGCTTAAGTTACTGTAATATTTTTATAAAAATCAACTGATTTTTTCAATACATCAAAAATTTTATTTTTTTATTACGAAATTTTTAATATGACGAATTATTCTTTTTTTTTTTTTTTTAAATTTTTTTAATTTTATGTGTATTTTGTTGTTAATAAAAAAATAACATGACAACTTACGTTGCGTGTGGTAGAATTAATTACGATAGTATTTTTTAAAAGCTATGTTTTAAATTTAAATGAAAGTAATGGTTAGTTTTTTTAAAAAAAAATCCTACAAATGAAATGTCGGGATTTATCTATGTAAATAAATGAACTGAAAATAACCTCTACTCATATTTTTTATGCTTATTCTCACGAACTTCTTGAATATATATATATACGAACTTTTTGAATATATATACTAGTATATACTAGTATATCAATTAGTTGAATTATTTGTAGACAGATTTAGAAATGTAAATAATTATCAAGTATAGTAAAGGTTAGATTTGCTTAAACATAGATTACAAAATTAAAAAATAAAAAAATCCTTAAGCTTGTGTTAATATTATGTTTAAGTACACATAGTGTTTTCCTCTGAAGTATCAAAGATCATTAGTTTAAAATTTGTGCAATAAGAACACAAACTGAAACGGGATTGATTCCCACACTATTATTCGACAAAACTCGGTAGAACTCGTTAGTCGATGACGTTACGGAATCGACCGATTGGTGAAGCGCGATACCATGAAAATTCTTCCGGAAAAATGTTCACGTCTCATAATCGATTTCCAGAAAAATATCACGAAAATAACGCCAAAATATGCTCACGATAAATTCGTTGTTGACAAATTATAAAACAGACTTTTAAATTATAAATTACAAAAAATATGAGTTTGTTTGCATCTTGTATTCTTTAAACATCTTTATCGGGTCTTGGGCTTTACCATTTAAAAAAAGAGGAATCTAAACGATTTGATATAAAGACGTAACGTATTCCTTTCCTTCTCAATTTTAATTTCAAACGGCAAGTGTAGCTAGCTAGACAGGAGGTGCTTTCCCTTCCAGAGCAACCGGCTTGATTTTCCTTGTGGAAGTCCACATCTTTAACCTAATGCTTAAGTTTCCATTTTTCTTACTTTGCTTTTTGGATTGTGATTTGAAAATGGATCGGTATGCTTATGTTTGAACATGGGCCGGTATGCTTATGTTTGAACATGGACCGGTATGCTTATGTATGAACATGGGCCGGTATGTTTATGTTTGAACATGGACCGGTATGCTGATTTTTGAACATTGGCCGGTATGCTTATGTTTGAACATGGACCGGTATGCTTATGTTTGAACATGGGCCGGTATGCTTATGTTTGAACATGGACCGGTACGCCTATGTTTGAACATGAGCCGGTACCCTTATGTTTGAACATGAGCCGGTATGCTTATGTTTGAACACGGGCCAGTATGCTTTTGTTTGAATATGGACCGGAACGCTTATATTTGAACACGGACCGGTATGCTTATGTTTGAACATGGGCCGGTATGCTTATGTTTGAACATGGACCGGTATGATTATGTTTGAACATGGGCCGGTATGCTTATGTTTGAACATGGACCGGTACGCCTATGTTTGAACATGAGCCGGTACCCTTATGTTTGAACATGTACTGGTATGCTTATGTTTGAACATGAACCTATATGCTTATGTTTGAACATGGACTGGTGTGCTTATGTTTGAGCATGGATCGATTTGCTTATGTTTGAACATGGACTGGTGTGCTTATGTTTGAACATGTACTGGTATGCCTATGTTTGAACATGAACCGATATGCTTATGTTTGAACATGGACCGGTATGCTTATTTGGACATTGACCGGTATGCTTATGTTTGAACATGGACAGGTATGCTTATGATTGAACATGAACCGATATGTTTATGTTTGAACATGAACCGATATGCTTATGTTTAAACATGGACCGGTATGCTTATGTTTGAACATGGACCGGTATTCTTAGGTTTGAACATGGACCGGTATGCTTATGTTTGAACATGGACCGGTATGCTTATGTTTGTTCACTAGATTTTTCTTGTTTGTGTCAGAGATATAAATCAATGTAAAAGTAAGAAATTAGAAAAAACGGTTTTAAATTTTTCACCTAATTAAATACCAACAAACTAACACATGATAAAATTTCTGAAATTTTCCTCAAAATTAAGAAATTTGAGATGCATTAAGTGTTCTTAAGAATGACTAAGCGAAAAATATAATCAGGCATGTAGTTTCTTTTCTACTTATTTCTCATGTTAGAACAAAATTCTCAACATGCAAAGCCTAAAGGCTTAACAAAGCAATCACGTGAACTAACAGTTATAATGAAAGATAATTATGAAATATTCTCCCAATAATTTTCATCTTAATAAAGCCGGTAAAGTAAAAACGACAAACAGCAGCCCTAGAATCAATAATCGGCAACAAAACGTGTGATGCGATTTGTAAAGATGTGGTGTTTCAGGATGTAAAACTACGGATATACGTACACATATGTATATATATATATGTATATTATAATATAGCAATTATCGCGAAAAACCAATACTGTCAAAACAATAGAAATTGGCCATAACACGCAAGCTAAATCAGAGCATTTCCATCAAATCAGGCCGATATTTTCTAAACAAATTGTAAGAACTTTGGGATTGCTTTCCGATTTTAAAGCATTTAATTTATCCTTTATTAAATAATATTGGGTCGATTTATTTTCTGGCGATGTGTATTGTAAAGTTAAAGTTGTATAGAATTATTTGAAAGCGTTTATTAACTTGATTTATTTTTATTTAAATACGCCATTTAAGACTAATTTCATTTATATCAAGACGTCACCAGCTTTTTATTGTTTGATAATATTTAGGGTCGATTTTCTGACGATGGGTATTGTTGTACTTTATTGTGATATGGAGTGAATATAAGATTACTTTCTAAAAGAAAGAATAATTGACCTCATTAATTTTATTTATTGGTCTTTCAATTCCCATTCAATCTGGTATTGTATGCTATGGGATATGAATGACTCTTCAGTATTTCAAATAAATAAAGATTATTTGGTTGTATTATCCCTTTCAAGACTTATTTTTCCCATACCGATATATCGGAACGCTACCAGCTATTTTTATTATGAGTTGAGTTGAGTTGAGAAATGGTGTTTAACGTCCCAGTCAAGAATAGTTCACTTATGTCGAGACGTCGCCAGTTATAGGCGAAAGTGCAGAAATTTTGTCTGTGCGTTGCGCTGATGGCAGTATACAGCAGGGTTCTTTATCGTGCCATGCCTGCCATGACACGGGACCTCGTTTATTATAAGTTCCCATCCGAAAGAACCGTGACTTTCATTTCGTAATGTCGAGTGCTTGGCGAAAGAACAGTCACTATCCACTTTCAAGTCTTGGGTCAGACCCGGCCGGGGTTTGAACCCACGACCTTCCACTTACGGAACGAGCACTCTACCAACTCAGCTATCGTAGTGGTTATTTTTATTATGAGTTGTTTTATATGTTGTGTGATGCAGTGATGTAAGAATGGGTCTCAGAATTACAAGTAAATATGGATCATATGGTTTTATTTTATCCCTTTCAAGAATTAATCTTATTATATCGAAATGTAACCAGCTATTTTCATTATTTAGTGTTTTTATACTGTGCGATATAGAATTGTCATATACCGTTTTCGAATTTTATCATTCAATAAATTCAAATATGGTACTATCCTATGTTTCCGTAAATTTAAAATTACTATTAGCCAAATTTCAAAAATTTGTGAAAATATAGTCTTTTAAAAATATTTTCTCACAAATTTGCTAAAATATGTTACTTTTTGAAAGGATTTCTCAGAAATTAGTAGCCAATGGCGATTTTGGCTTCCAAGAATGGAAACATAGGTACTATCAGACATGACAATATACATGTATATATTTATATACCATTTTGGAATGTATTGAACAATAAAATTAAAAAATGGTATACGACAGAATTACCCCAGGATGACCCCAGGATTACAAGTTAATGTGGATTATCCCGGTTTAATCCCTAATAAGAATTAATATCGATATCGAAACGTTACCAGCTATTTATTCTTAAGAGTTATTTGTTGATTTACGTTTGGCATCTGGCTTTTCTCTTGAAGTCCAAATATAAATGATATAATCTTGACTGGGGTGCAAAACACAATTACTCAACTTTCTCAACATCCAGATTCTAATTCCACTCCAGCAGATTTTAATGCGAGAGTTTACTAGTTTGTTTGCCGAAAATTGTCAGGTTTTTTCCTACGCTTTGGGTTTCTTCCACCAACTCAGAACAGACATTCTTAATACTTGTGTAAGAATCTTGAATGGGTCTTTAAAGCTGCATTAAGTTTTCCAAAGGAAAAATTAAAACAGTGCTAATCTAATTAATGATGTTCCTAATGAACAATGTTACATTTGGTTCAACGATAAAAGCTCGAATAAACACAGAAATTACAGTAATTACCCAGCGAGATGCAGCATTTGGGATCTAATATTAGAATATAGTTACGTCATCAAAACCCGTGTCATTTAAACACAACTTTAAAAACGGCGAAATACGATAAATCAAACACAGAACTTCGCTGAATTTGTCATTTGTGACTTAGTAAGGGATACATTACACCATTTCAAATACATCTGGATGTTAATCAAGGACAATTAATGCAATTTGTTATGTTTCGCCTTCGATTCATGGGTTTTTCCGTACAACCGTACGCATGCTCCAAGCTCATAATTAAAATCGTTAAACATTGACCAACCGGTCAGAGGATTCCGTTTATTTCCAGCTAAAAGAAATGAAATTTTAGAAAATGAATTTCACGGATCGTGTTTGAAGTTATTTTTTTTTTAAAAAAATAAATAAAATTGAAAAACTTAATGCAGCTTTAAACATCATTACTCAACTCATCTCTCTCAACGCTTAGATTCTTATTCAGTCTTCCAAACCCTACTGTTAGAAAGTCTGGCCATTCTCTCGCCGAAAGTTTCATTTGGACACTCCGGTTTTCCTTCACCTCCCGTGAACTCACAGTTTCGATATAATTGATAGATCTTGAATTTCTAAAAAAAATATTACTCTTATCAATCAATTTCTGCCTTAATTTATAACAACAAAACCAAGTTCATGCGTTGTGAACTGTGTCTAGTGTCCCGGGAATTGTATGCGAAATCGCGTGCCTGAATTTATTTGTTTGATAAGTATTAAAGACGATATTTATAATTAGAAGATGTATTGGAATATCTAGAGATTTGCTTGCTTCTCTTTTATTTTAGTATCACAGCTTCTATATGATTCAAATTAACAATGAAAGAACAACTCTCCCAGGGCTCATGTCGTGTAGAACTATAGATATCCAATGTAATTTGTTTTCAAAGTGCTGTATGTATTTTGCCATAAAAATTTTGTCTTCTTTTGTTAACAACACTCAATAATCTTAGTAAAATATGTCAAATTTTTATAGAAAATAAAAGTTATTTAAGCATGGGATCTAATTTTCATTTGGGTCATTGAGAAATAACCTTAATGAACGCTGTGAACATTGTGTAATTCGAGGTTAAAATAATGCAATAAAAGTAGTTCTTTCTTGATTACGTCACCGTCACCGTCATGCGTCAAACTCTCCGGCACGTGAGTGGGCGTGGCTAATTTACGTTCAAGTCATTAAGAAATGACCGTAATTTCGCTTTTTAGCCAATGAAAACTTGAGAATAATTTTCAAATCTAATTATAAACTGAAATAAAGAGAAGAATCTTTTACTCAAGATCCTTTGAAGGGGACAAATCATGGTTTACCGCTTTTTGAATTCAGATGTTTACATTAACTTTAACTTACCGGAAGTGATGTTTTTGGTGACGTACTGCGTATTGCACAAAAAGGAGATTTTGTTCGCCGAATTTTTCATGTTAGGTTCCATAGCCGCAACAATATGTTTTGTCATATACTATTTTTGAATTCAATCATAAAATACATTCAAAAATGGTATATGGCAGTTCTAAATTATAATCACATATAATGTTATTCGCCTATTTGCCTCTATTCACAGTTTTACTCTTTAGTGATCGTTAAAAAAATCCGTCCTTTATTAGAATGGATGCAGTAATTGTGTTCTTTCTGTCAAGATTCTTTCATTTATATTGTAACTGTCACTTCTCGAGAGTGTTAATCATAGAAGAGTTGTGAAAATTACGTAAAATGAGACAAATAAATCCCTAGATATACCAAAACATCTTCATACAGTGGATTAATATCGAGTTCTTTCACTTATATCAAGGTGCCAGTTCTGAGAAGGTTGAGTAAACCGGAGTGCCCGAGAATAGCACTTCTCGAGAGTGTTAATCATAGAAGAGTTGTGATAATTACGTAAAATGAGACAAATAAATCCCTAGATATACCAAAACATCTTCATACAGTGGATTAATATCGAGTTCCTTCACTTATATCAAGGTGCCAGTTCTGAGAAGGTTGAGTAAACCGGGAGTGCCCGAGAATAGCTCTTACCTTTGGCAAGCAAACTTACAAACTTTCACACACTAGGATCTGCCAGACTGGGATTCAATCACAGTGCGCGTCATCTATTATTCAATATATCGAAGCTTACAATATACAAAATTAAGAATCAAGTGTATATGGATATATGTATTCACAAATTCAAACTTTTCTGCATGAGACAATGTTGGACGCTTAGAGGCTCCATCTTTACTGATTGTTTACCTTCAATCAAAATGGGTAAATCCTCATGACCAGTCCAGACTTTTACTAGTAAATTTAATGATGACTCTCCTGGCGCTCTTACATTTACTTTGATACAGTATCATTGATTGGGGGAGGGTGGTATTTATAAATTGGTTTGTAATTCAACGACTCTGAGTCTAGTCAGTTGTATAATTAGTTGGAGGGAACTCGATGCCAACAGAAACCCACCTAACCTTGAAAAAACTAACTGTCAAACGTTCTCTTAACTAAAATATTTGTCCAAAATAAAATTCAAAAATAAGGAGTGATAAAGGCAATGCCTCAAAAAATAAATATAGATAAATAAATAAATAAATAAATAAATAAATAAATAAATAAATAAATGTATAAAAATAAAAAAAATAAAAAAAATAAAATAATATAAAAAAAAGAAAAGAAAATAATTATTTAAAAAAAAATTAAAAAAATGAAAAAAAAAGATAAATAAAATAAGTGTTTAACTCGAAAAAACTTGACCACCAAGATCCTGTGATGTGTAAATAACAAAATATGAAAATTGATGAAGTCCAAACAGTTAATGAGTTATGTCGAAGTAATGTATGGCGTTCTCAATAGAAGTCATTCATATTATTGACTTTTAACGATGTATTTATATATAAGATACATATACACTACAAATATCAATATTAATGGGATGTACAGGCATATGAACCATATATATTTATTTATTCTCGACAGCCCTCCTCAAAGATGGATCAAACAAAAGCGGACAAAAAAGGAACGAGCATACCCAAAGATTTAGAAGCACGTAAGTTATTTTATTTATATTTTGTCTGTATAATGACTTAAATTCGTCCCAACTAATTGTAATGTGTGATTAATTTTTGTTTATTAGTTTGATGATTTGTTGTCTTCTGTGCGTGTCCCTTTTCATTGCTAACAATCTAACACTTTTTGTTGGACTGTATTGACTTTTAATCTACAAAAGGTATTTTTATTCACCATCATCAACGCAAGATATTTTAAACATGTCGCTGGACACAAAATTTGAAACTTCCTTCATGAAACAAACTTGTTCAATAAAACATAATATTTGTCATAAATTTTTCAATCTTTTATTTATAACTTATCTGTGATATTACTGGTTTTTATCGGTTTAGCGTTTTGTTTTTTTTTTAAAATCTATTTAGTTAATCACCACTACAGTGTTTTATTTCTACTTATGTATTTATAACAACTTTTTGTCGCGAATAGTTGCAATATTGCTGATGCGGCTTTAAACAATAACTCACTCACTCACTTGGTGTCACCGCGGCGTCCTTAGTGATTATGGTCATCGTCAAGTATATGTTATTCAGATGTAATTTTTATCTATTTGATCTTACTTGATCTTTATTGAAAAGGGTGTGGAGTGGAGGAATGATGTATCACTCGGGCCCCAGTTTCACAATCATTCACTCAACTGAGTGTACACTCAACCCAAATAAGAGAATATTTCGATGTCAACTTTTAAGACATTACACAGTTAAAACTGAATATCTAATGTTATATTTAAATTGTTAAGTGTAGGTTTGTTGAACAAAACAAAAAAAAATGTCTAAAAAAACTTACAATTTTAACAATATCGATGAGAGAAAAACTGGAGAATTTGAGTTGATGGACACTCAGTTGAGTAAATGATTGTGAAACTGGGGCCGCGGCCGGCTGTCTAGATTCTGACTTATACCACGAGGTCAGTTCTGAGACGGTGGAGGAAACCGGAAATCCAACGAACAAACTTTCTAACACTAGTGTCATAAAAAACAAAATTTTAAAATTTTTATAAAATAAAATATTCAAAATTTTGCATATGACACGAAGATCTACCTGAATGCGATTCGAACTTATGTTTAAATGTGAAAATGGAACCGGTGTCATTTTATAATAAACTCTTAATGACTGACTATATTGTGTTAAAGGAGTCGGTTACTGTCTGTAGCTATAGCAACCAAGTATGATTGTAATCATTGAACATGTAATTATAAGCAACCATAGTTTACTACAAACAAGTAAAATACCAAGGTAACAAGTATTTTTTTATCATAACTGGTTTATTCAGTTTTCACTTGTCAGTGTCGTGCGAAAATTGTTATACTCAGAGTAAATGAATTAATGTTTAAAGCCGCCGCATCAGCATTTTTTTCAGCTACTGGTCTATCATATTCAGAGATAAGGGGTGTCATGAGTTCGAACCCCGTCCGGTCATACATAAGACTTTAAAATACTGCTTCTCTGCCTGGCACTCGTCATTAAGAGGACATAGTATAGACTGGTTCACCCAGTGCCAGGAATATGGACTTTTGGAACGGTACGCTTGTCTGTGGCTTACTGACTGTGTGAGCTTTGACCTTACTAAAAAGTGTTTGCGCGCCAGTACACGGCAGACCATAATACACACTCACAAATCACACATACGTACGACCTTGTTCATACACAGAGATAAACAACCTTTTTCTCGTCGCGAAAAGCTTAAACTTGCTGATGCGACGTTAAACAACATTACAACAAAAACAACATATACAGAGAAATGTTACATGTTTCATTTCTATAATGCTTTTACCTCTATAATTTTATACCTTCCTTATACATGTACATTTTTAAAATGCCAATTGCATCAGCTACTAAAAAAGACAAATAATAATCTCTAAGTAGGTTCGTGTGTTTTGTTTAAGTATTCTTCGGGTTTGAAGCCTAGCGCCTTTACCACTGGACCAGCACATTAAGTGTTTCTATGATTTTCTCATTCTGTCAGTGTGTTACAGCAAGCTTTTTGAGCTTTGGATATTGCGAGTGTAAATTTTGCTAACTTCTATATCCTATTCGTATGTTGATCATAATTTACGAACGTAAAAAAAAGACTATATTATGTTTTATTTAAGCTTAAACTCTTCCTAATCTTTACTTTGTACTATAATTATACATTTTTGGCAACAGAAAGATGCAATTTCGGATGAACAATGCAAACCAAAAGAGACAAACGTATCTCAATTATAGTTTTATTATATATTATGTTGAATTTAAGCTTAAACTCGCCTAAATTATTATTTCGTAGTCTTTAATTTTCATTTTTTTGGCTTTGAAAGCTGCAATTATGGCTTAACAATGTTAATCAAGTTGGGACGAATGCACTTAAAATTAGCTGCGTTTTTGCCATACCATGTTTGTATTTCAACTTAAACTTGTCCCAATTGTGCTGCGTTTATTATTATTATTATTAAAACAATTTTTGGCTATGTCTTATACCATTTTTAATTTCATCATCCAATACATTAAAAAATGGTATTGTTACCATTTGTGACTGTATTGAACAAAAATCGTATATGACAGCTATAACATAAAATTACAATTTTAGCTAAACAAGGACGAACATATCTAAAATTAATTGTTTCATTATCTATTTTATGTTTGTATTTAATCTTAAACTCGTCCCAATAATTATTGCTGTACTGTAATTATATTTTTAAAAGTTGCACTTTTGGCTGACTGGGACGAACGTATATAAAATCATTTGTTTTGTTATATATATTTTGTTTATATTTCAGCTTAAACTCGTCCCACAATAATAATTTTATACGGTGTTTAAAATTTTAAGATTTTTGGGGTTTATCAGATAGTTGTAATATATAATAGTTTATTCTAAAGATAATCACATTTATTGGTCAATCGAAAACATTGTAAAAGTATCAGTGATTATATTTACAAATAGAATTAGTCAAAGAATGATAACAAGCCAGTCCCCATTTTAACATACCTGTACGATTTAAATCCGGATCATATTGGGATAAACATAAATTTTATTTACTACTTGTTAAAGATTTAAAGTAAATAAACAACATAAGTATAACCATTACAATAAGTTTATGTTGTTTAAGAAAAGGGTTATTTTTTTACTATTACGTAAAATACTAGTCCGAGAGATCAGACGTCGATTTTATTTTACTTATCGACTTTTGTAAAATCTCGATTTTAAAAAAGTCGAAAAGTAAAATAAAATCGACGTCATATCTCTCGGACTAGTAAAACACAACCTTCATCCATAACATTACTGGGTGGTATAATATTTTTTATTGTTTTTAAGTTTTTTGTTTTGTTTTGTTTGTTTATAGTGAATTAAATCACGTGACACTGAAATAACCAATAACCAATAAATAAACAAACAAAGTTTGACGTGTTAAAATTGGCAAATACATTGTGTTAACTACACATGATGATGATGCTGCTGCTACCGTTGATGCTGCTGCTTCTGCTGCTGATGATGATGATCATAATAATAATAATTATTATTATTATTATTATTGTTGTTGTTTTTATTATTATTATTATTAGTATTATAATTACTTTTATTTTTATTATTATTATTATTAAGAATTTAATTATCAAATCAGATAGTTAAAAGTTAATAAGTCGCATGGAATTGACATACTTGTCGTTATTATGAGCTATTCAGGGCGTATTGAGTCAATTTAAATAAGTATCAGTAGTATATATCTGAAAAATGTATTTTGTAATTAACAATGCAACAGAGAAAATGAAACAACAAATGAAAGAAATAAACAAGCACACACACACACACACACACACACACACACACACACACACACAGGGATAACGATCTGTAAAGCTACAGAACTTTGACAGCAAAATAGTATGTGGAGTGGAATGAAGCAATGGTGTTTTTTGCCTCAGTCAAGATTATTTCACTTATTTCGAGGCGGTCAGTTCTGGGATGTTGGAGGAAACCGGAGTGCCCGGAGAAAACCACCAACCTTCGGCAAGCGAACTGACAAACTTTTTCACACTAGGGTCCAACCCGATTGGGATTCGAACCCAGGTGGCAAGAGGCACTGTGATCCGTAAGCGAGCGCTTTAGACCACTTGGCCACGCAAAATAGTATGTAGTGGCGTGGTTAAAATTTCAACCATCCATATCCCATCTGTTTTATAATCAAAAATAAAACGCACATTTTAAATTCAGTCATTCTGCACTTCAGAATTCTAAATTGCATTAAACTTTATTTCTCATTTATTTATTTATTTATTTATTTATTTATTTATTTATTTATTTATTTATTTATTTATTTATTTATTTTTGTTTCAGAGGTTAGAACGTTGTTTACAGTATTTGACAAAAATGGAGATGATAATATATCTACAAAGGAATTAGGAAAAGCCATGAGATTCCTAGGAATGTGTCCGACAGAGAAGCAAGTAAAAGCCGCCATGAAAGCCCTAGACACCGATCGTAAGTAAACTAGTAGAGTGTTCTAAAATGCGTCACAAAAGGCGATGGATACAGAGCTGAGTCTACTGAAAAAATGCGTCACTAGGTGTGATGGACACATAGCTGAGTCTAAAAAATGCGTAACTAGGTGTGATGGACACATAGCCGAGCCTACTAAAAATGCGTCAATAGGTGTGATGGACACATAGCCGAGTTTACTAAAAATGCGTCACTAGGTTTGATGGACACATAGCCTGGTTTTTGACACTTTACTTCTAGGCATGACTGCCATAAAAGCCCTCGACACTGATCGTAAGTAAACTAGTTGACTCTACTGAAAAATGCGCCACAAAGGGTGATTAAAACAAAGCCTAGTTGTATGTCATTTCTTTCTAGACATGACCACCATGAAAGCCCTCGACACTGATCGTAAGTAAACTGGTTACCTCTACTGAAAAATGCGTCAGAAAGGGTGATGGACACATAGCCTGGTTATTTATCAATTTTCTATTTGGCATGACTGTCATGAAAGCACCCGACTCTGATCGAAGAAAACTGGTTGACTATCTTAACTCTCGTCGTGGGTGATAGACCAATTTAACCAAGTGGTATTCACCAGCTTTCAGCCGCGATTCAGGGACGATTTTAGCACATCACTTGTCGAAATTAATGCTGTCGTAAATTGATTTATAAGGGCGTCTCTGGTGAGATTTAAAATTTGAATCAACCTCAAATACACTTCTGAGCAGTTTCAGTAACTGAACGTAAGCCGGTGACTTCCCGATATAAATAAGGTTTACCACAGTGAATGACAATTAAGATAACACGATTTATAAGACAAAGCAGCTCGTTTGTTTAAAGCGTCTAGGTTCAAAATCTGGTCGGGTAAATCTAAGAATGAAAAATTTTATCGGATCCTTTGCCGATGGTTGGTGATTTTCTCCGGATGATCCGGTTTGCTCCATCATTCCAAAACGAGTCGCCCCGATAAAATTGAAACGGTCTTAAAACATTATACCAATTTCTTATACCAATGGTGGCTTACTTCGGACATTCCCGATTTCCTCATTCATTTCCTGAAAAAATCTTGACGTAAGCGAAAAACACTATATTACCTTACTCCACGCATTTCACCTCTAAAATTGACAATATTGTTTGTATGTTATTTTACATAATTGCATTGCTGTTAAAAATCAATATAATACATTTGTTTAAATCATCAGAGAGTTATGGTATCTCAACATATATCTTAATTTGAATATCTGACAATTAACCCATCACAGTATTCAGCTAATTAAAACACAGCGTGGTTCATTAATATCGATATTTCCATAAACATGTACCAGTAACATTGATAAACACCGCCTACGATTAACGATCTTTTGAAGGTATTGCATGTTTTGATTTTTAGTAAAACGTATTTATTCCCTGATAATACTGTTTCATTTATATCGAGACTGTATCTGTGGATTTGTAGAGGAAGCGTGAGTAGGACGCAGAAAGAACGACCGCAGGCTGACCAATCACTTTTATTTATTTTTCTGGGTACATTTTTAACGTGTGATATTACCAAATTAGTACATTTTAAACGCGCAACACTGCTTCGTAGGTACATTTTTAACTAGCATCATTGCCTTTCTGCTATATCATTATGGTCAAAATGGGAAAATTCCGTTGAATATTTGTTATTTTTATATTTTCCGTCTGGTTTTTGTTTGTTTGAGCGGTACATTTCCGTCGAATTGGTCAGTCTGCCACCGAATTTTCTCGAACTACTAGTAGTATCCTGTTCCGAATCTTAGAGATGAAAATTAGTGAACCGCAATCAGCGCTATTGTATCCCTTAATCACGATCAATAAACGTCTTTTGATATCGCCATTATTATAATTCTTAATTGTCGTTTGCATAAATTCTATGAGTTCTATAAATGATACATTTTATTTTCTTCAATAATTTTCTACTATTTACATATTTCATACAAACCCTATATACATGCAGACATTTTGGGTTTGTCATATTCATCAGGACAATGATACTCAAGTGGTCTTTAGCGCGCTTACAGATCGAGGTGCCTATGACCGCCTGAGTTTAAATCCCACTAGTAGAGCAGAGATCCTGGTTTGAAAAAAAGTCAGTTCGTTTGACGAATGTTGATGGTTTTTTCCGGGTGCCCTGGTTTTCTTTATCAGTCCAGATTGAAGTGAAGTGGCAAGTGAAAAAATCTTGACTTGGGCTTCAAACATGACTATTTCACTCCACTCTATTATTATTACAAGTCACTTTTATTTTTAGTATAACAAATTGTTATCGTTACTTGTTTTTAAGGGAACTAGAATAAAATTTTAAACTTAAGCACTCTCTTGAGAGACAAATATCCCCCTAAAACATTGCCTTCGGGTCTAAACACAATTTTTGATTCCCTGACCGTGGTTTTTGACTTGCATACCTAATTTTGTTTTAAAATAACTGTTAGTTTACATTTTTTCCAAGTTTGAACAAAATCCATCTATGGATATAAATATAGCGAAATACTTGGCTACTGGATTGACGGACATACGAAGTGAAAGGGTGACTCTAATATACCCCGCGTGTTTTGTATTTCATCCGCTAGCAAAATCCTTCAACGTTGTAGAAGGGATTCCGGTATTTTTTCGTAAATTATATGCGAGAAAAATAATCAGTTACTCGACTGAAGTCGAGATGAGAAAATTCTGATCTCATGGTTAGATTTTTTTTTATCTCAAAACTCGGCAGAGCCTCGTTTGAAATGAAAAATCTGACCACTCGTTCGGAATTTCCCTATATCGACCTCAAACTCGTAATAGATTCTCTTTATATATATATATATATATATATATATATATATATATATATATATATATATATATATATATATATATATATATATATATCCCACCGGCTGTATTTCAAGGCACAGAATTCGGCCAATAAAATGCACATTTCATATTGACATAAAGAGTAATTTGTAAACCTGTAATTTCATTTACATAAGTGCTTCAATTTTTAGAACGTTGTTTTTTGTAGAACAGTGTAAACCTGTAATTGCATTGACATAAGAGCTTGGATCTTTAGAAAGTTTACTGTTTATTGTAGAACAGTGTAAATCTGTAATTTCATTTACATAAGTGCTTGGATTTTTAGAACGTTTACCTTTTTTGTAGAACTGAAACCTGTAATTTCATTGACATTAGTGCTTGAATTTTTAGAACCTTTACTGTTTATTGTAGAACAGTGTAAACCTGAAATTTAATTTACATAAGAGCTTGAATTTTTTAGAACCTCTACTACTGTTTAACGAATTGTTTTGAATTTTTAGGACGTTTGCTGTTTACTGTAGAACAGAGAATACCTGTAATTTTATTTTTATTTACATAAGTGCTTGAATTTTTAGAACGTTTACTGTTTTTGTAGAACAATTTCATTTATATAAATGCTTGAATTTTAGAACGTTTACTGTTAATTGTAGAACAGTGTTTTTCATACCGGTACATAATTGTGTTGTTTTTTATAAAGGAAAATATAGACATAAAAATCGATGAAAAATGAAACCATTGTATTTTATACATAAGACAATGACGTTGACATTTATCCAATAAGTGTGGTGACATTTTGCGAACTGCTGACTATCCGATAGATTGCTGACTCAAGGTCGGTGTTTAAACCAATTTCAATACATACATAAAAATAATTGTTGGCAAATTTACGCCAATAAAAAATATAGAAAACTTTTATTACCTTGACCATGCTTGGCGGTAGCCTAGTAATATATATCACGACGCAAAGACTACATCCGTTGCTGGTAATGCCTAAATGCCAGTTAAATTACCGCTGATTGAATGTTAAACCTTAATATAATATGGATCGTCTATGTGTGTGTGTGTGTGTGTGTGTGTGTGTGTGTGTGAGAGAGAGAGAGAGAGAGAGAGAGAGAGAGAGAGAGAGAGAGAGAGAGAGAGAGAGAGAGAGAGAGAGAGAGAGAGAGAGAGAGATTTGACAAGGGCTTGACCAAAAAAAAAAAAAAAAAAAAAAAAAAAAAATATTGCATACTGCAATATTGTTCCCAAACTCCCATTTAAGCTGCCAACGCTCCTTAATGACCTTACATTGTTTCAAACTGACAATGATTGTATGAGAGTGTGCTACTGACACTAGCATTAAAGTGAAGAGTTTAGAGTTCGAAACTCGAGCTAATTAGTTCAATATTCTGTCATAAAGCATTTAAAATATGCTTCATGACAATATTGTCATAGAGCATTTTTTAAAATGTATTTAACGATAATTTAAAAAAAAAAAAAAAAAAAATGCTGTATGACACTTCGGCTCACATTCGAGCTATAGAAACAAAGTATGCGGTTTGGTCTCTGCTGCGGCCCAAAACTAAAGTCTACTTACTCACCAATGACATCTACAACGGATGTTTACATGGTGTTGGTTGTAATGATTTTTAACGTCGCATCATTAATTTTTCATCGTTTTGAGATGTGAGAGCAAGATTATTAATATCTATAGATCAATCTAAGAACACGATTGAATATGCGCGACATGTGTGAGTGGGAATTACGTCCTGCCTTTTACTAGCGTAATTAGGGCGACATTTTTAAGGTGCTAGCTCGCCGAGTCAGTATACCACAGATGAGCATACAGCTCCCCCAGTCATATTATCCTGACACCGGGAGAACTAGTAACAGTCAATACTATGTCGTCTAAGTTGCAGGCAAAGAAGCAATGTAATAAAAATATCTTATGTATGACATGACAGGGGTTCGAACCTACCTTCCGCTTTTAAGATGGACACTCTTATTATAAGCCAACGAGGCGGTAGTTTAAATGATGTGTAAGAAGTGATTAAACCGGGTTAAGCAAGAAACAACAATTTGTTTACTTAAAAGTAAATTTTTCATATTGCGCCTTCTATTTCATATTTTATTATTTTATTATAGGTAATGGAAGAGTAAGTTTCAAAGAATTTTTAGAATTCATGAAAAAAGCTATAGAAGAGGACCCCGAATGTTTGAATCAGGAACCGTCACTTAAGTCCGCATTTAAAGTGTTCGACAGAGATGGCAACGGTTTTATAGATGCAAAGGAACTCCGGTTTGCCATGAAACAGTTAGGTGAAACTTTATCAGATAAAGAATTGGAAGAAATGATGAAAGAAGCGGATGTTGACGGCGACGGAAAAATAAATTATGAAGGTGAGACTTAAAAATATTTTTGTTTTTGTTTTATTGAAGTGACGAATAAAGCTAAGGGGCGACAACTTCCGGAAGTTTAGAAATGGTTGAAAAAACGTGAATACTCAGGAGAAAACCACCTAACTTTATCATGCAAGTTGACAAACTTGAATCTGCTTGAAATGTTTTCAACTTGGGGAATGCAAGGCGCTGTTATCTTTTATCGCGTGACTTAAACCACTCGGTCACTGAGCATCCCTATTTCTTAACGGTAGGGTGAAACAATACTACATTTAGTTTTAATAAAAGAAGTTATATTTCACAATGAGCAAGCTTAGCCTAGTGTTTACCAGCGGCTTTCTAAGTACATGATTTTGGGTTTAAACACCGCCTGTAACTACATTCTCTAGAGGTGATAAAATAAATTAATCTGTGAATTATTTTTATTATTTATTTTCAGAGTTTGTGAGGGTATGGACGGAAAGCAATCAGTAACTAGATGAATTATATATGCTAAGGAAATATTTATGATACGGACCTAAGAAAGGAAAAGCCAGTTTAATCAAATATGTTCGTATGTGTAAAAATGAATATTGTATTAATGATGTTTCGACCCAGATAAGACAAGGCGAAGCGATTATTTTATATTACGCATTATAGATACGCAATTTACCAGTTATTGGAAGACGGCGCTAATAAATTCTTCTTTACATTCGTGTACATTACATTAAATATGTATGCGTCGGAAAAAGGGAGATAACTCGACGAACTTGTTTCGAAAATATATCAGTTTTTTTCGAATAAACAAATAAATTTTCTACATATTCTTCTTACATTTAGGTAAGCCTTTTGTTGCATCAATTTTTTTTATTGGATATATCATTCATTTTCTATTTCATTTGCAATAAAGCTTCATTAGAGTCCATTCTGACAAGATTAAATAGTTGTCACTTAAACAGTCAAAACATGGAGAAAAAAATGATGCGACTATCGGCCTGACCGCACCAGTGACTTAAAAGTGACGATTTCTATGGTGTTGACTTGATTTTTAAGTTAAAGCGGGATGACCAAGCATTATTCAGAATGAATCTATGGCGGATTTGTATTAAAACTCGCAAAGGAAATGACAATCGACATAATTTTTACTGGGGCGTAAAACACAATCACTCTACAACACCACGACCGAATCCTAAATGTCCGTGGTGTTACGAATGGGTTGTTGCTGTGTAAGTGCTTCGGTTTGCTTAAACCCTGATTAAATTTTAATTTTTGATGATTATCTAAAAAAAATGCGTGTGTGTATGTGTGTGTGTGTGTGTATGTGTGTGTGTGTTTGTGTGTGTTTCATATAACTTTGCTGTCTTATCAATACTCTAAATATAACAGCCTTATAAAAGTCAAATAATGACTTTTTTAAATTTTAATTTCACTTTGTATAGGAAAATGTGTTCTAAAAACTGGCAATAATAATATTACTGGACAAGAACAAAAACATTTAGCAGTCCGTCATCCGACTGGATAAACATAACATGGCTAGAAGGTAATATATTTTATGATGTTTTAATACAAAAACAAAATATGGGAACGCAGAACTTTACAAGTGCAATCATTTTATATGCAGAACAGTCAAATGAACAAAAATTTATTACACTCGTCAATCCTCGGTCGATTCCGTAACGATTTCTTTGGCCGAAGATGATCGGAAAATAACGTATTTTAATTGGCTTTTTTGATGTTCTTACGAATAATGTTTATTGCATTTTCATTATATATGACACATATTAAAGTGGTTTGTTTATGTTTATTTAAAGAGTTAGTTGTCTTTGTCATGTGCTACTTTTGAATTGCATTATGTCATAAAAATTCAAAAGTAGCACATGATATCATCATTAAATCATTCAAAGGCAGTGGTTGAAAGGATTTGAGTTGAGTAATGCTGTTTTACGCACCGGTCAAGGATTTTTCACTTATATCGAAGCGGTCGGTTTTGGTTTGACGGAGAAAACCGAAGTGTCTGGAGAAAACACTACCGATATCGGCAAGCGAATCCGCAAACTTTCATAACCAGGATCTGCGTGAGTTGGATTCGAACCTAGGCGGTGAGAAGAACAGCGATCCGTAAGAGGGCGCATTTTCAGAGGCATTAATGGTCAACAGATTAAGATAAATACACGTTCTTAAATTATTATCGGAGTCATTGTTTTTAACAAAATTATGACACTTTTTTTGGAAATACAACTTAGGGGTTTTACTCAACAATCGCAAACTGTTCGTTATCATACAACCGGAAGTTCCGGTACAACGTGTAGGTTGTAATTGGGGTTGCCCAACTTTTATCACCGCCATCGAAGAAAATAGAAAGAAAATTCCATTAATTTTGATAGAGTTATCTCGCCTGAAATCTAGATTGGTGTTCACGTGATGTCCATATCTGTTCATAAACTGTGTAAATGTTACCTATCTAAAACGTATTATAGAAGAAAAACTTTGGAAATGAAGCACAAAGTTTGATTGATTAGTGTTTTGCTTCAAATCGTAATTGTTTTGCTGTAAGCAACGAAACAATGATAACAAGAAATAATCTAGACACAAGTTTTTAAGTATCCAAGGTTATTAAAATAATTGAAAAGCATGCTTCTTGAATACGGAAAACTCTACAATGTCCGAATCATTTACTTGAAGGTTGTTTTAAATATACCGTTTTTCTGTTATGCGTCTAGCTTGTTGATATTGAAACACGTGTTTCAAAGTTAAACGAATGTATTAGTAGCAATATGATGGTAATCAATGGAGATATTAACTATCATAGTATTACTTATATTTACCGAAATGTTATATTGTATTATAAAAATTTCAATTCAAAATTAGACACAGTGAAAGCATAACTTTGCCCGAACCCGAAACAATGTTTTCTTATATGCGTTACTTTTGAATGTGTGTTCCGAGGAACTGTTGATATCTTAACCCTGCAGTGATAATGCATTTAGAAAATTTTACAAAAAAGGAATTCCATCGGAAATCTTTACTCTGAATTGATGATGATCTAGTTTAACAAAACCTAAATTCCAAAAATTTTGGCACAGTGTAAGAATATACTAGTATTTGCACTAACCCATTACTTTCTTGTTGTATAAAATACCGCATTCTGATATGTGCATGGTTAATGCTGCATTAAGTTTTCCAAAGAAAAAAATTAAAACGGTGCTAATCTAATAAATGATGTTCCTAATGAACAATGTTACATTTGGTTCAACGATAAAAGCTCGAATAAATACAGAAATTACAGTATTTACCCAGCGAGATGCAGCATTTGGGGTCTATTATTAGAACATGGTTACGTCATCAAAACCCGGGTCATTTAAACACAACTTTCAAAATGTTGAAATACGATAAATTAAACACAGAACTTCGTTGAATTTGTCATTTGTGACTTAGTTAGGGAAAAATAACACCATTTCAAATACATCTGGATATTAATGAAGGACAATTAATGCAATCTGTCATGTTTCACTTTCGATTCTAGGCTTTTCCGTACATCCGTGCGCATGCTCCAAGCTCATAATTACCATCGTAGAACACTGACCAAACGGTCAGAGGATTCCGCTTATTTACAGCTAAAAGAAATGAAATTTTAGAAAATGAATGTCACGGATCGTGGTTAGAAGATATCTACTTTTAAAAAAATATATTTTTAGAAAATCAAAAAAAAAAAAATTCAGAAATTTGGTAAACTTAATACAGCTTTAATGATTTTGGAGCTTGTGTGTCGAATCTCTGTAGACATTCAGTCTTGCTTTGCTTATTTGGTAGTTAAATTGCCTATAGGTTGGGTTACCAAATGACACTGCGAATACGCCTTACTTTTCGTTTAAGATAGGTATGTTTTTGCTGTGTGTTCTAAGTTCATTGTTCATGTTTTTGGGCGTTTTCATTGATATAAAGTCATATTGAACTAAAAGTATTTCATAAAAAGTAAAAATTAATAATCATATTTAACTATTACATTTTTTTATTTAGTTGAGTAGTTGTGTATAAAACAGAAGCCGTAAAAATTAGTCAAATACTCTATGTCATTTTTAAATTCAAAATAAATTTTTAGCATAACATTTCTGCATCATTTGCGAACTAATTGATTCTTTTGAACATTTGTGCCAAATAACTTCTTCTATCGGATGACGAAAGGATACTATTTGACATTTTCCCGCCAAAAATGTTAACTGTTTTTCCAAAACAAGCATCGAAACAAAAATCACACAAAAACTGTATAAAGGTCACGTGGTATATAAATGAAATCTATTAACCGAAAGCCGGGGTATATTCACTGTCATAAAGACGGAAGTCGCGAAAAAGCGTGTACGTATCTCTCTTTGTCGCCCAAGTGTGGTCATTTCCGCCAAAAAAGGTGGAGAAAAATATTCCATCTATTTTTATGGAGGAGTCGTTCCGGAACAATAGCCTTGTCTCGTGGTAGACAGGATGACCATCGACCCAAACTTTTAATTCTCCATCGTGGTTTTGGTGATGGTTCAACTTGACATACTGGGTAAATGTGTGCCACCTGAAATGGGGTATTTAAATATACAGCTTAATAATTAAAGTTTATTAAGAGCACACACACACACACACACACACACACACACACACACACACACACACACTATCGTCTAATGCCATATTGACAGTGTTTAACCATTGAGCTAAATGTGCTACCAAAATGCAACACTCTACAAGACTCTATTTGCCGATTAGAAATTATCCATTTACACATGTAAAAAAGGTGTTAAAAAAAAAGGAAAAAATGCAGCGGCCAAACCGGGACCTTCCCAATACTAGCGAGACGCTCTACAGACTGAGCTACCCGGCCAATATCAAGCCCGGTCCAAAACATTCCTCCCTTCCTTATTTAGATTCAACCACATTTAAATCGAAACCACCAGGTGCCACCCTGGGACCAACATGTCGGACGAGCCCCTAAATGTAACAGGAAAGGAAAACAATAATCAGCGGCCAAACAGGGATTCGAACTCGGGACCTTCCCAATACCACCCGGACGCTCTACCGACCAAGCTACCCGGCCACCTATCAAGCCCGGTACGCTACACACAGACATAACGATGAACCAATGACAATTTAAATACAAAACGCATATATTAAAATATTTCAGTCAATGATTTATAAATACTAGCAAACAGCTTTTGTAGTCAACCAATGTAAATCCAGACAAATTGAATCAAACTTACACGTTCATCCGCAAAAATATATAATATAAAACATATTTATGATCGTAATATCGTCAGGGTTCGTATCCAGTAGTCAGGGATTGAACCTACGTACTAAGTGAAAACACTACTCTGGGTTTATTATACTGAAAAATAATAATTCGGCAACTTAGACCACAAAACAAGCTAATAAAAGAAACAAGAATAGAGATTATGTAAAATTGAAACCATTAACTATAGAATTTCTGACTTTTAATGAACACTTCAGTTAATGTCAAATGGTGTTTAAAGGTACAAACCATTCCAATTTTTTCACAACTTAATTAACGGTTTAACTATAAATCTACACAGTGGAGTTAACAACACGGTGCAAAGGGACGGGGCATAGATAATTCTTTAGAGTGATAATTCTTTACTGGAATAGCAAATTTTTTTTTTTTGGGGGGGGGTGGGGGGGTGGGGGGGTGGGGGTGGGTGGGTTCAGGACTTTTTTACGATCGATGTTTCAAATAACACTTTATATTGTCTTGATTGTAATCTAATGTAGGTATATTTACCTTCCATGATGGTACTGGAATTTTCCTCTACCGAGAGATTGTCCAGAATTGCTGTTGCATATAATATCATTGTTGACAAAATCATAATGGTAGTTACAACCCCTTTCATGGTCATAATCGCACCAATCAGCGTAACTTGGATATTGGTTATGCGGGATGTAGGCATAAATTTCTCCGTTGGCATGGCAACGCCACATATAACGTGTTGAAAAGCAGTTATCAGTGTCGCGATGCCAGGAACATGTTGTGGCTCCTCCAAAAAGTCCCGGAAGTTTCCCCCCTTTTATCCACTCAAAATTGGGATCAATGTATAGATCGTAAGACAGGGTCAGTTCTTCACGTCCGCCACTAATATTATGCGGTTTGATGTAAAATTGTGCCCCTTTGCCAGTTCCGGTGCCGTAACTTCCGTTTTTGTAATCAACCCTCAATACTTTCCGGTTATGGTTGGTCGGATCCGAATCGGCTGTTACATAACCAAACTTATTGTCTGATATGGCTTCAAATCCGTGTTTTGGATCATGTGTGTTTACACTGTATGGGCTTTGGTAAACCAGTCGTGCTTCTGAAAAATGAATTAAATTTGCCACATGCTATGCTTTATTGTTAATAGATTTCATTGATGTACGTCTGTTGACGTCACATAGTTTTTGCGTTAAGTTTTTAGTTCGTATGTCCGGTATTTCAGCTGATGCTAGGATAAGAATTTTGTCAAGATTTCCTGAATCTTGAAGATGATAATGTTAAAGATATAATAGGGTTTTACGTCCGAATATTTGACTTCTATCAAGACGTCACCAGCTATTGGTAAAATGGCAGAAATTTTTACCTTTTGTAGTGCGCTTAGAACAAAATATACAGGGAGGGTTATTTAACGTGCCATGCATGCTGTGACAGGGGGCATCGGTTTTTAAGGTCTCATCCGAAATACCCCGTGACTTTCCTTTCTAAATGCCGAGTGCTTGGCGAAAGAACAGTCACTACCAACTTGTCAATGTTTGTTGTACTGAAAGATTGTAATACTGAGATTTTATAATAAGCTATTTACAAAATAAAATCGTTTTATTTGTCCATTTTTTTCTAGTGGTAATTGCTTTAGTCTTACTAGATTTCATGAACACCCTTTTAATGATGGCGAGAATTAATTTCCTTAAACATTGATAGAAAACAGCAGGGAAGAAGTAAGAGTTCTATTTATAAAAAATCTAATGCACTGGTATTGCTAACAATATGCAATATGACAAGAATTTTAATATTTTCCGATGGGAGATTTATGTTATCTCAAGTCGCGTTCTCGTGCTTCCCTGAAAGTTGGGATAACGGAGAAAAGAAGATCTTACTTCTCCTAAAGAATATTACTGTTTTTTAACAATTGATAATAAAATGGTTCAAGACATCCTATTCGTTATTTATGATTAAACTATGTTTTATCTTGACTTAATGCCATTATATAAAGAGCTATTGACTACTTCCTGCAGGTAAATTTGTAAAAATAAAATTAAATTGTCATGTGGTGATTTTGAATTTCTATTAAAATAATGCATTTAAAATTAGCACATGACAACTTTGACAATAAATAAATAAATAAATAAATAAATAAATAAATAAATAAATAAATAAATAAATACAAGTAAGTTTTGTCTTGAGATCTTGAATTCTGATATTCTAAAAATACGAAAAATGTCGGTTAATTTTGATTGATTTAATGGGGCTTTTCGTCCCAGTCAAAAATATTTCATTTAAATCGAGACGTCACCAGGCAATATACACGGGATTTTAAGGCCTCCTCCGATGGACTCCGTTTCTTTTATTGCTAAAAGCCGAGTGCTTGTCGAAAGAACAATCACTACAAATTTTCAAGATTTGGTCAGACTCGGCCGCGGTTCGATGCCCGACCTCCCATACTAACTGAGTAACTGTTCTGGTGAAAAAAAATCGGAATTCGTTGTCTAATAGTAATTTTTTCACATGTAGTGTCTTAACTACATTGCCTTTTAGGCTCATTAAGGCCCCCAAAAAAGATTAATGGTTGTCTTCACAAAATTGTCGATAAGTATAATGTCGCTTTGTCTAAAATTATTATTCGACGTGTACTTTGCTTTCTCATTTTTATTTCACACATGGCGGGTATAACTAGCTAGACAAGAAGGTCCTTACCATTCTGGAGCACCCGCTTCAAATCCCTTGTGGAAGTTCACGTGTTTTACTTAATTTTCCAGTTTTTAATCGATTTTGCTTTGTTCTTAGGATAGCGATTTGACATGGAATGTTATGTTTGTGTTTGATTTACCCGGAAGTTGTATAAAAATCAAGAAGTGGAAGTTACTCTGACAACCTCCAAGTTTTTGACATAAATGAGATAAAATCATTTGTAAAGAATCTGAAAACTGAACAATTCTTTATTTTTACATACAATATCAATGTACTTAAAAATACGTGTTAACTTAGAAACAGATGTTTTCATTAAATTCATGTTTCGATTTTTAAAAAAAAAATTCTTTACAAATAATTCCCGACTAGACATCCTAGTTTGTAAACACTTCTGAAAATTGATCTCCTACTCATAGTGATGTAAATTTTTTTAATTTTTATAATGACATGATTTTCAAATGCGATTTTAAATGGCTAGACAACAATGATGTAAAATGTTTTTTCGTCAAATATGGTCAGCGGACTTCTAAATCAGCAAAAAAAATTTTAAAAAGTTCAAAGGGACCAAAACGAAGACCTTTTCTCCATTTTACTTAATAATAGTTGTTGTTAACGGATATGTGTTTTAAAAAAAAGCATGATTCAAATTAATAATAATAATAATAATAATAATAATAATAATAATAATCGGAACATGACTTTTCCGGCAATTTTTTTTTATGTTTCCGGCAACTTTTTTTTACGTTTCCGGCAACTTTTTTTTACGTTTCCGGCAACTTTTTTTATTACGTTTCCGGCAATTTTTTTTATTACGATTCCGGCAATTTTTAGCATTGCGTTCCTCTGATTTCTGAGGGTTGCCATTGTTACCGCATGTATGCGAATTTTCCGTTTTGGTTACAGCAAGACCATCTTTTTCCGTCGTTAAGACATGTTACAGTTCTTCCCGGTACTGCATACATACACAATATCTCCATTTTTTAAAAACTTTTTTCTTTTTCTATTAAGCATATCATTAAAAATTACGGCTTTATTCCCTCTATTTGTTTCAGTATAGATAATTTCCATGTCTGCTCTGTTGGACCAAACAAAATATACGGATTTAATTTCTGAGAACATTCTAGAGTGAATACATGTTTAGTTATTAAGAATAAGGGGTTCAGTTGGGGATTAGTTTTAAAGGTCGTTTAAAAAAGTATCATTAAGGTGAACATTTTTACCTATAAAATTGTCGGAATAGTAACATATAAAATTTGCCGGAATAGTAAAGAAAAAATTGCCGGAAAAGTATTACGACATGTTTTTAAAATTGCCGGAAAAGTAATACGCCCATAATAATAATAATAATAATAATAATAATAATAATAATAATAATAATAATAATAATAGTCACCGGCTACCGCAAAGCTACAGGTAAGTAGGCATACAAGATTGAACATCATCTGGAATAATAAGAAAATAAAAACTAGATTGATAACACATAATTTTAAGAAAGTTTAACCATCATCACAACACAGGTGCACATTATCTTACTGCTCGGAATAGACCGTTTTCAGTTGTCTATTCCGTCACCATTTTGTTGTTTAGATTAAACAGAATTAGGTGACATCTGTCAATAATTATAATTGAATAACTGTTAAAATTAATGAAAAAAATTGAATATATCAGCTGGAGAAGGCTTCATTATTGCCCATCCTGTTAATTTTTTAACGGTAAACTTCGCCTCGGAAAATTCATAAACCGGAAGTAAATATGCTCAAAATGGTAAAACTAAATACGAGAATCGGAAAAGGAAACGGACAACTAAAAACTAGTCTATAGGATAGTTTCATCTTCTTTTACATTGAAATATTATAATCCATAATATGAATATAGGCACTGCCTATTGACAAACGTAGTGACAGAAGATTGTATCTGGTATAACTGATGGGCAAGACATTGGGACATTAAATATCGGACATTTACATTATGTAAATATTCGGACATAACCGTTTTACTGAAGGGAAAAATAAGAGGTGTTGCGCATGTCACTCATGTTTATTAGATTATCACCCTTTTCTTTTTCATGTTAAGTCGAAAGTTCTTCCTTTAATAACGACGGGTTTGCTCGGCTTAATGATCTTGTTACCAAGGATACTTGATAACGCTCTACTGGAGATCGAATTATTTTTCAAATTACGAGGAAAGTATATGCTGTAAATACATTTATGTAGAACTTTCGACTTATTTTGTTTATTGTTTCCACAACTAACAGTCTTATTGACGAAATAAAGATTTTGATTTTGTTTAACACGTAATGGAGACGAGATAATAGGAGATTTTATTCTACTTCCGTATTGTCCTATGGGGAGAATATTCCATGAACTTCCGGTATTCAAAAGAAATGAATGGATGGTCTACTGGTTGAACATATGATTTCCATATATCACATACGCGTTATCTATAGAACGAACTTCGTTTCGTCGCGGCTTTGCCGCGACTCACTACGTTCGTTATAAAGGCAGTCAGTTTCAGTATCAGGGAAAAACGGTGAACCGACAAAGGAACACCCTCACACTAATGCACTTTAGATTTTGAAGACCCTAACTTAAACATATAACGCTACATATATACATAGAAAATGTTATATTCTTCAGAAAAAAAATTAATATGCATTAAGAAAATTATAAAAAATGTTACACAAGACAATGCGATCTGCGAGACCATTGTAGTGGAAGAACAAATGATGCAATTATAAATTAATTTGGTGTGTCAAAAAATCCTCGTATAAAAATCAACTGTTATCTTGATAATTTCAAAATTTTAAAATAAGTCGCATCTTTTTAATCAAATTATAAGTAAATCAAATTTTGTAATTTATTTTCATTAAATGTCAAGGTTGAACGTCACCGGGCGTAAAAGATAAATGTATGTAGGTTTATATAAAACTATACATGCTACTTCTAGTAGCAGTAACAGTACAAATAGGGTAGCTCAGTCAGTAGAGTGCTCACTTCGTATGTGGGGTTCGAACCAATGCAGGGTCTTGAATATACACGTAGGAAGTGACTCTTCTTTCGCCAAGCATTCCGCATTAAGAAATATAATTCACAGGAATCCTTCGGAAGAGACCTTAAAACCGATGCCCCGTGTCACGGCAGGCGTGGTACGATAAAGAACCCTGGGACGAAGAACCCATTAAATCAATCAATCAATCAATCAAAATCTAGCGGCCATCATATATGCAAATTCACAATATTTACCAGAAAGACTGAAATTATTACCTTTTTCCAATAAAGACTGTTCATATGCACAGAACCTTTGCCATGTAACCTGAACTCCAGGTCACGTTATCTCTATTATTCAAACTTACTGTTGTATACCTTGCAATGTATAATCTTTTATTTGACCTTGTTCTAAATGTGTCAGATATTAAGATAATGGTCCTCAAATATCAAACTTAATTTCTCTCAATGCACAACAAAATACAAACAGAAAACATATATTTAATCATACATAAAAATATAAATTAAAATTATTTTCAACCCCCCTCCTCCCCCACGTAAAAAAAAAAAGATCACATGGGCTTTACCGCTTTTTACAAGCCAAG
Organism: Tegillarca granosa; assembly: GCA_029721355.1. Lineage (NCBI taxonomy): Eukaryota > Metazoa > Mollusca > Bivalvia > Arcoida > Arcidae > Tegillarca > Tegillarca granosa. The sequence continues at coordinate 22,446,515 of CM056610.1, read as the reverse complement.
TTTTGTTTTTTAAGTTCAACTCGAACCTTCCGGTTTTCTTTAATTGAAAAGTTCGAGCACTTCGGACGCTCGATTGGAGTCATCATCAACATCGAATCAAAAAGAGTGTTTGTTTGTTTAACTTTGTTTTACTTTATATCTACAACTTATTATTATTATTTATTTGTTTAAAAACAAATTTGATTTTATAATAAAAATAAATCGGAGACATTATATACATGTTTCTCGACGGGCTAAAAAAACGTTTCCAATGTTGATCGATCAACGATAAACTACACATATGAAAAATGATAATGGTTTCAAATAATTTTTTCATAAATAATATCAAACAATATTAAAACGACGGTTAAAATCAAGCTTTTTTATGAAGCCGGTCATAAAATAAGTGATTTTTGATCGTTTTAAACAGATGGCCTCTTCTTTCAGGTAAAAGTAAAGCTTAGTTCATTGTGTCATGTGCTACTTTTAAAGGATGATTCTCAATAAGCCGAGGCATCCGCCTATAGAATTCATAATTTAAAATTTGTTACAATGATATTTACACTGTTAACATAAAAAAGAGAGTACCAAAACGGAACGGTTTTGAATATTAAAAGTTTAATAAAACATTACATTATGTGTTTAAACATTTCAGAATACTGCATTCCATATACTTCCATACAAATACGAAAATGTTGATGAAAACAAATTAATACAAATAGAGCGCATTCCTCTCCATTAAAGATATTTTGACTACCAAAACTTCTATAATTAATCTTCTGTTTTTGGAAATTTTGGTTGATGGAGAGGGATGCGCTGACATTGAAATTTGGGGATAAAAATAAAGCACATTACCCCTTAATCGCCCCAAACAACATACATACTTGATATTAGCTAGCATACGATTTCCATATCATCTACGCTGGCTGTGTGGTAGGACGTAGGAAATGATAACCTAAAAGTCCTGGGTTCGAATCTTGGGTCCGTTTTTTAGCTCACCTGAGCTGAAATGAGCTATTGCTATCCACCTTCGTCCGTCGTGCGTAAACTATTACATTTTAATCTTCTCCTCCAAAACCACTGGGCCAAATGAAACTTGGTAACCATCATGCCCTGGTGAAGCCCTTTCAGATTTGCACAAATCAATAAGAGGGGAAATAGTGAAAAACTTTAAAAATATTCTCCTCTGAATCTACAAGAGATATACCTTTGTTATTTCATTTATAACATCCTTAAGTAATCTTTTTTCAAATTTGCACAAATGGTAGTCATGGATCTCAAAATGGGAAATTGTAAGGCACTGAGTGGGGAAATTTGTAAAAATTATATATTTATCACTATATCTTAAAAACTATTAACTTTTTGTATAGGCATGTAAATTAGAATATTGTAGGTATTGACATGACGATCATTTTGATATATGGATCAAGGTCATATGTTGAAAGGTCAAGGTCACAGCTGCAAAAGAAGACTTAAATTGCTAATTATCTTGAAAATTATTAACTTTTGTATAGGAATGTATATAAGAATATTGTAGGTATTGCAACAACGATCATTTTGATATATGGATCAAGGTCATATGTTGAAAGGTCAAGGTCACAGCTGCAAAAGATGACTTAAATTGCTAATTATCTTTGAAAACTATTAACTTTTTGTATAGGCATGTACAGTATATTAGAATATTGTAGGTATTGCGACAACGATCATTTTGATATATGGGTCAAGGTCATATGATGAAAGGTCAAGGTCACAGCTGCAGAAGATGACCTAAATTGCTAATTATCTTGAATACTATTCACATTTTGTATAGGCATGTAAATTAGAATATTGTAGGTATTGACATGACGATCATTTTGATATATGGATCAAGGTCATATGTTGAAAGGTCAAGGTCACAGCTGCAAAAGAAGACTTAAATTGCTAATTATCTTGAAAGCTATTAATTTCATGCATAGGCATGTATATTAGAATATTGTAGGTATTGACATGCAAATCATATATGGTTCTATGATATATATGTTTAAAGGTCAAGGACATAGCTGCATAAGTATACTTAAATTGATAAATGATTTGGAAATTATTCATTGCACTACAGTTACTTCATGCATATTATATAAGCTACTTATAAATGAAATGTGAGTGGATATATTTCTGATTAAGTTTTGTGGGAGTTCTTAACTTGAGAAAATTTTTAAAGTTTCTGTACTTAATATACTTTGCAAACAATATTGGACATATCTTCAGGCGAGCGTTAAGGCCCATGGGCCTCTTGTTTTTTTGTCTTAATATATTTTATATTATTTGTTTACTTTTACAATATTTTTTCTCATTTAAACGCAATGTATTTGCTTCTTCAACAAATAACCCATTTAAATTACGCACTGCTCATCAGAACACATCACTGAAACTAGTTTCAATACATGACATACATGTATATATCTAACAACGATATGATCTATCGTCAGGCCATTGTTTAATACACGTGCGTTTCCTATACAAGTTTAAAATATACAAAGCAACATTACAAAGCATGTAAAACACGGAGCTATACCATTGCAATGTAGGCGCTGCATTAGTTCACAGGCGAAAACCATGTATTGTGAATTTTGCTCTTTACAATCACAGGTAATATTAGTTAGAAAACGACCAATGACACATTTTCATATTAAGTTTTTCCAAGTAACAATTTTGAGATGTCTTTCTTCCGTTAGTTTTGATATAGGCACGTTAGGCTAAAATTAATTTGCATTTGCCCTCCAGTCGATGTTTGGATATAGAGGTTTATCAAAGATGTAACCTTGTTTCTTGGCATTTTTCCTACAAGCGGATCGCTCGACTTTTTGAAACTCATTCTTTTATTCAAAAAAATACAATTCAAAACTAGCACATGAATTGTCATGTGCTACTTTTGAATTGTGTTTTTTTTTTTAAATTTAAAATGTAGCACATGACAATTTGATGGGAGTTGAGTTGAGTAATGGTGTTTAACGTCCCAGCCAAGAATATTTCACTCATATCAGGACGTCGCCAGCTATAGGCGAAAGTGCAGAAATTTTGCCTGTGCGTTGCGCTGATGGCATTACACAGCAGGTTCTTTATCGTGCCACGCCTGTCATGACACGGGACCTCGGGAACTAGTAATAAATAAATCTTAACGAGTTTCATGAATTGTGAAAACCCCCCGTTTTAACATTCTAAAAAGACAAGCCCGGTCCACGCAAATTTTTATTAAAATTCTTGAATCTGGCATTTAAATGTATTGTGTATAATGAACTTGGTCGTTTACCACTCTATATATTGGTTAAAACTTCTCACTACAGATAATTGTATACTGCAACAGATTTATAAAGACATGGTTGTAAATTGTAACAAATATGAAAATTGGGCAACAAAAGTTAAGGTATTTTTTGACAAAATTGGTATGTCTTATGTATGGGATAGATAATATGTTGCCGATCACAATGTTTTTCTGTCAGAGGTCAAAAGTCGTCTTAAAGATTTGTTTTTACAAGAAATCATGTTTTCTTTTTTTTCAAAAATCATCCAAGTGTTATATATACAAATATTTGACAGACAATTTCTGCCTTCAATTTTATTTACAAAAATCACTTCCAAGAACAATTATAAATTTTATTGCGAGATACACGTGCTGTGCACATCGTCTCTGTATAGAAACAGGACGGTACTATAATGTCTCACGAGAGATCAGGCTGTGTTCTAAGTGTAACACTGGTCAAATTGAGGACGAGTTTCACTTTATTCTCGTCTGTCCTCTTTATTCAGACTTGCGTCGAGCGTATATCAAACGCTATTAATGGACAAAAACTTCCACTTTCAAACTTATCCAACTGATGGGTATACAGAATATTCGTCAGCTACGAAATTTTGGCATATTTTAAAAAAAAGCTACACACAGAAGGGACAACTAGCTACTGTTCATGGTCCATCCCATATGTACACAACTTTCTTAATTTTTCTGTTTATTAGTGCTTTGTTTAAATATAAAACAAATACCAGTTAAATTTTGATGTGCCAGATGTGCACATTTCGGAAATTAATTCCTCATCAGTGAATTTTTCGCTGTATTTTAACTATATGTCATACACTGTTATGTATTATGATGTACCGCCATACATTGTATTCTAAAAGTATTATGTAACCTATCAACAATGCTTACGGAATAAATGAATTGAATAAATGTCACATAATTGAATTTTTCGCTGTATTTTTCACTGTATGTCATACACTGTTATGTATTATGATGTACCGCCATACATTGTATTCTAAAAGTATTATGTAACCTATAAACAATGCTTACGGGATAAATGAATTGAATAAATGTCACATAATTAAATTAAATCTTATTATGTACTATCAAATAAACAAAAACAGCGTTTTAAGTTCATATGTTCTTTGATCTATCGTAGTTTCTTAGACTTATCCGTTTTATAATTCAACAATCAAAAACATATGAATCTTAAAAGACAAACCATATGGATAAAGACAATTGTTTCTTGTTACAGTTAATTGGAAAGAATGTAGGAAACTGATCACGCTTTTTTATTTCCTGGACTTGGACGTAGGCGTTAACAGTGTCCCTCACACAAAAATATCTGAGACAGCAATATGATAAAGTTATTTTCCGAGTTACAATTTACAATTTTTCCCGGTTGATATGTCATTCCCATGTTAAACCCTGTTTGAAAAATTTAATTTTATTCCGAATTTACCAGATTTTCATACACCGCATAAAAATACAATTTCTTTCTATTTCAGCGAGTTATTATTATTATTATTATTATTATTATTATTATTATTATTATTATTATTATTATTATGATGATGATGATGATGATGATTATTATTGTTGTTGTCGTTGTTGTTGTTATTATTATTATTATTATTATTGACCTTACACTTAAGAATACATTTTATCACACTAAGAGACACACGAATTTCGAAAAGTGTTGCTTTACAAAAAATGAACGTTTTAAAAATTGATGAAATAATATAGTTTGAATTATTTTTCTTTCTAATTGATGATCCAAGTATCTCTAGTGAAATTGACATGATTGCCCTGTCACTGAAAAGTAGGCGGGGGTTTAAATGATTGATCGGCTATTCCGGTTTTAGGCTACGACCACTGTTATCTTTTTAGAAGCATCCTTTTTTTCTTTCGACTATCAGATTTGCTAGTCGAGCTAAAATTGCATTAATTATTGAAAAAGCCAATCAATTTTTAAATAAGAAACGAAACGATATTTGGCGTTACTTAACATCTTACATATATTTTTTTAAAAATAATAATTTGGAATGTAATCATTTAATTTATTAGTTAATTAATTTGGAAGATAATGGTTTAATTAATTATTTTGGAATTTAATTAATTAATTAATCAATTATTTTAAACGATAACGATGACATGATTGTTGTTTCGTTTTCTGCCAAAATACTTTTTAAAAACGGTTCAATAAGTGAGTTATTTTAAATGATTAAAGAGCAGAATGATAAAATTTTGTCAACCATATATATTGAGGCAGTCATTTAAGGAATGTGGGAGAAAACTAGGAGTGTCCGAAAAATGCCAATCACCACTTTTGGTAAGCGATCTGACAAACCTTCTCGCGTTAGGATCTGTCCCGAGTAGGGTTTAAATCTGTGATGAGAGGCAGTGATGGGCAAGTGCACATTTTGACCATTCCGTATTCGAGACTCCCGGATGGTTGTAAGACTTCTTATTGTATACACAAGGAACGACTTCCTTTTGTCTCCTTCACTAACATTTTTATTTTGAGCGAAATGGTTAAATCAAGCCATTTTGCACATTTCTGTGAAAAATGATTTTTCAAAAAAATTACATAGAATTTAATTGGTGGGTGGGGGTGGGGTGGGGTGGGGGGGAGGGGTACAAAAGGAATCCTACGCAACACGATACTTAGTATGTAATTTAATCACGGGTTATTCCTTTTCAAAGCCCTGAATGTTATGATGTTTTCCTTGGTTTTGTTATGATTGGCTGTTTTATTTGCACGTGTTGTGTCATGGCCTTGGATACATTAGCTTTTGTTAAGTACATATTTATAAGGCCCCAAGTTTCATAATCATTCACTCAATTGAGTGTACACTCAACTCATATTAGTAATATTTCAATGCCATTTTTTTTTTAGACATTACACAGTTTGAATGGGATATCTAATGTTATATTTAAACTGTTTAGTGTAGGTTTGCTGATTAAAACAAAACATTGTCTCATAAAACTTTAAATCTTAAAAAAATATTAATGAGAGAAAAATTTGGAAACAATATAGTTGAGTATACACTAAATTGAATGAATAAATGTGAAACTGGTGCCAGCTAGACGATTTTTTTCTTTTATATTTTCAGGAAAAATACCCACGATATATTTTAGTATAAGAGTATCATATACCGTTTTTTAATTTAATTATAAACTAAATTCAAAAATGGTATTGTCAATATTGTTATATACCATTGCTAAATGCATTTTATGATTAAATTCAAAAATGACAGAAATTTTTTTTTAAAAATTGAATCAACAATTAAATGCCTTATGAGGTCACTTTTATTTAAAATAAACATAAAAAAAATTACAATTAAAATAGTAAAGCTGGAGTTCATCTGTGTGTGAATTGTTTCAGCTAATAGACTTCAAAAGCAAAATTGTTAAAGAAACTTCCACTGCCTTGGTTTTTACTTTCAACGAAATGAATTTTGGAAAATGAACTGACTTGAAACACGAGTTCATTGACTTCAGGTGGTGCATAAACTGTTGAGTTTTATTGAGTAATGGTGTTTAACATCCAAGTCAAGAATATTTCACTTATATCGAGACGTCGCCAGTTATAGGGGAAAGTGCAGAAATTTTGCCTGTGAGTTGCATTATACAGCAGGGTTCTTTATCATACCACGATTACCGTTACACAGGACCTCGTTTATTTTTATTTCCCATCCGAAAGAATCGTGACTTACATTTCGTAATGCCGAGTGCTTGTTGAAAGAACAGTCACCACCCACTTTCAAGTCTTGGGTCAGACCCGACCGGGGTTCGAACCCACGACCTACTACTCACGGAGCAAGCACTCTACCAACTGAGCTACCGCAGTGGTCTCATAAACGTTTGACTGGTGAAATTCAAAATAGAAATTCAATGATCAATTGACACTAAGTTTTAATGATTGTTTTAAAATTACAATTTATTAATAAAATAAATTTTACAAAATTATACTACCATACAATACGCCCTAAAAATTTGATTTAATAGCAAAAAAATTTTTTTGTTGAAACAAAAATACAAGTCCGACTGATAGGTCATAGGTCATATAACTATGCTTTTATCATGGCCTTTCTTGTACTGGTACTTAATTCATATTGCACCGAGTGGGTACCGCTGCTGATAGAGTAAAACTCCCCGAACGAAAACTCAGTAGGCAGTACTTTGTGCTGTCAGAAAAAGTACATTGTTTCAAAATTTTAATTTTTAAAATTTATTTAAAACTGAGGTTTGTTCCCTGATGCAAAGCATTTCTTAGGATTTGGATTCATATAATTTTGGAACTTAAGTTTCATTAATTTTCAAATGTCTTGATTATCTTTTTTTTAAATCAAATTTTTCGGCCCCTTGTATCTCTAATGCGGATTGAATTTCCGATATGTGCACGCACATATGGCACAGCAAAATTAAAACAAGTATTTTTAAAAAAATATTTGCACCCAATTATTGGTAAGAAGTTGTTGTAATGTTGCGATATTTCTAAAACTTCTAAAACACTATATATAATACTACACTTATAATAAAATAATGAGTTTGAACGTCTAAAAGGCATTTGCAATTAAATATCAGTATTGTTTTTAAAGCATTACAATATTAGATAGCTTATAATAATGCTACATAATTTTACTTTTTTAATTCCTCTCCTGACGGCAAATTCAACACAATTTTAGGCGAGTACAATCACCTTTAAAGATACAAATATATGATTTTGTAAGCTAAGTATTTTATATATAATGTTTCAATATTAAAATCAATGGGTTGATTGAAAAAAAAGAACCCTTTGTTCTTTTCTACTCTACGGCGACCAGTCTTTAATTTATGTAAGTTGGAATCAATGACATCATTTAATATGATTATTTGACTTCCTGGTGTAGTAAGCGGGCGTTTACAAAGTAAATGAAACAACACGAAAAATGACTAGAATATCTCAAAAGTACGGAAATGTTATTATATATAAAACCTGAAGATAGAAATAAATTAATAAATAAATCAAAATCTATATTTATACAAAAATACCTAAGTTACAACAAAACAAAATCTCTTCAAAAATTTAAAAAACATCTTCATAACAGAATATTAGCATTGTTTTCGGAAATAAGAAGTTTTAATTGAAATTTGATTTTCTTTTGATGAATAGTAGAAAGATATGGTATTTAAAACTGTTTACACATTTTTAATAAACAACACGTTTTGGGTCTATAGGTAAAAATTTAACAGAACAAAATAGAAAACTTACGTAAATTAACATATACAAATGCAACCTTGTTCGAGACTTATGGCATTAGTATTGAAGATGTAACCTTATTGGAAAAAGTGCTTTTGGGGAAATATTATAAAAATTACTTGTAGTGATAACATTATAAAAATCAAAGTAAAAATTGTACCAAAAGTTAATACCACACATAGCAAAGTATTTATATTGGTGTGTATTATATTTGGCGCTCCCGAGGTTTTCAAACATTTAGCATTCATAATATTGGCGCAGTCACTCTTTCCCCTTAGACATGTGAGCTTAAATTAATGTTGAAGTGTATTTATATTGTCGAAAATTAATTTAACACAAAAAGCGCCAATATTTATATACAGCCAAAATAAATACTCATACAATATATTGAAACATTCTGTTTTTAAAACAATTTTCGGTCCCTAGTGTCACTGATGAGAAATCATTTTCGGAAATGTGCACATATGGCACATCAGAATTTAACAGGTATTTGTGTTATATATTTGTAACATAAATTTGTTATCAATATGAAGTTGCATATAATTTTTCCAAATGATTCAAAATACAAGAACTATCCGTGTTTTTTATGTAGCGCGCTAAATGTATTTTACATATAAATGATCATTTTTTGTACTTATGAGGTAAAAAAAATACACATGCCTTCTAAATAGTGTATTTACATATAATCGTTTTATAAATATTTTTGAAAACTGTCATTGAAATCAATTGTGAGCCTTATTGGATAAATTGGATAAATATTGCATTTATACATTTAAAATTCCTACACGATTCCTAAAGCTCGTCCTATAAACGTATACATAAAATCTAAAGCCTTTCTTGCTTGACGTAAATTCCGACACGTGAATACTATACGATTATCTCGAGTTAATCCCGGTAATCTTAATTCGGCTTTATACACATCCTCCGTCATTGGCTCATTTTGAAGCAAATATTTCATCTCGCATAAAACATGACGCAAGCGTCTTGATAACCTTGTTGTATCCAGTACACTTCCGGGGTATTGACCAATTATTGTAATGTTCAGAGTCACCGACGTCAAGAGTTTGTATGATTCAACTAAAGCATATGTCTGAAAGTAATAAAAGATACACTGCTTTTATATCAATCAAACACATTTTCGATTTTTGAAAATAAATACAAAAATTTTTAAGTCTAATTTAGTTCTAAGTATAACTACATATATTGCCCAACGCCCAAAAAAACTTAAAAAGGGTTTCACCAATAAAATAATTTTGAGCATGTTTTCATTGCAAAGAATTATTAGCTTTAACACGCGTAGTCAGGAGATTAAACCGAGTTAAATATTATGATTGGTTGAAGTTAAGCTTAAAGTTACCACCCAGGCTTTGGTGGCTACGGAATGAAAAAAAATTACTCCTTTGATATAATTTTATTGCAGTTTTCACGGATTTCAGTGGCACATGCTGCCAAGGTGATACTCCCACCTTCACATATCTTTCTGTTACAAATTGTAAATTTTACTCGCCATAAGTCGAAAGTTTACGGTTTTTTTGCCGATAGCGATATAATTAATTATAATCTCGATAAACCGAAACATTTCTAACTATGGCATTAAACTGTAATTTAAAAAAAAACTAAAAAATAAAATAATATAAAAAACTGAAAGAAGCTTTATAATCCATCTAGATAAGATAATATTGGAACAGCTCATTGCCAACTTGAGTGTGACGTTATAAAAAGAGAACAAATCAAATTGTACAGGAAGTTTTACCCTTGAAACTCTTTGTTGTGAGAACTACATTTGTTGACAGTTACAAAATGTTTAAATGACAAAAGGGTCCTTTATGGAACTGGAAATTATTATATATCTCGAGTTGGATTCAAAAGAGAAATATTTTTCCACATATTCAACAATTAATGTGAGTTATAAACAATTTAACCCGTTGCACATTTCAGTGTAAAATTATTTTTAACTCACCACGTCATCATTATCCGGAACAACATAATCATTGTGTTCTCGACAAATGCTGTTTTCTGACCCGAAGCTTTGTTGCTAAAATAGATGTGTAAAATTGTTAATCAAATTTAGAGACACTAAGGTGTTAGATAATGATTTTCGTGCAGTTCAAGCAAAAGAAACTTTACCGAACAGTATAAATCTGATGTAAAATGTGTATTATTAATATTGATTTTTTGCATACCTGATGCTGTTAAGGAATGCATCGAGCGAACACTTTCATAATTTATGCTTTAGTTATTAAGAAAAAAAAAGATTATTCTACAGGACTAAAGTGTCTTAAAGGTAGACACTTTGAAAACATAAAATTTTAGACTTTTAGCATAAATAAGCATCGAAAAGGGATGATAACGTGAAAATTATATTTTATATTTTTAAGTGAGATATATTCTCTGTAGATAAATTATTCCAAGATGACAGAGTTGAAGGTTTGAATTCGGTCCTCATTATTTCACTTTTGGAATGAAAGTTACGGACGAATATAAAGAAATATAGATTTTCATAATTATCAGATTTAATAGCTTGTTTAACTATTTATAGTCCTAAAAGCTATAAAATTGTTTAAACAGTCAGAAAATGTAAAAATGTTTTGTTTTTATGTATTTCTATACTTAAAAGAAACGAACCAAATGAAAAAAGAGAGACAAACATATAGGTTTTCTATGAATAAAGAATGGGAATCTGTTAGTGCAATGAAGGAATTTGTAGCTAAGCTAAAAAACAAATAATTGACAAGAGTAAATGACTGATTGAAATTAAGCGCGTAAACGGATCACAATACTTCTCACCGCCCACGTTTGATCGCCAATGTTTCAACAATCAACAAAGAACTGACCGGTTTGATATAAGTAAAATACTCTTGACTAGAGCGTTAAACTCAAGCACTTCACTTAACCTTGCCTTTTTCTAAAACTCTATAACAAATAAACAACTATAGTTGTAGCGCAGAAAAGCTTATAAAACTGCAAACGTGTAATGCTTGTTACCAGTCGCGTGTGAAATGCGAACAAAAGATTTGTAGCTTATGGATAATATTTATCATTCTTCGCCTACAAACCCGCTGAACATGCAAAGCTAGAAACCTCAAATGCCTTGGGTGCTTTTTGGTGATTTAAATAATTCGTTATGACGACTAGACTATTATATCCAATTACATCAGGATTTGTATTCGGTTATTATATTATGGTCTAGCATTGATAAAATATATTTGCGGGTTGTCTATCTTAAGCTTTAAAAAAGACATTGATACCATGAGAACAGTGGAAAAAGAAAAAAACCGTAGATTAAAAATCTCGACATTGAATCGCAAAATTGAGACCATATAAATAGTATTAAAATTTACCACTAGTCCATTACTCCGATGTTTTTCCAAGTATGAAGATTTATTAGGTGATTTCTTTAATTGTATTTCATTTTTCTAGCTTTTCTATCTTTAACTAGTTAAGATTTATCACGATTTTATCGTCTTTGTCAAATACCCTTTTTTAAATCTACTGCATATACTTTTTTATATGTCTTTACTTACAAAGATATGTGCTGTTTCATTTATCAAAGCTGATGTCAACGTTATTCTCTCCAGCAAATGCTTAAGTTGACATATTTCCAGCGGACTACTTGGACCACCGTGGTTTCTGCAAGGATTACATGTGTTCATAGTAAACAAATGATGTCCCCGATGACGATGATGATGAAACATTGAATGTCCATTTGAAGGAGGAATACATTGACTTCCATATGCTTCCGAGATATATATGAATAAAATAAAAATCGTGGCAAAGATTCCAGAAAAGCCTGTAAATAAAGAAGAAGAAAAAAAAAGATTAATGCAAATACACTTGTCATCTTCAATTCACGTAGTCTGATATATTGCTGTTTTTATGTCAAACCAATGATTTCTTTTACAACTACTTTTTTACCAAATCATAAAAAGAAACTATAGCAAAAACTGTCAAATATTTAATGATATTATTTAGATGTGAGGAACACTAATAAGAATTTGACAAATCCATTTTAAATTTATATATTTATAACACACACACACACACTTTAAAATGGTATTGTGTATCTAAACTTTTATCTTGCGTCTAAATTTTTATGCATATAATCCAAAATATGATGAAGAAATGTAATCATAACAATAGATAAAATATAATATATTATGAAATTGTTATGCCATAAAAATACAACTTCCTATTGTACGACTAAATATGAAATATTACTTAAAACAGGAACATTAAACCTACTACCCGGTTAATGTTCTTCCTTCTTTATGTCAGTGAAATCAATACCGATAATCTTAAAATGCCTTTGTTTTTAAAACAACATGTTTTAAAGTTTTAGTTTGTTTATTTGACATAATAGCCACTGGTGTGTTTTGTATTCATTAATTTAGGCCTATCATACATTTGTATTACCATTTTGAACAAGGAATATAAATGTCAAGAACTCTGCGTTGTAGATAAAAAAAATAACATTAATGCTTTTTCTTAAGAAAATACACACATTGATTGTTTGTTCTTCCGTTTAACATCATAAGTTAATCCTCAAAAGTTTAGATTATCCTTTTTTATCTAACAACTTTTCGGTGATGAGGAATAAATATCCGAAATGTGCACATATGACACATCAAAATAATATAGGTATTTTTGTTAAATATTTTAGAGAAATATTGCAACTCCTTAGCTTGCTTTACAACCATCTTTATTGAAAAGATATCTAAATCAATAATTTAGGAGAAAATTATGCATACAAAATAAAAGAATTTTAAAGGAAAAACAACTTAATAATGAGGTTAAAATTATGCCTTGTTCGCTAAAATAGTAGGCAGGGCTTCTAACAATAAAAATCAGCTGAAAAACACTTATTTAATTTTCATTTTATCATTATTCATTACTTATTTTTAAAAAAGAATTTGTAATTGATTTAACTACTTCAAAAATGAAACAATATCTTTCACAGTTTTCTAAGTAACTTTGCTGTTTTTCTCATCGATTTGTCTTTGTTTTATTTAACATTTATTCGCATTTATATTAGTAACCTAGAATCGCAATTTTATTACAATTAAAAATAATTTTTTTTGATAAAAGCAAGAACGAAAATTACTGCATATAAAAAGAGACTGAACATTTGCAGCATTTTGAAACAATAATAAGTTTAATAAAAACCAAAACTAGAAACTGCATAGACCAGGTTTTTTTGTCAATTTGAAACAAAAGGCTTTTGAAAAATGCAAACAGATAATTTAATAATTACATTTCTGAATACAAACAGTATATATATATATATATATATATATATATATATATATATATATATATATATATATATATATATATGTCCGATGAGATAATTTTTAAAAGGTTTTAATGTAAAAAACTTATTGACAACTCTTATAGTTAGATTCTAATTTGATTTTTAAATGTTTAATTTTAATATGAACTAACTGGTCTAAATTACATTACAATTTCTTTCAGCACGGCTTCAATTTGATAAGCATATTAAAATGGTTTATTTGAAAATTGTAAGAAGGAATAATTAAATAAATCGTTGACGCTTTGGGTGCTTAAATAAATAAATAAATAAAATAAAATAAAAAAAAAAAATAAATAAAAATAAATTCGATACATGTATAGCATTATCTGTAAATATCCATTCTTTATAGGTAGAAATGATACAATGTAAAGATTTTACTCACCTAACCGCTTCATTCTTCCAAGGCGTATCGGGTTTTAAATATAAGGTATAAATATCGATTGTGGTCATTTTTGCATACATTTTCATATTTATACCTACTTCCACAGAAAAACCCAATCTTCCTATTTCTAAAAAAGCTGATGTGACAAATACTGGAAGCGAGATTTGTTATTTCTACATGTTGATGTATGATTTCGAACTCATTATTGGGAATTCAGATAATTTGTCACATTGATCTTGTAAATAAGACATAATTAGTTCCTTTGACCAATAAGAAGCAAAGAGCTTGATTACCCAATCAAAACAAACCCCTAATTTCATATATATTTGCATAATAATTGTGAAATATGTAGTCACTATAGTTTAGTCATATTTTTTTTACAAAGGTGTGAATGGATAGATCCAATGGACAAACCGGTAACGATTGAGTAACTCGGAACAAAAGATATACAAACCTTTGTTTCAATATTAAAAACGTATTTTGTTATCTTGCTAACATCTGGCTCTAATTGTTTTGAGCAGGAGGTTTTTAAGATTTGGAACTAATCAAGACAATTGTTTATGTGTCTAGATGTTAGCACGATACTTGATAATAATCATACGGGGTTAAAAATCCTCATTAATGTTTAATATTAATAATAGAAAAAATTCTTATGGATAAATGTGGACTTGTAAACGTTTGAAATGTGTAGTCACATAGAAACTTTATGAAAAATCCTGGTATTCAGTTATGTTTTTAAAACGAAACTAGAAATTGCCGTGCAGTCCGTTAAAGGTAGACATCGATAATGCTTCAGTATAATGAGGGCGTAGCTTAAGAGGTTATATGATATTTCGCAATATAAAAATTGATATTTTTATAATCAAGTGGAGTTTTCAATCTGTAGGAGCTTTTTAATCACCTTGTAAAGGCTTTGTCCAGTATAGGCCGTAAGGAAAATCCAAAGTGTCCGGCACTCAAAATTATGCATGACATATGCGTATCATTAGATAAAATGACGAATAAACGATTCGGAAATAAAAATACATTGATGGCTTTTTTTTCAAACTTAGCAAAAACTATAGATCTTGATTGTGCTACACGTATTTTAACAAACTATGACAAATATTGGGAACTATTAAATATCAATTTATCGGTATTAATGTTCATCCATTTTTTAAATGAAAAGTGTCAAAAATGACATCTTTGCTAATAAGCCAAGTCCTATTTATTGTGCACATTTATGACTTTTACAATGCCTTATATTACATGTAATGTTTTAACGATGCTCTTTTTAAAAAAGATACGTTACTATTAATGTTTTAGCTAAGTTATATAAAACACGTATATAGATTCTGAGCAGTTACCTAAAAAATGATAAAAATAAATAAAAAAATATAAAAAAATAGATAAATTACTTAAAAATTTAAAAATAAAATAATTTTATTTAAAATTAAAACTTTTATGGAAGCATTTTTAATCTAAGATAAGCATTATTATTTTCTTTTAAGTTATTAGGGATAACATAAGAAAAAGGAAGTAAAGTGCACATGTCATAACGTATAATTAAAATCTTGAAGTAAAGTTTAATTCAACATTAGTAAATAAATAAACAAGAACTAACGATTTTTGATAAAAATCAAAAGAACTATTATTTTTTTTTTTTTTTGTGCGCATTGATTGCAACACTTTAATTAATAAGTTGACGTAGCGAACACATGTCATTTCTGTCCGTTAAAAAAGAACTGAAATGTGCAATTGTTGAAGATTAAAATGGCTATGAACCAGCCCTGCGATTTTTGACGTCAGAAAAGTAGTCCGGCTAAATTGAACGTGAAGAATGGTGTAATTTTAAAAATAAAGTTTGGTTGTCTTGACTTTTTTCAGTAGTTATTTTAATATTTTTAATTGTAGAATAATGATTTAACATGCTATATAGCTGCATCTAAAGTGTGATTATGCAGGAATGTCAGACAAAACTTACGACAATAAAATATAAAAATGTTTTAATTGATGAAACAGTCTCATTATCAGCCATTTTTGGATTTACGAGTTATATCAGTTTTTATATAAATTTAAAACTGATATAAGAATAAACGTTTTTAGCTGAAAAGTTAACCTTGCATACTGAAAAGAAAAAGATTTTCAAGTTATCCCCAATTAAAAAATTCAGTCTCTTCATCATCCATTATCTGCGGGTAAAATTTATGAATTATATCAGTCTACAAATAAATCTGAAATTTTTCACAAATAATGTAATTTTACTAACAAATGAAATTTTGACCTGTCATTTGACCACATTATAAAAATAAATATGTTTTCGTTTTGTATAAATATATATTTAAGTACCACTGTTTAAACTATAAGCGGATAGCTAGAGACTAATAATACTGCAAATTCTAACAACATAAATGTTAAATTCCCTTTCATACAACATGTAATGAATGGTTGATGTATCTAAAACTTTAATATATACATTTCCCTCTTTGCATTTTTGACAAATCAATGTTGCAAGCCTAGGCTTATCAAAGACCTTAAAAAGTTTTAATGGCCCAGATCACAATATTGCTGGTAAGAATGATATAACTGTATCCAGTTTTATAATTCCTTTCATTTTTTATGTTAAACGTTTCGGGCATGTTAAAGTTTTCTTTTGTTTTCAGGAGCCTCGGTGGCCGAGTGGTCTAAAGCGCGCGCTTACGGATCACAGTGCCTCTCACCGCCTGGGTTCCAATCCCACTCGCGACAGATCTTAGTGTGAGAAAGTTTGTCATTTCGCTTACCGAAGGTCGGTGGTTTTCTCCGGGCACTCCGGTTTCCTCCACCATCCCAGAACTGACCGCCTCGAAATAAGTGAAAGAATCTTGACTGGGGCGTAAAACACCATTACTCTACCCCACTTTTTAGGATTGTAATTTGAACAAGGACCAGTAAGTTTGTGTTTAATTTTTTTAAATTCGTTTATTTTATTGTCATACGTTTCTGCTTGCAATTGCCATTGTCAAATGCATAATATTTATGCCATCATGTTTTAGTAATAAAAAAATAAAATGTAAAGTATAAACATTACTTTTATATTGTTTATTTGCTTCCGTCACGATTTTAGATGTGAACACTAATCAATTTCAATATCAAATATATATATATAAAAGAAAGGAAAATAAGGGAAATATCATACCAAACTTATCATATCAACATTAGCAATATTCTTACAATTGATTCATGTTATTTTTTATAAATTGGGTACTGAGATCAAACAAAGAGGACTAAATGAGGTTAATTTGTCTCTTTTTGTCTTATACATAGTCACGATTTTAGTTGTGTTCAATAAATCATTCCTGCAATATTAATATCGCAAAAAAGGTTAACAATTTACATGAGTAACTAAAATATCATAGGTGTTCATATCCAACTTTTCAGTTAAACATGAGTAATACCATTTCTTAAAATTAAATGACGATATTTTTGAAAAAGGGGTCTTTGTGATCCCAAATGAGGTTAATTTGTTATATATATATTTTCTTTGTTAAATACAGATAAATGTTTGTCTTCTATTCTATGCATTGTAATGCATCTGTTCCCATTTGTAAAGTATTCATAAGGCTTCAACTTCGTTATTGCTGCATCTAAAATTTGCTTGTTTAATTAGTTTTATAGCTAACATTATATGTTCTTTTTACGAAATTCTAAATCCAAATTCTCACATTTATCAAAACCGCTATTTAATAATACATGTGCCTACAAACCACTGTTAGCTTTCTCTTCCGATTTACCTGTCACGTGTTATTTTGAGGTGTTCAGAAAAGACGTTTAACGATTTTCGCTATAATCAGGATTTAGACTAGTAAGGCTAATTAAAGTATATATACCACTGCGGTGGCTCAGTTAGTAGAGTGCTGTTAGTGGGAGGTCATTACATAATGAAAGTCACGGCTCTTTCGGATGGGAACTTAAAATAAAGAGGTCCCGTGTCACGGAAGGCGTGGCACGATAAAGAACCCTGCTGTATAATGTCATCAGCGCAACGCACAGGCAAATTTTCTGCACTTTCGCCTGTAGCTGGCGACGTCTCGGTATAAGTGAAATATTCTTGACTGGGACGTTAAACACCATTACTCAACTCTAAACTCTTATTAAAGTATAGTCACTCGATAAATTACACTAAGACATGTTTCATGTATTATCTTTTTTATCTATCAACTTTTTCGGCACCTTGTAAAACTGATGAGGACTGTATTTCCGAAATGTGCAGACATGATACATAAAATTAAAATTTAACAGATTTTTTTGTTAAATAGTTAGGTCTAATAGAGATCGACGACTATATTATTATGCAGCACATTTGAACTGTCTATTTATTGCATTGATGCGTAAATAGCGCTTTGACTTTATAAGTTTTTTTTTGTTAAGCAAGACCAATGAATTAAGCACACCAACGTCATTTAAATGCTATCCTGTACAGTGACTCGAATAAAAGGGTCAAATGTCATTTGAATGTCAGAAGGGAAACCTGAAATAAGTTGCATTAATTGTCCGTAATTAATATCCAACTGTATTCATATTTATGTTTTTTATCCCTTACAAAGTCACAAATGACAAATTCAATAAAATTCTGGGGTTAATTTATCCCATTTCACCATTTTGTTAGTTGCGTTTTCAAGACCTAGTTTTTTTATAACGTAACCATGTTCTAAAATAAGATCCCACAGGTCTACATCCCGCTTGGAAATAACTGCTATTTATATATTTATTCGAGCTTTTATCGTTGAACCAAATGTAACATTGTTCATTTGGAACATCATTAATTAGATCAGCACCATTTTAATTTTTCCTAAGAAAACTTAATGCAGCTTTAAATAATATTTTAGAGAAGAAAAGTACTATATCATAATGAAATAATAATAAATACACACATTATTATTATTATTATTATTATTATGTTAAATTTAAAAAACAGCAAACTTTTACGTCACGTGTTGTTTCCGTTGTTTTGAAAACTTTCTGTAAGGTATTGCACAGGATTTCTCAATCAGCACATGTTACAAAACCAATGAAAGATTTAGCCATATTTTCTCAATTTAAACTGAAGTATCAGATATAAACGAAATTTAGACGTATTACGCTATAACGTAAAAACTGGTATGTAAAAAATTTATTCTGCCCCACCATTGATAATAAATTGTTTTTTACTATTTCCCAAAGAAAGCACATTCACATCTTGGACATCCATTTGCATCTGTCTTGTATCTTGGTGGATTCCCACAATTCAACACACAAAACATCGAGCTGCATGTTGGAGAAGGTGACGTCATTGTTTCACTATGACGTAATGTATTTAACTTGTCACTATAAGGCGTGATGGGAAGATGTATTGTCGTTGCTAAGGAAGGCGTAGAGCTAGTCAAAGTCAATGTACTTTTTTTAATTGATTGACTAGGTAAAATTTTTAAGAGGTTTGTACCATTTCCGGATATATAGTTTGAAGTATTTCCGATTTGTATATAAGTTTCTGTTTTTGGTTGTTTAGATTGTAACCCATACGATTGTGTAATGCCGTTGACTAGT
This sequence comes from Tegillarca granosa, assembly GCA_029721355.1. Classification (NCBI taxonomy): domain Eukaryota; kingdom Metazoa; phylum Mollusca; class Bivalvia; order Arcoida; family Arcidae; genus Tegillarca; species Tegillarca granosa. Next base: position 22,426,786 of record CM056610.1, on the reverse strand, counting down.
TTATGATTTGCTAAACCAGTAGTTGTCGATTTAATCGTGGTACTGGTTTCTGTGTTGGTTACGGGTTGGTGAGTTTTGGACGCTGTGCTAAGCTTTGTATTCACTGAAATGTAAAAGAAGAAGAAGAAAAAAAACCAGATTATTTTATTGTAAGGTTAATCAAACACAAACATACCAATCATCCATGTCCAAATCACAATCGAAAAAAGCAAAGTAAAAACTGGCTATTTAGTTAAACACGTAAAATTTTAATAGGAAGGGGAGATCGAGGGTAGGCACGTCCTGTTTGGCTTACTACATCCGCCCAGTGCAAAATCAAATTTGGAAATCAAAGGAACATGGAACGTTGTGACGTCAAATATATCCGGTATAAGTTTGGATACAGCTTCTTCATTTTTATCAACAATATTGTAATGACGGCCAGTGAAGTTTTGTGGATATAGTACATGAATTATTAGAAGTCACAAAATTTTATTACAGACACAACGAAAAAAAAACAAAAAACAAAATAAAGAAATGTTCCTTCTGTTTAATCAAATTTGACATAGTAAAATAAGATATTCAGAAACCGCAGTGCTCTACACGTGCCCATTGTTGATTTACATTTGATATGTTGCTGCGAATTTTATATATGTAATTTTTAACAGGACGATGGGCTTGGGTTGGTTTTTTTTTTAAATTCTTTGTTTTTTATTTTATTTTATTTATTTATTTTATTTATTTATTTCCAAGTTTTACTATTGCTAAATTTTAAATTGAGAGGTGACCACAGCAGGATTAGTATATGTCAAAAATTTTGAACGATCTTTAAATATATATGTTTTTAAGTGTTGCTATGGTGATGGAATTTTGTAAATTCAGTTGCATTTCTGTGGAGATTAATAAGTATGAGTAATAGCTTTACAAGAAACAAGATTTTACGTACAGCTGGTTTTTGTGACTTGCTGATTTCTCGTAGGTATAGATGTTGTAGTTGTCGGTGTGTTGCCATGGTGATGTTTAATCTGAAGTGTGGTCCTTTGAGGAATGTGAGTATGTGTCGAAACTTTTAAAGTAGTCGTGGCAGTCGTCGGTGTGTTGCCGTGGTGATGATTAATCCGAAGTGTGGTCCCATGAGAATGGTGATAATATGTAAAAACTTTTAAAGTCACGGGGGCATGCGTATGTCTGGCAGCCGTAATGTGCTGATGTTTTGTAGTCGTTTGTGTTAGTTTTATTTTTCCTAAAAGAAAACCAAATACAGTAAAAAGCCAGATACACAGAAAGTGATATTGAATTAATTAAAGTACTTATCTATTAGATATATCAATCAGGAACAGATCGCAGCTAAAACGAGGGTAAAAACAACGGGCAGATTGACGCGTGAATCCAAAAGATTCAGACAAAGTTGTGAAAGATTGAATGCTTGTTGCTATATGATTAAAACAAATCAAAAACATCATTTAAATTAATGCATCATTAACAATTGAACATAAATTATTTATGAGCAGTTTTCAAATTCTTTATGTATTGTAATAACTGATTCTAGTAAGTTTTGTATTGTCGTTTAACATCGCATCAGCATTTGTATTAGCCATTCGCGACGCAAGTCAGGTTGTTAGGAATAACCTAAGAACAACTTCGTGTGCTTTTGAGATATTCGAGGGTGTAGTATGATCTGCCTTGTACTAAAGCGCATTCAGGACGTCTTTTCTTTTAGCTGCTAGCTCACCGAGTAAGTATATCGCAGAAAAACAAACGGCTACCTCAGTCACATAATCCTGGCACCGTGTGAACCAGTCGTCGCTTTGCCCCATTAAAGCCTAGCGTAGTGCGAGGAAGTAGTATCTAAATTTTAAAGTCTTACGAAACACTGACCTTTTGCTATCGAGGCGATGATTAGGGTCTAGTGATGCTGTAAACACACCGATACACAATTTAGTGCCTGCCAAAAGTCTTGAGATTTATAATCAGTGGTCCTTATATGTGTTTTTCTTGTCATATCATGATTGCCTATTATCATCATTCAGTGGTATTTTGTAACGTTCTTTGTTGCAAAATATAATAACATATTTATGGTTTAAGATTTCTTCCCCCTTTTTCAGTTTATATGGTGTTTTAAATTGTTTTGACTATCAAAATGTCATGAGTTTAACATCTGGAAATGGTCTTTTTTCTCAAACTACATCGTGAAGTGTTCTAAAATTGTCTAATTGTTGCCAAGTACATTTGTTTCAGCCATAACTTTTTGCTTTATTTCATGACGGTCTTTCAATTAGTTGTGAAAAAATCGAATTCAATTTCCGACAGGGTGAGACCTTAGTTACTGATGTTTACTTCTGTCGCCAAACGCCCTACATCACTGTTAGTTAATTGAATAGTTTAACGTCACATCAGCAATTTTTCAGCCATTCACAGTAGACAAAGCACGATAACAAAAGCGATGGTATTTAAACCGAATATTCACTGACGTGCCTGTGGTTATATACTGGGTGTTGATCGTAATTGTGTTGTTATGGTGATGCTTATGATTGACAGTTGTATGACGGTGGAGATGATGATGGTGCTTTGTTGTTGTTTTATGGTGATTTCTTGTCGTCTTTGTCGGCGTTTTATGGTGATTTCTTGTCGTCGTTCTGTGTCTCGGCGGTGTAGTTTTAATACCATGGAAATGAATATGAAGGTGAATGTGGCTCACTGGCAAAATGGTACGTCTTCGTTTTGTATTTGTATGAGAAGTTGATATATTTTCTGAAAACCAGACATGTTTTCAAACGGTAACGTGTATGTTCATCAGGATGATATGGTGCAATGTTGCATAAATTGTCATATAAATTATATTTCTACATCTATTTTCTTAAATCGACTTGTAAGAATTAGTCGGACCAGTGAGTATCGGTTGGACCAGTAGGTATTGGTTTGACCAGTAACTTTAAGTTGGACCAGTGAGTATCGGTTTGACCAGTAAGTATTGGTTTGACCAGTAACTTTAAGTCGGACCAGAAATATCGGTTGGACCAGTAAGTATTGGTTTGACCAGTAACTTTAAGTCGGACCAGAAATATCGGTTGGACCAGTAAGTATTGGTTTGACCAGTAACTTTAAGTCGGACCAGTGAGTATCGGTTGGACCAGTAAGTATTGGTTTGACCAGTAACTTTAAGTCGGACCAGAAATATCGGTTGGACCAGTAAGTATTGGTTTGACCAGTAACTTTAAGTCGGACCAGAAATATCGGTTGGACCAGAAATATCGGTTGGACCAGTAAGTATTGTTTGACCAGTAACTTTAAGTCGGACCAGAAAGATCGGTTGGACCAGTAAGTATTGGTTTGACCAGTAACTTTAAGTCGGACCAGAAGTATTGGTTGGACCAGTAAGTATTGGTTTGACCAGTAACTTTAAATCGGACCAGAAGTATCGGTGAACCAGGAACTTTT
>CM056610.1:22078102-22423269 GCA_029721355.1 Tegillarca granosa | reverse complement strand
CTAGTAGTACACATCAAAATATTACGGGCATTAATCGTATTCCCTTTAAACTGACACCCTTGTCTAGGTTTCAATCCTTACATAGATATAACATATAACATAAAGTATGTTTGACGATGATTGGTCTATGTATCAAATAATTTTTATTCTTTTAACCACAACTTGATTTTCAAACGAGAGGAAAAAGAAACAAACAAATCGAGGAAATGGTTAATAATTTAATATACAAATAAGGAAATAAAATGTTAAAAATATTCTAAAAAATAATTCTGCTTAAATAAAAATGCAATTAAATACAAAATAAATATCTAGAAATCACTTTGTTATGAAATTGTTAAAAATAGCATTTAGACTTTTCATTATTTTCGGTTGTTGCAAATTTTTTTCCACATACCAAACGAGTCTTTACTAGTTTTTCTTTCCAAAATAAATTCTATAAATTTGCAGATAATATGCATTTAAATTAGTCATGTATTTGGCTGTAACTAAAGTTTTTTTTTTCTAGATTTTTAAACAAAAATATCTATTGCCTCGAGTGAACACTAAATCGAAGTGTGGAAACAAGAACGTCTTGTTTTTTCATAAATTTGAAAATTTTGGAATAAATTGCAGTTTTGGAAAGAAAAAAGAAAGTAAAAATGTGTGAATTAGGTAATAACTTATAAAAAATAAAAATCATTTATAAATTAAAATGTTATATATAGTTCTAGAAAGCATAATGTTACGTTATTAATTGTAAATTCATGAATGTCCTTCTGCTCCATCTGATATTTTAATATTAGCTATTAAGTGTAAACAATCATGTCCATGCCACTGTGGTCATTCTCAAGCCACGTCTTTCCTTTCCCGAAAGCTCTCAATACCATGCCAAGTGATTTTCCCTCCAGCTGCAGATACCCATCTAAATATGCCTGTGGTACATCTGTGTCATTAGTTAACTTTTTGTATCCAAAAAATCCTTTAAAAGATACAAAAGTAAAACTTATGTCAAAATAAATCTACATCAGTTTGATAACTACTCTCGTCGGGGACATATTTAAGCCATATATTTATTCTGGGGAGTATCTATTTTAACCTGCTGTCTATTCTTGCAAAGGGGTTAACTAACCTGTTACCGATTCTCACTAGGAAAAATTTAACATGGATAATTCTCGCCTAAGGCCTATTATAGTTTTGTTTTATTTTTGCCTATTTGAAGTTAAACTCGAAATTTCTGTTCGATGTCAAAGTTTTAATAACTTTCAGTGATTTATTTAATATTTTTTCAGTATCTCTGTTAATGATCTCCGTCGGTGAAGGTAAGCATTTAAAAGGACAAAGAAAGAGCCATCTTAAAGAAAGATAAGATTAAACTATCCAAAATTTGAGAAAATTTCTCCCGAAACGTACTATCTTCTTGTAAAGAAAACGATTTTTTTCAAACATTATAAAAAGATAAGAATAGATACTTAAATAAATAAATAAAAATATATTATCAATAAAAAGATAAAAAAGGAAATAAAAATAAATATAAAAATGAATAAAAATAAAAAGATATAAAATTGAATTAATTTTTTTTAAATCTTAAAAAAAATAAATGAAACAGCAACACGATAAAATTGTAGTATTATTATTATTATTATATATATACATATATATTATTATATATATATCTATATATATATATATATATATATATATATATATATATATATATATTATTATATATATATGCAACACGTTATAAAATTACTAAAACTTGTAACTCATTACTATGGATGGGCATCTAATAAATAGCAGAACAGTACCCTGGGCATCTGAAGACGACAACTAGATCAAATGTTGTTAAAGAATGCTTAGTGAATAAGGTAAGCTCAAGAAATAGAACTTATTTAAAATCTACCTGTCTTACGTTATGCTCTAAATAATGCACAAATCTTGTCTCTTGTTCACAGACTGGTTATTTTAATTAAATAAACATATTACTTGCATATTTCCAAAATTGAATTTATAACAACTTTTTAGAATATAATGTTGTTGAGGCAAACTCTACACTATTTATTTAAGAATGATTCATTTTCTTGTGTGTTTTAACTCGAAACTGAAAAACTTGATCAGGTACGTGAAAAAAGTTTTAAAAAACTAAACCAGCAACTTTTAAGACAAAGTCATGTTTGAGATTTTAATAATAATAATAAACTATGAGCAAGTAAAATCAACTTTCTTTTTAAAATAAAGCAATTGCTTCTTTCCTGGGAAATGCAATATTTACCGGTATAATTACCATTTACTTGAATACTGCTTTCGCGTTATGTTTTATTGAAAATAATAAAGTTACCCTTTTTGCTTAGGTCGATACAGATGTTCCCGCCACTTTCTTTTTGTAAGCCATGTCTAATGATAAAAGCATCGATTTCTTCCAACATTTTCAGACTATCTTGACCTTTTGACTCAAACCCAAGTCGCAAAATTTTGGATGGTAGGCCAATGAAACATTTTATCACCAATTAGCCTATCATCTTCAGGACTCTTTGTTTCAAGGCAATTTTGAGATCCTTAATGTCACATTTTGAATAATCCTTTTGTGGTTGTTTAGCCTCCATGAGATATTCATCCAATGTTCGGGTCTTGGTTTGGTTCAATTTGTTTTCAATTCAATATTATCTTTGAACCGTTTTATCCACTTCTCGTATACTGATATATCAATGCAAATATGGGCATGAAAATGTCTTTCTTTACTTTGCGCGAACCACGATCCAAAATGGAATGACAAAACTGCTGGAGAGCCTACCCCTGGTACATCTGATAAATACTCAATAGGTACAATTCCTTGCATAGCCTTGTAGGTTTCGCTTGCAATATCTAACAATGCTAGTTTTTCCTTTTGATTCATCTCATACTGCAAATCAATTGGTTTGGGGTTTTCGGGGATCATCGATTTCAAACATTTTTTGTCGTATCCAGATTTTCCAATGATAATCACATGGGGACGTGGAGTATACCAGTCAAATGTTACGAAATACATATTTTCACAGAGAACTAGCTCTGCATGCTTGTTTTTCTGAAAATAATGGAATATTAGAAATTTCATTCATTTAAATATTTAAAGTTTATTTTTTCCATTTCCTTACACACTTCATTACAAATAAACGCAATGAATTTGTTTACTAAATTACAAATCATGTCATTTATGATGAATCAACACGACTAACCAATAAAAATTCTTTAACTAGTTATCGTAAGAGCAGTACACTCATACAAGTAATAAATAATAAAATGATTTATCTAAAAATAATAAAAACATCAAGTTAAGGGTATTTCTTTTTGTACCTGCCCTGCTAAATTGCCACAAATTTGCATTAAGGTCACTACCTTCAAAAGATTAAAACAAACGGAGACGAAAGATTTTAGAGTCAAGCACCTGTAATTCTACTAAACAAACATATACATACCAGTCTCTATGTCCTATTAAAAAGTATCAAAAATAATTATGATAAAAATAAATAAATAAATAACTTGAAAAAAAAGTAAAACTTTTTTAAATTTGGCCAATTTATGAAACCATAAGGAAAATTGACACCTTTAATTTTTTCAGTAAACATATATTTCAATATACAAACTTTCTCGTTATTTGATCTTTTATTTAATGAATAAATCCTTGTGATCTGGTTTACCTTTATGATGTAATATTGTGTGGTATTTATACTAGAACAGACATGCGCGTTTCATGAATACACTGGTTTATCGAAAATCATATTGATTTAGAGTTTCCGAAAACCGCTAAATGCGTTTTAGATTTATGATGAGGTAAATATACATTTTTTTTATTAAAATGAAACTTTGTGTTCTTTTTATAAAATTTTTTGTTTTTCTATTATTGTAAAGTACATAGGCAACGTTATGCAGTGTTTCGTGGGTTCCATTGCATATGGTTTAAAGGGGATTGAATAAAACAGCCGAATTTCATTGATATCGTTTTCGTCATGCAAACGAAACTAATTTTCAAAAAAAAAAAAAAACCTACGAGCAATAACGTGTTCCATGATGTCTGATGGTGAGTTTGTGGTGCTTTTAAAAGAACTTCTCCTTATTTCCATTTATGGTCAACAAATATGTCCATTAATATAAACCTAGTTTTACTCATTAACTCAACTATGGCCTATAAACCCTTTTTATGCGAAATACTCTTCTTTTAATTTTATAAATGTACATGTATATTAATAAACATACCTTGCCGCTATTTAATTCTTTAATCAATTATCTAATCTTGTATAATTTTAACGTCCTTGTTTGTGTTTAGATGGTCTGCTTTAAATTTTCTAGGTTATGAATAATTTATGATAATAACAGACATGCGCATGTCACTAATTTAATTTTTGGAAAAGCACTCGTGTTTTGATTTTCAGGAAAACTAGTTGATTTACTTTAGACTAATAGATGAAGGAAACGTGTTTTTTTTAAATAAAAGAAACTTGATTTTCTTCATTTTAAGCTGTTTTTTTTTCTAAGAGAAACCTATTTCTTTTCATTTTCAAGTATTGCAATATATAATAGTTTTGAAGACCTTAATCCATTAATGTATAGCATGTTATAGCGGATGGATAATTCGGGATAATCACACAACTGTTGGCAGACTCTACACATGTAGCTTGCAACTTTTATCCAATTCTTGTTTTATTTTTGAAAGATGAATATAAGGATTCGTTTTAGTTAGTTGCACATCTTTTTTTGTTTTGTAATTTACTTTGTACAAAATAGGTAAAACCCATTATTTTGGTAGGCGTAACTTTGTGACTATAATTTGGCTACATACCCTTAATAAAATTTGCAAGACCATGTTATAAAAAGATATATGCTAAATGTTTAGTTAAGGGGTATATATATATATATATATATATTATATATATATATTTATATTACTTGTCCTTCATTTTTTTTCAAAGCGCAGTAGTATTTGAAATTTGAATGGAAAAAATATTAATACGTATGTATAGACTGTCACTATCAGTTTTTTTTGGTTTTATCTTCTAATATTTTGAAGTTAATGTACATTATAATATTTTATTCAAAAATGTATGAAGCGTTAATAAAGTTTCACTAGTCAATGTACATGTATATTAATAAACATACCTTGCCGCTATTTAATCCTTTAATCAATTATCTAATCTTATATAATTTTAAAGTCCTTGTTTGTGTTTAGATGGTTTGCTTTAAATTTACTAGGTTATGAATTGTTCATAATAATAACAGACATGCGCATGTCATTATTTGATTTTTGGAAAATCACTCATGTTTTGATTTTCAGGAAAACTAGTTGATTTGCTTTAGACCAATAGATGAAGGAAACTTGATTTATTTTAATAAAAAGAAACTTGATTTTCTTCATTGTTTCGCTTTGAGATTTTTTTCTAAGAGAAACCTATTTCTTTTCATTTTCAAGTATTGCAATATTATAATAGTTTGAAGACCTTAAATCCATTAATATAGCATGTTATAGAGGATGGATAATTCTGGATAATCACACAACTGTTGGCAGACTCTACACATGTAGCTTGCAACTTTTATCCAAATTCTTGTTTTATTTTTGAAATGATGAATATAACCGGATTCGTTATAGTTAGTTGCACATCTCTTTTGTTTTGTAATTATCTTTGTACAAAATAGGTAAAACTGATTATTTGGTAGGCGTTACTTTGTGACTATAATTTGGCTACATACCCTTAATAAAATTTGCAAGACCATGTTATAAAAAGATATATACTAAATGTTTAGTAAAGGGGTGATTCTTATATATATTATATATATATATATATATATATATATATAATATATATATATATATATATATATATATATATATATATATTGTCCTTTAAAATTTTTTCAAAGCGCAGTAGTATTTGAAATATGAATGGAAGAAATTTTAATACGTAATGTATAAACTGTCACTATCAGTTTTTTTGGTTTGATCTTTTTAATTTTGAAGTTAATGTAAATTATAATATTTTTATTCAAAAAACGTATATGAAGCTTTAATAAAGTTTTCACTAGAGCACATTTAACAAATAAAGTCTTTCAGAATCACTATAAATTATTATTTGAATTGGAGATAATGCTTGTGAAAAATTTGCTCTTTCAGATACTTTGGCGGGATCGCAATTTTGACCTCATCTGTGACGTCCAATGCGTATTTGTCACATTTTCGCACATATTTATTTGTTTTTATTTACATTTCATTACTATAAACTTTATGATTAAACATTTTTGTTTTTTAACAATTAAAATTTAAATGGCAATGACTATAATATATTTTAGATTTACATTCAGGTGTTAAATACAATGCTTTTTGCATTAATGACTTGTACATATAATTTTTAAGATTTTCTTAGTACTTTTTTGTATATTAGTAAAATTACTGATTATTAAAATGAGTTATTTTGCTGGGTTAGCTGATATTAAGTAAATATATAACAAAATACTAGTTAAATTTGATGTGCCAGATGTGCACTTTTCGGAAAATCATTCCTCATCAGTGACACTGATACCAAAAAGTTTGATAGATAAAAATCATAGGCCAATCTGTTAAAAGGTAAAGAATCTAAAGTTCCAAACTTATATAAATCCAAATCCAGCTAAGGAATGTTTTGCAAGAGGGAACAAACCTTAGTTTTAAATAAATTTCAATATTGAAAACGTCTGAAAAATTTGCTAAGGGTACATTTTCTTACAGCACAAAGTACTGCCTACTGAGTTATGGATACCCTTGGGGAGTTTACTCTACCAGCAGCGGTACGCGCAGGAGTAGTAAATATATACACAAATACCAGTTAAATTTTGATGTGCCAGATGTGCACATTTCAGAAATTCATTCCTCATCAAACTTAGTTTTTTAAAAAAATTAAAGAAAATTATCAATTAAAATGAAATTGCTGCGATAGTCAGAGGTTTTTTTTATTTTTAAGAATCGTAATCAAAAGTTTTGAACCTTTAAATCTAGTTTTTTTGAACGTTATAAACGGTTGAATGATTTGGAACAATCTCTATACTGTTGGCGATCTAACAGATTTAATAAATTTTAAACGATTCAGCTAAATAATATGTCAGTTTATTCTCGTTTTATTTTGATGTGACGAATGTATAATTACAATGTAAGTCAGTAACAAATGACTTTGGTCTTATCTTTCATTCAAAGCCAAAGTGTATAATTTGTTATACCAATATTTATTATCATTTCTTGCTTTTATTGTTTTTTCTTAAATTTGTACCTTCAAATAAACGTTATTTACACTTTCATGGTTAGTGTCAACAAATTATAAAAAATTATATTAAAGCTTATGATTTATTTAAAATTGAAATAAATTGTCCAGTAATATTACCCAAATGATGTTAAATATTAATAATAGAATGCTCAAAACTCAAACAGATAAATCAACCAACATGAAAGAAATTAGACCTATCTGAGCAAACAATATGCATCCACCCGGTTTTAAATATTTTATTTAACATTTGATACTATTTATATATAAAGAGGTTTTTTATATAACTCGCACCAAGATGTATAGAATGAAGTTTTATTACCTAATTTAAATATTGATTTTTTATTGTGAAGTAGGAAAACTAGGTTTGCTTGTATGCGGGTGGATTTTTTTTTCAGAAAAACCATACAACTTTATTTTCGTTTTAATTTCTAGGTTTTGAATATAATACTATTCACATCGATAAATTGCAAAAAACATTTGTTTAAACATTTTCTTTGTATGCTAACCATATGTAGGTAAAATTTAATATCATAGATTTGTTTTTTTTTGTTTGGGTTAGCTTATAATTTTTACAGCAAGATTGTTGCAAGTGAATCAGTGAACTGTCATATTGTCGTGATATCCTACCTCTGTCAATATTATTGGGCAATTTCGGTCACGTGTTGACCTGATACAGACCATAATGTGTCACTTAAATTCCATATTTGGTCAGTATGAGTGTTATTTCCCTTTATCAACGTCAGATGCAAGCGCTTGATGAAAAAACACCTCATATTTATCACAAATAATAGGATCTGTAAGTCTCGTTTCAAACCAACTTCCGGTTACAACTTCCGGGTACATCAACAAAAAAGACAATAATGGTTTACTGCTTTGCGATCGGATGTTCACATCGTACAGGGGTGAAGCAGGCGTGCAAGCTGTTCAGATTCCCTACAGATGCTAAGGATAGGAAGAAATGGATTGATAAATGCCGGTAAGTTTCTTTGATATTGTATTTAGATCGTATAAATGCTATGTAAACACGGTCATTCAGTCATCATAAGCAGCTGTACATGGTATTTGCAGACTTTACGAATATTGCGGCCTATTTTCAATCTGACGTCCAAGTGACAAACATCTGAATATAAAACACCACTATCTTTATCGTATCATATTATCCAACCTGTAAATTTTATAGACAGTCATGTAGTTTTGTCACATAGAATGGTAGATCTATTTGGAACATTTACATATATTCACGTTTTTGTTTCATGTGGTATCAATATTTTTTCAATTATTCGTGTCAACCAAATTATTAATGGAAGACCAGAATCATATGCACAAAAGACATAAAATGTATTGTATGCATGAGAAGTGCTCGCGTGAGGGGCCAGTTAGTCATTGATAAAAAGCCTGGGTTTATGGGTCAAAGTGTCTCTCGCTGCTTACTGTAGGTTTGAATCCAAGGTGGGACAGACCTGGGTGTGAAAAAGTTTGTAAGTTCACTTGCTCAGGGTTGGTTGTTTACTCCCAAAAACTTGGTTTTCCTCATACATTCTGGACTGACAGTCTCGATATAAATTGAAGAATAAATACAATCATAAATAATTACATGCAGTGTGTTTGTATGTCTTCTGGAATGCACAAACTAGCACTTTTGAGAGTGTTTCGGGTGCATGTTCATCATAGGTCAACACACTGTAACCAATCTTAGCTCTCCTATCATGTTGACTCATTGTGACATTGAGTGATTCAGTCAGTATTAATCTTTATGCCAAATGCCAATCAAGGAAGCATAATCTTAAAATCTTAAATTGCCAAAAGATTGCTCCTTTGTGGCTGTTTTTGCTACCCTACAGTACTATTAGTGATTATTGCAACACACACACACACACACACACAGAGAGAGAGGAGAGAGAGAGAGAGAGAGAGAGAGAGAGAGAGAGAGAGAGAGAGAGATTTTTTGAACATGATACTTTGTGGTTCCTTTTACTTTACTTTCAGGTGCTGATTTAGTTATTATTGCAAACAGCTGGCCTGGATGCATTCTTCGCTTTTGTTTCATACATTTAAGTAGAGTATTAAGCTAAGTTATTCTTTTATTTACATTATATCCAGCTGGTCTGGATACAGTGATTTTTTTGTTTTTTTTGTTTTTTTTTTGTTTAATTTTAAATTAAGTAGCCTTTCTGTATGAATTTCAGAAATACTTAAGTTAATATTTCCAAGCATTTTAAAATTATTGACTAGATGTACAGGCAGAGTCAAAAGTCAATGCTGCTCTTTTGACAGCTCTTGTTTGATTAACTTCACTGAAATAAAATTAACTGTCTGTACCGATATATTATTATATACAGTCAAACCTGTTATAAAGGCCACCCATGGGAATCAGTATAAGTGGCCTTTATGGACAGGTGGCCTTTATATACAAGTTCAGATAATATAAATAAAGAACAACTGGGATAGAATTGGCCTTTATAGAGGTGGCCCTTATAGAGAGGTGGTCTTTAAGGCAGGTTTGACTGTAGTCTTATCTTTGTACAAAAAGCAAGAATATCAGTTCATTTAATACACCTAGAAGTTCTGTAGGTCATTTTATTTCATTCCATTCAACTTAATGTTTTCAGTTTTTTTAAATTGAGAACTTTTTTGTAATTCCTGTTTTCTCCACCATACCAACCTTTTTCCTGACTGTGGTTACTACCATTAATAAGTGTGCCTGCTTCTGAATGTACAACAAAAAACTGAGATTATTTTTCAATATGCAAAGTATTTTATTTTGGTTGTAATAAACTGACTTAGAATTACTGTACATACATTAGAAATGTAGTCATTGAAAAAAAACAAATAAAAATAACAAAGTTTTCTTATATAAAATGCTCAAATTGCACATGTTGCTGTACTGATTGCTTATAATCACACGATGATGACCTGGTGGATTTTATTGTTTCAGACGAGCAGATAGGGACTACAATTCTAATGATAGGATTTGCAGCTGCCATTTCATTGAAGGGAAAAAAGAAAATGGTCCAACAACTTTTGTGTACAGCAAAACGCTAGATTTCCCAGAAATTCTTACACCAAAAAGGTATGTCTATACATCAGCATATTTACATCATATTAAACATGGTATATCTTTTACTTCATATGATTTTAGTGACAAGTTTCTAAATATACTTATAAGGCAGGCAAATAATGTGCACCAAGACTTAATATTTCCACCTTGGAATATTTTTTAATTTTAGCGTAAGTTTGAAAGTTGATATTTTAGGATTTAACCCATACTAGTAATAGTACTTGGTAAATTGCAGCATCAATTTTAGAAGGCTTTTACTTCCGACTATGACATTACAAAACTTCCAGGGTATGTTATATTTTTAGACGCAGATTAACTAAGAAAGAGGACCCAGAGCCGCAAACACCTGAGAGAGTTTCCACTCATGACCACAACTACCATATTGAAAGCAGTCACAATGGAGCTACTGGTACTTCTCTAGATCACAGCTATCACATGCCTGATGATTCTGTGCATCTAGAAAATCCAAGACAGGTGTCTAAAACAGGTAAATATACCTAATATGTTGGTTAATGTGATCATACTAGTGTGCTCAAACCTAATGCCAATAGTACTTTGAAAATACCTGCATGTATATTATATCACTAGAACTTGAATTAATATGGAAAAATAATACCGTATAATGGTGTGGTATACATGTAATTTAACCAAGATCAGTTTAAAATTTATTTGTTAGTGTAGCTAGCTTAACAGGGAACATCTGACCACACTTTGCTTCTCTAGATATGAATATTTTGAGCCTTATTTACCATTTTCTGACTAAAAAATTGTAATCACAAATTGAACCAAATGTTAAATTTAACCATTCAACTGAAATGTAATATTGCTGTTTGTTAACTTGTTATTGATCATGTATTTAAATGTTGTTGGTTTTTTTCAGTTGAAGAATTGAACTATCATATTTTGAAATTAGAAAAAGAAATTACCACATTAAAATTGGAGAACATAAGAATGACAATCAATGACATAATTGATGATACAGATAAAGTAAGTTACATATGGTTATTGTCATTTACACATTAGCCAACAAATATCTCACACTGACTGGATTTTAAGGATCAGACAATTCAATAACTCCACATGTTTTGGAATATTAACAAATTATAAATTAATCATAAATTAAAAAATACCATTGAACCTTTAGTAACTATTGTGCAATGCTTGGATGAGTTATCTCCCTTCAAAATTCTTTAAATCAAGGCACATAGAAAGTCTAGGGGAAAAAAAACCTGACAAAAATAATCAAAAATATGTACAAAATTGTATGACATAATGGGAAAAAATTACATTTTTCCTAAAAAATAAAATCTAAAATTAGGTCAGTACATACAACATTTTTGATCACAATTTTAACAAAGTTAAGCATTTGTTCTGTCTTAATAAACTGCCATTCACATTTAATGTGACTTATGAACTGTTTATTTGATATTTCAGATGTTGCTCTACACATCTTTTCCAGCTGACATATTTAATGTTATTGTTAATACATTGTACCGGTTTGTCCCCTTCAACTATTATGCTGGATGGGCAGTTACATGCTTTTCAGTTGAAGACCAGCTTCTTATCACCTTAATGAAATTACGTTTGAACTGTAAAGACATGGATCTAGCTGTGAGGTTCAACACCAGCAGAGCTACTATATCCAACATTTTAAATACATATATATCTGTTTTACATGAGATATTTTTTGAAGGTGTTATACAAGCTGTTGGCATTCCAAGTCAACTGAAGTGTAAGGGTTCTTTACCCAAATCTTTTGAAGATTTTACTTCAGCAAGAATAGCAATGGATGCCACAGAAATTATCCAGGATGTACCTTCTGATATGAATAGCCAATCCCTTTCATATAGCAGTTACAAAAGCCGTCACACTGTTAAGGCTGTAACATGTGTAGCTCCAAATGGAGCTTTAGTTTATTGCTCCAACTTGTACCCTGGTTCAACTTCTGATGCTGCTATTGTTGAGCACAGTAAAGTATTGGACCAGTTAAAACCTGGAGACATGATACTGGCAGACAAAGGCTTTAATATATTTGATAAACTCCCTACCGGTGTATCCCTCAATATCCCTCCCTTTCTATCTTCAAAAGGTCACTTTACAAAAGAGGAAGCAGAACTTTGTTACAAAATTGGTAGAAGCAGAATTCATGTTGAAAGAGCTAATGAAAGGATTAAAAATTATGACATCTTAAACCATATACCAGCTCAGTATAGGCATTTTTCTACAAAGATATTTCAGCTGTGTTGTTGTCTTATTAACCTACAAGCGCCATTGTTAAAAGAAATTGCTGATAAGTATGAAATGTTTGACTAAGAGCTGTTTTTGGTCTGCTTTGTTACTCTGGTTTGAATTTTCAATTACACAACAATTAAAGAAAATTTCTTCTACACAAAGATACTATCATTATCTATTATGCAAACTAAAAATGTTAAAGATGCTGTGACAATGGCCGTATACTTGTGCAAACTTTAATCCTATACTGACTAGAAGATATATCTAATTCTACCAATATTAGCTCAGCCGAATTAAAGTCTCAGATGAGCTCTTGTCATCTATCTGTTGTTTGTTTTGGCTGTTCTATTAATATAATTTTTAACATTCCTATGATAACTAGCTTCAAATCTTTACATATCAATTTCATTGAGTTTAAAATGGGGAAATGATTAGGTACATAGAAGAAGATTGATGAATTTTATGTATTTGTCAATCTTAGAAATTTTTTTCTTCAACTTTTTGTATAGGCAAGGAATATTGTAGGTATTGATTTGGTAAAAATTAATCCAACACAAAAAAATCCCATTTAACAGTAGTCGGGTTAAAAATGCTACATATGTTACATATGGTAAGATAAAATTCTACCATAAGTGATATATTTGGAGACCATGACATATCTTTTACAATTCTAACTATTTGTAAATCCTTCGGTGTCCACAACACAAGGTCACAACATTGAGTTCCTGTCAAAAACAGCTGTCCCTGGATCTGATGCCAGTAATCGTGTGTTTCTTTCAATGTCATGCGTCCATCACTTGATAATTCTGAAATTTTAATTAAAAGTCAAACTTTTAAAAATATTTGAAAATAAGAAAAACTTCAGTTGACACTACCAGAGTCTAGTTGTATGGTATCAATCTATAGATGATAAATTATTCAGTGGGTTTAATTTATGAATTCAATAGTGTATTACACCCCAGTTAAGAATAAATATCTGGAACTTGTCAGCTAAAGATGGAGTGACAAAATTTTTTGAAACTGCATGTGCTTTCAGCAATGTAGGGGGGGGGCTCTTTATTATTTATATGTAGAGAAGTGGTTTCAATTATTCTCAGACTGGTTGCTTACTACTGGTTATAAAAAGTATTACAAAAAATGATCATAGTCAGTTTGTATTTGCTTCATATTCTTATTGATATGTCTGGCCTATATTTTTTTCACTTTTTTTGTAAAATCTTATTTATTTTCATGAACTTTGTTTTTGTAAACAAACAATATTTACCCAAGAAAAAATCTTTCTTGACAGAACATGCCTCTGCCAGTGTCATGTCTTTGGTCGAGAAAGGGCATTTCACTTCTACAATATCGGGTGTAATCATCGGTTGGTCAATCCTTTGCAAGTGAACATTTGAGTGGCTATTAAAGTTCCCCTGTACAAAACCATCAGGAGAGGCCCCCAATATGCCAGACTCATGCAGCCATATACCTATTTTAAAAAATATGATAAATTAATAATCAATAATGCTAATCAACAACAAACATACTAATCCATGTCCGATTCATAATCCAGAAGCAAATTATAAACTTAAAAACTGACAAGTTAGACACAACAACATCCACCAGGGATGTGAGACCTGGTGCTCAGGAAGGGTAAGTACTTCCTTTTTAGCTAGCTAAACTAATTTCTAGATTTCAATACCCATCCAACCATTTTTTTTAGCTGTGCCAGATCTTTATATTTAATGCTTCTGAAAATCCGATTTTGACTTAAAAATTTGATTGTTACTTGGATTAATCCGTTTTTTGTTCATTTTAAGGTGTCTTTCATTTTGAGTGAAATCATTCACTTGTTGTATGTTGTGGGCATTTTCTTCTATATATTTTGAGACAAATTTTGGTGAAAATCTTGAAATTGAATATGGCCTTACATACCCAAATAATAATGTTGCTGCTACATGATGACACTTGTACTGTCCCATTGGGCACTCACAAAAGGAAGATGAAACTATTCCATTATCTTCAAGAAATATCTGCAATATAATGAATTTTTATTATTTTTTACATTCAGAAGTTTATCTGACCCTACAAACTTCTATGTATAATGGTTGTGTTTACCAGTCATATGGCATAACAGTGTGTAGGGTCAGAGAACTCTGTAGTAATTTAGCTCATGCTATGGTTTATATTTACACTGAATTTATTATATATTGATGGAACTGATGCAAGTTTTAATTTATGTTTTGATTTTGTTGCTTGTATGTATTATTGGCATAATTTTTGTACATTCCTTGTAGTGATGCTTGCATTTAGTGCATGTGTATTTGTCATGATGGCACCACTGGTCATTAAAGTATATACTTTTTATATAAATTTTGAGTCTGTACAACGGTTCTTTGTATTTATTAAAGCGCTTACCATAATGCACAAATAAAATAAAAATTCATTCATCCAGTAATACAAGTTATCGGGGTTTTCTTCTTTTTGTATCTATAGATGTAAAGTATACATCGAAACAGCAGTAGTCATGCAATGTAAAAATGAATTACCTGTACTTTATACGAAGTGTCTCTCATTGATGCCTGTACACTGGAATTAACAACATTAATCTCCTGATCGAAAACAAACCGTAACACTCGACCGCTTTCTACCGCCGCCTCACTCTTACGAGTTAACTTGGTCTGACTCGATGTATTTAGAGTAGTAGAGAATTGACAGTGCCATAGCGTCCTTATCAACTAATGATGTACCCGGAAGTGACCTATCAACGGAAATTCTCGTAGGTCACGTGACGAGACTTACAGACCCTATTGATGATCCAAGTATCTCTAGTGAAATTGACACGATTGCCCTGGTACTGAAAAGTAGGCGGGGGTTTAAATGATTGATCGGCTATTCCGGTTTTAGGCTACGACCACTGTTATCTTTTTAGAAGCATCCATTTTTTTTTCCTTTCGACTATCAGATTTGTAGTCGAGCTAAAACTGCATTAACTATTGAAAAAGTCAATCAATTTTTAAATAAGAAACGAAACAACATTTGGCGTTACTTAACATCTTACATATATTTTTTTAAAAATAATAATTTGGAATGTAATCATTTAATTTATTAGTTAATTAATTTGGAAGATAATGGTTTAATTAATTATTTTGGAATTTAATTAATTATTTTAAACCATAACCATGACATGATTGTTGTTTCGTTTTCTGCCAAAAAAA
Source organism: Tegillarca granosa (assembly GCA_029721355.1). NCBI lineage: Eukaryota > Metazoa > Mollusca > Bivalvia > Arcoida > Arcidae > Tegillarca > Tegillarca granosa. The sequence goes on along the minus strand of CM056610.1, from coordinate 22,407,544 downwards.
CTTTTTAAAAACGGTTCAATAAGTGAGTTATTTTAAATGATTAAAGAGCAGAATGATAAAGTTTTGTCAACCATATATATTGAGGCGGTCATTTAAGGAATGTGGGAGAAAACTAGGAGTGTCCGAAAAATGCCAATCACCACTTTTGGTAAGCGATCTGACAAACCTTCTCGCGTTAGGATCTGTCCCGAGTAGGGTTTAAATCTGTGATGAGAGGCAGTGATGGGCAAGTGCACATTTTGACCATTCCGTAATCGAGACTCCCGGATGGTTGTAAGACTTGTTATTGTATACATAAGAAACGACTTCCTTTTGTATTCTCCACTAAAATTTTTATTTTGAGCGAAATGGCCTTAAAATGATTAAATGAAGCCATTTTGCACATTTCTGTGAAAAATGATTTTTCAAAAATTTTACATAGAATTTAATGGGTGGAGGGTACAAAAGAAACATTGTCTCATAAAACTTTAAATCTTAAAAATATTAATGAGAGAAAAATTTGGAAACATTATAGTTGAGTATAATGGTGCCAGCTAGACGATTTTTTCTTTTATATTTTCAGGAAAATTCCCACGATATATAGTCAGTTTTAGTATAAGAGTATCATATACCATTTTTTAAATTTAATTATAAACTACATTCAAAAATGGTATTGTCACTATTGTCATACCATTGCTAAATGCATTTTATGAATACATTCAAAAATGTTATATGACAGAAATTTTTTTTTTTAAATTGTATCGACATTTAAATGCCTTATGGTGTCACTTTTATTTAAAATAAACATAAAAAAATTACAATTAAAATAGTAAAGTTTTGTTGAGTAATGGTGTTTAACATTCAAGTCAAGAATATTTCACTTATATCGAGACGTCGCCAGTTAAAGGGGAAAGTGCAGAAATTTTGCCTGTGAGTTGCATTATACAGCAGGGTTCTTTATCATACCACGATTACCGTTACACAGGACCTCGTTTATTTGTATTTCCCACCCGAAAGAATCGTGACTTTTATTTCGTAATGCCGAGTGCTTGTTGCCACCAGTTGCAGTCACCACCCACTTTCAAGTCTTGGGTCAGACCAGGTCGGGTTCGAACCCACGACCTCCCACTTACGTAGCAAGCACTCTACCAACTGAGCTACCGCAGTGGTCTCATAGACGTTTGACTGGGGAAATTCAAAATAGAAATTAAATGATTAATGGCCTACATTTGTGAGTTATGGTTCGTTACGTTAAAATTGGTGGCGCTGCTATCGATCCGGTCCATCCGTAGCCATTGTTTACACTGTAACTGAGGAGATTTTTCTATCAAAATGCCATATACATGTTATTGCGTACCTGGATGGTCAAATAAAGGGGGGCATTATTTTCCAAAAGATATGAAACTAAGGAAAAAGTGGATATTTTCTATTCGCAGGAACTCTTCAGAACAAAAATATAAATTGTGGGAGACTAGCGTTGTTTGCAGGGAACATTTTTTGCCCTCAGATTATGTCGGAGAAACCGTCTTTGGTACATCAAACTTCATAAATATATTTACATTGCTATTTTCATCAAATGCGACCAATTCTCATTCCAAATGACTTATACTCTATTGTAATTATAAATAGTGATAGATCATACACGTATACTATCGCCAAGAGCTAGGCCGAGATGACTCCGATTTTCGAGAAATCCAGTTGTCATAAAACGTCAGATTTTCGGATTCAAGTAATGTTGACCTACATGTAACCCTTTGGCAAGCACCACCCTCTCTTAGCAGCTCGTTCCTTGTATTTTGCCCAAACAACATAAAAAATAATCCTTGGCAAGTTGGGTCAAAACAACCTCCAATTCAGGATCTATACAGAAACCATAATAAAAATCTTAGTTTTATGTATGATTTCTGTTTCACATATGAAGTCAATGTAATAATAAAAATTGCTTGCATTTGCTTTGTTTCAAAGTTTATTATTCTTATTTTTAATATAATTATTTTTCTTTAATGTTTGACAAAAATATATTCAGTCTGATGATATTATTCTTTAAATATGGCCCCTCATATTCATCTTTTTGTGATCCCATGCTGGTAAAGATGTTGAAATCTTGATGATGATGATGATGATGTTTAATCTTCTTTATGATGATGATGATTTATTTATTGTTTAACATTGCTTTAACAATTCTACAATCATGTCATGACATGCATGGTGCATGATTGAAGTGTCTTTTACTTGACAAGTGGAGACTGATGTTAACTTTATATTGCTGGTACACTGATACACAGTTTGGCAGATACATACTATATACCATCTGGTCACATTATACTGACACCGAGCCAACCAATAAAGGCCAATGGCAGGTGAAACCACTTTCTAACATATGAGCCCATATAAGGTATGAACCCACAGTGGTGAGAGACAGTGGACTACAAGGCTAATGCTGAATACACTGAGCCACAAACACAAATAACAAAAAAATGACACCTACTATTATTTAAATGACATTTTATTTACAATGGGTACAATTAAAGAATATTTTGGTATATTACTTGATTTTAATACACAAATTGTTAAAGTGTACATGTACTTCACATTTAATTTAAAAAAGACTCTTGAATTTGTTTGTCAGAAAAAGTTTATTTTGTATGCATGTTATTTAGCCATTACTGTTGAACCAAAAGTCTACTGGTATACTTTTTCACAATACAAGAATGTGTGTTTACATTTTTCATAGAATTCTCTTCAGAAGTTAAAAAAATGTATTTAAATATGAACTTTTAAGAAAATTTTATTCTCTTAACAAATCTTTAATTCTTTCTAGAATTTATGTAATATTGAAGTATTATTTTAAAACTTCCTTAGACAAGTAGCTTTTAAAGAATGATTTTTTTCTATTGTTATTTTTAAAGACATTATGTCTTAATCCTCAATACAAGCATACCATTAAAAATGTAACAAGTCAATAATTTACCATTACTTCAAAATGAATATTTTTCATATTCCTTATAAAAAAATTTCTGTAGTACAGCATTTTGAAAATATTTTTCATAAAACTCTGTGAGTTTTGATACCATTTCATTAATGAAAGATTCATTTCTTTTAATATTTACAATTCTCATATCATTGAATGTACAAACAACTAAATCACATTCAGTTCCATTTGTACAGAAAAGTTGACCTTGTATCTGATAGTAGTAATCATGTGTAGTACTGAGCTGTAGATCACCATCTTTGTTTTTTAAGAAAGGAACAGTACTTTCTGAAATCATGCTGTCTTTAGCACTATATGGGCATTTTACTTCCACAAAGTTGTCAGAATTAGCAACTAAAGCATCAAGTGAAGCTGCAATATATGGATGTGTTTTGCTTACATGAATGCCACATGATTCTGTCACAACTTCAGTCTTATTGGAGTACTGATCCAAGGCAACAGACTCATATTTTCTGCCATGAAGAAGTGGTGGGGTTGTTAATTTGCAAACAGTTGTTAGATATTTAACCAAATTATTGAAATCAGTTCTGTTGGTTGCCTTGCAAATTTAACCAGGCAGTAGGCAAGCAGGTTGTGTCCTTAACTCATAATTAGGCATTAATGCTCAGCGACAGTGCCAAGCTGAGCAACTGAAACTAAAGGTTGTATTACTTTCCCCCCTTTAGTCTTACACTAGGTAAGCCAGTCTTTATTCTAACCCAATAAAGCCAAGTGTCAAGGCTAGCAGCAGAAACTTCAAATATTTTACAACTTAAGTATTTTGTGGACTGGTATTGAACCCAGATTTGCCATACATGAATATTTCTGATTAATATGTTATGTGCATTTACAACAAATGCTTTTTACAGCATGTTAAAATCTGTTAGACATAGTTACAAGTAAAGTTTGTCTGTTTGCTTGAGGCTCAGTGATTCTCTTTGGGCACTCTAGATTTCCTACACCATTCAAGAATCTGGACTTTGTCTTGCCTCTTGGGCATAAACACCACTGTTGTAACAATAAACTATACAAAAACCTACTACTGTTATTTAATGATAAAAAAATCACCAAAATATTATGATATGTAAATGATTATATAGACAGTTACACTTAGCCTATATTTTACTGTAGTGTAAAATGAAAGTAGAAAGATGCCTGCCAAGTCGGGAAATGTCGGCATTTTGTAACATAAATGACAAACGACTGTTAACACAGCCTATCGTTTAATTAAATGATTACCACAAATTCGCTTATAGCGTCAGTGCCATCGTATCGAATAATTTGAATCTTGGAAAAATATGTAGATCTATTTGTTATTGAGACCAAGCCCTTTCAAACTTTTTGAATGAGGAAACTATTCGCGAATATGTACCTCTCTATTAACTCCGCTTTCCGACCTGAAACTCTCGCACCGCGATTTTTAAGTTCTTTGAGTGCAGAAAGATCCCACGATCCATAATCACCGAAGTTGCTAGCCGTCATCACATTCAATATTATAATACAGCCTACGTTACGTACGTCAATATGGCGGTCGCAACAAGCTAGGACCGGATCGATTCGTACGCCACCTGTATTCAGGGGGACATAACCCACTATATAAAACGACAAATGTTTCCCATTGACATTAAGTTTTAATGATTGTTTTAAAATTACAATTTATTAATAAAATAAATTTTACAAAATTATACTACAATACAATGCGCCCTTAAAATTTGATTTTGATAGCAAAAAGAAAAAAGAAAATTTTTTTTGAAAAAAAAAAATACAAGTCCGACTGATAGGTCATATAACTGACTTTAATGCTTTAACCATGACCCTTCTTGTACTAGTACTGAATTCATCTTCATTGAAAGGGTACCGCTGCTGATAGAGTAAAACTCCCCGAAGATATCCAGAACTCAGTAGGCAGTACTTTGTGCTGTCAGAAAAAGTACATTGTTTCAAAATTTTTGGGCGTTTTAATTTTTGAAATTTATTTAAAACTAAGGTTTGTTCCCTGATGCAAAGCATTTCTTAGGATTTGGATTCATGTAATTTTGGAACTTAAGATTCATTAGTATTCAAATGTCTTGGATTATCTTTTTTTTAAATCAAATTTTTCGGCCCCTTGTGTTACTGATGCGGATTGAATTTCCGATATGTGCACGCACATATGGCACAGCAAAATTAAAACAAGTATTTTTTAAAAAAATATTTGCACCCAATTATTGGTAAGAAGTTGTTGTAATGTTGCTATATTTCTAAAACTTCTAAAACGCTATATATAATACTACACTTATAATAAAATAATGAGTTTGAACGTCTTAAAGGCATTTGCCCCGGAACTAAAGAATTAAATATAAGTATTGTTTTTAAAGCATTACAATATTAGATACCTTATAATAATGCTACATAATTTTACATTTTTAATTCCTCTTCTGACTGCAAATTCAACACAATTCTAGGCGAGTACAATCACCTTAAAGATACAAATATATGATTTTGTAAGCTAAGTATTTTATATATAATGTTTCAATATTAAAATCAATGGGTTGATTGAAAAAAAATTAACCCTTTGTTCTTTTCTACTCTACGGCGACCAGTCTTTAATTTCTGTAAGTTGGAATCAATGACATCATTTAATATGATTATTTGACTTCCTGGTGTAGTAAGCGGGCGTTTACAAAGTAAATGAAACAACACGAAAAATGACTAGAATATCTCAAAAGTACGGAAATGTTATTATATATAAAATCTGAAGATAGAAATAAATAAATAAATAACTCAAAATCTATATTTATACAAAAATACCTAAGTTAAAAAAAAAATTAAAAAAAAATAAAAATAAAAAAAAAAATAAAAAAAATATAAATAAAAACAACTTCTACATAAAAAATTTTTAGCATTGTTTTCGGAAATAAGAAGTTTTAATTGAAATTTGATTTTCTTTTGATGAATAGTAGAAAGATATGGTATTTAAAACTGTTTACACATTTTTAATAAACAACAAGTTTTGGGTCTATAGGTAAAAAATTAACAGAACAAAATAGAAAACTTACGTAAATTAACATATGCAAATGCAACTTTGTTCGAGATTTGTGGCATAAGTATTAATGATGTAACCAAATTGGAAAAAGTGCTTTTGGGGAAATATTATAAAAATTACTTGTAGTGAAAACATCATCAAAAATCAAAGTAAAATTTGTACTAAGAGAACCCAAAAGTTAATACCACAAATAACAAAGTAATTATATTGGTGTGTATTATATTTGGCGCTCCCAAGGTTTTCAAACATTTAGCGTGTACTAATATTGGCGCAGTCACTGTTTCCCCTTAGACATGTGAGCTTGAATTAATGTTGAAGTGTATTTATATTGTCGGAAATTAATTTAACACCAAAAAGCGCCAATATTGATATACAACCAAAATAAATACTTATAAAATATATTGAAACATTCTGTTTTTAAAACAATTTTCGGTCCCTAGTGTCACTGATGTGGAATCATTTTCGGACATGTGCACATATGGCACATCAAAATTTAACAGGTATTTGTGTTATATATTTGTAACATAAATTTGTTATCAATATGAAGTTGCATATAATTTTTCCAAATGATTCAAAATACAACAACTATCCGTGTTTTTTATGTAGCGCGCTAAATGTATTTTACATATAAATGATCATTTTTTGTACTTATGAGGTAAAAAAATACACATGCCTTCTAAGTAGTGTATTTACATATAATCGTTTTATAAATATTTTAAAAAACTATCATTGAAATCAATTGTGAGCCTTATTGGATAAATTGGATAAATATTGCATTTATACATTGAAAATTCCTACACGATTCCTAAAGCTCGTCCTATAAACGTATACATAAAATCTAAAGCCTTCTTTGCTTGACGTAAATTCCGACACGTGAATACTATACGATTATCTCGAGTTAATCCCGGTAATCTTAATTCAGCTTTATACACATCCTCCGTCATTGGCTCATTTTGAAGCAAATATTTCATCTCGCATAAAACATGACGCAAGCGTCTTGATAACCTTGTTGTATCCAGTACACTTCCGGGGTATTGACCAATTATTGTAATGTTCAGAGTCACCGACGTCAAGAGTTTGTATGATTCAACTAAAGCATATGTCTGAAAATAATAAAAGATACACTGCTTTTATATCAATCAAACACATTTTCGATTTTTGAAAATAAATACAAAAATTTTTAAGTCTAATTTAGTTCTGAGTATAACTACATGTATTGCCCAGCGCCCAAAAAAACTTAAAAAGGGTTTCACCAATAAAATAATTTTGAGCATGTTTTCATTGCAAAGAATTATTAGCTTTAACACGCGTAGTCAGGAGATTAAACCGAGTTAAATATTATGATTGGTTGAAGTTAGGCTTAAAGTTACCACCCAGGCTTTGGTGGCTACGGAATGAAAAAAAAATTACTCCTTTGATATAATTTTATTGCAGTTTTCACGGATTTCAGTGGCACGTGCTGCCAAGGTGATACTCCCACCTTCACATATCTTTCTGTTACAAATTGTAAATTTTACTCGCCATAAGTCGAAAGTTTACGGTTCTTTTGCCGATAGCGATATAATTAATTATAATCTCGATAAACCGAAACATTTCTAACTATGGCATTAAACTGTAATTTAAAAAAAACTAAAAAATAAAATAATATAAAAAACTGAAAGAAGCTTTATAATCCATCTACATAAGATAATATTGGAACAGCTCATTGCCAACTTGAGTGTGACGTTATAAAAAGAGAACAAATCAAATTGTACAGGAAGTTTTACCCTTGAAACTCTTTGTTGTGAGAACTACATTTGTTGACAGTTACAAAATGTTTAAATGACAAAAGGGTCCTTTATGGAACTGGAAATTAGTATATATCTCGAGTTGGATTCAAAAGAGAAATATTTTTCCACATATTCAACAATTAATGTGAGTTATAAACAATTTAACCCGTTGCACATTTCAGTGTAAAATTATTTTTAACTCACCACGTCATCATTATCCGGAACAACATAATCATTGTGTTCTCGACAAATGCTGTTTTCTGACCCGAAGCTTTGTTGCTAAAATAGATGTGTTAAATTGTTAATTAAATTTAGAGACACTAAGGTGTTAGATAATGATTTTCGTGCAGTTCAAGCAAAAGAAACTTTACCGAACAGTATAAATCTGATGTAAAATGTGTATTATTAATATTGATTTTTTGCATACCTGATGCTGTTAAGGAATGCATCGAGCGAACACTTTCATAATTTATGCTTTAGTTATTAAGAAAAAAAAAGATTATTCTACAGGACTAAAGTGTCTTAAAGCTAGACACTTTGAAAACATAAAATTTTAGACTTTTAGCATAAATAAGCATCGAAAAGGGATGATAACGTGAAAATTATATTTTATATTTTTAAGTGAGATATATTTGCTCTGTAGATAAATTATTCCAAGATGACAGAGTTGAAGGTTTGAATTCGGTCCTCATTATTTCACTTTTGGAATGAAAGTTACGGACGAATATAAAGAAATATAGATTTTCATAATTATCAGATTTAATAGCTTGTTTAACTATTTATAGTCCTAAAAGCTATAAAATTGTTTAAACAGTCAGAAAATGTAAAAATGTTTTGTTTTTATGTATTTCTATACTTAAAAGAAACGAACCAAATGAAAAAAGAGAGACAAACATATAGGTTTTCTATGAATAAAGAATGGGAATCTGTTAGTGCAATGAAGGAATTTGTAGCTAAGCTAAAAAACAAATAATTGACAAGAGTAAATGACTGATTGAAATTAAGCGCGCGTAAACGGATCACAATACTTCTCACCGCCCACGTTTGATCGCCAATGTTTCAACAATCAACAAAGAACTGACCGGTTTGATATAAGTAAAATACTCTTGACTAGAGCGTTAAACTCAAGCACTTCACTTAACCTTGACTTTCTTCTAAAACTCTATAACAAATAAACAACTATAGTTGTAGCGCAGAAAAGCTTATAAAACTGCAAACGTGTAATGCTTGTTACCAGTCGCGTGTGAAATGCGAACAAAAGATTTGTAGCTTATGGATAATATTTATCATTCTTCGCCTACAAACCCGCTGAACATGCAAAGCTAGAAACCTCAAATGCCTTGGGTGCTTTTTGGAGATTTAAATAATTCGTTATGACGACTAGACTATTATATCCAATTACATCAGGATTTGTATTCGGTTATTATATTATGGTCTAGCATTGATAAAATATATTTGCGGGTTGTCTATCTTAAGCTTTAAAAAAGACATTGATACCATGAGAACAGTGGAAAAAGAAAAAAACCGTAGATTAAAAATCTCGACATTGAATCGCAAAATTGAGACCATATAAATAGTATTAAAATTTACCACTAGTCAATTACTCCGATGTTTTTCCAAGTATGAAGATTTATTAGGTGATTTCTTTAATTGTATTTCATTTTTCTAGCTTTTCTATCTTTAACTAGTTAAGATTTATCACGATTTTATTGTCTTTGTCAAATACCCTTTTTTAAATCTACTGCATATACTTTTTTATATGTCTTAACTTACAAAGATATGTGCTGTTTCATTTATCAAAGCTGATGTCAACGTTATTCTCTCCAGCAAATGCTTAAGTTGACATATTTCCAGCGGACTACTTGGACCACCGTGGTTTCTGCAAGGATTACATGTGTTCATAGTAAACAAATGATGTCCCCGATGACGATGATGATGAAACATTGAATGTCCATTTGAAGGAGGAATACATTGACTTCCATATGCTTCCGAGATATATATGAATAAAATAAAAATCGTGGCAAAGATTCCAGAAAAGCCTGTAAATAAAGAAGAAGAAAAAAAAAAGATTAATGCAAATACACTTGTCATCTTCAATTCACGTAGTCTGATATATTGCTGTTTTTATGTCAAACCAATGATTTCTTTTACAACTACTTTTTTACCAAATCATAAAAAGAAACTATAGCAAAAACTGTCAAATATTTAATGATATTATTTAGATGTGAGGAACACTAATAAGAATTTGACAAATCCATTTTAAATTTATATATTTATAACACACACACACACTTTAAAATGGTTTTGTGTATCTAAACTTTTATCTTGCGTCTAAATTTTTATGCATATAATACAAAATATGATGAAGAAATGTAATCATAACAATAGATAAAATATAATATATTATGAAATTGTTATGCCATAAAAATACAACTTCCTATTGTACGACTAAATATGAAATATTACTTAAAACAGGAACATTAAACCTACTACACGGTTAATGTTCTTCCTCCTTTATGTCAGTGAAATCAATACCGATAATCTTAAAATGCCTTTGTTTTTAAAATATCATGTTTTAAAGTTTTAGTTTATTTATTTGACATAACAGCCACTGGTGTGTTTTGTATTCATTAATTTAGGCCTATCATACATTTGTATTACCATTTTGAACAAGGAATATAAATGTCAAGAACTCTGCGTTGTAGATAAAAAAATAACATTAATGCTTTTTCTTAAGAAAATACACACCTTGATTGTTTGTTCTTCCGTTTAACATCATAAGTTAATCCTCAAAAGTTTAGATTATCCTTTTTTATCTAACAACTTTTCGGTCCCTAGTCTCACTGATGAGGAATAAATTTCCGAAATGTGCACATATGACACGTAAAATAATATAGGTATTTTTGTTAAATATTTTAGAGAAATATTGCAACTCCTTAGCTTGCTTTACAACCATCTTTATTGAAAAGATATCTAAATCAATAATTTAGGAGAAAATTATGCATACAAAATAAAAGGTTTTTAAAGGAAAAACAACTTAATAATGAGGTTAAAATTATGCCTTGTTCGCTAAAATAGTAGGCAGGGCTTCTAACAATAAAAATCAGCTGAAAAACACTTATTTAATTTTCATTTTATCATTATTAATTACTTATTTTTAAAAAATAATTTGTAATTGATTTAACTTCTTCAAAAATGAAACAATATCTTTCACAGTTTTCTAAGTAACTTTGCTGTTTTTCTCATCGATTTGTCTTTGTTTTATTTAACATTTATTCGCATTTATATTAGTAACCTAGAATCGCATTTTTATTACAATTAAAAATAATTTTTTTTGATAAAAGCAAGAACGAAAATTACTGCATATAAAAAGAGACTGAACATTGCAGCATTTTGAAACAATAATAAGTTTAATAAAAACCAAAACTAGAAACTGCATAGACCAGGTTTTTTTGTCAATTTGAAACAAAAGGCTTTTGAAAAATGCAAACAGATAATTTAATAATTACATTTCTGAATACAAACAGGTATATATATATATATATATATATATATATATATATATATATATATATATATATATATATATATATATATATATGTCTGATGAGATAATTTTTAAAAGGTTTTAATGTAAAAAACTTATTGACAACTCTTATAGTTAGATTCTAATTTGATTTTTAAATGTTTAATTTTAATATGAACTAACTGGTCTACATTACATTACAATTTCTTTCAGCACGGCTTCAATTTGATAAGCATATTAAAATGGTTGATTTGAAAATTGTAAGAAGGAATAATTAAATAAATCGTTGACGCTTCTGGTGCTTAAATAAACAAATAAATAAGTAAATAAATAAATAAATAAATAAAAATAAATAAATGAACAAATAATAAATAAATTCGATACATTATAGCATTATCTGTAAATATCAATTCTTTATAGGTAGAGATGATACAATGTAAAGATTTTACTCACCTAACCGCTTCATTCTTCCAAGGCGTATCGGGTTTTAAATATAAGGTATAAATATCGATTGTGGTCATTTTTGCATACATTTTCATATTTATACCTACTTCCACAGAAAAACCCAATCTCCCTATTTCTAAAAAAGCTGATGTGACAAATACTGGAAGCGAGATTTGTTATTTCTACATGTTGATGTATGATTTCGAACTCATTATTGGGAATTCAGATAATTTGTCACATTGATCTTGTAAATAAGACATAATTAGTTCCCTTGACCAATAAGAAGCAAAGAGCTTGATAACCCAATCAAAACAAACCCCTAATTTCATATATATTTGCATAATAATTGTGAAATATGTAGTCACTATAGTTTAGTCATATTTTTTTTACAAAGGTGTGAATGGGTAGATCCAATGGACAAACCGGTAACGATTGAGTAACTCGGAACAAAAGATATACAAACCTTTGTTTCAATATTAAAAACGTATTTTGTTATCTTGCTAACATCTGGCTCTAATTGTTTTGAGCAGGAGGTTTTTAAGATTTGGAACTAATCAAGACAATTGTTTATGTGTCTAGATGTTAGCACGATACTTGATAATAATCATACGGGGTTAAAAATCCTCATTAATGTTTAATATTAATAATTGAAAAAATTCTTATGGATAAATGTGGACTTGTAAACGTTTGAAATGTGTAGTCACATAGAAACTTTATGAAAAATCCTGGTATTCAGTTATGTTTTTAAAACGAAACTAGAAATTGCCGTACAGTCCGTTAAAGGTAGACATCGATAATGCTTCAGTATAATGAGGGCGTAGCTTAAGAGGTTATATGATATTTCGCAATATAAAAATTGATATTTTTATAATCAAGTGGAGTTTTCAATCTGTAGGAGCTTTTTAATCACCTTGTAAAGGCTTTGTCCAGTATAGGCCGTAAGGAAAATCCAAAGTGTCCGGCACTCAAAATTATGTATGACATATGCGTATCATTAGATAAAATGACGAATAAACGATTCGGAAATAAAAATACATTGATGGCTTTTTTTTCAAACTTAGCAAAAACTATAGATCTTGATTGTGCTACACGTATTTTAACAAACTATGACAAATATTGGGAACTATTAAATATCAATTTATCGGTATTAATGTTCATCCATTTTTTAAATGAAAAGTGTCAAAAAATAATAAGTCAAGTCCTATTTATTGTGCACATTTATGACTTTTACAATGCCTTATATTACATGTAATGTTTTAACGATGCTCTTTTTAAAAAAGATACGTTACTATTAATGTTTTTTAGCTAAGTTATATAAAACACGTATATAGATTCTGAGCAGTTACCTAAAAAATGATAAAAATAAATAAATAAATAATAAAAAATAGATAAATTACTTAAAAATTTAAAAATAAAATAATTTTATTTAACGCTTCAGTTGTTTCAACAATTAAATTAAAACTTTTATGGAAGCATTTTTAATCTAAGATAAGCATTATTATTTTCTTTTAAGTTATTAGGGAGAACATAAGAAAAAGGAAGTAAAGTGCACATGTCATAACGTATAATTAAAATCTTGAAGTAAAGTTTAATTCAACATTAGTAAATAAATAAACAAGAACTAACGATTTTTGATAAAAATCAAAAGAACTATTATTTATTTTTTTGTGCGCATTGATTGTAACACTTTAATTAATAAGTTGACGTCGCGAACACATGTCATTTCTGTCCGTTAAAAAAGAACTGAAATGTGCAATTGTTGAAGATTAAAATGGCGATGAACCAGCCCTGCGATTTTTGACGTCAGAAAAGTAGTCCGGCTAAATTGAACGTGAAGAATGGCGTAATTTTAAAAATAAAGTTTGGTTGTCTTGACTTTTTTCAGTAGTTATTTTAATATTTTTAATTGTAGAATAATGATTTAACATGCTATATAGCTGCATCTAAAGTGTGATTATGCAGGAATGTCAGACAAAACTTACGACAATAAAATATAAAAATGTTTTAATTGATGAAACAGTCTCATTATCAGCCATTTTTGGATTTACGAGTTATATCAGTTTTTATATAAATTTAAAACTGCTTTAAGAATAAACGTTTTTAGCTGAAAAGTTAACCTTGCATACTGAAAAGAAAAAGATTTTCAAGTTATCCCCAATTAAAAAAATCAGTCTCTTCATCATCCATTATCTGCGGGTAAAATTTATGAATTATATCAGTCTACAAATAAATCTGAAATTTTTCACAAATAATGTAATTTTACTACCAAATGAAATTTTGACCTGTCATTTGACCACATTATAAAAATAAATATGTTTTCGTTTTGTATAAATATATATTTAAGTACCACTGTTTAAAATATAAGCGGATAGCTAGAGACTAATAATACTGCAAATTCTAACAACATAAATGTCAAATTGCCCTTTCATACAACATGTAATGAATGGTTGATGTATCTAAAACTTTAATATATACATTTCCCTCTTTGCATTTTTGACTAATCAATGTTGCAAGCCTAGGCTTATCAAAGACCTTAAAAAGTTTTAATGGCCCAGATCACAATATTGCTGGTAAGAATGATATAACTGTATCCAGTTTTATAATTCCTTTTATTTTTTATGTTAAACGTGTCGGGTATGTTAAAGTTTTCTTTTGTTTTCAGGAGCCTCGGTGGCCGAGTGGTCTAAAGCGCGCGCTTACGGATCACAGTGCCTCTCACCGCCTGAGTTCCAATCCCACTCGAGACAGATCTTAGTGTGAGAAAGTTTGTCATTTCGCTTACCGAAGGTCGGTGGTTTTCTCCGGGCACTCCGGTTTCCTCCACCATCCCAGAACTGACCGCCTCGAAATAAGTGAAAGAATCTTGACTGGGGCGTAAAACACCATTACTCTACCCCACTCCACTCTTTTGTTTTCTTTGCTTTTTAGGATTGTAATTTGAACAAGGACTAGTAAGTTTGTGTTTAATTTTTTTAAATTCGTTTATTTTATTGTCATACGTTTCTGCTTGCAATTGCCATTGTCAAATGCATAATATTTATGCCATCATGTTTTAGTAATAAAAAATATAAAATGTAAAGTATAAACATTACTTTTATATTTTTTTTTGCTTTAGTCTTGATTTTAGATGTGAACACTAATCCATTTCGGCAATATATATATATATAAAAGAAAGGAAAATAAGGGAAAGATCATACCAAACTTATCATATCAACATTAGCAATATTCTTACAATTGATTCATGTTATTATTTTTATAAATTGGGTACTTAGATCAAACAAAGAGGATTTCCTTTTTGTTCTAAATGCGGTTAATTTGTCTGTTATTGTCTTATACATAGTCACGATTTTAGTTGTGTTCAATAAATCATTCCTGCAATATTAATATCGCAAAAAAGATTAACAATTAACATGAGTAACTGAATATCATACTAGTAGGTGTTCATATCCAACTTTTCAGTTAAACACGAGTGATACCATTTCTTAAAATTAAATGACAATATGTTTGAAAAACGGGTCTTTGTGATCCCAAATGAGGTTAAATTGTTATATATATATTTTCTTTGTTAAATACAGATAAATGTTTATCTTTTATTCTATGCATTGTAATGCATCTGTTCCCATTTGTAAAGTAGTCATAAGGCTTCAACTTCATTATTGCTTCATCTAAAATTTGCTTGTTTAATTAGTGTTATAGCTAACTTTATATGTTCTTTTTTACGAAATTCTAAATCCAAATTCTCACATTTATCAAAACCGCTATTTAAATAATACATGTGCCTACAAAACCACTGTTAGCTTACTCTTCCGAATTACCTGTCACGTGTTATTTTGAGGTGTTCAGAAAAGACGTTTTTAAACGATTTTCGCAATAATCAGGATTTTGACTAGTAAGGCTAATACCACTGCGGTGGCTCAGTTGGTAGAGTGCTAGGTCTGTTAGTGGGAGGTCATGGGTTCGAACTTCGACCGGGTCTGACCCACGATGTAAAAGTGGGTCGTGACTATTCTTTCGCAAAGCACCCGGCATTACAAAATGAAAGTCACGGTTCTTTCAGATGGGAACTTAAAATAAAGAGGTCCCGTGTCACGGTAGGCGTGGCACGATAAAGACCCCTGCTGTATAATGTCATCAGCGCAACGCACAGGCAAAATTTCTGCACTTTTGCCTATAGCTGGCGACGTATCGATATAAGTGAAATATTCTTGACTGGGACGTTAAACACCATTATTCAACTCTTAACTCTTATTAAAGTATAGTCACTCGATAAATTACACTAAGACATGTTTCATGTATTTTCTTTTTTATCTATCAACTTTGTCGGCCCTTTGTAAAACTGATGAGGACTGTATTTCCGAAATGTGCAGACATGATACAAAAAATTAAAATTTAACAGATATTTTTGTAAAATAGTTAGGTCTAATAGTGATCGACGACTATATTATTATGCAACATATTTGAACTGTCTATTTATTGCATTAATGCGTAAATAGCGCTTTGACTTTATAAGTTTGTTTTTGTTAAGCAAGACCAATGAATATAGCACACTAGAGTAATTTAAATGCTATGCTGTAGAGACGCGAATGAAAGGGTCAAATGTCATTTGAATGTCAAAAGGGAAACCTGGCATAAGTTGCATTAATTGTCCGTAATTAATATCCAACTGTATTTACATTTATGTCTTTTTATCCCTTACAAAGTCACAAATGACAAATTCAATAAAATTCTGGGGTTAATTTATCCCATTTCACCATTTTGTTAGTTGCGTTTTCAAGACCTAGTTTTTTTATAACGTAACCATGTTCTAAAATAAGATCCCACAGGTCTACATCCCGCTTGGAAATAACTGCTATTTATATATTTATTCGAGCTTTTATCGTTGAACCAAATGTAACATTGTTCATTTGGAACATCATTAATTAGATCAGCACCATTTTAATTTTTCCTAAGAAAACTTAATGCAGCTTTAAATAATATTTTAGAGAAGAAAAGTACTATATAATAATGAAATAATAATAAATACACACATTTATTATTATTATTATTATTATGTTAAATTTAAAAAACAGCAAACTTTTACGTCACGTGTTGTTTCCGTTGTTTTGAAAACTTTCTGTAAGGTATTGCACAGGATTTCTCAATCAGCACATGTTACAAAACCAATGAAAGATTTAGCCATATTTTCTCAATTTAAACTGAAGTATCAGATATAAACGAAATTTAGACGTATTACGCTATAACGTAAAAACTGGTATGTAAAAAATTTATTCTGCCCCACCATTGATAATAAATTGTTTTTTACTATTTCCCAAAGAAAGCACATTCACATCTTGGACATCCATTTGCATCTGTCTTGTATCTTGGTGGATTCCCACAATTCAACACACAAAACATCGAGCTGCATGTTGGAGAAGGTGACGTCATTGTTTCACTATGACGTAATGTATTTAACTTGTCACTATAAGGCGTGATGGGAAGATGTATTGTCGTTGCTAAGGAAGGCGTAGAGCTAGTCAAAGTCAATGTACTTTTTTTAATTGATTGACTAGGTAAAATTTTTAAGAGGTTTGTACCATTTCCGGATATATAGTTTGAAGTATTTCCGATTTGTATATTACTTTCTGTTTTTGGTTGTTTAGATTGTAACCCATACGATTGTGTAATGCCGTTGACTAGTTTATGATTTGCTAAACCAGTAGTTGTCGATTTAATCGTGGTACTGGTTTCTGTGTTGGTTACGGGTTGGTGAGTTTTGGACGCTGTGCTAAGCTTTGTATTCACTGAAATGTAAAAGAAGAAGAAGAAAAAAAACCAGATTATTTTATTGTAAGGTTAATCAAACACAAACATACCAATCATCCATGTCCAAATCACAATCGAAAAAAGCAAAGTAAAAACTGGCTATTTAGTTAAACACGTAAAATTTTAATAGGAAGGGGAGATCGAGGGTAGGCACGTCCTGTTTGGCTTACTACATCCGCCCAGTGCAAAATCAAATTTGGAAATCAAAGGAACATGGAACGTTGTGACGTCAAATATATCCGGTATAAGTTTGGATACAGCTTCTTCATTTTTATCAACAATATTGTAATGACGGCCAGTGAAGTTTTGTGGATATAGTACATGAATTATTAGAAGTCACAAAATTTTATTACAGACACAACGAAAAAAAAACAAAAAACAAAATAAAGAAATGTTCCTTCTGTTTAATCAAATTTGACATAGTAAAATAAGATATTCAGAAACCGCAGTGCTCTACACGTGCCCATTGTTGATTTACATTTGATATGTTGCTGCGAATTTTATATATGTAATTTTTAACAGGACGATGGGCTTGGGTTGGTTTTTTTTTTTTAAATTCTTTGTTTTTTATTTTATTTTATTTATTTATTTTATTTATTTATTTCCAAGTTTTACTATAGCTAAATTTTAAATTGAGAGGTGACCACAGCAGGATTAGTATATGTCAAAAATTTTGAACGATCTTTAAATATATATGTTTTTAAGTGTTGCTATGGTGATGGAATTTTGTAAATTCAGTTGCATTTCTGTGGAGATTAATAAGTATGAGTAATAGCTTTACAAGAAACAAGATTTTACGTACAGCTGGTTTTTGTGACTTGCTGATTTCTCGTAGGTATAGATGTTGTAGTTGTCGGTGTGTTGCCATGGTGATGTTTAATCTGAAGTGTGGTCCTTTGAGGAATGTGAGTATGTGTCGAAACTTTTAAAGTAGTCGTGGCAGTCGTCGGTGTGTTGCCGTGGTGATGATTAATCCGAAGTGTGGTCCCATGAGAATGGTGATAATATGTAAAAACTTTTAAAGTCACGGGGGCATGCGTATGTCTGGCAGCCGTAATGTGCTGATGTTTTGTAGTCGTTTGTGTTAGTTTTGTTTTTCCTAAAAGAAAACCAAATACAGTAAAGAGCCAGATATACAGAAAGTGATATTGAATTAATTAAAGTACTTATCTATAAGATATATCAATCAGGAACAGATAGCAGCTAAAACGAGGGTAAAAACAACGGGCAGACTGACGCGTGAATCCAAAAGATTCAAACAAAGTTGTGAAAGATTGAATGCTTGTTGCAATATGATTAAAACAAATCAAAAACATCATTTAAATTAATGCATCATTAACAATGGAACATAAATTACTTATGAGCAGTTTTCAAATTCTTTATGTATTGTAATAACTGATTCTAGTAAGTTTTGTATTGTCGTTTAACATCGCATCAGCATTTGTATTAGCCATTTGCGACGCAAGTCAGGTTGTTAGGAATAACCTAAGAACAACTTCGTGCGCTTTTGAGATATTCGAGGGTGTAGTATGATCTGCCTTGTACTAAAGCGCATTCAGGACGTCTTTTCTTTTAGTTGCTAGCTCACCGAGTAAGTATGCCACAGAAAAACAAACGGCTACCTCAGTCACATAATCCTGGCACCGTGTGAACCAGTCGTCGCTTTGCCCCATTAAAGCCTAGCGTAGTGAGAGGAAGTAGTATCTAAATTTTAAGGTCTTATGTATGGCCCATCCGAACTTCGAAACACTGACCTTTCGCTATCGAGGCGGTGATTACGGTCTAGTAATGCTTTAAACACACCGATACACATTTTAGTGCCTGTCCAAAGTCTTGAAATTTAGAATCAGTGGTCCTTATATGTGTTTTTCTTGTCATATCATGATTGCCTATTATCATCATTCAGTAGTATTTTGTAACGTTCTTTGTTGCAAAATATAATAACTTATTTATGGTTTAAGATTTCTTCCCCCTTTTTTAGTTTAAATGGTGTTTTAAATTGTTTTGACTATCAAAGTGTCATGAGTTTAACATCTGGAAATGGTCTTTTTTCTCTAACTACATCGTGAAGTGTTCTAACAGTGTCTAATTGTTGCCAAGTACATTTGTTTCAGCCACAACTTTTTGCTTTATTTCATTACGGTCTTTCAATTAGTTGTGAAAAAAAACGAATTCAATTTCCGACAGGGTGAGACCTTAGTCACTCATGTTTACTTCTGTCGCCAAACGCCCTACATCACTGTTAGTTAATTGAATAGTTTAACGTCACATCAGCAATTTTTCAGCCATTCACAGTAGACAAAGCACGATAACAAAAGCGATGGTATTTAAACCGAATATTCACTGACGTGCCTGTGGTTGTATACTGGGTGTTGATCGTAATTGTGTTGTTATGGTGATGCTTATGATTGACAGTTGTATGATGATGGAGATGATGATGGTGCTTTGTTGTCGTTTTATGGTGATTTCTTGTCGTCTTCGTCGGCGTTTTATGGTGATTTCTTGTCGTCTTCGTCGGCGTTTTATGGTGATTTTTTGTTGTCTTCGTCGGCGTTTTATGGTGATTTCTTGTGTTCGTTCTGTGTCTCGGCGGTGTAGTTTTAATACCATGGAAATGAATATGAAGGTGAATGTGGCTCACTGGCAAAATGGTACGTCTTCGTTTTGTATTTGTATGAGAAGTTGATATATTTTCTGAAAACCAGACATGTTTTTAAACGGTTACGTGTATGTTCATCAGGATTATATGGTGCAATGTTGCATTAAATTGTCATATAAATTATATTTCTACATGTATTTTCTTAAATCGACTTGTAAGAATTAGTCGGACCAGTGAGTATCGGTTGGACCAGTAGGTATTGGTTTGACCAGTAACTTTAACTCGGAATTGAAATATCGGTTGGACCAGTAAGTATTGGTTTGACCAGTAACTTTAAGTCGGACCAGAAGTATTGGTTGGACCTGTAAGTATTGGTTTGACCAGTTACTTTAAGTCGGACCAGAAGTATCGGTTGGACCAGTAACTTTAAATCGGACCAGAAGTATCGGATGGACCAGGAACTTTTAGTCGGACCAGTATGTATTGTTTAAGGATTTGGTTGGACCATGCAGTAAGTATATGTTGGAAAAAGTGAGCAAATTTTACTTTTAAGTACTATTTTGACCAGTGAGTATTATTTTACGAGAAGTTATTAGTTGGAGCAGTAAGTGTTGATTGAGGATTTGGTTGGACCAATAAGTATTAGTTAAACAAGTAGGTATTGGTTTAAAGTATTGGTTGGACCAGTAAGTATTAGTTGAACCAGTGGGTATTGGTTGGACCAGTAAGTATTGGTTGGACCAGTAAGTATTAGTTGAACCAGTGGGTATTGGTTTTAAGTATTGGTTGGACCAGTAAGTATTAGTTGAACCAGTGGGTATTGGTTGGACCAGTAAGTATTGGTTGGACCAGTAACTTCTCGTTGGATCAGTTAGTATTGTTTGGACCAAAAAATATTGGTTGAATTTTTAAGTACTGAAAAAAGGTGTTAAAATTGAACATTTGAATACTTACTAGACCAGCGAGTATAAGTTAGACCAGACTAATGGTTTGACAGTTTTAGCTATATAGGTTTTTTTTGTTTTTTTGTTTTGTTATTCAGTATATTTTGATGTTAGTAATTCTTATTCCTGATATAACTCAACTGATTTTTGTATTTCAGTCTAATTTCTACTAATTCTATCCCCGTTTGGTGGCCCGGTATTTGTTACATATCTCTTAATGTCGACAATTTATGCCGCATAAGATCTCGGCCTCCAAGTAGTTAACGCATACCTTTTCAATTCCAGGCGCCCCAACGCTGTGGGTGCGACCCCGTAGACAACAATTAAAAGAAAGGTTTTCCTTGTCGAAAGATTTTGACTAATAGAAGGTCTAAAGCGCGCGCTTACGGATCACAGTGCCTCTCATGGCCTGGGTTCGAATCCCACTCTGGACGGATCCTAGTGTGAGAAAGTTTGTCAGTTCGCTTGCCGAAGGTCCGTGGTTTTCTCCGGACACTCCGGTTTCCTCCACCATCCCAGAACTGACCGCCTCGAAATAAGTGAAAGAATCTTAACTGGGGCGTAAAACACAATTACTCCATTCCACTAAACTCGGCAAATTATCTTAAAATACATGTACGTACTCTGTATATTCGCCAAAATTTCCCTTCTACATTGATTGTTCAGTACGTTTAACACTTTAAAATGTACAATTCGATCTAGAAAAAAAAAACAACATCTGAATTTAAATGCTAGCGGAAAAAATGAAATGCTATTATCTAAATCATCTTTGATTATTAGTTTTTTGTTTGAATTTTTCTATTACTTCTTCATAACTGAATATTTTTGGTAATTTTGTTATCCAATCACAGACGGCGTTTTTAGTGAATAGCGTTAAAACAAGAATACCCTACGCCGTTTTCTGATCGAAATCAGTAATTATGTTTGTCAACACCTGGCTTCAGTCGCTACTCTTATTCTCCGTAATGTTGACCCCATCAAAATGTATACTGTCCTTAGGGGATATTGTTTCACTCCTTAAAAAGGGCCTACGTGAGATAAGTAATATTAATATTAAATGGTACTTCGTACCCATTCTGTCGTGATCGTCCACCAATTGTAACTGCATTGGAGACAAATCTGAACTGCATGGTGGCCATTCACGGACTGAGACGATGGCGTAGTCAGAAAGTCACGACAAACCCTAACAATGTTGTTCTGCTGCAACGTTAGGTTATGTTATTTGATAAAAAAAACCCACCCTCCCCCGAATCTGTCGTTTTCCAATAAGCAAACCTCAGATTAACGCTCACCATGATATCGAAAGACATGTTGTTGTCCATATCTGATAGAAAAAGCGTGAAGCGAGACTCGTCATTGAACAAAAAACGTTTCAAATACTCAAAACGAAATTGAATTGAAAGCTGCATTAAGTTTTTCAATTGTCTGAATTTTTTTGGTTTTCTTAAAATATATATTTTTTAAAAATAAATAACTTCTAATCACGATTCGTAATCATTTTCTAAAATTTCATTCCTTTTTGCTGTAAATAAACGGAATCCTCTAAGCGGTTGGTCAATGTTTATTGATGATTAAATTATAAGCCGGGAGCATGCGCACGGATGTACGGAAACTCCAGTAAATCGAAACTGAAACATGACTAATTGTATTAATTGTCCGTCATTAATATCCAGATGTATTCGCAATGGTGTTATGTATCCCTTACTTGTCACAAATGACAAATTCAACGAAGTTCTGTGTTTAATTTATCGTATTTCACCGTTTTGTAAGCTGTGTTTAAATGACCCAGTTTTTCATGACGTAAGCATGTTCTAATATAAGATCCCACATGCTACATCTCGCTGTGAAATTATTGTTGTTTCTGTATTTATTCGAGATTTTATCGTTAAACCAAATGTAACATTGTTGATAAGGAACATCATTAAATAGATTAGCATAGTTTTAATTTTTTTCGTCTGAAAACTTAATGCAGCTTGAACAGAATTGATTTTTACCCGTGCTTACAAAGATATAAAATGACAATTTATCATCTAGATATCTAGCTTTGAACATGTACCTGGGCGACACGAAATATACCTTTTTTCAGTAGTATTCAAAACAGGTTGAATGTGACCGGAAAGGGTTGCTTTTGCCCAGCAAAGAAACGACTAGCAATTTGTTTTTAATAAATACTTACAAGAAAGTGATGAACTATCTAACACTGCTCTTTGCGTTCCTATAGTAATAAATAGAAATCAATTATTAAACAAAAGGACACAGTCTAACTTATTTACAGTTACAAAAAAAAATAATAATAAAATGAAAAAGAAAAATTACAATTTAAAAAAAATAAAATAAAAAAAAGCTAATTTATTCAGATCGGATTATGATTTCGACAACGTGTTTTAGGAATAGCGTTTTTAACACACACGTATGCACATTTTTTCAAAACACGCTACACGTGTGCACACTGTTTTTCAGGTTATGACTCCATACACTTGTTAAAACCACAATTTATTCTTCATAATTAAATTTTAAACGCTTCAACTTAAACCTAAAACAAAATTTAGTGTCTTTTTTCTTTTTTTTTTTTTATAATTGAAATAAAATTTCATCCGCGTTGGAACTGACAAACTATTTAAGCCAATGGTTGACCACGGAGTAAATTTTGCATTCTGTCTCATATCGATGTAAAAATACTTTAAAATAATTAATTTATATGATTTTTGTTCCGCCAATCAAGATTGTGTTACAATTAAAAAATATCTTTATCAATAAAATCAACAACTAACTTTGTCAAACTTCGTCCTGATTTAGAAATTGAAGCTTTTAAGTCAGCTTCCAATCTGGCCACCACTGCAAAACAGAATGTTAACTGTATTTAGTAACTAATGGATGATTAACTACGGCGTTTATAATTAATTGCTTATACTAATCTTAAAATGAAACATTATCAATTAAGAAAATACCCCTCCCCTCCCTCCCGAAAAGATTTTACCATTTGACCTTTGAACCTCACACTAAAATTTAAAATGCGACAAATTGCCTTATGTTGTTAAACATTTGTGTCAAGTTTGATCTAAATCCATCCATATATGATTAAGTTATGGAGTGGACAAGATATTGCAAGGAACAGAGAGACGGACAGAATGACAGGCTGATTCCTGTAAAGGAAAAACTCCTTAACCTTCGTTTACAGAAATATATAAAAACCTTTAATTTATTTTAAAAATTATCATACAAAATAAATACTATTATTTAAACAGCATGTACAATATTTTGTTAATCGTAATAATAATAATTTAAAAAAGAATTATAAATTGTAAATTATAGACGATCATTTCCAGATTTGACTACATGTTTCACTTTAACCAAAATATTTTGTTGATAATAATAATAATAATAACAATAATAATAATAATAATTGTAAGAAAAATTCAATAATGATTTGAACTCCAGACCATATTGCCACTTCTATAAGACAGTTTTACGCCTGCGCAGACAATCAACCGATATAAGCTAACAATAACAAAACTTACGTTGCATGTTTCCATGTTGGTACCAATTTTTCCATGCTGATTCTACATCTTTATTTCAAAGATATAAAAAGTATATTATAAAAATCTACGAACCAAAGAAGAAAAGTTGATATAGAAGTATATGTAATTTTTGCTATTTAAAAAATCATTTTATTAACAACGGGGAAAAATGTTTTTTTTTACACTACCAGTTAAAGTTCTTTCATTTCCTGTTTGTTGATGCTGTTGTATGGTAGAGAAAACCACAATACCCGTAGAAACCCTCATCACTTTCGACTTCCAGCGAGTAATAATCCTTTAAAACTAGGATTGGGTAAGTGGCGAGAGGCGCTGTAATGAGTACGCATGCGCCTTCGACCAACGGGCCGCCTTGACCATTATCTGATCGATTTAAAAAGATGAGTGAAGAAATTTAAACAATGAGGGGAATATAAAATACAATTGCTGTATCTATGATTTGAATCCCACTTTGGATTGGCAAAATTATAATAAAATAATAATAATAATAATAATAATAATAATAATAAAACGTGATGGCGATCACTTGAGTGGGGTATTGGCGTCATCAGGATTACTTTATTTATGCAGGTATGAAATGTGATCGGTCAGTCTGAAATGGTAGAGCTACCTTACAAACTTTCTCACACTAGGATCTGTCCCGAGTGGGAATCGAACCCAGGCTTTGAGAGGCACTGTGACCCGTAAGCGCACGCTTTAGACCTCTCGGCCACCGAGGCCCCCTTTGACAATTGAAATGACAAACTGTTGTCTGCTTGTATGGTAATCGCACCTAGGTTCGAAGCTATACGTTGTTATCGATACTCCCGCGCTTTGACCACTTGATTACCGTATAGTAATAGATCTAGTAGAAGAACCTTCTAAATTTGATACTTATATATACACTTACAGTTTTTTGCAAAAGCACTGTTACATGTTTGCTTTTGGTTAGATTGTAAATGGCTGCATATTGTACCTGAATAAATAAAGAAACTAGCATCAGGAACATATGTTCTACCCAATGTTACCAAGGAAACGAAACAAACGAGTTGAGTTGAGTTGAGTAATGTTGTTTTACGTCCCAGTCAAGAATATTTCACTTTTATCGAGACGTCGCCAGCTACAGGCGAAAATGCAGAAAATTTGCCTGTTCGTTTTGCTGACGGCATTATACAGCTTTATTGTGCCACGCCTTCTGTGACACGGGACCTCATTTTTTTAAGCTCCCATTCAAAGAACCACGACTTTTATTTCGTAATGCTGAGTACTTGGCGAAAGAAAAGTCACTACCCACTTTAAAGTCTCGGGTCAGACCCGGTAGGGGTTCGAACCCACGACCTCCCACTTACAGAGCGAGCACTCTACCAATTGAGCTACTGCAGTGGTGAAACAACAAACGAACGAGACAATAAAACAAAACAGAAAAAAATCCAAGACATATCGATAGTAGCTCTATTTGTGTACATATGACTCTAGTGGTAAGCTGTTTGAACTTTTGTCAGAGTCACTATGAAAAATCGCATAATTCTCACAAAAATCATAAAAGTGCGAGTACTTTCGTTGATTGTCAACTTGCTTTCTTTCTAAAATTTCTACTATCTCCCTTCAACGATGAGACAAACAAAAAATTCTATGCGCATCCAGGCTAAAACACTATTATGCATTTCTGCAGAAAGATAAATGCTGTAGAAGTCATATTGAATATGAATATGAATATAAAATTTTATAAGTTGACGTTTTTACGTAAAATCTCCGTTATTCCTGAAATCTACAATTCAAAGGTTTTTCAAAAATGTTCAAAACAAACGTTAAAGATCTCAATTTCGCAATACGCCGGCGAACTCCATTTAACAGGCCAATGAAACGTGTTGTTAAACTTTAATTAAACTTACCTCCGTAAGATCCACATATTGCTAGAAAACCTTCACTTACAAATAAAATTCCTACAAATAAAACAAACATACCAGTCCTTGTCCATATCACAATCCCAAAAACAAAGTAAAAACTTTGCAAACTGGCAAAATAGGTGATACACGTGAACTTCCATCAAGGAAGTTAGGCCGGGTGCTCCGGAAGGGTAAGCACCTCCTGTTTAGCTAGCTACACCCGTCACGTAAGTCAATTTTGAGAATGAAAGGAACAAAGACCTATGGTACAAAATATCAAAACAAATTATAATATTATCCTCACACATTGAATGATATTCAGAATTTAAAAAAAAATTCATATTCTGAATTATTTTGATCCTAGCGTAGCGTACATAAACATGCTTTGTAAGGGCTAAACGTGTCATGGCGTTAGGAGTTCCATCCTTAGCTGGGGTACTTAGCTAAAGATAACGATTTTTGTAGTGTTCCCTCCTGAAACATTAAAAAATCAAAAGAAAATTTAAAAATCTAGATCATTATTAAAAGTATGAAAAAATTCTTGATGCTGAATAATAATGGAATTATAGGACAATAGTACGAAAGAGGAAGCGGAAATAGAAAACAATCCGGAGTTGGGGCACGTGACCCATATAGAAGCATCTTAAATACTGAAAAATATATTGTAACTCACAAAAATTCGGTAGATTCTTCAAACACGATCATGTTCTTAAAACTGTTTGATAACAAAAATTCCCGATTTTAATGTGGGGAAAAGTTTAGCCATACTGGAAAATGGATCATCTGCCTTTAGCTATAAGTTAAATACAAGCAAGCGGTTGTAAATGGGTAAAATAACGGATAATACATGTATAGCACAAACAACGTCAGAAATTTTGTTAAAGGTAGAAATTGAATCGCAACAAAACACGGAGCCCCGGTGGCCTAAGAATCATAGTGCCTCTCATCGCCTAGGTTCGGTGGCCAAGTGGTCGAAAGCGCGCGCTTGCGGATTCACAGCGCTGATGCCTCAAACCACCTGGGTTCGTATCCCACTCGGAACTCGAAATAAGTGAAAGAACTTTGACTGGGGAGTAAAACACAATTACTCCACTCTACTACCTAGTTTAAATAATTCACAGACTATCTAAACAGAAGCTATTTAACGTAATGGTTGGAGATAATTTCCGAAAAAAGTGTTGATAAAAAATAAGCTCACCTGATAAAAAGACCAGCTGTGAAGTGAACCACATTGTGTCATATTTTGTAAGGATCTTGTAGTGTCTTCAATAGTTTTGTAAAGTTAACTGATAATCATGTCTATTTATAGCCCATGATCTTATCTTTAAATCACGTTGGGTATTATATATAAACTTAACTAAATACAGAATTTTAGGGAGATTGTTTAATGTTTTGTCTCCGGCAAATCAGTAATTTTTCGATTATCAGCGATTCTGTAGAATCATTAATTTTTATTGGGTTTAAATATTTTGGTTTTGCAATTTAATAATTTGTCGGGGAAAATTTAGTGGAATTGAGTTTTGTAAAAATACGAGTGTTGTTTGATATGCAATGCGTTTAGTACGATATCTCAAAAGCATTTCACTCAAACATTACATCCCTATCAAGTATTATCCGTGATTTGAAATACATAATCCCAATCTCTGAATCCATTGACAGTACGCTGATTTAGGTAGACCTCTGAGACACTGACTGACGGCTGACCCAAGGGCTTGTCGGGACTTGTAACGACGACCATATTATAACCTTTTAAGTTTTAGAAATAGAAAAAAATCGCATTGGACTAGATCTAGAGAATATGGTGGCTGTGGTAAGACGGTAACCTTTTTCTGACTTTAAAAATTTCTTCACAAGTATCATAATACTTTTTAATTTTTATAAAATAAAACAATTCAAAGTAGCACATGACAACCTTCGAATTGTATTATTTTATAAAATTCTTTGTTTTTACTAAACAACCTCAAGAAACAATAAACAATATCAGGATTTATAATTAGGCATGTTCGTCTACTGCATGTTTATGCTTCATCACATACATCTGAGCTCGTGTCATTTGCGACTTTAAAAATTCAGTAATACCGACCTGTTGTATACGGCTTTACGATCACATGAGAAAAATATGCAATAAAGAAACTTTTGTTCTTATGCTTCTTTTGGCAACTACAGACCTTATTATGTTTCCAATTTTCCTGACTGGTTCAAAATAGTGAACCCATGTTTCGTCACCAGTAACAATGTTTGCAATGAATGTCTTTGACTGTATTTAGAAAACATTTTTAGCAATTGCTTAGCAGTTTGTACGCGAACCCGTTTTTGGCCATCTGTCAATACAATATTATGCTGGATCCATATGGCAGAAATCTACAATACGCATTACATATCGAAAAGCCCTAGTACATGTAATTCAATTTAAGACCTCGATAACTTAAAATTTTCATTGATTTTAACTTACCCACGAAAATAGCGAAATTTAATCCCTCTCGAACTTTTGTGATTTTACAGTATTTATGTTTAACCTAAAGATTTATCTAAACATTAGATTGTATGGTACGCGTTTCTGTACAAGATTTCGTGTTTATGCTCAAAATTGTACTGTCGCGAACAAAAACTAAATCAGAGAACCTGAACCAGCTAACCTTATTAACTACTTAATGCGCTATAGTGTTTTTTTGTTTTTTTTCTTTTTTTTTTTTTTTGTTTTTTTTTTTGTTTTTTTTTTTTTTTGTTTTTTTGTTTTTTTTTTTTTGCCAAACTAAAACAAGATCATTATCTATGATTAGGTTGTTGTCATGGTAATTTTGTTTGTCTGATAATTACCCGTCTTTCCGTTGTTGAATTTATAGTAATTTTTTTATTTTGACGTCATATTATCGCGGTCATTTGCGTATCTTGATTCAATATTGTCATATACTAATTTTTTTAAAGAAAAAAATATCATTCAATACATTTAGGAAACATTGAATGTATTGATTGAATGTATTGAATCATAATTTAAAAAAAAAAGATATGACAATATATGACAATATCAAGGAACTTACAGGCCCCACTTACAATCCAAATGTTTAGAACTAATAAAATAAATCGAAATAATAATTTGTATTTTAATAATTAGATAATCGATATTCATGAAAAGTCAAAACAAATATTGCCAATACTTAAGTACAACGAAACCTAGGCAAAAGTAAAGACTTTGAAAATTGACCTATATAGTTATTAGACTTTCATCAAGTAGGCACTCTAGTTTTCCAGAAAGCAAACCGTTTGAAGCGCCACCTGCCGGATTGTGCAAAACTTAGTGTGAGACCTTCAAACCGAATGTATGTGTTTTTTTCTTAATACTATTGTGTCCCTGTCATTGTCCTGCCGGGCAGTCTCTATATTATTGAATGATTTTTCTATTAGGGCGTAAAATAGTTTTCCCTTTCAATTCTTATAATTTTAATTGTAATTCAGAGAAATTTATGATATAATTATAATAAACACAACACAACACAACACAACACAACACAACACAATATATATTAATATAATATAATTTTTGAAATAAGTCATAGAATAAAACAAACGAAAATGGTTTTAAAATTAACATAGCAAAATTTGTCTCATAAATATGGTTCAAATTCTTTACTTTCTTCTCTGTGGTTCGATAAATTAATGTTATTATCTGTTAAATATATGCCTTTCATTGCCCTTCGGTGTCCGAGTTGTTTACGCGTCATCCTTCATACTTAAGACGTCTCACCGCTGTAGGTTTGACTCCGGAAGTTATCTAGATAGACAGGGTCTTTTGCCGTAGACCTTAACTGGTTAACAATCGGTGGACCATTTTGTTTGAATTGTATGGCAAGTAAAATGCACAATAATTCGAAAAAACTATATTTACACCATAAAAACTGGTTTTGCACCGTAAATTTAAATTTTCGAATACAAATACAATTCAGCTAAAAAACATACATTTACGATCGTAAATCCTAGTTTTACGGCGCAAATTGCACAAAAATTGTAAAACCTGGTTTTGCGATCACAAAAGTTAGTTTTTCAGCGTACATGTAGGTTTTCGAAACATTGTCCATTTTCTTAGTTGTTTTGTTTCCTTGTTGTAAATGCATTTGATTCAGTTGCATTTTTCTATTTTGCATTTATTTTAACTGTTTCTTCTTCCAAAGGCTTGTGTAGAGGGTCCAAGATTTTTTAAGCTCAGTTTCGTCAAATTGGACGGTACCCTATGTCATGATTCTAATATTAATTTAGTTTAATATATAACACAAATACCAGTTAAATTTTGATGTGCCATATGTGCACATTTAAAATTATTTATTGAATAGAATATAAATCATACAAAACCAGTCTCCTCAACACTACAGAGGATCTCGAAACAAGAGTATTACTCTTATAAACCAGTCTCACACTACAGAGGATCCCAAACAAGAGTATTACTCTTATAAAACCAGTCTCCTCAACACTACAGAGAATCCCAAAACAAGAGTATTACTCTTATATAAACCAGTCTCCTAATCAATAGAGTCTCCCGAAACAAGAGTATTACTCTTTTATAAACCGGTCTCTTCAACAATACAGAGGACCCAGAAACAAAAGTATTACTCTTATATAAACCAGTCTCCTCAACAATAAAAAGGATCCCGGAAAAGAGTATTATTTTTTTTTATAAACCAGTCTCATCAACAATACAGAGGATCCCGGAACAAGAGTATTATTTTTTTATAAACCAATCTCCTCAGCTCAACAATACAGAGGACCCCGGAACAAGAGTATTACTCTTATATAAACCGGTTTCCTAATCAATGATTTCAAAACAATTATTCTGCATGATAAAGAAAACGTGTAGTTTATATTTTTAATTCATGTGTTTGCCGTCTTATTTGTCTTCCAACTTCCAATTTTGCTTAAATGCCGTGTAATGATTTTACTTTTTCAAATTTTCGTCATTTTTATTTCCAGTTCAAAGAAAATTCATTGCTGTATTGTCTTTTTCCCCATTGCAGTTTCCCTTAATGATAAATATGTAGTTGAACATTTAAAAGATTCGAAACTTCGGCCGTATGTCCATTGAGACAAATCCATCCCATAATAATACCTTCTCTTCATCACGTAAGTCTTATAATTTGTCATTTTCCATTGTTCATTTTTGTTCAATTAACGGTTCTCTTATAAATTTATTTGCATTATTTATTATTATTATTATGAATTCCACGATACATTCATTTTAATGGCGTCCATAATAAATGATAATACAATTCATTTGACAGGTTTTTATCTTAAAAATGGTCATTGCCTTCCAATGTGAGATTAGTTTCGTAATATCTTATATCATGGTAAGACTACTATAAGATTCTATGTCAGAAAGAAAAAAAAGTAATGCTTTAATTCATTATAAACGAGAATCCTTTATATTAAATATCATAATTTTAGTTTTAGGAATATTTCGTCCAATGTATAATAACGCTGTATAAACTGCAGGATTAATTAAAATTATATAGAATGATTAATGAATTAATTAATAAATTTAAAATAGTCCATTACTACAGGATATAATATGATTTTTTAAAAATCTTATTAGCTATTATCTTCGATACTGAGGTTGGCTACACCTGTACTGATGTCATGGTCCATGTGCTTCTCGATATCAACTGTGTCTACTTTAAAAGCAGTCAGCTCTTCTAAAGGAAATTTTTTACTTGTGATAAAGAAATCAATAACGTCCTTATCTACTCTGATTATCCCTTTATATTTATGGATTTGGAATTGGCCTGGTAATATCAAGGCGGCTTTTTCGGCTTGTAGATTAAAATCGCCACTAAGAATCAGGTTGTCAATCTCCTCGGCTTCAACGATATCAGAGATTATTTGGTTCAACTCCTGTAAGCGTGCAAGCTTGTTTTCCTCTTTTGTTTTATGTTGCCCATGCCACGACGCTGCAACAAACTTGATCTTATCGACTTTATCCTCCAACACACAGGCTGTCAATCTACTGGTAACCAGATCATTTCCTAAATCAAGGATATCCATAGACTTCTCACTAAGTGGATGAAACTTGAGAGCGTCGCTGTCATATAAAATACTTGCCTGACTATCACCAAAATACCGATATGATGGCTTCAATTTATATGGCGACCATTTCTTAGTTACTGGCCCAAATTTGGTGAATTCTTGAAAGAACATGAGATGGGGTTTTTCAGTGGCTAGAAATTTACCTATGGTTTCATTTCTTACTGCTGCTAGACCTGGTCCGGATGCGTTTATGTTTCCGATATTTAATGTAGCAAAATATCTTGCTGATGAAAAGCGCAGCAATCCTCTACTAAGATATCTCGAGCCAATATCTTGAGCAGCAAGCATTCTAAAATTAAAAATTGTATAGCATCTTAACAATAAACAATCCGTGAAGGAAGAGTAATTTTCTGTCCCTGTTAGCTTATTTTTTAGCTTATTTAGCTTATTTAATGCGGTTGATTTTCAAATTTGAGGGTGACAAAAAACGTAATGCCCGATAAAAACCATCCACCTGCGACAAGTGAAATAATATTCTCACAATTTGAAATGGATCAGAACAAATGTTTAAAAACCAAAAACAATTCAAAAACTGTAATTTCTAGGCTTAGAGTCCTTACCTATCGTGTCTAAATGTGCACATAGAAAAAGGGGGGGGGATTTCCGGCGGGTAACTCAGTCAAGTACAGTAAAACTTTTGATATAATACATGTATATCTTTTTAAAATAAGTTTTAATACCCTCTTAAAGTCCTACCTTATGTTTTTTCTGTTCTAGATTTCTTATTCTATCATAACAGTTGAGACCGATCTGGTGGTGAAACAAAATATTCAGTATCATGTTAGAAGGAAATTTACCCTGGTCTTATTGTAACTGTGATAGCCGAGTGGGCAAGATGTCAGCCTTTTAACTCAAGGCGTCTTATTCCGGTCAAAGAAAGGTTTGCGATGCTATGGTTATCTTTGACATTGCATTCGTGTATACCAACCCTCTAAAGGATTCGCACTAGTACAATGCAGTTTAGAAACACGTTGAATCTCGCGCAAAACACGACTTTGAATTGAGATTAATTCTTGTGATTTTAAAAAAAATCCTGTCACGAATAGCTGAAAAGTGATGTACAAAACATTCAACAAGTAATAATTTCCTTAAGAATTTTCAGAATTAACTCATGACATGAAAGAATGACAAAACCGTTTTTATTTCTAAATCGTAACGACCTAAAATGTTTAGTGCAACGATTTGTTTCTTGAAAATGATCTTGATTGAGTGGTCAAAGATAAAGTTTATACAATAAAAAGAAATCAATATTACTTATCAATATCCATTGTTTTTATTAATTATTCTATACATGTATTTTTATATTTTCCCCACAAGATGCTAATTAGATGAACATGCTTTTTCGAAAATATTTAAGTATCTTCTCTTACCTCAATTTCTTGATTATCCCCAAACTTTAAAAGTGGAAAAATAATAAAATAATTTGACACACACAGTTAAAGAAAACGGATATGACGGCGTTTATTGTGTCGTTTTGTTGTTTACTTTAAAAAGAACGGAAATAAACTTGTTTTTGAGTCCGGTTATATATATATATATATATATATATATATATATATATATATATATATATATATATATATATATATATGATAGAGAATATTTAAAGGATGTGAAGATGATATAAATGTGGGTGTAAATGTTTCGCTTTTCCACCTGTGTGAATTACACTCTCAAGCATCTGAGACGTAATGAAATGTTGCTCGTAAAAATACATCAAAATACTTTTTAAACAAGAAAAACAATTTATTTTTAGTTGCATTTGAAATTAGGGTATTGCATTGCCAGATGAAACAAAAATATTATCATTATATCGATTTAATTGAAAGTAATTATAATAAATTCAAAAGTTAAAAAGAAAAATACCCAAATTTGTCTCTTGGCTGTTATTTTCATTTTAAAATTCATTTAAAACTAAGGTTTGTTCCCTAATGCAAAACATTCCTTAGCTGAATTTGGATTCATATAATTTTGAAACTTTAGATATAATTACTTTCAACTGTTTGGCTTACGTTTTTCATCTATCAAACTTTTTGGCCCCTGGTGTCACTTATAAAGAATGATTTCCCGAAATGTGCACAAATGCACATCCACAAGCTTTCTTATAAAAACCGAAGGATATTAATAACTGACTCAATATTAAACTTTAAGGCTTTGACTGGGTTATGATGTTTGTCAGGAGGATACTTCCATTACTAGTCTCCTTGAAGCGTAATACGGTTTGAAATATCCAATCAATCTAAAAATATTCTAAATATTAAAGATAATATACGTAAATAATAATAATAATAATATATATATATATATATTTATCATTATTCAGATAATTTCTTTACGATCTGATTGGATAATAAGGTCCTTGTAAATACCGATGTTACAATTTTACACGGGTGATAAATAATTCACTCGGGTAATAAATAAAAATTACACAGGTAATAAGAAAGAGTGAATAGAGCGGTAATGGCCGCCAACATACAGTTCAATTGGGCAATAAACAGAGTAAAATTTACGCTTAATTTGTAAGTATCAATCAATTTGACACATGATGCATATTTTATTGTGTATTATCTTAAAATTCTAGTTAAATTTTAAGCTCGATTTCCGATATTATTAATAAATTAAACTCAACATCGCTTACTCCAGGTGACCGATACACGGCAAAAGGGAAGTAACTCTCACAATGTTTACATTCTAATTTGAGTCCGACCTGGTCCCCTGCTCGAAACCCTGCTTGATTTGTTTTTGTTTTTGTTTACTTGGTGATATGTAAATATAAGTGTATTGCCGACTATTATATATATATATATATATATATATATATATATATATATATATATATATATATATATTAAAACATGTTTATATAAAAGGTATTCTGACACAAATGCATAGTAATACTATGTTTACATGTCTCCATTGGTACTCCAGGTTTTTTTTCAATTTTATTCCTTTATTTTTATTGCTAAAATGATATTCATATTGACAAAGACCGATGAATACATTTTCTTTTAGCTAAATAAATATTTTTAGTGGCAGTTTTGAATTTTTTTTAAAGAAACAAATAACAGAAATTAATGAAGGCAATTCTAAGCTAAAAAACGCATAGCGATTGACAATAACCAACAAAACCAAGAACTCGTAAAATACAAATGTAGTGTAAAAAGCCAAAAGGACAAGACAGTTTTTGAGACAACTAATTAAGAAACCTCGACTTGCGACTGCAACCATGACCAGATTATATCTTCTGATAAAATAACATACCTTTAAAGCACGCAGCACCAGCAAATAGTCTTGGTGACTGAAACTATCTACATGGAGAGTGGAAAGCTGTGACCGTGTAATGCATTAGAATTTAAATTTCAGATACTGCTTTTTCGAATTGTATTTTCCGTATTTGCAGGGCAGAGTATCGACTTGTTCACTCATTGTCTGGAAAATTTGACTTGGAGTTTCTGTGCTTGTCTGCGATGTACCGACTGGGTAAGCTAGCATGTTAAAGTCTCATTGAGTGCGACTTAGTACAAAGCAGATCATAAAACACACTAGAAGACTTAATTCATGCATTGTTCTTAGGTTGATTTTCTCTACAGATTAAAAAAAATCAAATATTTGTAGAACTTTAAAAGCATCGAAAGTCATTGTCTGAAACTCTTAATCACCTAAAGTGATTTATTTTGCTTAACATATTTCAACTTGATTTTGTTACCGATTGCAGCAACTACAGATCAGTAAAAATAGCTACTATGACTAGTGGCTAACTTTTCCTCTACAAGTATCTGCAAGTAGCTACATTTTCTTCTACAGGTAGCCAGCCTTTAGTAACTAACTTTACCGAACTCACCAACTTCTTCCATTAAACGAAACTTTACAATATATACATAACTAATCTGGGCTACTAGCGACATAGAGTAAATGGAATTTTGCGGTTTTTACAGCAATAGTTTAGAATACTTCGACAAAGTTTAAATAATTGGAATTTCACAGATTAATAAGCAGTAATTTTGAATTATTAGACACAGTTTAAGTAAATAGCATCTCACAGTTTACACATCAATGATTCCGAATTCTTCGACACACAAGTAAATAGAACAGTTTATAAAGCAATAATACGAAAATTTTGGACACAGCTTGGAAAAATGAAATAATAAGGTTTATATAGCAATGATTTCGAATACTCCGTCACATTTCAAGTACTTTAAATTCCCCGTCAACAGCGATACCATGCGGGCGCACCAGCAAGGGAGAGGATAAGTTTCCGAATTTATCAGCACTGCGCGATTTACACATCACAATATCTCAATCATTATGGTAAATATTTGCGTTTGAGAAGGTTGTTCAAAAAGATTGCCACTTGTTTTTTTTTTTTTTTACAACTGGAAGCATTCTCTTAAATTTTCCACTCTAATCCTAAACTAGTATTTTTTCCGTTAAATTCAACGATCATACTGTTCCTTGTAGCAGCTAGCTAGACCAGCAGGTTAGTCTTAAAACTGGATCACATCTTTCGCTGTGAAAGAATTTTGTGTAATTTTATATTTTGATATGAAGCGATTATCTGAGAATGGAGAATAGGACCATAATTCCACACGGCAATATATAACAAGCATCAAATGGCTTCGTCTTTCAATGAAGAATGTTTATACCAATGTTTTCTTAAATGCTTGCAATTTATTACTATAAAATTTACAGTAAATTACCAGTAAATTGACAAAAAGCTCGTATGCTATGCTTTTTTTTTTTTTGATATTTCAAGATTATGTCCATCAATTACTGATACAGTGTAAACCACGCTATCCGATTCTTTTTACAAAGAATAACAGCCCACAGACTCAATCAAACTGGTAAGACTCCCAGATATATCACGAGTTTTCATGCATACTTGAGCAACGGAACCTAGAGACATGAATGACTCTATGGCGCTATCCACACTTAATGTGTATTCACTGCATTCAATTTGTTTGAGGTCGTTTTTTAAACTTTCAACTTGGCACTGAAGCTGCTTCTTCAGTTTTTCTTTGGTTATAAATATCTGTCTTGGTGATCTATATTTACAAACAGCATCAATCAGTTTCTGTCCTCTTATAAAACTTTGAAATGTTTTAATTGGTTATATTTTCATGGTTTGTTACAGATGCATAGTCTGGGATTTGGCATTGAAATCTTTGTGTAGTGTATCAAGTCTTGTTTTTTCTTTTTCAATAGAAGTTGACACAATACGTATAATATCATATTGTCTTTTAGCAAGTCGAATTTCTTAATTTTCTACCATGGTTCTCAAATTATCTATTTCTTGTCAATATCCTTCAGTAAGCCAAACAGTTGAAAATTAATTAATCCAAACTTCCAAAATTATATGAATTCAAATCCAGTTAAGAATTGCTTTGCATGAGGAAACAAACCTTAGATTCAAATATGTAAAAAAAATAAGACAACTAATAAATTTTATGGAACATTTTCTGTAAGCACAAAGTACTGACTATTGAGTTAAATATTTAACAAAAATACCTGCTTTAATTTCAATCACCATATGAGCTTAGATGAAAATAAATAGGAAATAAGAATATAAACAATATATAAAGAAGAAAAAATTCGGACAACTGATTGTAAAACGCTCGTCTAACAGATAATTAAATGACAAGAAATAATGTTCATGGTGTGGTTTAGAAAATTCATTATTTTCAACTGTTTGGCTTATGTTTTTTATCTATCAAACTTTTCGGTCTTAGTGTCACTGATGAGGAATAAATTTCCGAAATGTGCACATCTGGCACATCAAAATTTAACTGGTATTTGTTTTATATATTTAATACTTTCAAAAAGTCCAAACAATCATACTAATATTTTATAAATGCACTCGAAACAAGCATTATCAATAATTTATAAAGAATCCATCTTGATAAATGTACAATATTTATTACAAGGTATCGCTGACAGTAAGATACTTCCTGCATTTAAATTGTTTTTAAATGAATAAATTGAAATAAAAACAATATTTCTATCATTTAGTTTGTTTATAATTGTAGAGTACATTTCTGTATTTTCTGCATTTGATATTTGTCTGTTTTAAAGGTCAGCAATGGATCATTTGTTTGTTTTTTACGACCTTTAAATATGTCATAGCAGGTCAGTCACGAACTGATGTCACTGTGTTTAAAAACAGAGGTCACAACAATAAAAAGATTATTGAAGTTTATCAATTGTAGAGTGCATTTCTGTATTTCCTGCATTTGATATTTTTTTGTCTTAAATGTCAGCAATGGATCATTTGTTTGTTTTTTACGATCTTAAAATATGTCATAGAGGTCAGTCACGAACTAATGTCACCGTGTTTTTAAAAACAGAGGTCACAACAATAAAAAGATTATTGAAGTTTATGAAAAAAATCGCACTTTATGTACATCACTAGAACTATGTATTCTTGACGAAAGAAAGTTTTTAATCTAAAGAGAATAACAATATTAGAATAATACATACATGAGATATGCTAGTGTGTTTTATTGCAAAGCATTCCTTAGCTGGATTTGGATTTATATAATTTTGGAACTTTAGTTTCATTTTTTTCAACTGTTTGGCTTATGTTTTTATCTATCAAACTTTTCGGCCCCTAGTGTCACTGATGAGGAATGATTTTCCGAAATGTGCACATATGACACATCAAAATTTAGCAGGTATCTGTTATATATTTATACAAAGTCTTAATCAGGGAGTCTTTAATTTGCTAGCCCATCCAGTCGGTACGACAAAGACAAGTATACGAACCCCCCAAGTCACATTTTCTGACACCGACTCAACTAATCTATTCTCTGTTTTCTTAATAGTAAACAATTCAAAGATGCATTATCTGAATTTTAAAACTTATGCATGACTGGCCACAACTTTTCATTATTGATGCAGATAGTTTTATCTTGAGTCACCAAGCTGTTGCTGGTGCTTCAGATCTTCTAAAGTTATCATTAGAGATAATCTGGTCATGCATTCTGTCTTAAGTTTAGGGTTTTATAGTAAGTTGTCTGTCTGAATACCTATATTATCTACATTTGTATTGTATCAAGTTCATGGTTGTGTTGGTTATGGTCATGTGCTGTGCGTCTATTTCAGCTATGAATTGCTCTCTTCTATTTCCGTTTTAAATTTTATCTTTCATGTTTTATTTCATTTGAAAAAATGCGAATCTGCACCTAAAATGTGCTTAGCTTTTACGATAATGCATTCATAGATCTTTGTCAACATTTAGGTCACTTTAGCAACAAAGAAAAAGTATCGACCATAGACTAACGGTTATACGCTTTTATCACTGTGATAAACTTTGTTTTAAAACACTGCTACATCTTTTTGTGACCGATCTGTTCTTATCTAACAAATATTGTTTAAAATGAAAATAAACAATTAAATGTTCCAGTACAGACCCTTCAGAGCAGGAAAAAATAATCAAATGCAGGAAACACTAAAATGTACTCTACGATTGTAAACGAAAACGATATAACTATTTTTTTTAAATTTATTCGTTTAAAATAAATTTTAAATACGGGAAGTATCTCAGTGCCAACATACCTTGAAATGAATACGTATAAATTTAGCATTTAAAATTATCATTGATAAAGTTTAATTTGTTTGTTTATTGCTACAGAGATAAAAATAAGAAGGATTGTTTACCATTCCAAAATTTCGAAAACGACACTTAAAACATTTTGTTTTGTCCGTCAGAAGATGTTGGTTTTTACACAAACTTGGCCGATTGTTTTCTTATGTTTTTAATTTCTTTTTATTTCTATTGTCTATTTACTTTCGTTACTTATTATTATTTTTATTATTATTATTATTACTATTATCCATTTATTTTCATTTATGTATTTAACTATCAAGTTTTTTGATTGCATGACAGTTCTTTTGCATAAAGTTTTTTCCTACATTGTCTTCTGTGTAGTATATGTTTTTACAATGCCCCCTTTTTATCACATGACATCATTTGACATTTTAATTATATTTTTTGCAACTGATGAATAATGTCAACTTGTAGCCTCTATGTTTGTCAATATTATTGTATTTCTTCTTTTAGCTGTTTAGATAAATTATGTAACAGCTATTGCTTACCATTAGCAAATGTTCATTTGTGATGAAGAGCACTTCGTTTCATAAATTAAGACATAAGCATGACTGACGAATTAGACCGGAGACGAGACAGTTTGCTTTATTCTATAAGTTGAAAATCATAAGCAATTTCTCTTTTTTGAAGGACACTTTGTGCCATTTCGGAGACATTATATTGGCTGACCATTCAGACTGGACACGAGACCTTTTTTCGATGGTTTTAGTTATTGCAATTTTCATATCATATTTAGGCAGCTGTTCACTTGTGGTGACTTGCACTTTGTAACATATATGACTTCATCATAATTGACTAGATGAACATCTAAAAAGAACCCAAGAATGATAAAGGTTTTTATCGACTTTTTTATTTTAATTGATTTATTGTTTGTTTTATCATTATTTATTCATTTATTTATTTATCTATTTATTTTTCAATTTCTTTTAAATTCATACCTTGAGAATCTTTCTTTTAATAAGTGAAAATTAAAATAATCAAAAGAAAAGCAATTAATGGTTTTAAATAATATATTATATAAATAGTCAAACTTATTTACGTGGTGTTGATATTTAAATCTGGTGCCATCAGATTTTGCAATCAATGTTTTGTCTTTTTTACGATATTGTCCGTTTTAAAAAACTGTTGGTGTACAGTGCATCGAGTTGTTTTCTATAGAATACAAAGGAAAACGCAATAAATGACCAAAATA
Organism: Tegillarca granosa; assembly: GCA_029721355.1. Classification (NCBI taxonomy): domain Eukaryota; kingdom Metazoa; phylum Mollusca; class Bivalvia; order Arcoida; family Arcidae; genus Tegillarca; species Tegillarca granosa. Next base: position 22,366,220 of record CM056610.1, on the reverse strand, counting down.
TTGTACGTTATATGATATGCAAAAAACGTTGAATGTTCGAAAGTAATCGAAATGCAGGATAACCACATCAATGAATATGTACTCTAGTATCGGACTAAAATTTACTTTCATTGGTCCAAAAAATGTCTGTCATTTAATTGTTTTTTTTATTGATACTTCTATAAATTCATTATAACTTTGTGTTGTGTCCTGTACTTGGCAATTCTAGATGTGGTCGTAACTTACCATCTATTACAAAGTAATATCATTAGCCATTGTTTTTGGTCATTCGCAAACAAAACCTTTCGTGACAATGAGGAGAAATGTTCTACTGACAAAATCTAACTGGTTTATATCAATGGAAATTATGAGGTATGAAAGGATAGTCTCAAAAAACCGAGCGATCCGCCAACAGGAAAAATGCAAAGAAACAAAGTTACACCTTTGGGAGACCTCTATATCCCAACATCGACTCGAGGCCAAATGCAAATTAATTTTAGCCTAACGTGCCTATATAACACATAACGTAATAAAGACATCTGAAATTGTTACTAGGAAAAACTATATATAAAAATGTGTCATTGGTAGTTTCCTCACTATTATTACCCGTGATTAAAGAACAAAAATCAATATACGAGATTTTCGCCGCCTGTGAACTAATGCAGCGCCAACATTGCAATGTTGATAATTCCGTGTTTTACATGCTTTATAATGTTGATTTGTATACATTTAACGTGTATAGGAAACGCACGTGCATTGACCAGTGGCCTGGTGATAGATCACAACGTTGTTAGATATATACGACATGTATTAAGACTAGTTTCAATGATGTGTTCAGATAAGCAGTGCGTAATTTAAATGGGTTATTTGTTGATGAAGCATACAAACTGTGTTTAAATGAGAAAAATATTGTAAAAATGAAAAATTACTATAGAATATATTAAAACAAATAAAAAACGGACGACATATAAGAAAACTTTGAGGTTATCATTTCCTACGTCAAACCACACATCCAGCGTAGATGATATGGAAATCCTATGCTAGCTAATATCAAGAATGTATACTGTTTGAAGCGATTGAGGGTTAATGTGCTTTATTCAAGTTTATCCCAAAATTTCAATACCAGCGCATTCCTATCCATCAGCCAAAATTTTCGTATTTGTATGGAAATATACGGAATGCAGTATTCTGAAATGTTTGTTTAAATGCATAATGTATTGTTTTATCAAACTTTTAATATTCAAACCCGTTTCGTTTTGGTAATCTCTTTTGGATGTTTAAAGTGTCAATATTATTGTAACAAATTAAAAAAATTTGAATTCTATAGGCGGATGCCTAGGCTTATTGAGAATCATCTTTTTTAGTCTACTTGGGTTCGACCTTTTTTTTTTAAATTAATGGGAAACTAAATGACAATACTATGTTTCTTTCTTTGCTTTTATAGTTTATCTGCAAAATAGCCTTAAAACCTTTTTAATTTATAAAACGTTCGTTTGTTTCAGTTTATTTAAAATTTTATTTATTATTTTTATTTTCTGGGACTTCGATTGGTTTAAATTATGTACTTATAACGGATCACATTGACTGTTAACGCTTAAAAGTGGAGTGGAGTGGAGTAATGGTGTTTTACGCCCCGGTCAAGAATCTTACACTTATTTCCAGGCGGTCAGTTCTGGGATGGTGGAGGAAACCGGAGTGCTCGGAGAAAACCATCGATCTTCGGCAAGCGAACTAGCAAACTTTCTCACACAAGGATCTGTCCCGAGTGGGAATCGAACCCAGGCGGAGAGGCACTGTGATCCGTAAACGCGAGCTTTAGACAAGGCTGCCATCGAGGCCCCTGTTAACGCTTAGGTCTGAATTCCACTCGGGGTAGATACAAGTACTAGTGTGAGAAATTTTGTCAATTCGCTTGCTTGATTTTTTACATGTTCGTATTTACTTTTACTTCATCCAAAATGTTCAACAGTGATTACAATATTGCAAATTATGTCACAATAGGTCTGTCCGTCGTAATAATAATAATAATAATAATAATAATAATAATAATAATAATAATAATAAATCGAGAAATATTTGTGATAAAAATAGTAATAATAATTATAAAAAATAATTATAAAAATAATAATAATAAAATCTAATAATAATAAAAAATAACTAGACATGTATCTAAAGAAGACTTATACCCCCCCCCCCATCAGCAGACCCCCATCAGGATTTTATGAAAAACAACTTTATAAATGCAAGTGCTTCTTGTAGCACTTTTAAAGAAAAAAATGCATTAAAGGTATGTAACATTTTCAAAAAAAACTGTATCAAAGGAACAAAAAAAATCCGTTTAATTATTAAACTGCAAACTTAAGACACTACAGATGCCAAATATCAACTCAGTTTTTGCCTACAAACATTGCTTTGAAAGAAAAAGAGGGGTTTTTTTTATATATATTTTACGATCAAAAGGCAATAACTCCTGCAAATAAATAGCACATAACTTCCTTTGCTGAGGAATAATAATTAAAATAAAAAAATGATTAATAACAAAGAAAAATATTATTATTATTATTATTATTGAAATACTACGAAAGATCCGCGTTTAAATCGTTTATACCATCCCCGTTTTCTTTATCGTTCACGTTTTCAGTTTCCGATCAAAACGAAAGTAGGAAATGAACTTTGGTCTTTGGCAGGTATGGCGACAGCTAAGATTAAAGACGATGATCTCTTGACTTGTTCTATTTGTTTTGAACAGTTTACAAGACCAAAATGCTTGCCATGTCAGCATACGTTTTGCTACCTTTGTCTGAGGTCATATATCGTGACGCATCTCGGCGGGGAAGGGAAACAAGCAGGGACGTTCCCGTGTCCAATTTGCAGACAATCAGTCACGATTACAGAGAAGGTATGTTCTGAGCAGATAGCAGACAAGTTACCTGGAAATCATTTGATAACGTCATTAATTGACAGGTCACAGGTATTACAAGGTAAGAAGTCTTGTGACCCATGTAGCAATAGAAATGAGAAAATAATCGCCACTACGTGGTGTATGTCGTGTCTTGAGGCGTTGTGTGAAAACTGTAACTCTTATCATAAACAGATGAAAATAACAAAAAACCATTTGACAGTCCCTATTGATGATTCTACTAAAACTGTAGAACTTGACGTTGAAGAACCCTGTTTCAAGCATGTTGGGAATGTCCTCCAGGTGTACTGCGTCGACCATAGAGAAATGTGTTGTGTAATTTGTTTGGCAACACAACATAGAAAATGTGAACATATTTCTACATTTGAAGAAATGGTTACAGAACCGAACAACGAAAAAACGATTCAAAATTTTAAGAAATATCTGAAGGATATTGACAAGAAAACAGATGATATGAAAACCATGGCAGAAAATAATGAAAGTCGGCTTGCTAAAAGACATTCTGAAATTATACGTACTGTGTCAACTTTTATTGAAACAGCGAAAACAAGATTTGATAATCTCCACATAGATTTCAATGCCAAATGCCAGACAATGCATCTGGAGCAAACAATGAAAATTAGACAGAGGAAAAAACAAATTGAAACATTTCAACAAACTTTAAAGAGAGGACAGAAACTGTTGGATACTGTTTGTGAACATGGATCAGCAAGGCAGATATTTATAACAAAAGAAAAAATGAAGACGCAACTTAGGGACCAAGTTGAAAGCTTGAAAAACAACCTCGAAAAAGTTGAATGCAATGACTACACTTTAGATGTGGATAATGCCCTTAAGTCTGTCACGTCTTTGGGTTCCATAGCTCAAGTAGGCATGAAAACTCGTGATATGTCTAGAAATCTTACCAGTTTGGTTGATGCTGTGGACTGTCTTTGTAATAAAGAATCGGAGAGCGAGCTTCACACCGAATCAGTAGTTGATGTAAATAATCTGGAGATATCAAAAAAGCATACCATACGAGCTTCAGGTGGATTTACGGGTGGAACATTTTTGCCAGATGGGAGAGTCATAGTTTGTAATTTTTATAATACTAAATTGCAAACGTATGAAAATGAAAAATTTTTATTTGAACATTCTTCATTGAAAGACAAACCATTTGATGCATGTTGTACATTGCCGTGTGAAATTATGGTCTCATTCCCAGATAATTGTTACATAACAAAATATGAAGTTACACAGAATTCCTTCATAGTGAAAGATGTAATCCAGTGTCAAGACAAACCCTTCTGTCTAGCTGCTACAAGGAACAGTATGGTCGTTGGATTTAACGGAAAAATAGAAGTTTGGGATTTGAGTGGAAAATTTAAGAATACTCTCTCGGTTGTAAAATACCAGTGGCGATCTTTTGTAACCATCTCCTCAAGCGGAAATATTTACCATTGTGATGGAAACATTCTGATATGTAAATCACCAAACGGAAAAGTTTTAGGAAATTTCTCCTCTCCATGCCTGGCGGGACCGCATGGTATCGCTGTTGACGCACTTGAAAACGTGTATGTTTGCGGTTACAAAAGCAATAACATATGCGTTTTTTCACCAGATAATGCAACAGTTCGAATACTGATAAAAAATGTCAATCCATGTGGAATTTTCTTTGACTTTACAAGAACAAACTTTTTCCTTGCAACGGAAAATGGGGGAGAATTCTACAACTGCAAGTTTTAGTTGGTCATATTATTGATCGATTGTGTATTATACACTGTGAAATTTCATATCCGGAAATAGTTTGAATCAGTGCATATCTATCTCTCTATCTATCTATCTATCTATCTATCTATCTATCTATCTATCTAAACTCATGAACTTCATTAGGACCTGTGGCATATATTGCTATTGATTATTGTCTGGAAATAATCGGGATTTTTATGTATAACTTTAAATTTGTTTATTGCAACTAAAACCAAGTAGTCGAGATCAGTTTTTCTGATATACGTGGACCATGAAACAAAAACCTTTGGTTGATAAAGAGTTTCAGACATTGACTTTGATGCTTTCAAAGTTCTGCAATATTTAATTTTTTTGACAACTATAGCAATTAAAAATCTTTTTTTTTTTAAAAAAAAAAAAAAAAAAAAAAAAAAAAAAAAAAAAAAAAAAAAAAAAAAAAAAAAACGGTTATTAAAAATAACTTCTAATATAATATTGTTTATCAAATTTATAATTTATGTTGGAATGATCACTGATATTTTTTAAATAATAATGTTATATCTGAATCAGAAAAGTTGTTAAATTTGGGTTTAATTAATATTTCGGTTTGGAAATTATTGCAATTTACAAGATATACAACAAAATATTTTCTCGGATATATTTTCATTTTATTTATACTCTTATTTAAATTAATCTGATTAATTTTCTTGTACTTTAAACAATAAAATATGTGATGCTGTCTTTGTTGTTGTTAACGTCATTTTTGTTGTAATGACGTTGGTTAACGTCACATCAACAATTTTTTCAGCTATTTGGGACGAGAATCTTCATGGATTTATCTAGTAATAAGTTTGTGAATGCGTGTGATGTACTTGCAGTGTTTATTATGATCTGCGCACTCAGGGCGTCTTTTTGTTTGAGTGCAAGCTTACCGAGTCAGAATGCCGCAGACAAGCACACCTCTTCTCCCATTATCCTGGTGAACCAGTAGACACTCTATAGTCCTAATGCCAAGCTCCAGGCGAGGAAACAGTATCAAATATCAAAATTTAAAATCTTAGTATGACCCCTTCGAGGTTTGAACCCATGTCCTTCCGCTCTCGAGGCGGATGCTCTATTACTGAACCACCAGCGATTTTGTCAAAATTGGCGTCGTGAGTGCGAATTTTAAAATCTTATGCTATACCAGGCCGAGGTTTCGACTCTATAACCTCAAACTCTCGAGGCAATGCTCTATTACTGAGCCATATGAAAACCCTAAAAAGCCTTGTTACACTAGGTGTTTATAAATTTGTGATTTTTTTCAATAATAAATGCGATATACTATGAAACGCTTTATAGTTGCAAAAAAGTCAATCCGACTTTCAACAAGTGCTGAATATTGTCGTTTAACTTACAGCATGAGTCGTGTTACAAATACTTTAATAAAAGCTAAATTCAAGCATTAATTTTAAACAATCATTGGTTATTGACAGTTTATTGAGATCCAGGGGTGTGGTACATTTATTTTATATAGCTAAATTTGATAGCTTTTAATCAATCATCGAATATTGTCAAATTATTGAGATCCAGGGGTTTGTCAATTTCAGTGGGATGCCAGTACAGATGTTAGGCTACATTTTACTCCCGACTTTAAACAAGCACCAGTTAGTTTGGATTTATTTATATCCATAGGCATTTCACAACCGTTCCTTAACTAAGATTTTCTTTAACTAAAATCTAGTAAATTTCAGCAATCTGTTTTAAAAGTATAAATGAAAATTTTTGACAAATCTAAAAACGGAAGTTATAAGCTTAAAGTGTTCTTCAAAATGACACCTTAAACTCCTGTATATCTGTACTATTAATTTAAAAATCAGAATTTCAAATTTGCCAGATTTAAGTCAAGAGCAATCTTAGTTAAGAAATGATTATGAAACTGGGGCCAGGTGTGTTACATACATATTCAATATCAAGGACATTGTTCTGGACTAAAGCACCTGGCCCAAGATTCAAAATCATTTCTTAACTAAGATTTCCCTTAAAGCTGCATTAAGTTTTCCAAAGAAAAATTAAAACAGTGCTAATCTAATTAATGATGTTCCTAATGAACAATGTTGCATTTGGTTCAACGATAAAAGCTCGAATAAATACAGAAATTACAGCATTTACCCAGCCAGTTGCAGCATTTGGAACATGGTTACGTCATTAAAACCTGGGTCATTTAAACACAACTTTCAAAACGGTGAAATACGATAAACTAAACCCAGAACTTCGTTGAATTTGTCATTTGTGACTTAGTAAGGGATAAATAACCCCATTTCAAATACATCTGGATATTAATGAAGGACAATTTATGCAATCTGTCATGTTTCTTCTTCGATTCTAGGTTTTTCCGTACATCCGCGCGCATGCTCCAAGCTCATAATTACCATTGTAAAACACTGACAAACCGGTCAGAGGATTCTGTTTATTTACAGCTAAAAGAAATGAAATTTTAGAAAATGAATGTCACGGATGGTGGTTAGAAGATATCTATTTCTTAAAAAATATATTTTTAGAAAATCAAAAAAAAAAAAAAATTCAGAAAATTGAAAAACTTAATGCAGCTTTAACATAAATTTAGAAAATTTTGACAGTATTTTTTTTTTTTTTTTTTTTGGGGGGGGGGGGGGGGGCTATAGATAAACAGTTTTGACAAAACTAATACAGATATTAGGCGCTGAAGATGATCTTCAAAATGACCCCTAAAATGTCTGAATATCCTTAAAATTAAGAAAGTAAAAGGATTCAAATTTGCCAGATTAAAAATGTCGTGGTTGAGAAATTACTGTAAAACTGGGGTCATGCATTGTCGATTTATTGAAATCTAAAGGAGGAGTTCAAGTTCCAGTTTTAAGCTTCCGTTAAGGTGCATTTCTGGGTGTGATGATCGTGGGTTTCTCAAGTTTTATAGTTGCACGCCAGTTAGGAGATAACTGCTTTGTATTTGAAGAGTTCCGACCGTAAAACGTGGATTTTACTGTCGCAAATTGAGGTCTACCTGGCGACGCTTGCGGAGCGTATTAATTAATTGATGGAAATCCCCACTGCTACGATCAAAGTTTATTTTTAGTTTACAGACGCATCACTAAATGATTTATGTAGACCGATGTCTAACGCCAAAAATTAGTTCTATCAAGAAAACTGCAGTCGAATTTTTCATTAGAATTTGGTTTTGTTGAATCGCTTATTCACCGAGTCAGTTCGTCCCAGACAAACATGCCACTCCACCAGTTACATTATCCTGACACCAGGTCAACCAGTCGATATCCTGTCCTCTGTAGTAATACCAAGTGTCAGACAAGGAAAGAGTATCACAAATTTTAAAGTCATGTATGACCTGGCCGGGGTTCGATCCCACGTGATTTTTATCATTTTAATGGTTTTTACAGCCGTAAATTAAGTTCTCCAACTATGATGTTTTAGAAAGTAGGAAGAAATTAGCACCACTTGGAAACAGTCAGCGTCAAAAACATGAAACAATAAAAGTTTAATAAAAAAAATACAAAGTCAAATGAGACGAACATTACTGGGACAAATTACAAAGTCGTTCCTTTGGAAGGCGTAACGTTGTGGATAGCGTAGGTTATATTAAGATCATAGGGAGGATAATGAAAAAGTAGAAGATCTCCAACTAACCTCACATTCTGTACAGTTTTGGATGTAATCTGCGGCTTGATCAATTTACATTGAGTGTCAGTGTGCGTATTGGTTCTTCTCTTAAAAAATCTCTTTGCCTTGTCAACACTTGAACTTTTCGAAGGGCGAGGTTCGGATAAAATTCAAAACATCTAAACTTTATTCTATATTTTCCGAATGATCTATTTTACTGAATAAATTGTAGTACTGGTGGTTCTTGTCATTTGTGATATATTGAAAACTCCATCCGTTAATAACTGACTATATGAACATCTCCAATTAAACCAGAGATTGAAAAAGGTTTTGTTCGATTTTTTTTAATATGGCACCTTGTAATAAGCTAAATTTTCAAAAAGACTATTTTCTCTTTCATTTCCTCGAGGACATGGTGTCCCACATACGCGCATTCAGTACGGACCACAGTGCCTTGCGATGGAAGAATCTTGACTTGGCGTTAAACACCATTAATTATATCCTGACTCTTAAATTTCATCGGCGACAATTAAAAATTTTGAATGTCGTTAATTTCATATAATATAATTTTTGTAAGATTTAAAGAGAAAATAATAAAATGATAATATTGATTGTTGTTCTTGGCAATTTTACTAAATTTGACCTTGAGTTCAGTGAAATGCACGATTGTATATTTCTTGTTTGACCGATTTTTTAGAAGCACTTTGTTTATTATTTATTTATTTATTTAAAATTACGAAAGCAGACGCTCATTACTCTTTATTAGCTAGGATATTCCGGAGTATCGGCCGCAATCTTCCATCAATTTAGATATTACACATTTTTTTAAGCATGGTTTCGTTTTGCCTGAGACATTTGTGCAGACCAAGATTTCATTACTTAAAACAGATTATCCGGAAAAAATGTATGACTAAGTATATTATATGTCCATTATAAATTATCCATGTCTTTTAACCTCATTTGATTTTTGTAGGCCAATAATTATTTGATATCCGACAACTGGCAGACCAGAATATACCTGAATTTTGAGGATTTCTATAACACGTTTCTATGTGTTTTATGTTGAGTTTTTTCCCTAAAAAACCCATGTACCTGTCCTGTGTAATGTTTGGAAAATGGGATCATTGCCAAACGCAGTTTATTTCGCTATAACTAGCTCTGTGAGACTATTTGCAAAGATTTGCTATACAAACAAACATAAATGAACATTGCATTCTGATTCATAATTTGTTTTCAAGCTGACAAATTTAGGTCAGTGAAATGAATATGTCTTGTGTAAGAACACAACTTGGGAGGATGTGGTGTCATTAGTAAACCATTCATATTTCCAACATATTACTAGACCCCCCTAGCCTAGAAAATTAAGCAGTCTTATACTTGTTTCTTTAAATCCCCCTATTTCTTGGAGAACTGCCAAAAATGTAATCTTCCCTTCATCTAATCCTGCTACAATTCCATTTCAAGTGAAAAATGTCAGGTTTTGTGGATTTTAAAAATTCATAATGTGTCATTCACTAAAGTTTAAACTTGGAGTCACAAGAGATAAATTATTAATACACACACACACACACAACAAAAAAAAAAAAAAAATAAATAAATAGATAAATAAATAAAAACCAGTGCACCATTCATATTTCCATCATATTATCAGGGCTTCGATTATTCAGTCGTTCACTCGTCCTGACAAGTGAAATTTGTACTTGGACGAGTGATATTGTTACTACCACTCGTCACAGTGCCAAATTAAATTTATCAGACATATACATCAAGGGGCTTGTTGCAATTAATAAACAACAGATGATATTGTTTTTGTCTGGAAAATATTGTATAAAGAGGTCAATTGTAACGAGGCCCTTTCTAGACATCAGCCATTCTGTTACAAGCGTCAATCAACAAAATCATTTAAACGTTTGCATCACATGTGCAAACCTATTGTTTCGCATTCGGAATTTATTTAGTGTAACATAAAATCGAACCGATGTTCTGAGTGATTATATACTTGTCGGTCCGTTAAGTATGTCAAATAAAAGTAAACAAACTGTTTTGTATAACTTTCTAAAGACAAACAAGGATGAAACAGCTGATAAAGAAGTTTTCAAAGACACTGATTAGACTACACTGATCCTGGCGACAAACCAGTTGCAGGTGGAAGCATTTCTAAACCTGCCACTTCAAAACGAAAGTTATTGGAATTTCCGAAAGTTCCTGAAAAGCTTAAGAAGCTAGTCAGAAAACATATTTATTGGTACAAGCTCTGGCAGTAGTTAAGAGAAGAAAGTCTCGTTTTTCATGTAGTGGACTGTGCCGAGTTAAATTTCCTAGTGACAAGTGGTTTTCATCTTTAACTAGGCACTGTGCCAAGTGGCATTTAAAATTCTATCTAAGGCCTGATTATAGGTACGAAGATTAAATGGGATGTTAAATAGCATAACTTTGGGTGCTGATTTTTTAACTTCATTATATTCTTAGAGCACTGTGCTTTAAGTATGATAAACTACAACCTTGTAGAAGTAAATTCCATACTGGTACACCCCAGCATGACCATGGAATTTTTTAGCTATCACAGGATGTAAACATATGGGGTCAGATCTGCACTGAAAATTATGGCATTTCCATTATAAACAATTATAATCAAATAAAATCTGACAAATTTTATTAATAATTTTTGTCAAGTATTTTTATCATTTTTATTTACCAAAATAATCTTATTTTTTTATTTTGCTTAATCACGTGAGAAATGACATAATAACCAATCACAGCCTGTCAAAGTTGGTTTATTTCATTACTAAGCAGGGTAGACATAATGCCGCTTTCAATACATGGATATTTTATGGTTTTGATACCTATATACATGTATTAAAATTATCAAATAAATGTTATCAATATTTAAATATGAAACACACTATTTATGATTTTCGAGCAAAAAGATAATAAAATCATATATATATATATATATATATATATATATATATATATATATATATATATATATATATATATATTCAGTGATTTTGCTATGGTTTTTAAAAACTACCTTCTACCTTTCAGATTGGGAAAAATTGGACTCTTTCTATGTCACATATTACGCTTAGAATTTTGAAATTCATTGCAAAGAGCTTATATTGTGACAATATCTAACATTTTTTGTCTCTCAGAACAGTTTTGGACAACTGGATTTAACTTAAACTATTTGATTGTCTGTTGCCTTTTGGGGAATTTTAGTTGTCAAATTGGGAAAATTTAGTCTAATTTCTCAAGGGGAAACTACCTTTATTCGGTAGTAATTTTAGGCAAACAAAACCACTGTATAATATATATATATATATATATATATATATATATATATATATATATATATATATAACCAAAATATATAGAAATATGGGTATTCAAAAATACACATTGTACAGAAGTTTTCATGTACATGTATTACTTAAATTAGACTGAAGAATGAAATATAATAATAAAAAAAATTTGTTTAAAAATGTTCTGTAATATTTTGTCCAAATATCTCGAAAATATTGTAATTTGTCTACTGAAATGTAATTTAAAAAGAAAAAAAATATCTGGTGGTCTTTTTAACGAAATTAGTGAAAAAATAAGGGAAATTACTGATATCATTTCCACATTTTCAATCTATAGAGAAATTACTGATATCATTTCCACATTTTCAATCTATAGAGAAATTACTGATATCATTTCCACATTTTCAATCTATAGAGAAATTACTGATATCATTTCCACATTTTCAATCTATAGAGAAATTACTGATATCATTTCCACATTTTCAATCTATAGGCAAATTACTGATATCATTTCCACATTTTCAATCTATAGGCAAATTTTTGATATTATTTCCACATTTTCAAATATATTTGTATACAAAATAAAAAATTAGATTTGATAAGTTTTAGAAGAATCATGTTTATATATGCAAAATTATGTATTATCAATATAAAGTATCATTGATTTGAAGAAAATTACATTTTCATGATGTAAGTAAAGATTAAAATAACAGTAATGACCGCAATGGGAAAGGGGCGGTATGCATTTCAAATTTTGAAGTCAGTTACAGATAACATGAGCAATTTGTACTTAAAATTAATACAGAGGCTTTAATACAAGAATAAAAGAAAATGCTGGAGATTATTTATATTATGATTTTACCACACCTGTAGAATATGGTGCTATCATAATAATGGACAATGTGTGAGAATGGGATTTTTGGGTCTCACTAGAAAACAAGTGCATGGTGCGTAATGTATTAGCCTATGCAAAATTTTTTTCATCTTTAGTTAAGTAAACCAATAAGTTCAAAATATCAGTAATTGAATTCCCAGAGCCCCCACATCATACCCTCATAGTGTTTGAGCAGGACAGTTATCTCTATTGGCAATGAAATCACATAAAGTGATGTTTTCCCATAATAATGACATTTTTTCAGGAATATTTGGCATAATCGCTATCCATTTCATTCTTCACAAACGTTAAGAGGTATTGATCATGTGGTATGCTGGCAAGTTCCAATGAAACAAAGTAAATCAAACATAACTATGACCATAAAAAGAATCCTGACAACTGGAAAGTGTAACACCCCATGGTATATGTACACAATGTGAAATGACCATGTATACAAACAGTTATACAATAATAAAAATAAATAAATAAATAAATGAATAAATAAATAAATAAATAAATAAATAAATAAATAAATAATTGCTGGGAAAGGTTTTAATACATTTGATCCAACCTACATAAAACAGAATTCAATGCTGATTTTAAAACAACTACTTTTAAAATTATTTTTAAAATTTTCAAAAAACTACATTTTTCAACATACAACTTGATAAAGATAATTGAAAATAAAAGAAAATGGGAGAGAAGTAAAAAAAAATATATACATTTAAAAAAATGAAAAATGAATTTAAAAAAAAATCACAAATTTTGATTAAAAATATCAGTCACAAAAATACAGTGTGGTCAAGGGGAGGTAATTAATTAGACAGCTAAATCTTATATTGTAAATCCCCAAAGGAAAAACAGTAAAAAGTAATTTAAAATGAATATTTTCTGGGCAAATGTACTGAAATCTTTCACTGTCATATATTTTAAGGCCTGAAGGACAAAGCTACAGGGTGCTGCATGTATTAGAAAGCTGGGACAGTGTTGCAGATATGAATCAAAAGTGTTCAAGTTATATGAAGAAATTCCAACAGTTTAAAAGAGGACAAAAGATGGCCACTTGTAATGTGCACACTACAAATTTGACTATTTCGATCTCCAGTTAGTTCAACAACGATCTGACTGCATATTCGTGTGTGCAAATATTCCACTGCCAAGTCATCTGGACTGGAATATTGTTCAAATTTAGTGAATTAACACTTTAAAGTGAACAATGACAATATGGATGAAATTATTGAACAATTAGTGTCTATCAACAAACTGAAACTGTGTGGTTTTCCCAGTCATGAATTTGACACAGAAATGAACTGTATGTACAACAATCCATTATATTCTGGGAGTGGCAATACTCCTATGCAACCCTGCCACACAAATAACTTGTTTACAAGCTGAAAATTTGACACCATATAAGTATTTTATATCACTTATTACTAAAAATAAGTTGTATAAATCTCATTCCAATCATGAAGGTTATGTTGCTAATGGTATGCATCTTCAAGGTGAGTGTTCTGCTAACATTCCTATATATATGTCTCAATCTGCTGGTGCAAAACATGACTGGGCCTATGAGAGCTTAGAGTTACATAAGAAAGGTCTCGGGGTCAGATATATAACAACAAATGCAGATTTAGGTACATACGATGCTGTACTTAAACTTTACAGCAAGGTAAACTGGAAAAAGGTCTAACCACACAAAAATATGAAAAGATCTAATGCTGTTTAAGATAAGATGCCACGGAAAACTAAAACTGGTAGAGACAAACCCCAAACAAGATTTAAGCATGACCTGAGCAAACGCTGTCTGGCAGAATTCGCATGTTCTTTCAAAGCCTGTGTCTGCAACAAAAATTTATTCTACCGCACCATGTCTCACATTGTCGATGTGATGAATTTATGTTACTTAGGCGACCTCAGACTGTGTACAGTTAATTCATGTTTGCAGAAATCTAGACTGCAACTGGCTGAAAAAAGCACACATTTTAGTTCTGACTTCAAAACAGACAGGACTCTGAAGAATGCAGTTGAACTAAGAAAATGGATAGAGTACCAGAAAGTCCTCCAAACAACCAAATTTGGTAAACCACTCAAAAGTTGAGGCTACTAATAGGCCACTGAGAAGAAGCTTACCTAGAAATGTAACATTTTCTAAAACCTTCACAGGTCTAGCTCACAGTGCTGTACACAATGTCAATAATGGGCCTGATCAGAGTTTATATCTTCTTAAAGCTGCTTAATGCTCAAATTCTACAGGGCAGTAAGGTGCAGGTCGAAATTTAATCAGGCAAGAAGGGCAAAGCGTAAAAATTTATATGAGATGACTTATAATAACCAATCACAGCCTCTGGAAGTCAGTTTACTTCGATCAGTACTGAGCAGGATTATAGACATGAGGTCAGCTTACAACACCTGGGTGTTTTATAGTCTTCATACCATTAGACTTCCCTGAGCCCTGTAAAAATGAGCAGTGTTATACTAATGTACTTGTTTCTTTAATGCTTCCAATTTCTTGGAAAACAGCCATGGATGTAATCTTCCCTTCACCAAATCCTGCTACAATTTCATTTCAAGTGAAAAATGTGAGGTTTTGTGGATTTTAGTAATTCATAATTTGTTATTCACTATAGTTTAAATTCAAAGTTGCAGATATAAAATTGTCCCCAAAAAATATGAAAAAAATGATAATGATAATTAAAAAAATAATAATTAAATAATTTTAATAATTTAAATAATTAAAATGGTATGACACATTACCATAATTTTAATAATTCAAAAAAAAAAAAATTAAATAATTTAAAAAAAATTAAATAAATAAAAATTAATAATAATAATAATAATAATAAATCAGTTATTAAGAAACACTCAATAAGATTTAAAAAAAACAAAAACAAAAACACACTAATAAATGAATAAAATAAATATGCGCGTGTAAAACATATTATGGTATTGGCTATCAATACAATCAATATGAAATTAATTTACTGTTTATTTTTATTTTTTTAATTTCAAGTTTTTTTTTGTTCTTCAGGTACCATAGAAACAGAGAAGCTAGGATCTGTATTTATGATCGCTATAAATAGACCGGAGAACCGAAATGCCATAGATCCACCCACTGCCAAATTATTATATGAAGCTTTTAAAACATTTGAAAGTGACAAGGAGTCTATAGTTGCTGTTCTACATGGGAAAGGTAAATTCTTATTTCATCTACACATAGTAGGCCAGTAGGCCCATGATTTGATACCAGCCCAATGACCAAAAATTAAAAATAATGGAGATTTCTAAAACCTAATGAATACATGTTTTGTACATGGGGGTCCATTTTATGTAGTCTTGAAAAAGAAACAAACAAACAAACAATGAAAAATTGAAAATGAGAAAAAAAAAAAAACAAAATGGGCTTAACTTACTGTCACAAACACAGAACTTTACTACATTATCCAGACATTTGTTAAGATTTTCTGCCCAAAAAAGTCCAAAAAAGCATTTTTTTTTTAAAAAAAGTCAAAATTTTTAACTAGTTCTTGATGGATAACTTCAACATTTCCTTTTGTGGTACATGTATATAGGAAGACTATTGAAAAAGTAACCAGATCTTCCAAAACGTTTCCAGGTTCCTACTATCTGACAGGCTGTAAATATTTCCAATAATTTTGATACTGTGTAAGCATTGATATTTTGTGTTTAAATTTTTTTGGTAACAGTGTTAAGCTCATCAGAGCCATGGTCTCTCATAGGGGGCCTTGGTGGCTGAGTGGACTTAGGCATGCAGTTACAGGTCACAGTGATTCTTACCCCTTAGGTGATTTTCTTTGGGCTTCTTGGCATTCGGGCTTCCTCCATCATCCCAGAACTGACTGCCTTGAAATAAATGAAAGAATCTTGACTGGGGCTTAAAACACCATTATTTCACTCCACTCCACTCTACTCCACTCCCCTAGGTTTGAATCCAAATCCAGCAGATTCTTTGTTTGAGAAAGTTTGTCAGTTTGCTTGTTGAAGGTCAGTGGTTTTCTCCCGGCACTTTGGTTTCCTCCACCATCTCAGAACTGACCACCTCAGTATAAATTAACGAATCTTGACTTGGGGGTGGGGGGGGGGGGGGGGGTTAAACAACATTACTCTTCTCTGCTCCACTCTATAGTCTCATTATGATGCTCATAATCATTGAAATTTTTCTTGATTCTGGCAGTGTCAGTGGTCATCTGAATTAATTTATGTTATATATTTTATCTATACTTCCAACATGTGTGAGTTTGGAAAACTTTGGATGGAAATATGCAAGGAATATAATGGTATTTATTGCTTATATGGTAGGACTCTTACATTAAGATTTAGAAGTTTTGGGTTTGATCTATTAAGATTCTACCAAGCATTTATTTCACCACCTGTTGCAGTTATTTCCAAAACCAGCTTTAAACATTCAGTAATAAAGAATGAACTTTGAAAAAATATGAATTTAAGAAATGATAAAAAAAAATCATGATTTTGAATGATGTAATTTTAGGAGGTCACTTTTGTGCTGGTTGGGATTTGAAGGCCCTCTCTAAAGCTGACCCATCTTCCTTGCCTGATGACCCCAAAACAACTGAATATGGTCCTATTGTAAGTAATAGTAACTAGTTATGGCTTAGTTAATGTAGCACATCTGGCTTAGTTAGTAGCTACAGTATTGGAACTAACAGAAACTATATTGAATCTAAAATTTTATATATACCGGTATACATAAATACATATATATATATATATATATATATATATATATATATATATATATATATATATATATATATATATATATATATATATATTAAATTTAGTAATATAAAACATTAAAGTGCCTTAATTATAATAGAGCTTTGTATAAAATTTAACCTTTAACCTTTTGCAAGAAAATGCTATGGTGACCTTTATGTTGACCTTTTAAATAACAAGTTGCTTAAATTTAAAACAAATTATATACCCCTGATGCATGGCCTAATGGTAGTGGTATTAAGCTAAGTAGATGGCTTCAGCCTTGGCAAGCATATATATAAAAAGAAAATGGCTTCTTGGATAATTGGAGTGAAGTGGAGTAATGGTGTTTGCTCCCCAGTTATTTTGAGACCCTCAGTTCTGGGATGGTGGAGAAAACCAGAGTGCCCAGAGTAAACCATAGATCTTAAGTAAGCATACTTATAAAATTTCTTAAACTAAGAACTGCCTGAGGGTGAGTGGTGGGAGGCACTATGATCTGAAAGCCCACACTTTAGACCACTCAGCTACAGAGGCCCTTACTTCTTGGATGAGTAGAGTAGGAAAATTGTGTTTTATTTCCTTGTGAGAGTATTTAACTTTGGTTTCTTAGATGGTAGAGGAAACCAGAGTTTCTGGAAAAAAACATCAACCATCCACAAATGAATTGAGAAACTTTCTTATTCTAAAGATCCAGACCTAGGTGGGCCACTGCGGTAGCTAAGTTGGTAGAGTGCTCGCTCCGTAAGTGGAAGGTCGTCGGTTTCGAACCCTGGCCGGGTCTGACCCAAGACTTGAAAGTGGGTAGTGACTGTTCCTTCGCCAAGCACTCGGCATTACGAAATGAAAGTCACAGGTTCTTTCAGATGGGAACTTAAAATAAACGAGGTCCCGTGTCACGGCGTGGCACAATAAAGAACCCTGCTGTATAATGCCATCAGCGCAACACACAGGCAAAATTTCTGCGCACTTTCGCCTATAGCTGGCGACGTCTCGATATAAGTGAAATATTCTTGACTGGGACGTTAAACACCATTACTCAACTCAACTCAGACCTAGGTGGTAAGGGGGACTGGAGCCTTTGAACACTCAACCTTCAACTTCTCGGAAGTCTTGGTGTTCAATTCAGAACTGAGTAAACCAGATGATCCTCTGTCCTTTAATACTAAGCTCCAGACAAGGAAGTAATGTTTCAATTTAGTTTTAAAGTATTATAATGACTTGGTGGGGGTTCAAACAAATGACCTTCTAGTCTTGAGGCAGATGCTAATCAAGGCAATTCCAGTTACTTGGGTATCCTTCACCAATTTCAGAACTGAATGTCTCAAAATAGGTGAAAGCATCATTATTAAAGTGTAGAACACCATTACTAAACTCCACCCACACTTTTCTCATCTTTTCAAACTTGTTTGCATGACAGATTAACGAGGTAATGTTTTTTTCCTCATTAGGTGGTCATTTCTGTGCTGGGTATGATTTAAAAGGCTTATCTAACGCTGACAAATCATTGTTACCACAACCACCTGATCAGGATGATTCTGGACCTCTGGTAAGATAAGAGATAATAGTAACATACCAACATGTAAGATTTTGTAAAATTGGGTTTGGTAGTTAGTTATTATGTTGTTTAACATCACGTCAGCAATTTTTCAGCAATTTGTGATAAAAGCAAGGTTATTAATCTTTAACTATTCGTCATAGAACCAGTTTGTGTATGTATTACATAGAACTATTAGGTGTAATAAGGCTTTCATTTTACTTGCCTGCATTCGGGATGACTTTTTGTTAAGGTGCTAGCTTACTGAGTGAGTATGCCTCAGACAAGCATGCAACTCCCATTAGTCAACATTATCCTGGCATAAGTTGAACCTGTTGATACTCCATCCTCCTAATGCCAAGCAGGAGGTGAGAGAGTAATATCTCAAATTTCTTAAATTTTAAAGTATGACTCGGCCAGGGTTTTAAACCCTGGGGCTTTCACTCCCAAGGTTCCAACAATAAGGGTGTTTTTTTTTTTTTTTTTTTTTTTGGCACTGGTTTATTTCATGAAAGTTGTTGTATTAAAATTATTCATATTTTTTTTCACAATGGATGATGGTCAGTGTAAATGTAAGTGGTAAGCTGTATTAAAGTATAATTAAGATATTTCTGTCTGTCACAATTATCTACCTTAAATTTGATTTTTTTTTTATTTTTTAAAAATTTACCATATTTTACAAGATGTCCTTGTTGTTATGATTCTTAGACTTACCTTTACTTTGTGTAAAAATTTAATTGCCAGTTCATTTTCCTGACAGTTTGTGGTTTTACAATTGTACTCCAGTTTCCTCCACCATCTCGGAACTGACAGTCTCATTATGAGTGCCAGAATCATAAATGAGCATGAAACACATCAATTCACTCTCCAGGCCTTTGTTGTAGTGATAAGTCAAGTTTCAAATGTGCAATGAGCTACACTGTTCTTGACAAATAATTTTAAAATTTTTTCAGGGTCCATCAAGGATGATGTTCACAAAGCCTGTTATAGCCTCAGTATCAGGTTATGCAGTAGCAGGTGGCTTAGAATTGGCACTTATGTGTGACTTAAGAGTAGTAGAGGATACAGCAATTATGGGTGTGTTTTGTAGGAGATTTGGTAAGTTGGCCCTGGTTTCGCAATCATACGTTAATTAAAATTTAGCAAATTTTAGCAATCTCAAAATGAATAGTCATTTTCGCATAATAAAATACAGATGTCATAGGCATGATGTGATCTTCAAAATGACATATTAAATAACTGAATATCTTAAAAATTAACAGAATTATTAGATTTGAAATTTGTCAGATTTAAATTTAGGAAAAAACTTATTTAAGTTATGATTGTGAAACTGAACCCTGGACCCAGTTGTTCAAAGGTTAGCTTAACCAGTTAAAATTTGCATCTTCTGTAATACCGTAGTTAATATTTTTGAAATTTCTGTTTAGAAGTTGATGCATACAATTATTACCCAGTATATGTATATAACAAAAAGTAATTACTTTTTTAAAAAATAAATAAAAAATAAACTTAATAAATAAGTAAATAAATAACAAAAGAAAAAAATATAAAAAACAAATTAAGTCAAATCCCTATGCTAGTAATAAATGTTTTTGATTTTAATAACATTTTGTATTTTCACTGACCATTTGGTTTAACTGACAAAACTTTTTACAACCAGACCCAGAAATACTGCTATTTTTCAAATAAAATATTTGTTCTTAGCTTATCTTAAAAAAGTACTGGTAGATTTGAAGAGATTTGTGTGTGTAGCTCATGGATTTAATTTTTGTAATGATTTTGTTTCATAAACTCAAACTCTTAGCTTATCTTAGGAAAGCACTGGTATATTTTGAGAAATTTACATGGCTCATGAAATTATTTTTGTAAAATTTTGTTTTTGGCTTTTTTCTTTTTTCTTTTTTTTTTTTCTTTTTTTTTTTATAGTCTTCATGTGTCAAACACAGTTAAGCCCTGTTAAATACAGAATTTTAATCATTAATTAAAGATCAGAGAGAGCTGGTGTAGTTTTAAGAGGTTTATATTGCTCAAGAATTTAATTTTTGTAAAATGTTTGATAGACTAGATGTGTCAAACAGAGTTAAGCCCCTTTACACACAGAATTTTGTTCTTTAACTTATTATCATAAAAAACTTGTACAATTGAAGAGATTTATATTGCTGAAGGATTTACTTGTAAAATTTTGTTTCATAGACCACATTAGTTATACAGATTTTGTCCCCTTTATAAAAAAAATTATATTTTGCTTAGAAAGTACTGGTAGATTTGAAGACATTTACGTGGTTGAAGGATTTGGTTTTTGTGAATTTTTTAGCTCACCTAAGCTGAAAGCTCAGTTGAGCTATTGCTATCCATCTTCGTCCGTCGTCCTTCGTGCATCGTCCGTTTTGCGACATGCGTAAACTTTTTACATTTTAATCTTCTCCTCCAAAACCACTGGGCCAAATTTAATGAAACTTGGTAACCATTATGCCTGGGTGGAGCCCTTTCAGATTTGCACAAATGAAGGAGTTATGTCCCCTTGGGGCCCCATAAAGGGGGAAATAGTGAAAAATTTTAAAAATCTCTGAATCTACAAGAGATATACCTTAGTTATTTCATTTATAGCATCCTTAGGTCGTCTATTTTTAGATTTGCACAAATGGTAGCCATGGGGCTCAAAATGGGGAAATTGTAAGGTACTGAGTGGGGAAATTGCTAAAAATTATATATTTGTCACTATATCTTGAAAACTATCAACTTTTTGTATTGGCGTGTATATTAGAATATGTTAGGTATTGACATGATGATCATTTTGATATATGGTTCAAGGTCATATGTTGAAAGGTCAAGGTCACAGCTGCAGAAGAAGACTTAAATTTCTAATTTTCTTGAAAACTATTAACTTTTTGTATAGGCATGTATATTAGAATATTGTAGATAGTGCAACAACGATCATTTTGATATATGGTTCAAGGTCATATGTTGAAAGGTCAAGGTCACAGCTGCAGAAGAAGACTTAAATTGCTAATTTTCTTGAAAACTATTAACTTTTTGTATAGGCATGTATATTAGAAAATTGTAGGTATTAACATGGCAATCATTTTGATATATGGTTCAAGGTTATATGTTCAAAGGTCAAGGTCATATCAACATAGGAATACTAAAATTATTAATTATCTTGAAAGCTATTTAATATTAATTTCATGCATAGGCATGTATATTAGAATATTGTAGGTATTGACATGACAATCATATATGGTTCGAGGTCATATACAGTATAACCTGCTGTAGAGTCCACCTCTATATAAATACCACCTGTCAATAACAACCGGTCTGAGGTATCCCAAACAGATTTTACTATATAATGAACCTCTGTATAAAGTCCACCTGTCTAATGTGAATAAAGTCCACCCTTTTCAGTCCCAAATGACTTCAGAACCTGTCTATAAAGTCCACTTCTTTAATATAATTTTTTGTTAAATTTTATAATTTCCCAAATTTTTTGCAGTAAATATCAGCCACATTTCTTTGATATCGTGATGTATGAAGGTTGACAATAAATAATTTTAATATAAATTATTGATCACACTAAATACAATGTAGTAACTTACATTGTTTTAAAATCTACTGTAGTAAAGACTACAGTATCAACTGATATTACGTAAAATTTTGAAGAAAAATACATGAAGTCATACTTACCATGTCAACAACTGAAGCCATGAGATATAAAGGTAGAAATATCCATTGTTATCTATAATGTTTTATTTATAATTGTTTAATTTGTGACACCTTTGCTGCTACTTATAACAACAAAGACACAATTAGTCAAGTGTATATAATAGGTAGAGTTTAACCAAATAATCTTTTCAGATGTACAGTTTATCAAATTTAAATACAGTTTGGTTTTTTAAAATAATTGTTTCTGAATAATCTGTTAAAAAATTAAAATGAAAATACCTTTATTAATAGTTATAGTAATAAGTTTTCAATAGGTGCTGCATATTTTCACTTTTTAAACTATTTTAAACACTGTATGTTTACTCGTACATATAGGGGACCCTCTATATAAAGACCACCTATCTATTAAGTCCACTTTTGCTCAGTCCCCTAAGTGGACTTTATACACAGGTTATACTGTATGTTCAAAGGTCAAGGACATAGCTGCATAAGTATACTGAAATTGATTAATGATTTGGAAATTATTCATTGCACTACAGTTACTTCATACATATTATATAAGCTAATTATAAATGAAATGTGAGTGGATATATTTTTGATTAAGTTTTGTGGGAGTTCTTAACTTGAGAAAACTTTTAAGTTTCTGTACTTAATATATTGTCTATTGCACTTTGCAAACAATATTGGACATATCTTCAGGTGAGTGTTAAGGCCCATGGGTCTCTTGTTGTGTGATAGACTATATGTGACAGAGATAAGCCCTTTTATGCATAATAAAAATATGACATCAAATTTATTCTGATCTCATATTTTTTCATCAAATTTGTGTCCGTTTTAAACAAAGAAAATAAAAATAACATCTTATAACTTGTAGGGGTGCCCTTGGTGGATGGTGGAACAGCTAGACTACCCCAGCTAATTGGTTTGTCAAGAGCTCTGGATATGATACTTACTGGCCGACCTGTAGAGGCTAAGGAAGCTTATGAATTTGGATTAGCTAATCGGATTGCAAAAACGGGTACAGGTGAGCTGTTTTACTCTATAAACTGTCAAGTTGAAATTCCTTAACTCCTTTTTTTTAACAGAAATAAATAAATGCAGACCAATATGCATGATTTTGTTTGTATGTCATTTTAGTGTTTAATCATGTTTTGTTTCATTAAATTGTTATAGTTCAAATTAACATATAATGTAGCTGTTAACATGGCTTTCATAATTTCTAAATTTCTGCCTAATACTTTTTATCATTTGTATTTGCTAAGGTCTAAGTGTAGCTGCTAATTTGTCACTGGACATTACCAGTTTCCACAGTAGTGTATTGACACACATTAAAGTTTCTCATATACTTGTACCTTCATTATTATTTTTTATTTCTTTTTGTCTTGGTTCTTCTACATTTTATATATTTATTTTATTTTATTTTATTTTATTTTATTTTATTTTATTTTATTTTATTTTATATTATTTTATTTTATTAACATTTATTAAATGAAATAAAATAAAATAAAATATATTAAATTAAACTAAAATAAAATAAAATAAAATAAAATAAAATAAATAAATAAAATAAAATAAAATAAAATAAAATAAAATAAAATAAAATAAAATACAATACAATACAATACAATACAATACAATACAATACAATCACATCACATCACATCACATCACATCACATCACATCACATCACATCACATCACATCACATCATCACATCACATCACATCATCAAATCCATTCCAATCCAATCCAATCCAATCATCAAATCCAATCCAATCCAATCCAATCATCAAATCCAATCAAATCCAATCAAATCAAATCAAATAAATAAATAAACAAATAAATAAATAAATAAATAAAATAAAATAAAATAAAATAATAAAATAAAATAAAATAAAATAAAATTAAATTAAATTAAATTAAAAAATTAAATTAAATTAAATTAATTAAATTAAATTAAATTAAATTAAATTATTAAATTAAATTAAATTAAATTAAATTATTAAATTAAATTAATTAAATTAATTAAATTAAATTAAATTAAATTAAATTAAATTAAATTAAATAAATAATAAAATATTATTTATTAACATTTATTAAATGAAATATAATAAAATAAAATATATTAAATTAAACTAAAATAAAATAAAATAAAATAAAATAAAATAGAATAAAATAAAATAAAATAAATAAATAAATAAATAATAAAATAAAATAAAATAAATAAAATAAAAATAAAATTAAATAAAATAAATAAATAAATAAAATAAAATAAAATAAAATACAATACAATACAATCCCATCCCATCCCATCCCATCCCATCCCATCCCATCCCATCCCATCCCATCCCATCCCATCCCATCCCATCCCATCCCATCCCATCCCATCCCATCCCATCCCATCCCATCCCATCCCATCCCATCCCATCCCATCCCATCCCATCCCATCCCATCCCATCCCATCCCATCCCATCCCATCCCATCCCATCCCATCCCATCCCATCCCATCCCATCCCATCCCATCCCATCCCATCCCATCCCATCCCATCCCATCCCATCCCATCCCATCCCATCCCATCCCATCCCATCCCATCCCATCCCATCAAATCCAATCCAATCCAATCCAATCCAATCCAATCATCAAATCCAATCAAATCCAATCAAATCAAATCAAATAAATAAATAAACAAATAAATAAATAAATAATAAATAAAATAAAATAAAATAAAATAATAAAATAAAATAAAATAAATTAAATTAAATTAAATTAAATTAAATTAATTAAATTAAATTAAATTAATTAATTAAATTAAATTAAATTAAATTATCAAATTAATTAAATTAAATTAAATTAAATTAAATTAAATAAATAATAAAATAAAATAAAATAAAATAAAATAAAATAAAATAAATATTTTTTTTTGCCTAGGTCTAGGTGTGGCTGTTA
Source organism: Tegillarca granosa (assembly GCA_029721355.1). NCBI lineage: Eukaryota > Metazoa > Mollusca > Bivalvia > Arcoida > Arcidae > Tegillarca > Tegillarca granosa. Next base: position 22,340,924 of record CM056610.1, on the reverse strand, counting down.
ATTTGGCATTTGACATTAATTAAATTAAATTAAATTAAATTATTAAATTAATTAAATTAAATTAAATTAAATTAAATTAAATTAAATAAATAATAAAATAAAATAAAATAAAATAAAATAAAATAAAATAAAATAAAATAATAAAATAAAATAAAATAAAATAAAATAAAATAAAATAAATATTTTTTTTTGCCTAGGTCTAGGTGTGGCTGTTAATTTGGCATTTGACATTGCCAGATTTCCACAGAGATGTATGAACACCGACAGAAAATCTGCCTATTACAGTACTTATAATGCTAAAAGTATAGAGGATGCCTTGCAGTATGAGTTTGTCAATGGAATCAAAGTTATAGAAGAAGAATCAATACCAGGTACTTAGTTCTGTATTTCATTCTCAAAATTATCAAGGGACCTCTGTGGCCTAGTGGTCTAGAGCACTGTGCCTCTCACTCCCTGGATTTGAATCCTGCTCATGCCTGCTTCTAGTGTGTGAAAATATTTGTCAGTTTGCTTGGCAAAATTTGGTTGTTTTCTTTTGGGCACTCTGGTTTACTCTTCCAGAACTGAATGCCTTGATATAGATGAAGGAATCTTGACTGGGGTTTAAAACAACATTACTCAACTCAACTCAACCCAAATCCAAAATTATCAATGCATATTTATAAGGCAACTTCGTCAGTGTGCAGATTGTTTAAAAGAAAGGTACATGTATTTATTTAGAAAAGTGTTAAAAAATTAATTAGAATTTAAAAAACAATGGTTAAACAAAAATTTTAATTTGCCCTGAATTGAGGTGTTGAAAGGGTTTGGAATGTTTGTGCTGAAAGGGAGTTGGCTTAGTGGACTAGTGATCAAAGTATAGTCACTCTTGCAGTTTAGTCTAGAATCCTAAGGAAGATTCTCCTTTGAGAAAGTTTGAGAGTGAACTTGCTGATGGTTGGTTTTTTTGGCTTAGTACAGGTATTTCTGTTTTCTCTATCAATTCTGGACTGGTCATCATAATATAAGAGAAATAATCTTTCTCACATTAGAAAAATCTGCCAGGGCAGGATTTGGACCTAAGCAGTGAGAGATACTGTAATCATAAATGTGTTAAAGTGTGAATTCAATAGAAGTAAACCTCCTTAAATGAGTGGCATTAAAACAAATTGAAGTATGAACAGACAAGCACATTTGTATACAGTGAAAATGAAACCTCGGAAGTGTTACAGTAACAAACTTCAATTTTGACTTCAAGCTGTTTTAATTTTCAAATTCAGTACAATGATAATGGACAAATAATTAAAAGAAATATAAAATAATAATTTTTGAGTTGATCATTTTGTTAGAGAATTGATGTTCGGAGTTCAGATATTATTTTAGATGTTTTACATTACAGACTTGCATAAAACATATAAAGTAAAATCTGAACTCTAAACATCAGTCCCCTAACAAAATGATCAACTCAAAATCATTATTATTATAGTATTATATTCTAATCTGTGTCGTGTTACTTTCAGGTGCCCAGAATTTTGCAAAGGGTGAAGGTCGTCATGGTGTTTTTGATTCATCGGATCCAAAATCATAAGACATTTCTGCAGATTAAGATATATATGATCAGTTGCATATGAGCAATTTCCTAGTTTGGTATAGAATTGCTATAAGGCAGAGGATTAAAATAATAAGGCCTAACAACAAGTTACTATAAAACCAATTTCATATACCTGTAAGCACTTATTTAATTGATTATTAGAATTGCTACAACGCAAAACACAATATGGTGTCTTCCATTGTTTGGGATAAAAAATTTGACATTTCTGAAAGTATTAGATCTATAACCAAAATCAGTTATCAGTTAAAAGCATATGTAGCATTCTTTAAAATCAACTCAGTAACATATTGTCAATGGACAATTCTAGATTTTATCCACAAGTTTGAGAATGAGATGATAATACAGGAAAATGTTTATCATATTGAAAGAAGTTTGGTGATCATTATTACATACAGTAATATATCTCAAAGTGCTCGGGACTGCGCTGGGGACTTCGAGTAATCGGGGTGTTCGAGTTATCAAAGTTGAAGGATGATGTCCAAGAATGGTGTCACCTTAATATATGTTTTCCACTACAGAAATCTTGATGTTTTAAACAATTACAGGGGTACCTGTACTCGAATGTAAAAAAAAAGTAAAAGATCATTTTTAAAAAAAATATAATAAATAATTTATTAAAGAATTGATATTGATGGTAAAAGCGTGTGAAACGTGTTATTTTATTTTGAAATCATGATATATACTGACAATGAAATCTGAAATCAGATATATGTACATATTTATCAAAATGCTTATTTTTCCTTAATTCGAATTATAGAAGTTTGAGTTATCGAAGTTTTTCTAATATAGTTTATATAGAAAACGGGTCGGGACAAAATAAAGACTTCGAGTTATCCGTGGTATTCGAGATATCGAAGTTTGAGTTATCTAAGTTCTACTGTATATTACACACACACACACACACACACACACACACACACACACACACCTTATATTAAAAGCTTAGTTACTTTATGAATTCAAAAGTTAAGCACAAATTGGATTACATTTCCAGCATTTCAGTGTAATAAAACCAGATTTAATATCCAGAAATTTTGCTTGACTTCTTCAAATAAGTGAAAGTTTTCACAAGTTTAAGATTTGTTATAAGAGGATTGAAGTTTAAAGTTAAAATTTCCATTTAGATAAAAAGTTGTTCAAATTTTCAAATTCAGGACAATAATAAGAATGGACAACAAATAAAAACTAAAATAATAATTATTTTGAGTTGATCATTTTGTTAGGGAAATGATGTTTAAAGTTCAGATTTTATTTTACATGGAATTCCATCATTTTAATATGCATGCTTATCAGTGCTTTTGTTTGCCAAACAGGCATTTTGTAATTTTGCTAATTTGTAATTGTAATGCCCTGTAATGCATTACATTTTCCCAAGTTATGCATGTAATGTGATATGCCCCAAGTTTTGCATTACATGTTATTGTAATGTAATGCATTGCATAGACAAAAAATGCATGTAATTTAAGCATTACATGGCTTTACATAGCATTACCTCTCTCTATTAATGTTATATACATTTGTCAAATACACAAATATGGGTTTGCATAGCCTCCGTGATTCAAAACTATATGCGATTAACCGATACATGCGATTAAGCGGGTTTTACTATTTTACACATATCGACAAAGTTCCTGCATAGATGGTGTCAATTAAATGATTATGCATGTAAGAAAAGTAGTTTTATATTTTTGTGTGGAAAAAAAAGAAGAAAAATCTATCAATATCCATCCTACAACTAGAGAATAATTTGGTACAAAAAATAATAAAATTATTTAATTGCAACCAAAAAAGTGTTTGTTTAATGGCAAGGTAAATTCAAACCAATACTTCTATGCCCTTGCAGTTTAAAATATCAATGGTATCAATGTGTATTTGTTACCAATAAAAATCAGGGAGGGTACGAGTACCTGCAGCCTATTTGAGTGGTTACTGAGTTTTCAGTAGAGAATTTTGTATGCACATGTATATGTTGGAATCTTTTTTCCTTACAAGATTTATGAAACGTAATGTGTTATATAATACAAAAATTTAGAAAAGTAATTGTAATGTAATGTATTATTTTCAAACATACATGCAGTTGTAATTGTAATATAATGCTGGTTTTGTCAAAGTAATCGTAATGTAATGCATTACATTACAATGTAATTCGACCCATGTCTGTTGCAAAAATAATTATGTAGAGAAAATTTGTGATATTTTTTGTAAATATATTGTAAAATAATGCTTGTATTAATATATTTTATATCTGTAACATTTGTTGGAGACTGCTTACTGGTTCAGCAGTAATAAAGTATTTTTATTTCACAATTGTAAAAGTTTTGTGTTTTTCACACACACACACACACACACACACACACACACACACACACACACACACTGTTTAAAGTCATCTCATAATTGCAGCAAAAATGGTAGGTGTGTATATGCTAATGAAGTGTAACTTTATCATGTTTATGACTTCAGTAAGACATAAACAAAACATTGACCTAGTGCAACTAATGTTACCTTCTTCCCAGTCTTCAACATTGAGGAAAACGAGAGCTGTTTGGTATTTTTAAAATACCCATTATACAAATGTAGTCACATTTTTTCTTTGCCAAGCACAGTTGTCAAAAAAAAAAAAAAAAAAAAAAAAAAAAAAACTGGACAGAGTTTGAACCCATGATCTTCCACTCTCCATATCCCCAAGTTGCTCAGTGTTTTTGTCTCTGTAACGTTAACCTTTACGCTTATTATGAACTGTTAATATTCTGATGAAGTGTCTTCCTCTTTGTTAGCTCACTGAGCTAAAAGATTCAGCTCAGATGAGCCACTCTGTGACAGTTCTACTCCTGTTGCCATTCTTGCATCCATTATGTATTAAGTTTTCACATTTAAACACGTTTTCTAAAACTACTGGGCCAAATTTGATAAAACTTGTTGATTATTATGCCTGGGTGAATGGCTTTTTATTTGCACAAATGGGGGAATTTTGTCTTCATGAGTCCCATTGAGGGAAAATAGTGAGAATCTCAAAAACTGAACTATGGAACATGCAAGACATATACCTTAGATTTATATGTATAACAAATTTAGGACACTTACTTTTGAAATTATACAAATCTCTGTCTTGGGGCTCAAAATACGGGCAAGGTTAGGTAAAATTAATTGCAATATTTTATTTGTCAATGCATTTTAATGCATGATTTTTTGCCCATTTTGAAAAAAAAAAAAAAAAAAGAAAAAGAAAAAAAAAAAAAAAAAAAAAAAAGGAAAAGATTTCTTTAAATTTTTTTTAAATACATAAATAAAAATTTTAAAATTTTTTCACTTTTTTTGCCAGATGGAAACTTAGGAAAAACTTGGTAGTATTTGTTTTACCCCTGTACAACCTTAATTCAAACTCATGTAGGGCTTACTGTTATTCCACATAGATTGACCTAAATGAAAATAAATCCTTAATGTATTAGTAATCCAAACTGCCTTTTGTAGATATACTGGAGACGTGGAATGATTCAAGGTAATATGGATAAACATTCAAAATAATGAAAATCAATTAATCTTCAACAAAGATGGAATATGATTATTTTAGCTTTGCTTTTGACCTACTAGGGTATATGTTTGTAACTTTAAAATACTTGTGCTTCATCAGTTTATGGTTTTCAAAATGTTACAGAATGGATATGGATGGGACAGACAAATGTATGGATGGACCAAAAAACAGGCAGTAAAACAAAATCATAATTATCCCAAAATGTTTTTCGAGTGCATGAGTTAATCCTACAACCAGATAATATAAATACTTTGAAACAAATATGATAAATGTTGTATTTATAAGTCCATGTTTTGTTTTCAAATACGAAAAAAAACATGGTCTTATAAAACAAAATTTATCATGTGAATGTTAATCCTAAATGGCTAAGGGTTGATGTTTAACTGAATTTGTCCAACTCTTCCTGGTGATCATGTTTATACAAAGACTCTATAAAGTAAGCTTATTTGTTTCACTTTCAATTATATGTGTAAAGAACTTCATGATTGTAATAAATTATAATTATTATTGATTTTAATGGTTTAATGGTAGATGTTTAATTAAAAATATATAAACTTTAACATTAACAATAAAACTTTTTAACTTTATCGTGCAAACACAATTTATAATTTATAATATTGATTAAGGCCATACAAAAAAAAAAAAAAAAAAAAAAAAAAAAAAAAAAAAAAAAAAAAGAAAGAACATTTAAGCAAGGAAACAAACACACAGACACACTTAATGTAATAATGTAGAAAAAAATTGTCTTGAAATAAATAAATGTGTAACATCCAAAAGGTTTAAGATGTTGTTCTGATATTAATACTGTTAGTTATGAAGTTAATTAATCCACTAATTAATTTAATTAATACTTTATAACTTTCTATTACCTAATCAGTATTTTATTTATGAAATATCTGACACATCAATATTCTTAAAGAAAAGATTGTGATTCATGATTTCTTAAACTAATTTACATTTCTGTTTTGTTTTATAATTATATGTTAAATATACAAAAATCGATTTTAAAACATTCATAATAGATTGTTATATATGTTAAATTCGTTCTATAGGTATCAATAAATGTATTAATTAATATATGCATATATCCGGATTGTAGCATATTGTCCTCATCCATTTTCCATTTCTGCTAGTTAGAATTTTTCAAATACACACTACGGATAAATAACTATATTTTTCATTATTTTCAATAAACTAAACAGTTTTAATTTAATTAGCGTGAAGTTAAATAAAAAACAACATTTGTTACTTCCGTTACGTTTGAACCCCATTTGTTTCAATAAAAGTTTAAGTTATCGTATCTTTATCCCAAATCCACAATCTTCGTTTCCCATTTCAGATCGACCATTCGAGAAGAAAGCATGGCCGATACGACAACAGCATTGACGGTCGGTGGAGACCGAAGAACAGGACAATCTGTCAGGGCTCAAAATGGTTAGCCGTTTTTATCAAGATTTACTTGTTAATGTGTTATTTTGTACTTGAATCATGTTGACAGATTCTTTAATTTGACCGAATTGTTCATTTTTGGAACCGTTAGCAACCAACAACGTGTTCGCTTACTCAGACGCATGTCTGCACAAGAAAATCTTCGGATTTTTATTACATGACCAAAACGCCATCCCTTTTAGTCTATCATTTGTTTAGCAATTTTCTATAAAAAGTAAACGGGAAAGTAAATTTCAATAGTAAAGAATGTTCAAATTTAGAAAATTTTAAAGATTTCTGCCCCCCTCCCTTCGAGTAGGTATAATGTGTAATCTACAGTAGAGTAAAAGGTAGTACACGGGAGAAATTATAGGAATTTTAAGTTAAATAACTTATTTCGCCTACAGTAGGTTTAGTAGATAGAGTGAATAGAACTTAATGAACAAAAAATCATGGCTCTATGTAAAAATATATTTACTAACGACTCCATTCCCTTTTACACCCAGGGACCTCGGTGGCCGAGTGGTCTAAAGCGCACGAAACCTTGCACTCCCTCTTAGTCTTGAAATTCAAAGCACTTACAATGGCTTTTATATTTGGACATTGTTCTGTGACGACACTGTCATTTGGTACCACATCTGAGATGTTTTGGTAGTATTCCATGGATACTTTATTAATATGTTCAGAACAAAATGCCAATCTATTGGTTGAAAAATCCAAAGTATTTTTACGAAATGTGAGTTTGTGGTACAAAATGTCAGATATTGGGTTAATGTGTCATCCTGTCAAGTTCCTACCTGAAAAATTGCTGATGCAATGTTAAACAACATTTCAACCAACCAACTATGTCTGGGGTAAGAAGAGGAAACCCATTCAACTTGCTTCCTGTGTTCATCATTATAAACAGGGAGTATATACAATGGGGAATATTAAACATAGTTTTCCTGTTAAAATTGCATACATGTTTTAACAAGTAACATGCTGCAGACTGGCAAAACTTACATTGTAAGTGATAAAATAAATTAAGCATTCAAGATAGAATGGATTAATGATGTATTACATGCGAGTCAAAGATTCTTTTAACCAATATTGAGCTGCAGTGGGTGGTGGATGAAACTTAAGTGACCTGAGAAAACCACCAACCCTTGGCAATCGAAGGGAACATAGAGGAATAGAACCACTACAATAGCTTGGTTGGTAGTGCTTGCTTTGTATCTGGGAGGTTGTATTTAAACCCTAAAGGGTCTGACCAAGAGGTCAACAGGTACATGTAGTAACTTTCTTTTGTCAAGCACTTGGCATTTAGAATTGAAAGTCACTGGGTTCTTCAGATGCACACTAAAAAAACTGTCCCTGCACATTGCCCTAAGTGCACTAAAAAGGTAAGAATTTCAGACACTTCAACTATAAATTATAATAGCTGATGACATCTCTATATACAAATATACAGGTGAATGAAATGTTTTTGACTCGGAAGTAAAATTCCATTCAGTCAATAGAAAAACTGAGGATAAAACTGATGTTTCATCTATTACTTACAAAATAAATTGGCAATCCTGTCAATAACCAATAGCAGGTCCATGGGTCAGCATCTTAAAAAAATATTCCCTTCTTCTAGCCAAGTTGGAGGTATTTGCAGTGTTATGTTCCATTCGTTGATGATGGTGTAGTGTATTGTCATTTACAGAGATTTCAGTAGATACTGGAGACAGAATTGAATACTTTCAGGAAGAATCTATTGTCTGTGGTGTATAATTTGACACTTTAAATTTTTCAAGATTTTTGAGGCAGTCTAAATTTGATTCCTAAAAGTCAAGGTCCGAATGGATAACCTGATCTATGAATGTCACTATTTTTTTTTTTTTTTTTTTTTTTTTTTTTTTTGAGAAAAGACATGCAATTACAAGTTGTTGTTCTTTGTTTCAGTTTTGGCAGCATGTTCTATAGCAAATATAGTTAAAAGTAGTTTGGGACCAGTCGGACTGGATAAGATGTTGGTGGATGACATAGGGGTGAGTAGTTGTTCAAAAAAAAAATAAAAACAAAAAAACAAAAACAGAGAAACTCGGTTGTACTTGTCAAAATTGTTCTTTCTGTATTGTTTTTAGTTCAAATGGTGGAGTATTTCCAATGAAAAAATGGGGATTTTTAAAAATTATATTTATGACTTTGAAATGCGATATTTTCAATAAATACTTGGTATTTTGATTTTTGAAATGACAAATTTGCCGTAAATACAACTGATATTTACAGAATGTATAAGAATATTAATCCTTGCTTCCCTTGGAATACATGTACATGTTTTGCTTAATTGTTTAGAAATTGGGAGTGAATTTAAGATTTCATGTTAAGCACATGATCATGTTCGTATATCATTGTAAAATTTAATGTTTTATGTTTTTTCATTGACAGGATGTAACAATCACAAACGACGGAGCGACCATTCTCAAATTATTAGAAGTGGAACATCCAGCGGCCAAGGTTCTTGTTGAATTAGCAGATTTACAGGACCAGGAAGTTGGTGATGGTACTACATCAGTGGTAAGTATTGTAATTTAGTGAATAAAAAGATTGAGGGCATCATTTGTGGGATGGCTAGGGTAACCAGAGTACCCAGGGGTTGTCAAGGGATTCACCTGTGGCCTGCATCACATAATGTCTGTTATCATCTGTTCAGGATTTTTTCCAATCAGATTTGAATCACATAAGTCAATTTTTTTTTTTGTAAGGAGACATAATTTCTGCAGATAGTCTTAATGATTATGTGATTGAGTAAGCTCCATAAGCAGTAGAAAGATTTTGTTTTGCAAATAAAAATGGTTTTCTTTTAGAGAATATTTTTCTATGGCAGTTGTTTATAAATGGTCAACATAGTTTCAATTTAAATTGATCTTGTTTTAGGCCGACATAGTTCACTGAGAAATTTAAACAATCTGAAACATCCAGTCACTTTTAAAAATTAAAACTGTAAAATATTATTAATCCCATTCAACTTGCTTCTTGTTTGATTTTAGTGACATTGGAGTATATACAATGGGAAACAGAAAAAAGTTTGCTAAACAAAGTAACACATATAGTATATATTATATTGTTACAAATAAGCAAAACTTACACTTGTCTACATTCAAGTTGTTATCGAGTGGTCTAAAGCATGAGCTAACTGAACATATTTCCTTTCACTGCTTTGATTCAAATTCCACTTGGGACAGATCCTTGTGTGATTAAATTTATCAGTTTACTTACTTGGGTTTTGGGTTTTCTCCAGGTGCTATAGTTTCCACCATCGACTAAAAATGACCTTCTTAATATCGGTGAAAAAATCTTGACGTTTAAAACACCATTATTCCCATCTAAACCTTATGTCAGCCTGTTACAAGTAATTTTCAAAGTTAACTACCGTAATCCTTCTATGTATTCGGACAGATTTTAATAATTTCATTTTCAAGTGTCCAGGAATTTAGAGGAAATTTGAAAATTAAATGTCTTGAAAATTGGGGGTGTCCAAATATTTAGAGTGTCCGAAAAATTAGAGACATTTTGGAGCTGATTTTGGGTCCCGGTTCCCTCTCGATATTTTAAGACATTATCAACAGCGATATCCATGCATAAATCAATGATAAAGTAAAATTTTAAATAAAATAAAAGTAAAGGTTACCTTTTATGTTGTTTATTTCATTAATTTTTGTTTTTTAAAGCGTTTGTTGATCAATAATCACGATTCTCTAAGAAATACACATCAAGGTCGCCATTTTGTTTACAAGTAAACAACGTGACTTTGTTCATTAACTCCCAATGTTTGAGGTGCACCAACATGCTGCTTTCTACTTGTAATTGTCTGCAATCAAATTTTATTATACATCGTGTGTGGCATTATTTGTGGATCAAGTTCAGAGAATTTTGTTTTAATCAAATACTCAATATTTTACCATGCGTATGTGTGTACATTTTAAGAAATGACAATGCAAAGATAGAAAAAGTCCCGACTCCCGACTTCCGCAAATAAAAGGTTAAAAATTTCAAATCATATTTTGAATATATTTTAATATCATTTTTATTTTGGAAAACAGTTTTTTTCGCGTCTGTCGGCTGGAACAATCACATGGTCGTTTTTGGAATTCCCATAACAAACACTAAATGAGAATAAGTGAAAAACGTCACTTCCTGTTTTCATAAAAAAAATGTCTTTGATGTTGAACTAGTGTACCGACAAGATTCTGTCTTACACGATTTTCTCGGCAGTGAACATTAATTATAATCAACTTTCACTTTCATAGAAAATTAAAGCACTTATCAAAGGTATGATTTTATTTAGTTTACATAAAAACGTCAATACATTGCACATACCTGTTACGATGCAATGGCGCCAATACACAATGAAATAAACGTGTGAAAGCAACAATTAATAGTTAAAATAATTGAAAACAACAAAGTTTCTTCTTGATTTTATTAAATCTTTATTTCAAGCGCTCTGCATAACATGCTGCAACTGAGTTTCAGCAAAAACGTGTCCGGATTTAGAGGTAAAAAATTGCCGTCCGAAATTAGAGGAAATTTAAAAATTATTAAAATTTAAAAATTAAGGTGTCCAAACAGGGCTTTTTCTACTTTTCTGAAAAATTGTCCGGGTCCCATTACTTTGGGAAATTTAGTGTGTAAACTCAAGAAATTGGGAAAATTGAAAGAAAAATAAAACAGTTTAAGTGTTTTATGATATACTGCAGTTTACATAATGTTCCAATGAAACTGAGTGCAATTTACTGGAGTTATGCCGCTGTATCTTTCTTGTAGGATGTGTACCTAGTTGAACACCTTTGCCTATGAAGCTCATGTCTGAACTTGGGTTAAATAACTTGCAGTGTTTACAATAACCTTCTTTGATGACACTGTAATACAACCAACTGTAGTGTAACTCATACCTTTTACTACTGAACTGTCTAGCATCGGGAGCAACAACATCTGCCTCCTCATTATCAGCAATGACTGCTTCTTTGAATTTCTCGACCACGCTACTACTACTAGTGCAAGGTTCGGCAGTATGAGAGTCAACCTCTGTCACTTTACAGACTATTTCTGTCTCAATTTGAGGCAGCCCTAGATCATAAGTAACATCATTATCTGGTATTGCGGCCCTTTTCTTAAATCCAAATGCATCAAGTTTTTGGCAGTTTGAGGCATCTTTTTTGCTTAATTTTTTACATAATATCTGCAGTTGTGTGACCTGTTTGTATTCCATCATAGCCATTCATATTGTACATGTGACAGTATCGATTATACAGTTATAGGCCTATACGAAGTTAACTGAGGAATTTCAAATGCACTTCCAGAAACTTGATGCTGCCGTTACATCCTTCCAGAAACAATTAAGTGAACATCGATTAAATCGGAAGTTATTTAGAAATAATTTTTTCATCCAAAAAACCTAGTATTTTTGAGATATTAAAATTGGGAAAAATGAAAGCCTAAATTGGGAAAAAATGGCCATATTTTGCATTGGGAATGAGGCCGAATTTGGGCCAAAAATGTAAGGTAGAAAAAGCCCTGCCAAAAACATAGAGGGTCCGAATACATCAAAGGATTATGGTAGGTTTATCTATTTTTTGGGAAAATTACCTTTTTCTGAAAATTCAGGTGAATTGAGCAGGTGCCAAGGATTTTTTTTACAATAGGTTTTATAACGGGGAACTTCTAGTTTTATTGCTCCTGATTTTATTTAGTTAGTATATGATGGACTATGAAAACAAAGGTTGAATTATCCATAAACCGCTTGTTCTATCAGACAAGCATGATCACATTCTCACTTGTCAGCCCCCTAAATGAACTGATACAGGGCAATTGTATAAATGTTACTGTTGAGCCTTGTGGTTATCAACAGGGCTCTACAAACGCTGGTAAGGTCAATTGGCAGTAGGCAAAGGGTACATCAACACCCGAAAAATGGTCCTTATCAATGTAGTCAGCTCTTGTATATAGAATTCAGGGGAGGTTATTAACTATCTATAGACTGGATCGATCAGACACGTGTATGCATTTGTATACTGTAGTAGAAACGATGTGAACAGGTGAAGCCACTGGGAATCAATTAACTTGTAAGGTATTAGGTAATTACCTGTGAAGGGAAGTTCATTGAATCGTTAATTGTTTACAAGCCGGCATTAAAGAATTTTTAGTCAGATTTTTGTCTTACTTTTATGGTGAAAAAAAGCTGATTCGGATATTTTTCAATTGGCTTTTTTAAGTTTGAATTGGCGTTTTTTGCCAAAAATCGGCATTTGTGAAGGCCTGGTTATCAATCATTTTGTGGTGTAACAGTACTTTTCTAATGTCATGAACTACAATAATTTTAAATTAACTTTATGAATTAATGAACTTAATGAATTCTTTCCATTTTTTTTTTTCAGGTAATCATTGCAGCTGAACTTTTGAAAAATGCAGACGAATTAGTAAAATGTAAAATTCATCCTACATCAATCATCAGTGGATACAGATTAGCTTGCAAGTGAGTAATTTAGGAAAAGAGTAAAGTTATGACTGTCATTAGTTTTCTGAAAATACTGTACAACTTTTTATCAGTATAAGTAGTCTTAAGTGTGTCATAATGAATTAAAGCATCTGAGGTTGAATCTCACTTGGGTACTAAAGCATGTGCTAATAAATCACAGTGTCTCTCACAGCCTGGGTTTGAATTCCACTCAGGCAGATCAAAGAGAGAGAATGTTTGCCAGATTGTTTGCTGATGGTAGGTGGTTTTCTTTAGGCATGCTTGATTTCCAACATACCAAAATTGACAGCCTTGATATAAGTAAAAGAATCTTGACCGGTGCATGAAACACCATTTATTAAACCCAATCCGATCACTTGGGCAGATCTTGGTGAAAACGTTTGACAGTATGTTTTACTGAAAGTTGATGGTATCTAATGCTACTCCATAAATAACTGAAACTCACAAACATTGAGTTTGATCTTGTACATGTATGTTTGGTACTCGTGTTGTGTAAACAAGAATTAAGAGCCTTGTTGAGGTGAATTATATTGATTCGGTACATAAACTTTTACAAGAAGAACAATTTTGAGACATAATTGACTAGAACCACTCAAGAAGAACAATTTTGAGATATAATTGACTAGAACCACTCAAGAAGAACAATTTTGAGACATAATTTACTAGAACCACTCCAGAAGAACAATTTTGAGACATAATTTACTTGAACCACTCAAGAAGAACAATTTTTCAGACATATTTTACTAGAACCTCTCTTAATTTCATTGCTTATCTCATTACCCTATTTGTTGCTTGGTGGGCTGAGTTGCCAAAAGTGTGTGCTTACAGATCAGAGGGCCTGTCATGTTCTAGATTTAAATCCCACTTTAGCAGATTTAAGAGTGGGAAAATTTGTTGATGCTCTTGTCAAAAGTCAGAGGTTTTATCTGGGCATTCTTGTTTCTTCCACCATCCCAAAACTGACTGCCTTTAAGTGGAAAATCTTGACTTGGGGCAAAAACACCAGTACTCCACTCCATTCTTTATCTTATTTATTTTGATTTTGTTCCACTAAAACATTTTACATGTTTTGCTTTGATTAATGCATGTTTTCTGTATATAACAGACTCACAATGCATGTTTGATAAGACATGTGGCATCAAAATTTCAACAACAAATGATTTGATTTATTTATTCTAGGGAAGCATGCAAGTATATCCAGGAACATTTAACAATTGGAACTGAAGAACTTGGACGTGAATGTATCATCAATGCAGCTAGAACCAGCATGTCCAGTAAACTGATTGGACCGTATCCTTATCTTTATAATTATGTTGTGTATGCCGTTACTAAGGACATTAGAATCTTATTCCTAACAGATTGGTCTGAGTCTGGTAGGTTATCAAATTTACCAAAACTGTATTCCAGTTTGAAGAATGTTTTATTAGTCTATTTGGTGGAAAAAATTTTCTGGATGTTCAACTTTGCATTACAGATCACATTTCTTTATTATATTGTTTGGATTTGTGTCTAAGTAGAGACAGATCTAAGTGCAATGCAAGTATTTGTCATTGAGCTTGATAAAGTAAAGTGGTTATCAATGAATTTGCAATATTTTCAATTGGACAAAAATTGAATTTCTAGAATCAGAAGCAACTACATTATGACTTGTGTGTATATGCAACAGTTGGTATTCTCTTTGATAATATATGAGTCTTTTAGTGGGTCAGAATAGTAATAAAAAACAGGACAGTGTAATCCTTAAGTATTACTTTTGTTTTAGGAATTCAGTGGTCAAAAATGGTAAAACTTAAGCATTTTCCTGGTAATTGGAGGGGGTGGGGGTATTACTTATGCTCAGTAGTAATTTTGGGTAGTAACCATTTGGAGCCTTCAAGCTAGAGGTGCAAGAAGACACTTTGATATTGTTGTTTATAAATAACTTTCCTTAATTTTTGTTCAGTGATTCTGAATTTTTCTCCTCGATGGTTGTCGATGCAGCTAATGCGGTAAAAATGCCAGACGGTAAAGGGGGTTATAAATATCCAATCAAAGCCATTAATATACTTAAAGCACATGGAAAAAGTTCCAAAGAAAGTACTCTAGTACATGGTTATGCTTTAAATTGTACAGTAGCTTCACAAGGTAAGTACATAAAAATAAAAAAAAATTGAGTCTCACTTTGTTTTGTAGGGCTTGGAAAATCGAGAAATAAATTACTTGTTAAATGAAGTTCCAAAAACATTTTTTTTTTTTTTTTTTAAAAAAAAAAGGATTCCAGGTTAAAAAATATGTCTAGGAAAAAATCATGTGAAAAATTTTATAGAAGAAAATTATGATCTAATTTGCAAAGTTAAACAAGTTACTTGGTAAAATGTCATTTAATGTACAAAAAATTCTATCGTTATTCTAATGTGTTAGACTCACCCTAACTTTGGTCAAAACAGAAATTTTTACATTTTAATTTTTTAAGGTAATTTTTCAATTTAAGTGGGTTTTTTTTTTTTTTTTTTTATCAATTCGATTTTCTTAAAACATTAGCTTGAAAAAATGTTTATTTTGTAAATTTCAAGAATCTCTGACCCATTTACAAGAAATGGTTTGAAGCATGTGATATTTACAGCCATCCATGTTTTACAATAAATTTTTAAAATAATAAACAGTAAGTCTTTTATATTCTGTTGTTGTTGTTTTTTTCAGCAATGGTGAAGAAAGTTGTCAATGCCAAAATAGCATGTTTGGATTTTAGTCTACAAAAAGCAAAGATGAAGATGGGAGTTCAAGTATTAATTGAAGATCCAACCCAGCTTGATGGAGTACGACAAAAGTAGGTCATACAGTTATTTGAAATAATGTGTTCATACTTATAAACATTAAAAGAGGAAATAAAAAATGTTTCCATTGCCTAATAGGGAAATTATAATATCAAATATCACTTCCGGCTAAATTAAAGATTGTCTTAAGCTCTGTTTACAAAGATTTGATTTAGAGTTCTTCTAAATTGAAATGTACCGTAAATCCCCGCATATAAGACGGTTTATTTTACCTTAAAATTTATTTTTTGAGAAGGGGGGGTCGTCTTATACAGCGATAAACAACTGAGGGGTTGGAATTCTTGAGAAAATGTCCACACACATTCGACATGTAGGCCATCTTTGTTTTTGTATATTGCAGTTTCATAATGGTTGATATATTTTACAGATTCATAATATACAAGAAACGAGAATTACGTGCTTTGAAATTTTTGTAGTTTTATATATTTATTGATCTTTTAATAGAATAAAGTTATAACAAATAATTAAAATAAGAAATAAAAAGAAATCATCAAGGTTTCGGTAAGTACAGTAATCAAGGAGGCGGTAAATGTTCTGTACAATATTTTATTCTTTTTGTTTACTTTTAGTAACAATCTAGAATTGACATAAACCACACTTTGTCTGCTTCACACGTAAAGGGCAATATGTTCTGAGTATCAGGGTTCCTGTCTTCAACAGCTGATTGATAATCTAATACATGTAAACAATGATAATTTTTTGAAATGTAGTTTATTGAATTTATTTAAAAACGGAACAGATATACGTCTTTATGATTACTGATGATGAAATTTTCTGGCATCTGATTTTATTTTTACATTTTCTGATTTATTCAAAACTTAAACTAGAATCAAACAGCAAAGAAATTGATGCACAAGTACAGTATTAAAAATAAAAAATATAAATAAAAGGCGAAAATTGGTGGAAAGTTTATGTTCGATTGGTAGCGTCAAATATCGGTACTAGTATGACCTTGTCTGAAACTCATGGTCGTCTTATAGGTGCAGTATCGCCTGAAATCATAAAAAATGACGGGAAAATCCCATCCCCTCTTATAGGCGAAGTAGTCATTATATCTGGGGATTTACGGTACATGTAATTGCTGTTTCAAAGGTCCCAAAATTTACATGTAACATGAATGCGATTAAATGAAGGCCAGTAAGCAAAACTGTCCCCTATTCATTCTGTATGGGAAATGTATGTTATAGCAGTTACGAATTGCAAATGTCAGTGTTGAAATGGATTTGTTTTATAGCAATTTCCCCTGAACTCTTTCTTTTGCCAAGCACTCGGCAATTAGTAATGAAAATCATGGGGTCATTCAGAGGAGACCTAAAAACCAATGCCCCATTTCAAGGAAGGCATGGCTCAATAAAAAACCCTCCCTTCCTCACATTGCCCTAAGCACACTGCAAAGGTAAAAATTTCTGCTACTTCAATTACAGATGGCGACTTCTCGATGTAAGTCAAACATTCTTAACTGGGACATAAACCCCATTAAATCAAATCATATCCCCTGTACTCTATTGAAATAAAGGGGTTGAGAATTGACTCAAGAATTTTATAGTGTGCTTGTCAGATGTGTATCAGTGTAAGGTAACTAGCACTTGAGCTCTATCAGTAGCATACTTGACGTACATGAGAGAGGTACTAGGTTTGAAACTCTGTAGAGGCAAGGATATTTTCTCTGCTTTAACAAATTTTTTTCTGCATCTTTTTATTGGTAATTTCCCCCCAAAAAATGAAGCTAAAGATGCATACGTTTCTATTCTATATGTTCACACCAACATATCAATAATTGGTGGGAGAGCTGAGGTTACATGTATGTCTTAATTATTATTTATTTTTTTTTAGGGAATCTGATATCACCAAAGACAGAATAGAGAAGATCATATCATCGGGAGCTAATGTTATCCTTACAACTGGTGGTATTGATGATCTCTGTCTCAAATACTTTGTGGAGGCTGGTGCCATGGCCGTACGACGCTGCAAGAAAGCCGATCTAAAACGCATCGCTAAAGCCACCGGAGGTAGGTTTTTTTTAATCATTATTAGTGACTCTATTGAATTTAAGAAAATCTGTGACTTGTCATAATAGTTACTTCAGTGTATTTTTAAAACTCTGTGATATGTAATAATGATGACCAACAGCAGTGAAATTTTGAAAACCAGAAATGAGTTGGCCAGTACTTAGTGTTTTCAATTTAAAAATGGGTTAGGACCAGGCCTTCACAAACGCCGATTTTTGGCAAAAAACGCTGATTCAAACTTCAAAAAGCCGATTGAAAAATATCCAAATCGGCTTTTTTCCCCATAATAGTAAGACAAAATCTGATTAATAATTCTTTAATGCCGGCTTGTAAACAATTAATTACTCAGGACAGTGTCACAATTAATTAAACTTCCCTAATCACAGGTAAACACCTTACAAGTTCATTGATTACTAGTGGCTTCACCTTTTACCATCGTTCCTACTAGAATATACAATTCACAGTCATAAACATGCCAGTCTGTAAGTTAATAACCACCCCTGATCTCAATATACAAGAGCTGACTAGATAAGGACTGTTTTTTTGGTTACCAACAACAACATAATCACGACATTACACGTGGTTTTGGAATCTGGATCATTTGCTGTTTCTGTTATATGTTGATATATTTTTAGTTACCAGTGATGGGATTTTTTGCAGGATATTAATAAGCGGTATTTTTGAACATTTATCTATATATAACATTGTCACACATTGACTTATAATTTATAATTAAAACGACAGATATCCCGATGTCCCAAACAGAATTCAGTTTAACTGATTAATTGACGTTTTGTTGCTTTGCGCACGATTGGACAGCTATGGAAAGATGAAAAGCAGTACGTTAACACCATATTTTTCAAATAAAAATTCTAATGTTTATTTATTTACCTATGTGAGATGTGTGTTTATTAAAAAACTAAATTATTTGGGTGTGGGGGGTGCCATTTGCTGATTCTTTGGGGGCAAGGGGGGGGTAATAGTTTACCCTTTGCCTATCGGGGGGTGCGTTGGGGTTGATGTACCTTTGCCGACTGTCGATTGACCTTACGAGCGTTTGTGGAGCCCTGGTTAGGACACATTTATTACTTGTTGTAAATCAATAATATTCTACTCCACTAATTCATTCCTCTCAAAAATTCGTCAAAAATATTGTGTTATATGGTAGTAACAAACAGTGACAGAAGAAACATGTAGTTACAGGGTTCGTACAGACCTGGAAAAGTCCATAAATTTTGAGGTTTGCCCTAAAAAGACCCTAAAAACAAGTCTGACCCTGAAAAGCCCTTGAATTTATCAATTGGGTATCTGTATTTTGATATTAAGTGGTTGTGAATAGACTGATAAAAATAAAGAAATTAATAAGTTTTCTGATTGTACTTTAAATAATAAAACAATGTACGGATATTGGGTCTGTCTTGAAACCTATTTAGATTTAAGTATTTGTCTGGTTACCTGTTTGCTCGTTGATTATGGGCCATATTGTGTGGTGTGACATATTAATGGGGACTAGTTGAACTGTCAGCATGCCGGGGAAATGTTGTTTAACAGACAGTGGATACCAAAATATAAATGGCTGTCGGAAGTCAATAGTGCCAGAAACAAAGCATATTGCAAATGGTGTTGGAAAATAATAGAACTTGGGAAAATGGGGTAAGCTGCATTAGTTTCGCACGCTTCTAGTGACAAACATGGCTGTAATGTAAAGTGTTATGATACGCAACACTTTTATCAAACAGCTAAGTATAGTTTAGCAACAGTTAAGCACGAACAGAAGTGTCAGAAACATGTAAAACTGACGTTGAAATGAGCGATTTAAAGGTATCTGCTCCTCCCGAATGCCCAACTTCAACTTCCACTTCAAATGCCATTACTATGGAGGCGTTTGTCGCTAAAAATGATACGCTCAAGGCAGAAATTTTATGGACAATTCAAACGGTTGTTAAACACATTTCCTATAAATCTAAGACAATATACACAAATTATATCAGCTAATGTTCCCTCCCAAAAGTTCACATGTGGTGAAAAAAAACAGCATATTACTGTGTTTTTGGTTTAGCAGAATATATAAAAAAAGAGATTTTAATTCAAAACATTACAGGACATTTTGTTATTGCATTTGGTGAAAGTTTAAACAAGAAAGCCCAGTCAAAGCAAATGGACATTCATGTGAGATACTGAAATAACACAAAAAGTAAAGTTGAATCCTGTTTTCTTGGTTTCAGTTCTTGGGTCATGGTACCGGAAATGATATGCTGAATATTTTAATAAAGGTGTTTTGGAAATTTCGCCCGGTAGGAATCTGCTTCAAGTTTCTATAGATGGACCAAATGTCAATTGGAAATTCCATGACATGTTGAATCAGCAAATTAAGAATGAATTTGATTTTTCTTTAATCAATATTGGGTCTTATGGGTTGCATGTGGTGCATAATGCATTCAAAGCAGGTGCTGCTGAAACTGGATGGGACTTGTCTTCTTTCTTGTCATCTTTATATTACTTGTTTAAAAATAGAGGATTTTGTAAAAGTGACTGAGTCAGATAAAATGCCTCCGAAGTTTGTAAGCCACGGTTGGCTTGAAAATGGGCCAGTCTGTGACCTTGCTGTTCAAATCTGGGACAAAATTTCTTTGTATTTCAGGAAAGCAGAGTGAAAGGAAGTTTCTAAACCAAGTAATAAATCATTTAGTATTGTCAGAGATGCATTAAGGGATAAGCTGTTGAAAGTTAAGGTTGAGTTTTTTAGAGGTATAGCACTTGTATTGGAACCATTCTTGAAAAATTACCAGACTGACAGACCAATGGTTGCATTTTCATATGCAGAGTTGAGTGGGATTATTAAAGGGCTAATGTATAGGATAATTAAAGCAGATGTTGTTTCATCAAATACTGGTGATAAATTAATTAGACTTGATCTAAATGACGAGGACATTTATATGCATGTCAACAAATTGGAATTGGGTTTTTGTACAGAAAAACTTTTAAAGGAAACTGTTAAGGATCAGAAATTGATTGAAAAACAGAGTTTAAGGTTCAATGTAAGAATTTCTTGATTAAGCTTTTAAAGAAACTGTTGGGAAAATGTCCAGTTGTGTATACCTTTGTAAGGTGTATGTCATGTCTTAATCCAAAGGAAATGGTTGCAAGTCCTGACAGATGTAAGGACAGGTTGAAGAGACTGTTGCAATTACTAGTCAGCTGCAACAGATTGTCAGATAGAGATTGTGATGTGTATTTACAACAGTATTCACAGTTTTTGGATAATATCCCTTGTATTGGTACTGATAGGTTCAACAATATCAATGCATATCAAGATTCATTGGATACATTTTATTCTGATGTACTGTAGACTTTATGAGGTAGTTAAAATGGTCCTTATATTTTCCCATGTCAAGCCACAGTTGAGAGGGGGTTTTCTGTAAATAAGGAAATAGAGGTAGAAAATCTCCAAGAGCAGGGACTTGTAGCACAAAGACTTATCTGTGATTATGTCAGTAAAATAGGAAGTGTACTGGAGATTCCAATCACTAAAGAACTACTAACTCACATATCAGAGGCTAGGAATAGGTACAGCCAATACTTACAGAAACAAAGTGAAAGAAAGAGAACAGAAGTTAAACAAGAAGACATTGTCATTCATATCCCCCGCTCTACTAACTTTCTATTTTCTACCAGTAGTTTCAGTGAAATCTTACAACTTTTATTCAATATTGTTAAACTTATAGAGTCCTTTGTTACCTTAACAATGAATGGAAAACTATAATGTTTTTAAATGACATTTCATATTTTAATCAAAATATTATCAATATCCATAAGTAGTAAACATTTTTTATCAGTAACACATGGATAGAACTTGATTCTTTTTCTCATTTTTTTTTTTTTTCAATTTTTGTTGTTGATGTTGTATTCATTGAAAACAAAAGTGATTATAAGCTATTTAAGTTTAAATGCATATGCTAAAATATATAACATCATTTTGAAAAACAAGAAATAATCAAGGAGAAAATTTTTCATCATCTCATCATCATCAAAGAGACAAGTTGTTGATTGAAAAATTCCACATGTAATATGCTATTAATGAAAAAATATATATATATGTGACAATGTTATTATTACTATTATATATCACTAATTTTGCTCACTTAATTATATTCATTACAAGTATGTTACACTGTATGAAAATCATCAAGAGCAAGTTATCAACATCATCATCAGCATCAGCATCATCAACATCATCATTAAGAAAATTCAACATCATCCCTATCATAAATTCAGCATCATCAGCAGCATACATTATCATCATTGTTATTACCAGCAGTAGCATTATAATCATCACCCTTTTTTTAAAATATTTGTATAATAAAAAATAAATGTATATCTTATTCAGAAAAATAAAATCCTACACCAAAATACCTGCCCAATATAAAGAACTCCATCAAAGATAACAGTAAATTGATAATAGCCACAAAAAAGAATTTTCTCAAAATCAGTGTTGTCTTTTTAAAATTGACATATTTACCCCAAAAATACTGAACCACTTAAAAAACCATGTATATATGTTAAACTTTTAATAATTACATGATATCTAGAGTTTCTACAGAAAATCCTATAAAATAAATAAGCAACTTCATTTTCTCAAAATGTACATTTTTCATATAAAATATGCATTTTATTAAGAAATACTAAAATTGCAGGTATTAAAATGTTACAGAGAAATATATTAAAATGTTACAGAGAAATATGTTAAAATGTTACAGAGAAATATGTGAACACTTTTGAAGTAATAATACTATTTCTTTTTGGTATAAATTTATTATAATTAACTTGCTATTCTTAAATCATAATATAAAAACATGTAGCAAACTTTAACACAAAAGGTTAACATTGTGTTCTAGATGAGTTTTCTGGTCAAAAATTATGTAAAAACATATACACGTGTTGAAATATAAATTAGAATAATAATTTCTTTACATCAGAATGAAAAATTCTGAAGAATTTTAACTATTTGAAAAACTTTAACAGAAAAACTTAACATTGTACTTGTGATGGACGAATGGACGGAACCCATTTCTATATCCCCCCGCCAACTTTGTTGGAGTGGGGAATAAAAAAAACAAAAGAAAATTATTGGAAGATGAGATAGATGACATTAAAAAAAGACAGAAAATTCTTCAACAATTTCATGTTACATTCTTACATGAGCTATTTAAGAAAGTAAGTTTCGTGAAGCTTCTATTTTTGAAACACAATCTTTCTGATTCTCTGTATGTAGTGTTATATGAATTGAATCGTCAATATAATATATTCATGTTTTATATTTTCTAGGTACCCTAGTTATGACGTTGGCTAATTTAGAAGGAGAAGAATCCTATGATGCCTTTATGCTTGGACACGCTGACGAAGTTTGCACAGAAAGGATCTGTGATGATGAATTAATACTCATTAAAGGGTGAATTTTATAATTTATTATTATTTATTATTTTAGATCTTAAAAATAAAATTTGTAATTAAATTCCAATACAGGCAACTAAGATTAATATGTTTATAAATTAAATGACAAACATGATGTAAGTGAAAAAAAAACCTGTCTGCGGTACCACATTAGTTGTATTAAAAATCAGAGTTAAAGTTGTGTCAATATTCTAGCCAGTTCTATTTTGATTTTCACCATATTTCCATAAGACTGAATCAGGTCTGTCTTATAAATATAAGAATCTTCAACTAACTGAGGTGTTATTTATTTTGTTTTCAACATATAAAATACAATCAGAACAAATTCATGGAAAAAGTAATTCTAAGCAGGCTTGCCCAAGAAAACTGAAACTTCTGACTGGCAGATATTTTTAACTCTGGGGAAAATCGAATGCTTCAATTGTTATTAAATAATTTATCAGGCAATTTGGAATCATATACACAAAAATTCTTAAAAAAGAAAGTTCATTCACACTAAGAATGTTTATTTCAACTTTAACTTAAAAAAACTTTATGAGAATAAAAATCAATACTTTATTTCATTTCTAGTCCGAAAGCTCGTACAGCTGCATCCATTATTCTCAGAGGGGCGAATGACTTTATGTGTGATGAAATGGAACGGTCTCTACATGACGCCTTGTGTGTTGTCAAAAGAGTTTTAGAATCAAAGACAGTTGTTCCAGGAGGTGGTGCAGTTGAGGCTGCTTTATCTATATACTTAGAAAACTTTGCTACTTCATTGGTAAGTTTGTTTTTGTTTTTTTAAATTTCATACATGTTTAATTGTAAATTGGTTCTTGACAATTAACAAATACATAGCTTTCTTGTGTATTTATTAGTTCTGTGTTATATTGGGTTATTTCCCCTAACAAATACATAGCTTTCTTGTATATTTATTAGTTCTGTGTTATATTGGGTTATCTCCCCTAACAAATACATAGCTTACTTGTATATTTATTAGTTCTGTGTTATATTGGGTTATCTCCCCTAACAAATACATAGCTTTCTTGTATATTTATTAGTTCCGTGTTATATTGGGTTATCTCCCCTAACAAATACATAGCTTTCTTGTATATTTATTAGTTCTGTGTTATATTGGGTTATCTCCCCTATGTATGTTTGGAGTTAAGTGCATATGTGACCTTTGCAGTGTCCTTAGGGCAATGTGCAGGGAGGTTTCTTCAACATACCACACCTTCCGTGACATGAGGCATCGGTTTTTAAGGTCTCATCTGAAGGACCTCATGGCACTCATTTGTAAATGCAGAGTGCTTGATGAAAGAACAGTCACAATCTATTCATAAGTCTTGGTCAGACCTGGCTGGGGTTCAAACCCCCTGACCTCCCACATGATTGTAGTTAGAATTACTGATTGTTGCGACAAGTAAACAAATCCTGTTGGGTATTTCACTGTATTTTATGTCATTAAAATACAGATTGTGATGTCAGGAGATATAAAAACAGAAAATGGCAGGGCTCGTTTTTATTATTAAAAATTGGGTCGTATATTTTCTGTGACAAAAAAATTATTGATAAGAATAAGAATGAAAAAAATAATCCTATATAAGGGATTAAATTGCTCTACAGCCTAATCTTGCATCAGAAATTATTTTAAATAAAAAGATGAATAAATAGATAAATAAACAAATAAATAAATAAATAATAAATAAATAAATAAACAAATAGATAAATAAATAAAAAGGTTGGTTAATTTTGAGATGGCAGAGATTGCTGGATTATCTGCAGAAAACCACAACCTTCAGCAAGCAATGCAATAATATTCTTTTGATATGATTTAAAGCTAGGCACTTATCTTGATACAACTTGGTCATAGAGCAACTTTTTCATGGAGAATTGTCAAGTGAGATTTTGCAATCATTTAATATTTAAAATATACAAACAATGTCACAGAACACATTAACTGCAAAGTCACAAGATGTACAGAAATATTGTTTCACACTTAATAGATTTGTGATGGAAGTAATTAAGCTAAGATTTCTTTTTATCTGTGTTTTCTGAAACTGAAATAAGGGCATCTGTGAATATAGTACACTAGAATTTTCTTTAAATATGAGTTTATACATAGAGATACTAAGAAATTTTTTAATTAGTCATGTTCCTCTTTTGAGCGCAGTAATGTTTTATGCAGCTGTTATTTTTTTTAAGGTGGGGGTAAACGCATGAAGTAATCTTACAAGCTTTTTCACTCTATGATCTGTCTAAAGTAGAATTTAAACCTAAACATGTGGAGGTGCCATGATTGATAAACCAGCACTTCAGAGGACTGGAGTATTTTAGGTTCCTTTACTCACTTCTGATTAACTGGAGTTATTTTTGTGACCTGTTAAGTATTTTTGCTGTATTATCATTTGTTGATACAGTTTGCTTATAAGCAGGTAGATAAAAACAGAAAATGGCAGGGCCTGGTTCTTATTAGAATATTTGGTCGTATATTTTCTGTGACACCTACAAATCATTTGTTGAATCTAGATGCTCATTCTTAAACTCCATTTTTTTTTATGAAATGGACACTTACAGATCACAGCTCCTCTGTGTGTTCTGATTAGGTTCAAATCCCTCTTAGGCAGGTCCTATTGTGAGAAACTTTGTCAGTTGGCTTGCCCAAAGTTGGTGATTTTCTGCAGTTTCTCCAGTCTCCTTCACCATCCTAGAACTGACCTTACTGGTATAAATGAAAGATTCTAATGCAAATATTTTGTAAATAGAGATTTTACTGCCGTCGAGGTCCTATCAAAATTCTGTTTACAAAATATTTTCATTAGAATCTTACATTTATACCAGTAAGGTCAGTTCTAGGATGGTGAAGGAGACTGGGGGCATAAAACACTATTACTCCACTCTACTTATACTTTTCAGTAGTATACACTTCAGTGGCTCAGTGGTAGTGCCTCAAAAGCTCAAGGTTGAGGGTTCATTCCCTGGCTTGGTAAAACTGAAAATTCAGATGCTGCTTTCTCGTCTGGCCCTTAACTACTTTAGCATCATTAAATGGTGAAAACAGTTGATGAATGTAAACCTATTGTTGACTTTAGTGCAAAGTATCATTAATTCACCTAACTTTGCTAGATTTTGTGGCTTATTTGGAATTAAGTTTGTTGTATATTGTCTTGAGATGCTTGTTGTTTCTTTCCTGTGAAGTTTTATTACTGTGTCATCCATGTTGATACAGTTTGTTGCTTGTAATCAGGAAAATAAATACAGAAAATGGCAGGGCCTGGTTTTGATATTACTTGAATTTGGGTCGTATATTTTCTGTGACAACATTTTTTGTTCTCAGCAACTGAAAATATATTGGGGTTCAATTTTAATCTTAAATGTTGCACAGCATTTATGCTATCTAATTGAGAAAAAAAGGGGTAAAAAATTTCATTGAAAACCAAAGTTATCTGGTCTCCTCCACCATTTTAGAACTGGTGTCTCTATATGTGAAAAAATCTTGACTTGGGCATGAAAAAATGTACATTTATTAAAATTTAGTATCATTTTGCTTTGCATAGATCCTTTGAAGTTTTGTTTCTGTAGCATCAGTGGTTTGTAGTTTGTTTTTAAAATTTCAGTTTTTTAGAGAAAATAATGTAATTTTAAAAAAATTTAAGGACCAGGTTTACTAAACCATTAAATTTGGGTCTTAAATTATCTTAGACTTTAAAAATTTAGAAAAACAAGTCTATTCTCCACAAACAAGTCTATTCTCCACAACTCGAAATGCATTAGAATTTAAATTTTAGAGACTTTTTAAGTTATCAAATCTAAACTTGGTAATTTTTTTTTTTTTTCAAAAAGGCTTTGAATTTTTTCTGTAATGTATTTGAAATGTTTGGTTAAATAATCTTTTAACTTTGTGTTTTTATTGTTTACTTATTTCAAATCCTGTGAAGTTTTGTTACTATATCTTAAATATTGGTGTAGTTTGCTTTTAATCAGGTAAATAAATACAGAAAATGGCAGGGCCTGGTTTTAAATCACTTGAATTTAGGTCGTATATTTTCTGTCACATAATTATCATAATTTTCAATCTTGACTTGTGTATTTTCACAAGTTAAACGTAAGATATACGCAACTTGTGATAACAGACCCAATGCTAGTATTTGTTGATTCTTGACTTGTGTATTAAGAACCTCTGTGGCCTTGTGGTCTAAAGTGCATGCTTACGAATCACAGCGCCTCTCACTGCCTGGGTTTGAATCAAACTCGGGACAGATCCTAGTGTGAGAAAGTTTGAGAGTTTGCTTGCTGAATTTCAGTGGTTTTCTCTGGGCACTACCATTTTCTCCACCATCCCTGAACTGAGTGACTCGAAAAAGTGAAAGAATCTTGACAGGGGCATAAAACACCATTATTCCACTTCAGTCCTTGACTTGTGTATTTTCACAAGTTAAATGTAAAATATACACAACTTGTGGTAACAGACCTGTTGCTACTGTTTGTTGATTTTTGAGCAATATCAGCAGTATTTAAAGTGTTATCAAATTTCAGAGTAAATTAGGCACTAGTTTTTTAAAGCTTGACATGTTTAATCATTGATTAACAGGAATTCATAGCTTCTTTCTCATGATTGCTACATTTTGAGAAAATCCTTCATGTATTGACTTGGGATTTTTTTTTTTTTTTTTAAAAATTGCAAAAACAGTTTGATAAAATACAAAATATAAATTTGGCTAATTTGTTGATCATATTAATCAAGCTTTTTTAAAAACAACCAAATTCAAATGTAGGTCATGATCGAGAAGTAATGTTGACCAGTAAGCATACACTTTGGACCCCACAATCCTTGACCCCCTCAAAATTCATGAGATGATATAGAAAAAGGAAATACAACAACAATATACATAAGCTTATCAGATCCTCAATTTTTTTTTTTTTTTTTTTTTTTTTGAAAAATTTTAGATAATAAAATCTTGTAAAAGTGAAGCCGAAACAGAATAAAAACCCCTTCTTAAATGAATACCATTGCACCACTCCATTTCACTAAATGCCGAGCACCAGGCAAGGAAACTGCTTCACAAATGTAAAAAAGCATGTGTATGACATTGGTCAGATTCTAAATTAAAATTCCTAAATTCAAGAAAAGTGTTTAGTTCTGACGGGATTTACTGTATAGTATACATGATACATGTATGTGTGATGTCATTTTCCTTTGCTCAAATCCTGTGAAGTTTCATTACTGTACCATCCTTGTTGGTGCAGTTTGCTTTTAATCAGGTAAAATAATACAGAAAATGGCAGGGCCTGGTTTTAATAACAACTTGAATTTGGGTCGTATATTTTCTGTTACATCTATATATTAATGAATATTTAGTTGCTTTTAAGCACATGCGATTCCAGGTTTCCGGAGAAGGTGGGGTTCTGAAAAATTAGCTCAGTGGAAAATGTTTTAGAATATTAATACATGAATACAAGTTTAAAGATGTCTTTATTTTTCAGATATTCAGATACCCATTGAAAATTTAATGAAGGTTTGTAAAGATTCACTCTTAATGAAAGACTTATTTTGTAGCTTTTCTCCATTAAGAATTGTATCATAATTTGACTATATATGATAACAATATGTAATTCTTCTTTCACTTTTTTCAGAGCTCAAGAGAACAATTAGCTATTGCAGAGTTTGCCAGGTCGCTGTTAGTGATACCTAAACAACTGGCTGTAAATGCCGCTCAAGATTCCACTGAATTAGTGTCCAAGTTACGAGCATATCACAACATGTCACAGACAAAACAGGAACATAAAGATTTAAGATGGTATGTTACTCTTGTTCTTCGATGTATTCAGTACAGGCTAAAGTATGTTAGTTGGCTGTTCTTCAGGGTTTTTATTATGCCTTTCAGAGGAGGGGGGGGGGGATGGTGCCTAAGTATGTTTCAGGGTGGCTCTTTTTTTTTCTGTTTTTGTTGGAGTCTGGCATTGCCATAAGGCGAGACTTAGGTGTTACTTTTCCAATGTCAGAGGCGGCGGTGTGTCAAAATGTGAATGTTTTATGTTAAGTAATGTATTTTCTACTCAATCAAAAACTAACCAGGCGAAATATTTAAATCTGTGGAATTCTTGTATCTTTCTGCCATAGTTTCTGCTGCTTTTAATATCCCAAAACTTTGCTGTCTATGGTTTTTTAAGTAACAATGACAGTTATACTATTGGGAGATAGCAACTAAATGAACATCATTCTTTACGTTTCTGTTAGATATGTAACAGAAATAATTTTTGTTCATTATACAATAAATTTGTCCACCTTCACTCAAAGAAGAGTTGCAGTGATGCCCAATATTATGTTTCTCTTTGCATTGTCACTTGTCACCTTGTAAATTGGCACACAATTTGTTACAAAAAAAAAATAAAAAATAAAAAATAAAATAAAAAATAAAAATAATAATAAAATAAAATAAATAAAATAAATAACTAAATAATTAAACTCTCTTGTAGTGCATGTTTTCCAGGTCTGAAAGGTGGGGGAGGGGTGTATTAGCTTTGTGGCCAAATGGTATGAAAGTGATGATTTTTAAAAAGTTGTTGACTCATTGCAAAGGTTTCGTTCCCTTTTTTTATCTGTTTGCTTGTCATTTCACGGATTTCTTTCTAATAAAATTCCTCATTACCTAAGTTGTGTGCTTAACAGATCACAGTGCCTTTGAATTCTGCTAAGGCAGATCCTAGTGTGAGAAATTTCATCTGAAATAAGATTGTTTGTCAGAGACATCTGATACCAGAAATCAAACTTTACAAAAAAGTATTTTGTATGCTCTGTGTAAAAAAAAATGGATAGGGATATTGTTATTGCCTGGTAATGGTATTTTTAATAGTGCAGGAGTTAATCTGCCATTCACCAATTTAGCTTTAGCAAGTTGCTAATTTTTATAATTTCTGGCTCCAATCATAATATTTTTGCTCTGAAAATTTTCATCAATCTTATTACGAGTTTTTAGTTTCTGAGGTTCACTCAAACTGTTTTATATAAATTGGTTCTTAATTTTTACACTAAGTTAATTTCTTCTTTCTTATTTTCAAGAACCAGAGCTAAACTTATAGTGATCTCTTTTTTTTTTTTTTTTTGTAATCTATAGTAAATGACTATACAAATGACTTTCTTTATCCCATAACTTTGCTGTTAATGTTTGCAGTAACGTTGACAGTTATACAGATGGGACATATTAAATATCCTAGACAAGATCTTTTAAATTCCGTATGCGTTTTATTGCTTATGGATTCTAATCTTGCTCATGAAACACATAAGAAACATCAATTTTGTGAATAATGAACATATTCTTTTTTTTATTTGTGTTATATATAAACACAGTTAAGGTCTAGGGGAGATAATTTACTTGACATACCCTACTACAGGTAAGGTGTCTCAATCCTCTATATCAAATATGTAGTGGATAAAAATGGTTTGATTGTCATTTTCTTGTTCATTTAAAATTGTCCAATTGTTTCCTGGCAGGTGAGCCCATTGGCCGCAACCCTTGCACTTGTCCTCCCATAGTTAAGTAAAAGACATTTAAAAAATTATACTGTTATAGTATTATATTAATATAGATAACATTATTGTAATTTTCAGGGTTGGACTGGATCTCTACGAAGGAATTGTTCGTGACAACAAGAAAGCTGGAGTCTTAGAACCTGCCATGTCTAAAATTAAGTCTTTGAAATTCGCCACGGAAGCTGCTATAACCATCCTTAGAATTGATGACATGATCAAACTAGTTAACCAAGAGAAAGGTGGAAGAACTTACCAAGATGCTGTAAATGCCGGAGAACTTTGATAATCTTTTATTTATAAAGTACATTAATCAAATTGACAATAAATTACCAAGAAAAAATTGAAATATTTGCTGGAGATACAGTTTGTAGTCTTTGAATCTGGTAACTATGTAAAAAGGTCGAATGCAATATTTGCATCTTCTTCTACATGCCCTTTTGCTATAACATTTAAAAAATTGCCAAGGAAAAAATATTGAAAATATGCAATTTTCAAAATTTAGTTTTGGCATTTTAGGCCTCAATTCATATCTTTGTGTATAATTCATATGAAAAAATGTTTTCTGCAAATATTTCGTATGTAATGGTGTTCATTTTCAGACATTTTGTTATGAAATCCACCGGGGGGTGGGGGTGGGGGGTAAAAAGTTCAGAAACAATAATAGTGCACATTATAGGTCTTTCACAGAAGAAAGCTAGGTACTATGCATATACATTTGAAAGGAACAATTTCTGGAACAAATGCTATGCTGTAATCCATCATGTGCATATTGATCGCTTTTCATGTTTTTAATGGAACAAAAACATATTAATGATTCATTTATTTATTTGACTGCAATATTGTGTGTCTTATTTTTTGTATACCTATTCCCAATAAATACAGAAATATGTATTGAAAATTTTGTTGCTTTAAATTGTTTGTATTTTATTCATGGAATGTTAAGTCATAAGGTTGAAAAAGTACTTTGATTTTTTGTTGGATGGGTAGTGTAAATTTGAGTCTACAGGCCTACCTATCTATTTTCAAAGTAATTTTGTGGTATGTTTAAGTTTATCAAAAAATCGTGGCTTTGATTTCAATTGGTTGATCAATATATTAGCTAAGATTATATCGCTCATATTGACTCGGAGGAAACCAGAGTGCCCTTTTAACAGAATCCCTTCAGGAGAGAGAGAACGAAGACACATTACGAATTGAGGCCTGTAACAGACAAACAATAAATAAATAAATAAATAAATAAATAAATAAATAAAAAATTTGCATTATGTAAATGGTTATTAGGAATTGTTCTTTAATGAAAATATGGTATAACGAAAATATGCATAGTAAGGTAGTAAATTTAAGTTTGGTAGAAAAGAAAAATAACCAAAAATATATGGTCTATTACGAAGTCTGCAAAATCAATTCTACAAAGATTTCACCACAGGCAACAAGTGATTAGAAAACCATTTCAAACATGTTTCCGACGGGACAGTAAGCGTGGGTATCATGATAACATTACAGGTGTTAAATCACCTTTGATAAATGCTAAACGCACTATATGTATAAAACCTTCTATACTATTGGGATCAGTATAGAAAGGTTGTTAGGCGAGAGAGAATAAAGTCCTCTAGCAGGATTACACACACACACACACACTACTGAACTTTGAGTGAGAGGTCATTTGCCGTAATCTTGGCAATGGTGTATCATCTTAAGCATAATTATTTATATGCCTGTAAAGTTTTCCACGAAAGTTTTTTTTATATTGGGACAGTTAAAACTTATTTAAATTGTTTTTAAAAAGAATGCTGCATAGAAACACACAAACGGAAAAAAAACTCGTTTCAAAGAACTAATTTCAAATTACAAGTTTGAATGCTATACTTACTTAAATGTAGCTAAGCTTTTTGGGACTGCTTTCTATTCCTCCATTTAAAATGAGTTTGTGTAAACTTTCTACACAAAACGTTATGGGTTGTTGGTCACGTGTTATATTGGCAAAATCCACTTTCAAATTCGGAAGAATTGAGTTGAGTAATGGTGTTTAAAGTCCCAGTCAAGAATGTTTCACTTATATCGAGACGTCGCCAGCTATAGGCGAAAGTGCAGAAATTTTGCCTGTGCGTTGCGCTGATGGCATTATACAGCAGGGTTCTTTATCGTGCCATGCCTGCCATGACATGGGACCTCGTTTATTTTAAGTTCCCATCCGAAAGAACCGTGACTTCCATTTAGTAATGACGAGTGCTTGGCGAAAGAACAGTCGCTACCCACTTTCAAGTCATGGGTCAGACCCGGACGGGGTTCGAACCCACGACCTCCCACTTTCGGAGCGAGCTCTCTACCAACTGCAATTTCGGAAGAAAAAAGCGAGAGAGTCGTTCATCGAAAAGATATTATAGACATAGAAATAATTTAATATAGTCTCACCTAATGTACAACATACAACATTGCGATTAAAACAAAAATATGTACAATTTGCCACTCAAATAAGAGTTATGAGAGACTTAGTAAATAACCCATAAATCTACGACCAATTAAATATCTGCACTAACCTATACACTAAAAATTCTAAAAAATTTTTTACAAATGTTTAAAAATTTACATTTAGTTTAAGATCTATATAAAAAACGTACTACGACGAATTAAAATATCACAGCAGGCTTTGGCACTGATTTTAACCATCTCTGGGTTTGAAAGAATAAAGGAAAGTTTATTATTGTGAAATCATTAAATATTGCACATGCATATTATTTATTACTCACGAATAGCTTAGAAAATAGCAACATCCGGTTTGTCATGTCTGTAGCTGTGAAGAAAACCAAGTCAAAATTTTTTGCCGCCAATAAGTAAATAAATAAAAATAACAAAATAAATAAATAATTAAAAAAATCAAATCAAATCAAATTTAAAAATTAATATAAATAAAACAAATTTGAACACTGAGGGACGTAGGCTAGATTGTATTTTAGGTCCCTGATTTGAATAATGGCATTTCACCCCCAGTAAATAACGCGGAATGCCCGAAATAAATCA
This sequence comes from Tegillarca granosa, assembly GCA_029721355.1. NCBI lineage: Eukaryota > Metazoa > Mollusca > Bivalvia > Arcoida > Arcidae > Tegillarca > Tegillarca granosa. The sequence goes on along the minus strand of CM056610.1, from coordinate 22,307,070 downwards.
CCGACCTTCGGCAAAGAACTGAAATCTTTTTCTCTATCAGTTTTGGATTCGAACCTAGGCGGTGATCCGTAGGCGTACCATAGAGCAATCGGCTATCGAGGCCCCAATACGGATTCAAGAGATTCAAGGTTAAACCAGGAACCGTAATACTAGCTGTATATATATGTGCCTTGTTAATAAAAGAATTTTATGGTCCAAATACTAGTGCAGAATACACCGGAAATATTGATCGAAATTATCCCGGAGAAAAATACTCTTTTAGTTGATTCGACTTCTCATATTTCTAATGATCATCATCATAACTACAGGCCCTAGTTTCACACTCATTTACTCATGAGTGTACACTCAACTCAAATTCGGGAATATTTCAATGTCAATTTTTAAGACATTACACAGTTAAAATTAAGTATCTAATGTTATATTGAAATTGTTTAGTGTAGGTTTGTTGGATCAAACAAAATATTGTCTCATAAAACTGAATTTTTTTTTAAATATTGATGAGAGAATAATGGGAATATTCAGTGAGTTGAGTGTACACTCTGCTGAGTGAATGATTGTGAAACTGGGACCAGCATTGTAAACGATATGATAATATGTATAGGTACTGTCTATGATGGTTTATTCACGAAGAAAAATATTTTTGCTGAAAAAAATTTTAGAACGCGTACAGTTCTGCACCTCTTCATGATTTATTACTTTCTTTTCCCGCCAAATATATACATTGGTGAATAAGATTTACGTCCCCTTATCCCACGCCTCGGTGCTTTGTTTACCCTGGTAACGAATACACAATCTTGTGTTATACTAGCACATTAACTTATTTCGACCATTGTCAAACAGATCGATATTACAAATAAACATGACCAAGCAGAACACGTTTCTAATTAATAATATATTAAAAGAAACCCTTAGTCAAATTATTTAGAGAACCCGTCTTATTCGGGTTTGTGCTGTGTGGGATTTAGCATGTAGACCTGTCGGATTTTAATCTTTCTAAATATAAATCGATCGAAAATATATTTTAAATCTAAAGTATACAGGTATACAGGTATGTTTATATTATTTTAATACGTGTATTTTTCTCTCTCTTTATGTGTTACACTTGGAAGAGCCTTTCCTAATCAACTGACCAGTATAAGATAATTGCACAATATATAGGATAGTCTCTTAAACATTTTTTCCCATCTATTGTACACAAAACTAAGGTGCTAACGTGTGTGTGTGTGTGTGTGTGTGTGTGTGTGTGTGTGTGTGTGAGAGAGAGAGAGAGAGAGAGAGAGAGGGGGGTCAATCTACGGTTTCACTTGCATGACCATTAATTTTACCTTTTTTTGCATTATCACTTAAGATATTTTAATTAACTGTGTTCCGTTAAATAAGGATAAGAGGAATAGTGCATGGCATTCAGTGACGTAGTCTACACACATATATATGCTTTTATGCCTGAACATACACTAAAATTTAGCCTCGAAAATTCTAGTCAAGTTAAAAAATTATTGCGTCCTGTTTTATTTTAATCTGAAATCCTTTGATGGTCTTTCAAACAAAATATGAACTAAAATAAAAGACAGTCAAACAAATGACAATATTTAGACAAACAATACAGCATCTCAATACAACATTATCAGCAATAACGTCTAAAAGCGGTCAAATTACCCCACCCTGAGGGAAGCAGGCCCCCAGATCCCTATTGCGATTCTAAGGAACCCAAAGAGGCGTTTATTATTTTGTTACAATCGTCTTTTGATTTTGAAAGGTTTATTTATTTATTTATTTATTATTTATTATTTATTTATTTATTTTGTAAGACAAAACGGTAATGAGTTTTAAATCACTGCCACAATAAAAGCGACTAACACCACCTTTTATAATCCAGCATTCTTCTTGTACACTTGTATTAGTGATTAATTTGTGAGGAGGCCTGGTTGCTGTTTGGTCTTTTATTATTATTATTATTATTATTATTATTATTATTATTATTATTATTATTATTATTATTATTATTATAAAGCAGTTAGTAATAATATAGAAACTGGGATTATTGAGAGATTATCCTGTAGAGTTCATCATTACTTTTGTTTTATTTCTCCAAATTTTAAAGGATTTTACAAATGTTGGGTGATTGATTGATTGATTTAATGGGGTTTTACGTCCTAATCAAGAATATTGCACTTATATCAAGAGGTCACCTGCTATAGGTGAAGTGGCAGAAATTTTGACCCTTGCAGTACGCATAGGGCAATGCACAGGAAGAGTTCTTTAGCATGCCACGTCTGTCGTGCCTACTGTGACACGGAGCATCAGTTTTTAGGTTTCCTCCGAAGGACCCGTGACTTTCATTTCTAAATGCCGAGTGCTTGGCGAAAGAACAGTAATTACTAATTAGTTTACAAGTCTTGGTCAGACCCGGCAGTGTTCGAACCCCGACCTCCCACATACGAAGCGAACACTCTACCTAGCTATCGTAGGGGTTTTTTAAACATTGAAAAATCTGGATTTGGTTATACAATAGAAGTACAAAACTCAATTTAATTTTCTTTAGTCCTCAGATTAGAAATACTTGCACACTCAGCCACCACGTGGACCTGTTTTCAGATTTATCCTCGAGTTCAATAAAATTGTCTCGTCGCGAATAACTAAAAAATTGCTGATGCGATGTATAACAACTTACCAAGCCTAAATACATACAGTCCCTACATAACCGGATAAGCAACTTATCTCGGCCCTTTTTACTTATATCTTACATCCCTTGTTCGATATATCTCTGTAGCTTTTCGACGGCTACAATCTATTTCTTGACACTTTTTGGTTACTCAACCCCTCGGCTTCTCGTTTGCTTTTCCACTCTTCGTCTGTTCAGTCCTCGTTAGCCTTGGTCGCTCGACCCCTTAGTTAGCTTTTCGGCTGATTGGCCCCTCATTAGCTTTATGCCCACTTGAAGTGTGGCTGGCATCAGGTCATTCATATTACACGCATTTTGCGACATTTAGGAAAACTCCCGAGAAGTTCTAAAGTTTGTTTAAGGGATCATAGTTGGACACTTATGTTTAAGTAGAGAGAATATGTTTGTATATGTATATATAGTGTGTCAGTGAACAAATTTCCTCAGCATATTTAAACATTACTTTATTTCAATCTTTATATTACCTCTTACAACAGTAGAAGGAGCATCTAACCACTAGTGAAAAAATGGCAATGTGACCGCATAAAGTGATGTTTTCTCGTAATAACGATGTTTTTCGGGAATATTATCCATTTCATTTCGCACAAACGTTAAGAGGTATTGATCACGTGGTACACCGACGAGCTCCATTTACATGAATGTATGAAAAAAATGTATAACTTTCAAAGAAAATTTCAGAGTTGGTCGTTATTTCTCAAAAGTTTTATTTTCTTTGAATTTTTACGAAATATTTTGTTTTACTTTTAAAAATGAACTCTTTTTTGAGGCTTTTGGGATGACTTGTTTTAAGCACAATTACGGATCACAGCAGCTATCACCTGACTTGGTTTGAATCCTACTCGAGCAGCTCGCTTGCCGAAGATAGATTGTTTTATTCGAACACTTCGGTTTTCTCAATTATCTCAGAACTGGCAGTCTCGATATAAGAGGGAAAAAAATCTTGGACAGGGGTGTAAAGCATCACCAATCCAATCTAATTTGTTGTTCTTTTTATTTTGATAAAATGTTTCTTAGTTGTAATTACAAAACTCGTAATATTATTGCAGGTAAAGATGGGATCCACACCCTCAAAATCAATCATCGACAAACGAAACAGTGCAACATGTCAGAACTCACACGTTACCACCGGTACGCTTAAAGACACCGGAAACGGAAATAGAAAAGGCCAACCGGCGAATCCATTTAAAAAATATGAACGATCTACAAAAAACAATAAAACAATTAAAAAATGATAAAAGAAAAGAAAATAATAAATATACAGAAGAATACGCTGAAATAGTAGTTGATATTTCTGAAGCATATTTTAAAACTGAGAACCAACTTGAACCTGAGCGATTGCAGATTTCGCGAGAGCTTGCGTCATCAGGAGCTATAATTATTTTATGTGATTTGGTAGTTGATATATACACAGCTGGATTTAAGGACGATGATAATAATTCAGTTGTCCTAGACAGTGCACTTTCGGCTTTGACAAATTTTTCAGATTCTGATCAAGAAAATACACCGATAATTTGTGACCATCCAAAGTTTTTAGAAATTTCAGCAAAATATCTTAAAGACTTTGAAAAAACAACAGATGATAGTGACGTAAGTATTGTTTCCTTTCTTTCAAATCAAAAACACACTTGGTAAAAATCAAATAAGTCTACCATATACCTGCTTATTTTGAAATCAACAAAGCATTTGCCATCCAAAAAACTAACTCATTTTTTAAAACTGTACTTACTGGTTTTAAAACGAAAATAGAAAAATAATGTCACTAAAAATTTTCAAAAAAAAAAAAAAAATAAAAAATAAAAAAAAAAAAAAATAATAATAATAATAATAATAATAATAAAACATTAATAATAAATAAATAAATAAATAAATAAATAAATAAATAAATAAAGTTAATTATTTTTTATGCCTTGGGCAGAAGATACATTTTGGATTAAAAAACAAGTTTATTTATTTATTTATTTAGTTATATTTATTAAATTATTTTATTATTTTCTTAAATTTTACCAGTCAAGAAATGACGTCATATATAAAACAGTTTATTTAAATTCTAGGTCCTTTGTTATAATAGTTTTATATAGCTTTGGTTCTATACGCGAGATCCGCATTCATAAGGCAGTATTCCTTGTATCGCTCTTGATACACAACAAGTACAAAAAGTCGAATTATTAACGATTAAAAATATTTATATTTTGTTTCAGATAAATTCACTCGTTGACCCATTACTGAGTATAATACACAATGTGTCAATGTACCAAAACAACGTGGCAAAGGTCAGAGGTCATGGCTTTGTAAAAGTGCTAACTCCTTACTTAGAATCTCCAAGCAATAATGCAAGGCTCATCGCCATAGCAGCAATGGCGGACATTGTTAATGAAGAGGAGAGTGAATTACTCCAAAAAGGACAAAACGTTCTGGAATTTTTGAAGAAAGTGTTGCGAACGGCAATGAAAGAGGAGAACCGCATGCATCCTTGGCTAGGTTGGCCCGTGTGGGAATTAATTAGAAGTACTTCAATTTTTCCATTTCAATATTATCTAAGATAAATCCAAAATATAGCTATGGATTTTGGAGATATCTTAATATGCATTTGACATCACCATAGTTATAAAATGATAGAAAATCTTTTTGGAAGAAAAAATTGAAAACGGCTCTCAAAGGTTGTTCGTAAAACTTCAACATTTAAACTACAAAAAGAAATTAAAATACGATCGTTTAGCAATTCTCTTTGACATCCACACTTGCTATGCCTTCTGCTTTTCGATGGTATAAAAAATCAAAAGATATTTTCATTAAGCAAAACATATTAACCTGTTAGATGAACATTTCCAATCAAATCAAACTACTGATGGCTAGCATAATCGTTTAAATTTAGTTTTGTACCATCAGTCTTATTTTAATTCTCGCTTCTAGCTTGTTTACAAATTTTGTTTTCATTATTTATTTGTTGAATGATTTAAAATGGTTTCGAAAATTCAAACTTGAATAATTGGTCAATCTAGATACTATGAAAAAGGTTAGGTACTTCTATTGTTTATCGTGTTTGAAATTCCATGAAGTTCAATCATTTGTTGTTTACTTTCAGTCATGCGCACTATTGCTAGAAATGACACCAACAAAAAAGCCTTAGTGAAAGGGGGTTTTCTTCCATTGCTTGCAGAAGTTAGCAAAAGCAAAGACCTAAGAGAAAAAAGAGGTATAATCATTATGTAATTAAAACATGCTGCATGTGCAAAGTGAATCCTTGAGCATAAGTTTACACGTTTAAACCAATATGAATAAGGGCGCTATAAGAGAGAGATATGAATAAGGGCGCTATAAGAGAGAGATATGAATAAGGGCGCTATAAGAGAGAGATATGAATAAGGGCGCTATGAGAGAGAGAGAGAGAGAGAGAGAGAGAGAGAGAGAGAGAGAGAGATTATTTAATTTCTGATGAACCTCTTGAAACTTATTGGCAAAACATAAGAATTCTGCTTCATGTTTCTCGATAAAAACTTGTTTCTCAGTAAAAAAAACCTCTAAATCTTCATTATATATATATATATATATATATATATATATATATATATATATATATATATATATATATTGGGGATGGGTTCTTTTGTTGTATAAAAACAAACAACATTCTGTAATCATTCTTTGATTAGAAAGAATACGTTTTATTAATTGACAAAATAGATAAATAGATTCTGTCACCACGTAATTTTTCCTTCTTATGTTTAACGAAACCTGACAATTCATTTCAAAGCGTTTTTCTAAAATCTTTGTTTCCAATTTTAAAATATTGTGCCCATGTTACAATACAACAAATAATTAATAGAAGACTTATCAGCTTTGTGAAGGTTATTGCATATACTATCTCCATAAGAATGATTTACTCCTTTACCCTTTGTGCCTTTGTCAGCATTTTGTCAGCTGTTTGTCGTGCCCGTAGTACGTTTTATGATCAGGGGTTTTATCTTTATCGTATTTGCTAGTTTAGTGCTCTTGATATCACTGGCAATGATAAAGTAATTTTTTAGAATGAATTTTGTGTAAGTATTTTAAATGTTAAATGTTTTATTACATAGAGGCTATAGGAACATTGCGTACATTATCATTTGATGAAGAAATTCAGGCACAGATGATATCTGACACCAACAGTGGAATAATAGAAATTTTTATCGAAGAACGAGATTCAACAGACGACAAAATATCGAAATCTTCAAAAGGTGCACTCTGGACTATGAGAGAACAACTGGCAAAAAGCGACAAGTATAAAGACATTGATATAGGTATGCTATACAAAAGAGTGGCTTAAAGTAGAATATTATTGTTTAATTCCTCAGTCAAGTTCTGAGACGTTGGAGGGAACCGGAATACCCGAAAAAACCTAACAAACTTAAAGAAGTGATTATCTAGGATTATCCGATTGGGATTCTATTTAAATAGTGAGAGGAGCTGTGAGCCATAAGCGCGCATTTGAGACCACTTGCCCATTGTGGCTTTAACCATCAAAACGAAAAAGTTGTAAAAGTTGTTCCTTCTATCGTATTTTATTTATCTATTTTTTTTTAAAAAAAAGAGTCACATTGCATTTGCCAAACTTTGTTAAATAGTTTTTGTGGCCTTTAACAGTGTAAACGTATAGTTTTGCTACTTTGCTTCAACTTTTTATAGGTTCAATACATGTGTCCTGTTTGTTAAACTCACGAGGCTAAGGGAGATCAGTCGCTTTCTATGTTATTTATTGAGGTGTATTTAAGATAGCGACCGACTATATAAAAATGCGCAGTTGTTTGGTTAAAACTATTCTCTATGGTTCAGAGCATTCTTATAATAGATTTATTATGGATTTTATAATATCACTTAGGAAAAAAAGACAGCAAATACTCGTATGCTACACTAGAAAAATGTATATCGATTTATGTATTTGGGCGAAAAATATACATGCACTACATTTTTTTTTTCAAAACTAAACAAAAGACAACACTGTCGTTACTTTAACATAATGAAATATTTGTGTAATATATCCGATAAAAATTATTTTGTTTCAAACGGTCGTCAGTTATATACTCGCAAACGTTTTCCCGTTAATATGAAACAGTACAAAGCAAAATAATAAGTCATGCTACCATTTTAGACGAAATGACACGTCTTTTGTGTTTTTATAGTATACCCCTTTTTCGAAAAATTGAATGACAGTTAAGCGCACATTTAATTATTTCACACAATTGCTTGAAAACCTGCCATTCATCATCATTTGAAAAAAAAAAATCAGCGTAAAAACAATTGGCAGAAATAAAGTGTTTTTCCAAGTATTTTACCAAAACTTGGCTACAATTTATAATTCTTGAGAAGCGATAGTGACAGTCTTACATTATTGCTCTGTATTTCATTGTAGCTTTTTAGTTGTAGCAGTTAGTTTAATTTTGGTCTCACTTTTTCCTTATGCTCTGTTTAAGCAGAGTGTTTGTTTTTTAAATAATGTTATTATAAATTGAAGTTGAATACTGATTTATGTATCAAAATCTGGTATTTGATAGTTAAACAGTTTGCTGCACATCAGGCGAAAGAACAAGAAAGAGCAGAAGCTCATAAATCTAAAGGTCACGTGATGATTAGCTACCAGTGGTCCAATCAACATATATTATTAAAGGTCTGTCAATATTTACGAAACAATAATTTCAAAGTGTGGATGGATGTTGATGATATGGCGGGGTCAACTCTTGAGGCAATGGCGCGTGCTGTAGAGGAAGCGGAAGTGGTATTGGTATGCTACTCTAGGAAGTACAAAGATAGCGATAATTGTCGGGCAGGTTTGTAAATTTGATTTTCTACAACGTTAATTTATCAATAGGAGGCGTATTGGCCTTTTTAGTATAAAAGCTTTGAACAACACCTTTTTAAAAACATGTCGTTGTAAGAATATTGTATTTCATAGTTTCGACCAATCAAACATTTCCTTGACCTCTTTTCTTTATAACTAATTTCAGTTATTTCTTATTTAAGTGAATACGTAAGAGGCTTATTTTCCTTTTCAGTTGAAGAGATTAGACTAACATCTTTTTAAAACATAAATTTGTGAGAAATTTTGAATTTCTTTACTATAAATATAATTTTGACAAATAAAATGTTCCCATGACCTCTCTTCATTAAAACCAAAATCATTTATTTGTTTAAGTGAATAAAAATAGAAAGCGACCTAAATAGCATGCTAAATGTAACGATTAGATTTATGATTACACGGTTTGTTTCTGGCTTTGCTCAGTGCTCGCTCCGTAAGTGGGAAGTTGTGGATTCGAACCCCGACTGGGTCTTACCCAAGACTTGAAAGTGTGTAGTGACTGTTCTTTCGCCAAGCACTCGGCATTACGAAATGAAAGTCACGGTTCCTTCGGATTGGAACTTAAAATAAACGAGGCCCCGTGTCACGGTAGGCGTGGCACAATAAAGAACCCTACTGCATAATGCCATCAGCGTAACGCACAAGCAAATCTTTTGGCTTTTGCCTAAAGATGGCGACGTGTCGAATAAGTGAAATGCTTTTGACTGGGGCGTATAACATCATTACTCAACTCAACTCGTTTTGCTCCTGCAATCATTTAATTTTTATAACATTACTTTTAATAAGATAAATTTCAAGGTAGGTAATGGTGTTTTTATATAATGGACGTTGAAACTTGCTGATTTTTATTGGAAAAATGTCCTCATTAGGGAAGGTTCTAAATTGCCCTTTTTAATAGTATAAAGGTTTTTAGTTGTCCCTTTCATAAGATAGATGCCTTAATAAAGAACTGATCGCTGTAACAGGTTTTCTAAATGTAACGCATTTCCATTTGCCAGTTAGATTATCAAAAAATATTTTTTCTCGCTTTTATTTCAATGCCTATATTGTTAGATGGTGATTTAATGGTAAGCACAGTAACGTCTATTTTTTATTGCAGAAGCAGAGTATGCTTTTGAGAAAAGAAAACCAATTGTTCCCCTCAGGATGGAAAATGGATACAAGGCAGACGGTTGGCTAGGTATTATAATCGGCGCCAAGAAATTTTACGATTTTAGCGGCAAATACACTTTCGACTCAAGAACCGAAGACTTAGTGAAAGAACTCCGGGGAAAGTTTTCATTTGATCAGGAACAGATAGTTCCACCACATGCTTTGGAAGTTTACAGTCAGGTAATGACTTCGTAATAACAGTTTTCTTTAATTAGTGCGTTTGTCTTTTCCTCTCTTGTTGCATTGGTTAATGTCGAGTGCAAGTTTCAATTACAATATACTTTCATCTTAAATAATGCTAAACTTAGAATGTTGTCTTAATATGCCTTCTAATTTGCAACAATGGTTCTTTCAAAACCCGTTTCTTCAAATAGAAGAAAGAAAAATGTAACATTCAACACTTTATATGAACTTTTCGTGTCCGTTCAAAGCCTGGGAATTTAAAATCATTCTTCCACATATGTGTTTGCTATTTTTGTATTCTTTCAATAACTTTTTTCATGTTCATGGAAGAATTTGGTGTTGTTAATTCAAATTCTACGATTAAAATTTCCTTTTCTCTTTTTTAAGTCACTGATGAGGAATGAATTTCCGAAATGTGCACATCTGGCACATCAAAATTTAACTGGTATTTGTATTATATTTATTACCCCTGAGCGGGTACCGCTGCTGGTGGAGTAAAACTCCCCGAGGGTATCCATAACTCAGTAGGCAGTACTTTGTGCTGTCAGAAAATGTACCATTTAGCAAAATTTTCAGTCGACTAAAACTTGAAATTAATTTAAAACTAAGGTTTGTTCCCTCATGCACAGCATTCCTTAGCTGGATTTGGATTTATATGATTTTGAAACTTTAGATTCATTATTTTCAACTGTTTGGCTTATATTATTTATGTATCAAACTTTTCGGTCTTAGTGTCACTGATGAGGAATGAATTTCCGAAATGTGCACATCTGGCACATCAAAATTTAACTGGTATTTGTATTATATTTATTACCCCTGAGCGGGTACCGCTGCTGGTGGAGTAAAACTCCCCGAGGGTATCCATAACTCAGTAGGCAGTACTTTGTGCTGTCAGAAAATGTACCATTTAGCAAAATTCTCAGTCGACTAAAACTTGAAATTAATTTAAAACTAAGGTTTGTTCCCTCATGCACAGCATTCCTTAGCTGGATTTGGATTTATATGATTTTGAAACTTTAGATTCATTATTTTCAACTGTTTGGCTTATATTATTTATGTATCAAACTTTTCGGTCTTAGTGTCACTGATGAGGAATGAATTTCCGAAATGTGCACATCTGGCACATCAAAATTTAACTGGTATTTGTATTATATTTATTACCCCTGAGCGGGTACCGCTGCTGGTGGAGTAAAACTCCCCGAGGGTATCCATAACTCAGTAGGCAGTACTTTGTGCTGTCAGAAAATGTACCATTTAGCAAAATTTTCAGTCGACTAAAACTTGAAATTAATTTAAAACTAAGGTTTGTTCCCTCATGCACAGCATTCCTTAGCTGGATTTGGATTTATATGATTTTGAAACTTTAGATTCATTATTTTCAACTGTTTGGCTTATATTATTTATGTATCAAACTTTTCGGTCTTAGTGTCACTGATGAGGAATGAATTTCCGAAATGTGCACATCTGGCACATCAAAATTTAACTGGTATTTGTATTATATTTAAGAGTTGTAACATAGTTTTAAAAGAGATTTTATTTCTTTCTTACTTGATTAGCAATCTTCAACATTTGTTATAAACTGCTTACTTTATTTTGATGTTTGATGGCAAATTTACTATAATTTTAATGACTTATACTCGTTTTGGAGATTGTCTTTTTATTTATTAATTTCTTTAAATATGTAAATAATGACAATTTGCTGTTTTATAGCCAATGCAATATTCACCAGCCGTTGAAGCATATTCTTCATCTGGCATGGATGTAAAACTATGGTCATCTGTCCAAGTTGGTCAGTGGCTTGACAAACATAAGCTAGAGAGGTAAGATATATAACTCTTGATTAAATATACACATAAACACACACACACACACACACACACACACACACACACACACACAAAAAGAACCAAGAGAATATAATATGTCTTTAAAAATGAATATAAATGTTAATTAGTTTTAAACATCTTTAAGCTAACCAAGTGATAAACCTCAATGAAAAAATGTTATACAAAAGTCTTTTTTTTTCTTAGCTTCACTATATATTTTTTTTTAATTTTAACGTATTCCTTTTAAATTCACTAGGTTCAAATCAATATCATTTTACAGAAGTTTTTATAAAAATGCATACATTAAGAATTATGGCAATAATGACACTAACATCAAAATGATAAATTTTTCCTTGAAAATTCCGATATACGTAAAATAGCATTTAGTTTTTTTCAATCCTAAAATATTCCCTTTCTTTTTTCTTTTTAAATTTTTTCAAGGTAATTGCATGTTTGTTTTTTAGAAAATTTTTGTGGCATGTCTTTATGCTAAATGTTCAAATCGAAACGTATTTCTGGTATAGAGAGTAAATTTTAACGATTAATACCGGCGATAATGACGCAAGTGACAATTAATTCAGTGTAATATAATTGTGTAAATTAAAATCTTGTGCGCAGTAATATTATCAACCAATTAAAAAATACGGGATTTTTTAAAATGCATTTACTGCGCTTGAACCGTATAACATCCAGCCTTGTCACCACTAAGGTCAGCACCAAAGAAATTGATGCAACATCATTATTTGAACATTTCTATTTACAAAATATGTCAGAAGATTATCCAGAATTTGTATTTTATTTGTCCCTTTACTTGAATAAAGCAATCATTGCAGAACTACATCTTTGCTTTAGGCTAATTCTAGTATAGACTAAACATATAAAAAGTTTAAAGAAATTGAAAATCATTTTTGTATTCCTTTGCAAATATACTTCATTTTCAATGCTTGCTTTAGAGCGCACACACACACACACACACACACACACACACTCATCGAAGATTTTATAGTAAATATATTATCATGTTGATAAAATTTAAGATGGTCAGCATTCTCGATGAAATATTTTTCGTTGAAATGTAAAAGTTATTTAATTGATAGCGTAATTTTAAATGTAAAAGATGCATTCCTATCAAAAATATTATACAGATTAATTACTTCAATAACGTTATATAATTTTACAATTTAGATCAAAGTTTGGCAAACTGGAAGGAATGGAAATAGCTTATTTACAGTTCCTTCTGGAAAAGGTTAGTTTAAACGACGGTTTAGGAACTTATTTTCGTCCATCTGTAATAAAACGGTGTTACTATAAGTAATTATTTAATTCAGGTTGTTTAATTTATGTCATTTCTGCATTTCTGTAAGCCGTAAGGCTAACAATTTTTTCTTTCCGAAAGTTGTTTAGTCATTTTCCCTTAAAGTGTTATTATGATGAAGTTGCACAAGTGAACCATCGTTATTTGTCATGACGTTCAAAATTTAGCAGGTATTTATTATATATTCAGTAGCCAGATTGTGATGTTTTTAACCTTATATCGAGAATGATTTAAACTGCGTTGTGATATTTTCTATATGTAAAAGCGTTTGATCTAGAAGATGCCTTAATCTCGCTTATTAGAGAGTGTAAGCATTATGAGTTACCAAAATTAAATGTTTCAGCTTGTAAGTATATAAAGATAAAATATCAGATTCTGAATACATATATTTTAGTTTTATCTCTTTCATTTCTCTTTGTAGTCGCCGGATTATTACAATAAGGCGCTGATTGAGCAGTTAAAAATTAAAGATTTACTGACAAGGGCAAAATTCACGTTTGCTTTAGGAGATACGAACATCTGACAGATTTCTGAACAGATACCGAACTGAAGCTATAAGCTGTGATAATTGTAAATATAAAGTTGATAATACAGAAAAGTTGTTTTAGCTTGGAAAAGCTTTCATTTGCAACTTTTTACTGGATATGTGCATTAGCTGTTGGCAAACTAATTTATTTGCTTATTTTTACACAATCTTTCACGCAAGATTACGATTAACATTATAAAACACGTGTCATTTCTTTAAATTTAGATTAAATCTAAGACTTATATGTAAGACACTAACAATGAAATACGCTTATTAAAGATATATGAATTAGCATGTAATTATATGAAAATATCACTTATAATGTGACTAATTTTTAATTACTTAGCCATTTTAAATGATACAGACAATTTTATTATTTATGTATACGTTGTGTTTCAATAAACATTTATTATTTTGTACTATGTTTAATAGTATAGATGTATAACATAATCGTTTCTGCATCTGTTAAATCGCAAACCTGTAATAATTACAGTAAACAATTTTTAGAATAATAAAAAGTACAGAGTAATTGCAAGAAATCGATTTTGGAATAACTTATTTTTAATTAGCGTCATGCACCAACAATCATTTGAAATATCTAGAGTATCGTAAACAGGAAACTTGATACTAACCAATTACTAGGTAATAAAAAGAAGAGAAGGAAACAATCTAGTAGGATAACGAATAATAAGATATCTAGATTTTAGATGGGTTGTAAATGTTATGATATACAATTATATTAATTAATGAACGGTATGTTATTTATTAATTGTTAATATTTGTTATTACATTTTACCATTTTTAATATACATTTAAGAAATTTTGTTTTATGAATTATTTTTTTTTTGTTTGATGTTAAAAATTATGGGGAATCTTAAATGATGAAGGCTACGGAAACCGCATAATTAATGGCAATAAAATACATTATTTCATATAGAAAGTATCATTTTTTAAATTTATTGTATCAATTGTAATTGTAACTAAATTTGCCAGCTTTAAAAGTTTTTACTTTGTTTTTTGGAATTGTGAAATGGACATGGACTGGTATGTTTGTGTTTTATAAATCATTTTAATGTGCTTAAATAACAGGTGATGATATTAAACACAATAGCAAGATTTATTGAGTACAAAACATTAAGAAAAACATATAAATATAGAACCTAAAAATTGCATAATTTTGAAACCATTATTAATTACCATAATAATATCCAAATGTTCCTAAAATATTCAAAAATAAGAACCTTGGGAAGTAATTAATTCAACAAAGCCTATCTTTTTTAGTCCGATTAAAATATTTATCAAACTGGTTTCTGTAAATCGTGTTACTCTGAAATATATTACAGAGAACGCATATAGAAAATGATAGTTTGTATTATGCATAATGGGGTGAAAATGGATGTATTTTGTGAAATAAATAAATAAATAAATAAAATTTATTTATAAACTAAATTTTTAATTCTATTTATGAATTTTATTTATTTATTTATTATTTTTTTGAATTATTTATTAATTTATTTATTTACAAAGTTTCTTTTGTAAAAACAAAATACAAACAAAAATTTACTTAACAAATACAGAAGGAATAAAAATAAAACAAACATACCAGTCCTTGTCCATATCACAATCCCAAAAACAAAGTAAAAACTTTGCAAACTGGCAAAATATATTATACACGTGAACTTCCATCAAGGAAGTGAGACCGGGTGCTCCGGAAGGGTAAGAACCTCCTGTCTAGCTAGCTACACCCGTCACGTGCAAGTCAATTTTGAGAATGAAAGGAACAAAGAACTATGGTAAGTCAAATATATCAAGTATAAGTTGGGATACAAAGACTACATACTTATCAACAATATTGTGATGACGGCTATAAAACGTTTTAAGGGCCCTGATTAGCCTAGGCTTGCAATATCCTTGTGTCAATATATAATACAAATACCAGTTAAATTTTGATGTGCCAGATGTGCACATTTCGGAAATTCATTCCTCATCAGTGACACTACGACCGAAAAGTTTGATACATAAAAATATAAGCCAAACAGTTGGAAATAATGAATCTATCAAAATTATATAAATCCAAATCCGGCTAAGGAATGCTGTGCATGAGGGAACAAACCTTAGTTTTAAATTAATTTCAAATTTTAGTCGACTGAAAATTTTGCTAAATGGTACATTTTCTAACAGCACGAAGTACTGCCTACCGAGTTATGGATACCCACGGGGAGTTTTACTCCACCAGCAGCGGTACCCGCTCAGGGGTAGTAAACATATAATACAAATACCAGTTAAATTTTGATGTCCCAGATGTGCACATTTCGGAAATTCATTCCTACAATTTAATTGTAAGTAATTTGCTTCGTTGCAGAAAGTCCCCATAGTAGTAATTTGATATGTTTTAAACCTTAAATGACTTTACAATTAATTATCTAAATATTGAATACAACTTAGCCAAATGAAATTTATAATAATAGAATTAAAAACTTTTCTTTACTTCAAAATTAATAAACTTTCAAGTTAAATCCTTTTAAAGACAAACTTTTTATTTATGTATTTAAACATTTTTTATTTATTTATTTATTTATTTAACAAAATGCATCCATTTTAACACCATTACATATGCTTTATATTTTTCTGTTTTATTGATCCTTCTTATGATTGCAATTGGCACTGGAATTTTTATAAAAGTTTTAGAGGTTAGTTTAAAAAATTATAGTAATAATAATAATAATAGTTGTAATAATGTAATAGTAATAATAATAATAATTTTAATAATGATAATAATAAAACTCAAACTGCTGTGCGCCAGTTGTTACAGTAGGATGTTCAATTTTAAATACATGTATTTGATAAGTGCTTTGGAATACTAGTATATATGTGACAGAACCAACCATTTAATTTAACATTGTCAGAATAACAGACCAGTGGTGACATTCAATTATAAAAATAAAAACGCAACCATACCGGCCCTTGTCCAAATCGCATCACAATCTTTAAATCAAAGCAAAATCAGTCGTGATCTTCACTTGAAGATCAATTGTTTCAATAAAACGAATGCTTCATGCGAGACTCTTCCTCTTTCCTTGACGTCACAAAAATTCAGAGTTGTTGACGTCACAAAAAGTACATGGTAGCGGAAAATTGTTTATTCAAATACCCGAATACCATTTATCAGCATTAGACAATCATTTCGAAATACAATTCCTAATTAGTAGAAATGCTAGGTCCAAAAATGTTGAAAACGAAATCGAAAATATATCTAAAGGATAGGGAAACACATTGACGAGGGGGATACCTATATATACTTAGTAGCTGGTTACTTTCTGTTGAATTGTCGGTACAAGTTGTGAAAGTATAAAATTTTTTGTATATTTTAGAGGACAGGTTGTCTCTAGTTTTATTGGATGAATTTAATTACAAAACAAAGCCGTTAACAACTAGGGGCCTTGGTGGCCGAGTGGTCTAACTCGCGCGCTTACGGATCACAGTGCCTCTTACCGCCTGGGTTCGAATCCCACTCGGGACAGATCCTAGTGTGAGAAAGTTTGTCAGTTCGCTTACCGAAGGTCGGCGGTTTCCTCTACCATCCAAGAACTGACCGCCTCGAAATAAGTGAAAGATTCTTGACTGGGGCGTAAAACACAATTCCTCTCAAAGCCGTTAACAGTGTTATATTAAAACAATTAAATTTTGATAAAAAAAATAAAATCTTGACAAACTCGTTTTGTTTAAAAATGAATAATAAAAATATTTACACGATTTCCTCGTGTAGAAGCTGTGATTTTTCTGATATTGCACGGCATTTTTTTTTTTGTACTCTATTCTAAACCTTAATGTAAACATGAGTCACTTATGATAGTGTATTTAAAATCTACCTCCTTCGATTTTTTAAGAAAAAGTTATGTCAATAATGTGGTTCGAACCTTTTTACTCATACTTGGTAGTCCACCTCGTTACCACTAGGCAACCAAGTTTCCAATACATTACTACACTTTGATTATCAATATATTCCTTATTTTGTGTTATAAGGTCTTTTTTGAAATCTTTACAAAACACCGAACAAAAATTGAAATACAAAAGAAACTTTTTGAAAAAGAGATTTTTTTTAAATGAATTCAACAGAAGAATATTTTCGCCAAAGAGAGGGAATAACAAAAGAGGTGATCATAAAATGAAAAGTACTCACTACTCAATAGGTTGTTAGTGATTCTTTGTCGGTTCTGAGTTGTTCTTAAAATCACAATCAATGCTATCCTTTTTAATACCTGTATTTTCTTAGACTAAATTGATAGCGCATAGTTGTCTCCCCTTATGGCTCGTAAACAATGCAATATCCGTTACTTGTTAAAAAAAAGTTTACATAAACGTTTGAGATTGGCTAGATTTTTTTCTGGCCTATTAATTAGGGTTGTTTAGTTTTCGTTTAACTGTTCAGATCGGGTTTTCTTAGAAAGAGAACATAGAAAATTTTTAGAGTTCATCTATCCATAATCTGGTGTATGAGTTGTATGAATAATTTTTAAATACTTTATTGAATATCACAAAAGTTTTGGTTTATACGTTAAAAGGTCAAGGTTATAGCAGCATAAAGAGACTGAAATTGTAAATTATCTTGAAAACTATTACCTTTTAGTATAGTCGTGTATACAACGACTGGTTTATTGACGTGACGAACAATCAAATATATGGTTTAAAGTCATTAGTTTAAAGGTCAAGGTCACAGCATTATAAGAAGACTGAAGTTGTTAATTATCTTGAAAAATATTAACATTATGTATAGGTATGCATATCAGAATATTGTAGGTTTTGATATGACGATGATTTTGATATATGATTCAAGGTCATACGTTCAAAGATCAAGGACGTAGTTGCATGAGAAGACTAATTTGCTCATTTCTTGAAAACTATTAACTTTTTGTATAGGTATTTGTATAAGATTGTGTATGGTATTGATATAACGATCATTTGAGATATGTTTCTAGGTCATACATTCAAAGTTCTAGGTCATAGATGCATAATTTTCCTAAATGGTTAATGATTTAGAAATTAATTATTGTAGTACAGTTGCTAAATTCATTTTAGATACTTATAAATGAAATATGTCTGGATATTTCTGATTAAGTTTTGTGGCGGTTCTTAACTTAAAAACTTGGACATTTTCTTTACTTAATACATTGTCTATTTCCCCTTAGCAAACAGTTTTGGACATATTCTCCTATGGGACTTTTGCTTTTTATAATTGGCCCATATCTGATAAATAAAATGAATAAATAAAAATAATTAACATAATAGATATTTTGAACAGTTGGCAATTATCCCGTCAGAACACATTTTGTATTTTGCATAGTGTGTGTGTGTGTGTGTGTGTGTGTGTGTGTGTGTGTTTCAATTTAACAGAAACATAATAGTCTATGTCCAAAAAGCAAAGTTATTATATTATTTGAAAAAAAGATTATTATGACTATGATATTGTTTAACTTTATAAGAATTAGCATTATTTTAGTTCTCCACAATTAGACACAGTTTTTTTTTCAAATTTGTTAAGATTTATTAAAGAACAAGTTCGAATGTGCGTGAGTAGTGCGAGTGTGTCTATTGTCTGCCTTAAAGTAGCAGCCAGTGCCATTAATGTATTGTTATGTTCAGTTCACCGATTCAGCATGTTGTAGACATGCCACTCTCGGCCACATTAATATGACACTAGATTAATCAACCATTGTTCTGTCTTAAATGTCAATCGTCGGACGATCTCAAATTTAAAAGCGTTGTGTATGACATCTTTAATATGGTTTAATTTCTTTCATCCTAAAGACGTTGTCGATTACAAGCTGTTTGATTTATGGGGCTTTACGTCCCAGGAAGACTATTTTACGTATATCGAGAAGTAACAAACTAGGGGAATGTGCAGAAAAGGGTTCTTTAGCCTGCCGGTGTAACGACGAAAAGTGACCCCCGTAGAATAATGACCGGGGGGGGTCAAATTTCTACGTAGAAATTTGACCCCCCGGTCATTATTCGACGGCAAGTGGGGTCATTTTTCTACTGTAGAAAACCCTTCCAGACCGTTTATTCTACGACACCACACACGTTGAAAAATGACCCCCATAGAAATATGACCCCCTACTTTTTCACTATATTATACAATAATATGAAATGAGATGTAATACTCGATATGCGTTCATCCCGGGGTTGGTGAGTCGGTGAAGATAACTGTGTCTCTTGTTTGTTTGTTTTTTTTTTTTTTTTTTTTGAAAAATATCCTTAAATGACGTGGAAGCAAATTTAACACCACTTCTTATATGGGCCCTATATAATATGATTTAATAATTCCTATTTCTTTGTGATTGGCCGAGATTCACCAATGTAGAAAAAATGTTACTATAATTATCTGCACATGACTTTCAAGGTGTAGGGGGTTGGGAAGGAGGATGTGCGAGCTAATAATTTTTTTCAGCTGTCATTTTCCCCTGATAACGCCCCCCCCCCAAATCTATCCCATGAAAGAGCCTGGCATTGTTGTCCTCAATGGGACAAGGGGACATTTTAATCTCATTCGTCTGCAAGTCTGTCTGTTTAAATTTGTCACAAAAACTTTAACCTTGGTCGTAACCTTTGAATGAGATAGGGCTTTCATATTTCACATGTATATTACCTGCGACAAGATCTTACCAAATGAGATAGGGCTTTCATATTTCACATGTATATTACCTGCGACAAGATCTTACCAAATATACTATGATTTTTGATAAAAAAAAGAGATATGGCTATCATTTTATATATGTATAATATCTGTGATTAGACCTTTCTAAAACTACGTTTTCTGACCCTGTGACCTAGACCTTGAAGGTTGACCTACTTTTCAAAAATGGTATATTTCTTGATTGAGAAAAGATAGGGCTTTCGTATTTGCATTACCTGAAACAAGAAGTTCTCGAGCATGCTATGATTTTTTACCCCTTGACCTTCATGTTTGACCTAATTTGCCAAAAAAATCGTTGGCAATTACTTTTGAATGACATAATTATATGATAGGGTGTTTATATTTGACACTTGCCATAAATAATGGTCTCCCATTCACTGACACCGGAAGCGGAGATCACAATTCTTTGATTTCTTTTCAAAGCAACTAAAGTACATTAAAAAATTCCAAACTGATATATATATATATATATTTATTTATATATTTATTTATTACAACTACAACTATAAAAAGAGCACAGAAACTTGCCTCCAACTTTAATGTATTTTCAACGTTTACTGAGGGGTTATTCATAAATTTACTGTGATATTAAATTAATGTACCACTCAATGTGAGTGGCTTAGATGTTTTGATGAATAAATTGAAAAATTGAAATCGAAATTAAACTTGATTAAAATTAACAATTACATTTAGATCATTGCATACCGAATTAATTTTTAAAAAAAATTTTAAAAGTTAAAAACATAAATTAAAGTACAAATTTTTTAGTGTTTTCCATGGATTTTGCTTCACCACAGAATCAATTTTTTTTATTTAAACAGTACCATAAGGATTTTGGTTAGGTTCTTCATTCAAATACTGATCAGCTTAACAGTCTTTATCACTAAGTCATTATGTATAATTTTGGTGAATATTTCAAGAAATCCTGCCCTAGTTTCACAATCATTCCTTAGTCATAATCCTAAATATCTATATTTCGTGTCGCACGCTCTAGCTGAAATAATAAAATGATTTTGAACTCCGAGGAAAAAAGGGATATTGACAAATCTTATGTTTAATTTAAAAAAAAAAAAAAAGTTGCGAATATTAATATTTTTGGTGAATTAAGAAGAACTCTACTTTTCACCTTTTCCAAACCTGAGTCGGCTTATAACGCACCAGTATTTATTTATTTATTTATTTATTTATTTATTTATTTATTTATTTATTTATTAATTTTCAAAGGTTTAAATTATAGAAAAAATATTGAACATTATACATTTAATGTCTCGAACTAAAATTTTCTTTAAAGTAAGTTTCCAAATTTATTTATTTATTTTTATTTATTTATTTATTTATTTATTTATTTTTATTCATTCATTTATTTATTTATTTATTATCTACTGTGCAATCTATCTAACGTCTCAGCTCTAAGTTATTCGTTGTACAACGAGCATAGGTAATTAACAGATCGTGGTTCCTAGTGAATTATCGACATTCCTCATCAAAAATTACGTAACTATTTGATAACAGAAGCAAATTCAATCTTATTTTGACCTGAAGATAGTTAATTCTACCTGATAAGTTAATATCTTTCAATACCTATAGCTAGTAATGGATTCTGATGTTTAATCTACCCGAGTAGTAATGCAAGAGATAATTAAATACGTTAACCAATTATAATTCGTGTGTAAATGAATGAATAAATGAATGAATTTTAAAAAAAATTGAAATGAGAGAGAGAGAGAGAGAAATAAAGTTTGATGAAAACATTCAAATGTTTATATTTATCTATTTAATTACTTTCTACTGTGGTCACCCACCCACCCACACACACACACACACACACACACACACACACACACACACTCTCTCTCTCTCTCTCTCTCTCAGCACATGTAGAACATTCCATTTCAAAATTACAACTACTACGATGCAGCTGTAAAGCTTGTTGAATAACTCAATCAAAGGAGAAGTACAACTTCAAAATAATAGTAAATTTTAGCTAATCACCCGAGCGGACTCCGTTTAATGGTTGATTACAAATACTAGCATATTTTAAATTTATCAAAATTTATTTATTTTGGATTTAAACACGGAAACGTTGCTAAACAATTATGAATTACCTATTGTATATTATTATTATTATTATAATAAACCTGTAATGTATTATGCATTCATGTATTAACCTATGTTATTTTATAACTGTAATTAATTATCATTTAAGCTACTTTATATTGATTTTTTTTTGGCCCTTCCGACCAGTCAATTATTAATATTATTTCGACTGCCATGTTACATTTACAATTATTTTGTTTATGTGCTACAAGTATTTGTATACTTTATGCAATAAAGTCATTATTATTATTATGAATTTGATGACAACATTAAGACATAAATTCATTTATTTAATTGATTTATTAAATAATTTTCTTGTTAAAATTAATAGATTTAATCGATTCATTAATGAATTAATCAATTATGAATTAATTACTTTCGGAAGGATTTACTCAATTACAGAACTAAATTATTGCTTCAGAACATTAATTATTGTCGTCAGAAATTAATCAATTAAATAATAATTAATTAATGTCGTAAGGAATTATTACGACTATCTGAACGGGCAGTTAAGATAGCTGTATATATATCCACGCTATCTTATACAGGTACATGTTTTCATAAACGGGTTACGTCCCTTTAATCGTGCTGACCAAAGTTCCTAATGATGGAAATATATTTTATAAATTAAATTTGATAAAACAAATCTAAGAAGGTGGGTATTCTTGCTCTATAGTCATGGAACTGTTATTCGCTTTCCTTTAATTGGGATAAATCATCTTGTTTTATTGATTTTAGGTATAGTGGGTAGAACGCATGAAATAAACACTTCACATCAGAAGACTGCGTGATTTTCAAGTACCCCTATTTATTTTCCGACAAGAATATTCCTACCAAAATCAGCCTTTTGCATCAAAAAATGACATAGGTCATTATTCTACGGGGTCATTTTTCTACAATCCACACGGGGAAAATTTACCCCAAGGCCATACTTTCTACGAAAAAGGGGGTCATTCCTCTACGTAGAATATTGACCAGAGGGTGAAATTTCTACGTAGAAAAATGACCCCCGGTCATTATTCTACGGGGGTCATTTTTCGTCGTTACACCGGCATCGATTTTTAAGGTCTTCTCCGAAAGACCACGTTTTTTATTCGAAATGCAAAGTGATATTATCAAGTCAATTTTTTAAAAAAAATACAATTCTATGATATTTATAATTGTTTTTTTAAACTGTTTAATCTTTAAGTGATTCAATTTACAATTCATGTTCATTAATAGTACTTAGCACAGTATCTAAACTTTATTTTTTTCTGTGAAATAATTTCATTTGTAATGTCTTTAAAGTTTCACTGCTACTTTTGACGTACATATATTAACCTACATGATCAATATTTACGCTGTAATATTCACACCGCCCTTTTTTTAACGATTTTACATTTAACTAGAGAACAACAAGCTAAATTTTTCTATTAAAATGATTCAATTTACCAGACATTTCTCTCTTTCTTTGCTTTGGTCTTCTTATTAGTATAAAAAGTGACGTTCCGTGAATTATTGTGAAACAAATTTGGTTTTCTTTTATTCTTAAAAAACTCGAATATGTTAAATTTCCACAAGATTGACAAAAAGTTTAAAGTTCTTTCATTCTCACATTGCAAATTATATAATACAGAGAACATGTATAATGTAAATATCTATACAGAAAATATATTTAAATACGTGAGCTATCATACAATTAGATCTTTATAACTAAATGAAACACATATTTACCTGGAGAATTGACTCTCTCATA
This sequence comes from Tegillarca granosa, assembly GCA_029721355.1. Taxonomy (NCBI): domain Eukaryota; kingdom Metazoa; phylum Mollusca; class Bivalvia; order Arcoida; family Arcidae; genus Tegillarca; species Tegillarca granosa. Next base: position 22,283,029 of record CM056610.1, on the reverse strand, counting down.
AATAATGGAAATAAAAGTACATACGTTTAAAATACAGAAATTGTTTTAGTTGAAAAAAGATAATACAACTTAATAGTATTCGGTTTATGTCGATAATAAAAAGGTATAAATTTAATTCTTATGTAATGCTTTACAAAACAAAATATAATGGTATTCATCACCTATATCGTTAAAACATAAATCACATAAATTGTTTTCTCTGGGAATATTTTGTCAACGACCAGTTACAACTGGACGACGATGATTACTAGACCTAAATGTACTTAAAATAATGTTATTTATTTATTTATTTTGTGATAAACTAGATGTTACATAAAAAGGAAATTCAAAATGTGAGAACACAGATAAAAAATGAATATAAACATTCGCCCTAACGGTCACGTAAAAAAATTTAAGACATGCTACTGCCGCCCTGTATTTTAAACAGGAAATTGGACTTGAGACTCATATGAGTCCTGAGCTACAAGTAATCCAACAATTGATGACTCCTAGTTACTTTTCTGAGCCCAACGTTTCGGTTAAACCTTTATTTTGGACCTAGGGTGAAATTCATACACCTCGTAGATCTGTGGCTGAAAAATTGTTTGCTACGGCATTACCAAACCCTAGTTCTATGACAGCTGCCATAGGCCGAGAATTAGAGGAAACCCGTAAAACTGTGAACAATATGTTAGCTACTAGTATGTCACAAGAACTTGGTGCTTCGTATACATATTCGCCAGAAAGTTTTACCACTTATAGTAATCTGGGCCTAAACCCAAGTATATTCCAAGTGTTCATAAGGTAGAGGATGCTTCTAAGTCATCTAAGATGAAGAGTACGGCTACATCTAAATATCGGGAAAGACCCTTAACATTTAATTCTATAGAAGGGTCGAGGTCACCGTTACCTGATCCACGTAGCTCTGATACTCTTCAGCATACTAAACAAGACAGAAATTAAAAAGGAGTTACTTAAGTCTGTTACAAAAGTTTAAAAACAAAACAACTTGTTTAAGTTTAAAAAAGAAGTTTGAGTGCTATAGGGAGGTGCAAGGGTGGACAGATCTGAAGAGTATTGATTTTATAAATTGTTGCGTGGAGGATGTGGCTCTAGACTACTTCACAGTTATCACTAAAGGGAAAGATTTAACCTACTCACAAATTAAGTTAAAAGTAAATTTGTGGTAAGGTATTTTCCTGAAACGGCTCAATTATGGTTCAAACAAGCAAACCAATTGTCAAATGAGACATTGGAAGACTGGTCAGAGAGGGTTATAAATCTGGCAACAGAAACCATCAGAGATTTATCAGAATTTTATAAGGCTCGTTAAGTGGTAGCTTAGTTTCGTCAGGGTTGCAATGACAAGAGGACAGAGAAGAATGCTTATCTTAAGCAAACTAACAGTGTCCAGAAAGGAATAAATATCATCTGTAAGTTCCAACATCTTTCATTGGTACTCGATAGTAAAAAAAAGCTGCGATTAGAAAGGGACGCAACACAGCTGCCACTGTAAATGCAGCGAGTGAGTCACTGAGGCCAGGGTGGAGAAAGTTATAGCAAAATCTATAGAACATTTGCCTTCAAAATTTGTACTCGACCAGAGTAAAACAAAAAATGCTACATTGCATTTTTGTTAATTTTGCATAAAAGGACATTTGAAGAAGGACTGAATCCTGTTCAAGGATATAAAAAAAAAACAGAAGGCTAGTGAGAGAATTTAAACTCCAAAGAGCTGGGGTATTAGGCCACGAATCACAGCTCAAACAAGGTACAAAAAGCTGTCACAAATCAAAACTTTCTGAGATGCCAAGCCAGAACTCCACTTACTGTAACAATGAAGAGAACTTTTAGTTTTAGTTCTGGCACTTTTTGTGCCAGTAACAACCCACAGGTAGATAAAAGAACTTTTTGTTCTAATACTGATGTTTTTTTGTGCTAGTAATGTTAACGAAACAGATTTGGACAATAGAACTTCTTGTTCCAATTCTTGGTGCTTTTTGTGCCAGAAACACCCAATAAGGTAAGAGTGTACATATAGAATGTACAATCAAGATGAGACCACATTACTTAATTCCAATGTTTAGAAGGATACAAAAGACCAGAATGAAACAGACATAGTTAGCCAGAGATGTAAAGTTACTGACACTTTTTGTTCTCAGGTTTGAACTTTATGTTCTGAACCAGCAACTTCAATGAACACCGAAGGTAGGCGCAGTCAGGATTCCTTTTCCTCTAAAACAGATATTAATAAAGGTTGGACTTTTTGTACTCATGTTAGAATGTTTTGTTCTTAACAACCCTCATCAGATAAAAAAGAAGTTATTGTTTTCAATTAACTTCTGAAATAGATATATCCAAGAAGAAAGGGAAAGGTAAGAAAAAGAAGAAACATGTGGAGTAGCAGCTGTGTTTGAAAATTCATCAGCAAGTATGAGTCTCCAGCAGGTAAAGGGTGAAGCTGCCAGAAGTTTTTGATCTGGTCCAGTTCCATGCGGAACAAGAAACAGACTCTCAACATGGCGTTTGTTCTCAAATAGAGGCTTTTTGCATTCCATTGGGATCTAAATGCCATGGTAAGACTGTTGAAAGCAGTGTTCCGAATGAGACTTTTTGACTTCTCAACGAATTTCAGTTTATGCGAAGGGAAGAGAGCATATGTTGAGACTATTTGTTCTCCATCTAACAAACATGAAACAAGCAAAACAGTTAGCTGAAGATGGTATTTTTTATAATTCTTAGGAGAAACATGAAACTTAATTTCCAAACAATAAACATAAAGAATAACATGTACATCCAGCCTAAGTGTTTATCTTGTTTGTGCCGGTTCATTATTTGTTGACATTGAAGTTGGTAGTAAGAATGTTAAAGCTAGAAATGATTCAGGGGGAGAAATTACAATATTGTCCGCTGATGTGTACAACAGTTTGTCAAAGAAATCGTCTATAATTAAGGATGTACAATTGAAATTGAATGACATAAATAATATCATTAATGGGTTTATCATTAAGCCTATTTCATTACAATAAGTTTCTCAAGTTTTCTTTGAGCGATTGTATGTTGCTCCCATCAGTGATAACATGTTGCTGGGTCATAAAGTTGTTAAACCACCTAACTCAGTTGTCAGGTTTCCCTGCCAAATGTATGTAAGTCTAGATGATTATTATTTGGAAACTGAAGTTCAATCGCATAAGCGTGATATTCTTGTACCACATAGTTTGCATGCAGCCAATGAAGTTCCAGATGTTTGTCTCCTACCATGCATAATTAGACTCCTAAAAATAAAAAGATAGTTGCTAATGCTATTGAGGTTGATAAAATCTTGGACCAACCTCAGAATACAGTTGGTTTATCAGACATTCCTTTAACTCAATAAGAGTTGAGTATGTTGAGTAGTAACCCAGTCATTTACATCGCTTATTTGAGGTTTCAATACAACACTTGCAAGTTGATCAGCAAAAACAATTAGCAAATGTTTTGTGTTATTATTCTGATGTTTTTGAACAAATGACTTTGGCTTGTGTAATAACACATCAAATAATCACTCAATATAAACAGCATCTGCTAGACCAATTAAGTAACGTATGAGAAAGACACCTGCTTGTTTTGTCGAAGAGGAGGAGTCTCAACTTACGATAATGTTAGAGGCAGATGTAATGTGGGAAGCAGTCTCTGAATGGGCATCATCCTCGGCTTTAATAAGGAAGAGATTGGTTCAGCATAGGATGGTACAGATCTTTTTTTAAATCTAAGTATGATTCTTTTTAGCCATACTATAAACCAGAATCAGAGGCAAGTTTTTTTTTTTGCTCAAATTCTGATAAGCAGGTCTTTTTGATCCCGGTCAATTTTAAGAATGAAAGGAACATAGAACTATGGTAATTCAAATATATCCAGTACAAATTTGGATATAGTGACTAAATATTTATCAAATCAATATTGTAATGACGACCATAAAACTTTTTAAGGGCTTTGATTAGCCTAGGCTTGCAATATCCCTGTGTCAACAATTTAATTGTAAGTAATTTGCTTCGTTGCAGAAAGTCCCCATAGTGGGAACAAGCTATACTGTACCGTATTAACTGTGAAACATATACACAATACGCAGAAGAAGCAGGGATATTACTGCAAAGAAACGGAAAAATGACAATAGAAAAATTGAAGTCATCACGTTTGTCGTAAGCTTCAGATGTAACCTTTCGTGGGTGTCATCATTAAGGTATAAGTCCAAATATGAAGCAAAACATGGAGAATCTGTCGTGTCTTTGATTTCAAGCTCACTTGGATAGATGACATTCACATATTCTCCGAATTGTGATTATTTAGAACGTTATCTATATATCTGTATGTGTAGTTGAATGATTTAGCGATTGTTTTTTCTCTCCAGATTTGACAAGGTTCTGTAAAAATTCTGATTCATATGAATAAAAAAACAAATCAGCAAGCAAAGGTGCACAGTTTGTGCCTATTAATATACCGATTGTTTGTTGAAAGATTATATTGCCAAACACAACAAATATGTTGTCTATCAAAAACTCTAACATTTAGTTGTTGGTATCTTCAGTATATTTTTGTTTGCAGTCTGTATGGTGTTTTACAAAATAACCAGAATCCCTGTTGAGCACTAAATATTTATATCTTGGTTTACCGTTTTTGTAAAAGAATGAAAAGTGAATGATTTGTTTTAGACGTTCTTTCAATTTAGAATGAGGGATAGTGGTGTAAAGGGCAGAAAAATCAAACGTTTTTATACTTTTTACCGAAGATAGAGTATAAGAAACAAAATGGTCAAGTAGTTCATTAGAATTTTAGAGAATCCACATTTGATTGATGCGAGATGTAGAATAGAATTTATCTGAATAAGTCTAAAGGCCATCTTTGACGACTGTCAAAATTTGTGTTAGAAGTACTGATAATGATATAGTAGTACATTTCGAGGAACCTGCTATATATCTTTCTTTGTATGGATTTTTGTGAAGTTTTGGAATCCAAGTAAGGCAGGTCAAGTTCTTAATGTTTTAAATTTATACCAAAAAACCGAAGGACTCCCCTATGATTGGAAAGAACTTCATCCTTGGTAAAATAAGTTTTGGTATAAGTAGGACTCTCCGATATACTATCTAAACCAAGCTCCTTCATAAGACATTCAACATAGAATTTCTTACAAACGAAAATAATGTTGTAAGAAGCTTTCTCAGCTGGGACAACAACAGACCTGTTATGTATGTCCGTAAGGATTACAGTAATCTCTGGGTCTCTGAGCACTAAAGAATGTTTAGTACCAATAGACCCTTTAAGTTTGGCAATCCTTGACTTTATAAAATTTCTAATTGTCCTTATCCAGTCGGATAAAGTATCAAGCTCTACGTCCTCTTATTTAGCCCAATCTCTAGCATACTCTTCAACAGAATCCATAATGATTTTGAAATTCTGTCCCCAAGTAAATATATGAACTTTATCTTCATATTTGGTACTATATGGCATAATAGTTTTTGTTTTGTTGTTTTTGACACATGCTAAATGTGGTGAAAAAATTATTAAGTCTTTTTGTCTTAGTTTCCTGGTGCTTTTTATTCCAAGGAACATTTTAATTTTTAGTCCAGAGATGGGCATCACATCATGCATTCCAGAGGAGGGAACGTGGATCCAAATGGTAAAACCAGCACTATCAAGAATTGAAGAAAGTCCGGACAAAGTTGGGAAGAGTGTTGTGACACATATTTGTCGGGCGATGCGATGTAGTTTTCAGGGAAGTAACTATAACTAGAACGAGAACTAAAGAAACCGGAAATTGCGTTCGAGATCACCTGGTGTATGACCATGAAGCGAGCTGCACGTACTAGGAAGTTAACTTGTAATTTTGACAATTGTATTTGTGTGGAAAATATCACCGAACACTTTATGGAATAACACAAACGTTTTGGTTTACACACACACACACACACACACTTATATATATATATATATATATATATATATATATATATATATATATATATATATATATATATATTGGTAAGTTCAAACACGTTAAAGAATAAGAGGAAGTTGTATTACTGTAAACTGAAAATAGTTTAAGATAAAAACAGGCTTGTACTGTGATCAAATCTACCAACAGGTTACATACAGGATACAGGTAAGTTTAATTCAGTCATTACACGTTGTTTTCTCTTTTTATCAATTTGACAATTTGCTTTTTTTAATAGGTCTAGATCTTATAAAAAAAAAAAAAAAAAAAAAACATAAGCTACTTTGAACATTGAGAATTATCTCGTTAAAACATAATTTGCAGTAAGTGTGTATGTATGTGTTTTTCCTATGCATTTAACTTACTAAGTTACTGGATAAAAGTCCGAGGAAAGCTCAGATCTGGTCTTTGCCGACCTTCATTTCACTTAATGAGTTTTTGTAGCTTTCTTGGTGGCAATTTTATATCAAAATACAAGTAGTTTAATAGCCACCAATTCACAGCTTTATTAACTTAAGTATATAGCCTATGCCCAAGCGACTTCGCATTAGCATTAAAGATTTATCAAAGAACAAGTTTGTGTATGCGTGATTAATAGGAATAAGAGGGTTGTCCCAGTTGCTTTATAATGGGCAATCCTCAATGTGCAAGAATTGTGTGAGGATTGTATACACACCTATCGGGGTCACCCAATTGTGAAGTTATCGAGTCTAAACATGCCTGTATATCGATTGAAGATTTCCAAACAGGTTTCCGTTTACTATATTTTATTGCTGATTCAATAATGTCACTTAGGAGCGGCTGTGTTAATGTTGTCTGTATTTATGAGGTTGCACAGCGTCCCTCTTCGCTGAATAGCAAAAAATTAACAGCGTTTTATGATATTTGAAGTTCAATGAGCAGCTTTAAACTTTATTATTAACTTTGCCACGGGTAGAGTGTTGGAGTTTTAGCAGACGACAATTATCCTGACTGATTGCGGAAGAAACAGATGGCATTACAGTAGGTGGATTTATTCAAAGATGGGCAGCGTTTTATTTGTTATTAGTATATCGGTTTTATTTATTTTATGCTAGAAAATCACGACGATGGAATAAAACAGGTTTAAAACGATGCAAACACTAAATAAATGGACATCTTCTAACAATAGGACGGACGACGTTGCAGTCAATTTAAGAAGAATTAAAATATGTATTGATAAGATATCTACACAATCCAAACAGCAAACCTTTTCTTGTAACATGTGAAGTAAAATATTAAATCATGGACGTATTACAAGGTCATGATCACGGCAGCTCAGCGTTTTGACAATATAAATATAGTGTTGCGGACGCCGAACAACCTATACGGGTGTAGTCTTAAAAATTTTAATTTGGGCACTTGTGTATTATGTATTTTATGTCGTAATATGCTTGTGTGTTGTGAAATGATATAAATAAATCAATTAAAAAAGCAAAACATTGAATGTGAAACATAACTTGCAGTGACACCAAAGATCATCCCATGAAAAATAATATTTTTACCTGCGGTTGCGGTTACAAATCTAATAAAACTGAGATTTTTCGAGCGACATCAAAAGTTCTGTGGCGGACAAGTAAAGGAAATAAAAAACGTCCGTACAAAGAAGAAAATTAGTTAAACAGTAAAAATAGCAAACGAAATTCGACGACAACAACCCAATTATTGTAGTAAACTGTTACCGGTGCGGCTGTCAATTTGTAAACCATGTGGGGACCAGGGCAGAAAATATACCTGGTGTCACAGACCCCTCCCTTATAGTATAGCGACGAATGTTTGTGATAAATGTATCAACAGACAAGAACAATGGATGAACAACCAGTCGTAAGGTTCAAAACCAAAAGAAGCATTTGGAGAATAACATATGGGACTCTTAGCTCTTTTTGTCTATGCCGACTTCTATGAATCTTTTACACAACGAATATCTAATCCAACTACCAGAATCACAGCATCTTATTAAAAACACAAACTTTCAGAATTTTGCTATAGGGTTTTATGTTCTCCTAATCAGCTATAAGGGGACCAAATGTTAAAGATTAATGTTTTTACTTGAGAAAGAACAAAATCTTTAAGAAAGTTCGAGTAATGTGAAACTCATGAATGTCATCACTGAAAAAAGATGTTATTTTAAAATATCGAATATTTTCAAATATGCGAAAAAAGTATTGGGTGCTGACCGAGTACGAGAACACTGCCATTTGGCAGGACAGTTAAATGTGCCGCCCATAATGCATGTAACCTCCAGCTTATGTTTAAAAAGTCAAAGAAAATAGGACAATTGAATTTTACATTCAAGTGGTTTTTAACAACTTAAGAGGGTACGACTCTTGTTTGCTGATGGCTTCCCTAAAGTTGAACACTATAGTCTATTGTTAAGAAAAGGGGTATATTCTTATGATTATGTAAGTATGCGCAAGTATTTTCGGAAACTTAGCTAACTAGTAAAAAAACATTATAAAGCAAATTGAATGAAGAAGAGATTTTGGATGAAGATTATCAACATGCATAGTTAGTGGGATTCATTTAAAATACATCATTTTGGGGAATATTATGACTTATATTGAAAAACAGATGTTTTTTACTAGCCGATGTTTTTGAACAGTTCAGATTTGCTTTGTTTAGATGGACTTTGCTGATGTATATAACTCACCTGATTTTGCTTTGGTTGCCATGTTAAAGAAAACGGGGGTTAAATTGCAATTGTTAGATAACAGAGGCATGGTTTTAATAATAGAAAGGGGTATAAGGGGAAATGTGACTATTATAAGTAAAAGTATGCTAAAGCTTATAACCCACTGTTGCTGGGATTCGACCCAAATCAAGCAAAAAGTGGATTATGTATTTTGATAAAAACAATCTATATAGAAAAAAGCATGTCTCAACCACTGCCAGAGAAAAGTTTTGTCTGGTTAACAAGATATCAATTACACAGCTTAGATGTAATGAGCATTCCAGATAATGCCGAGACTGGTTTTATACTGGAAACTGATTTAGAATATTCTCCATACAAATATGACATACATTCTGACTATCCTTTAGATCCAAAGACAATGAGTGTTACTGATGACATGTTATCAATCACACTAAAATCTGAAAAGAAACACTAAGTATTAAAGGGAAATCTTCCAAAAAAAGTATCTCTAGTTTATATTATAAAACAAACTATGTAATATATTAGAGGAATTTAAAGTGTTATTTAGCTCATTGTTTGAAAGTAACAAGAGTCCAATTGAATTTACACAGTCTACATCGTTAAAGTCATACATAACTTTTAATACTGAGAAAAGGAAACAAGTGAAAATCACATTCGAAAAAGATCTTTTCAAACTTTTGAACGTCTATGTTTTGGGAAAACGTATGGAATGTGAGAAAAGAGTACTTGTAGAACTAGCCACGACAAAACAGAGACTTAAATAAGAAACTTTTAACCCTAACTTTCAGTTTTTTAAAAATTTTAATAAAGACTTAGTAGGTGTTTTATGAAACAGTAAACATTGTCATGTCACCAATCTTTGCAGGTTTCTGTGTACTAGACCGTCAAAGTTATCCCCTAGTGTCACTGATGAGGAATGATTTTCCTTAAGAGCACATATGGCACATCAAAATTTAACATGTATTTTTGTTATAAATTGACACGTAATTGTACTGTTAAGGGTGTTACGTCTTGTGTAATGAAAAACACAAACATAATTTGTATAGAGAGTGCATATGTAGAAAGAGTGCATTAACCGTAGCATAAATTTTATGAGAACTTGTATAGCGTCACACTAAATGAAACACCTTACGATGATAAGCGCTATGTATTAGACGCAGTTTTAGAACTCTTGTCCATAGCCATAAAGACATCAATTTTGTTTAATGTGTATTACTTGAATATTGTACAACATGTAATAAAAAGTATTTAAATAATGGCTTGTTGTTAATATGATGTTAAAATAATATCAATGGTTAATCAGATATATCTTCTATGAAAGCAAAGAAGTCAAGATTATTTCACTTATACTGTATAATTAATATTTAGAGAAAACAGTTAACGTGCAACTGTTCTGAAGAAGGCTCGACTACCCTATCATTATTGTACTGAGATACATAGTTTTGGAATGAGGGAGATGTATAATATGCCTATATACCACTTCTTTTCCTACTAAGATTCGAACTACCATAATTCCCGTATTCATGTAATCGTTTTTTGTAGATTGAAAACAACAATTTTTAAGATATATTTACAATCTGTTCTCCCAGTCATGCATTACAATAGGTTAGGGAGTTATCCTACTGTAACATTACAAAATAAGCTCAATCCTCATCTATTTACCCGCCCTCCTCATTGTCGTTATCTGAAGCTTCATCGTCAGAGTCATATTCCGCATCTTCGAAAAGACAATTAAACATGTTTTATGTTTTCTTCACACTCTAAAAACGGCTGTGTCAGTATCATAATCACTATGTCACTCGCGTTTAACATGACGCTGTAGATCATAGCTAGTTGAAAATAAAACACCACAATCATTTCTCTGTGGTGGTGGTGGTGGTGGTGGTGGTAGAAATAATTCACTTGGTGGTTGATACGCTTGAGTGATTTGCAGTGGATACACTTGAGTGCTTGTAGAATATTAAGATTCTCCCCTCGGGTCTGCACTTCGAATATGTCTAAGTAAGGCATCTTTTCTCGAAAACATTTTCACCAAACATACCACGATGTTGATTCCATGGTGGTTACCTCTTAAATGAAAATGATTATTATAGAAGGCCTTTATATATCCGTCATGTCTGACTGGAATCCACGAATTAAATTTGTTGACGAGTGAAACCATTTGACAAACACTTCGTGTACTCCCTTACGTTTACATCGCTTAAGTACTTTCTCTACTTTCCACAAATCGTGGGATTTTTATGTACTTTTTGCAACCCACTTTCAATGAATGAGTCTTCAATAGGTTTAAAATCATTATCCGTAATTTTATAAACCGAAATATTTTGCCCCCAAAATCGTTTCCTTATGCGGAAACCTTCATGACTTCATTTCTATTCATAATCATTCTTAAACGCAGGTCACAGCTGAGTTATTCAAACTAGATTTCCAACTGTAAACTTGAATATTTTGACGGGTTTCCCTCTACTTTTATATTCTTAGGTTTATTATCTATTTACATATATTTCCATAACTCAGCCTCATTTCACTCATTCACAGCAGCTGGGCTATGTCCATTAAGGACTGAATGTTCGCTGTAGTTGTAGTTATACATCAAGCTAGATAGTATGTCGAAGTAGCGATGGGTTTGGTTATGCAAAAAAGTATCCGTACATCATAGAAGTAAGAGTAAGGATAACTTTTTTTTGCCTAAGCTGCTTTGGATATGCTACCACTGATAATCTGTGAATTATCGTTTTGTTTTAATAATTTTTAAAAAGGGGAGTTTTTAAATTCCGAGGTCAGTTCCAAGTTTCTTTGTATTTCTTCCCTCCGCCAAATTACTAAAATTGTCTTAATCGGCAACCAATAACGCATCTATCCAACGGAAATTACCCTCATGTTTTGGAATTTCGTATTTAATGACTAACTGTCATGGTCTTAAAGCCATTTCTAAACTTTAAATTTCAACAGGTGAAAAAGTTTTGTAGGACCTCTAAAACCTGTTGGTTGTTGGGGATCAAATGTACGTTCGATGCATTTTTTTTCTAGTCCGACATCTTTATTGTATCAATTCATAAATTACAAGTTACATGTATATTGAAACAGCTGTTCTTACATTAAACAATCAGCGAACATTTAAATAAAGTAAACGAAAAGATTTGTTTAAAAAAAGGATTGAAAAATCTCCACCGATATTTAGGCAAGCTTAGACTCGAAAACTTCACGGTCCGGTGATACCCATAGGTGTGTATACATTCCTCATCGATTCAGCATGCTCTAAAATAACACCTTTCTCATTCACATAAATATGACACTAGATTAATCAACCATTTTTTTGTCTTAAATGTCAATAGCCAGAGGAAAAAGCAACATCTCAAATTTGAAAGTGTTATGTATGACATCTTAAATATGGTGTAATTTCAATCATTCTAAAGACGTGATCAATTACAAGCGGATCACATTTAATTTAATGGGGGTGTACGTCCCAGCGATAATATTTTACTAATATCGAGACGTCACCAACTATAGGAGAAGAGGTAAAAATTTTTAACTTTGCAGTGCGCACAGGGCAATGTACAGTAAAGGTTCTTTAGCGTGCCATTTTTTTCATCCAAAAGACATGGCCGATTACAAGCATATTTAATTTAATTTATTTGGACTTTACGTCGAGACGTATCGAGATTTCACAAACAAGAGGTGAAGTGGCAGAAATTTTTACCTTTGCAGTGCGCTTAGGACAATGTGCAGGAAGGGTTCTTTAGCGTACCAAGCCTGTCGTGACACGGGGCATCGATTTTTAAAGTCTTCTCCGAAGGACCCCGTGATTTTCATTTCTAAATGCCAAATGTTTGGCAAAAGGACCGTCGCTACCTATTGAAAGTCTGGGTCAGACCGGGCCGGGGTTCGAATCCTGACCTCCCAAAAACGAAACAAAACTGTACCAACTGAGCTACCGTAGTGTTGACAACAAGCGATCTATACAGTTATTTGATAATATTTTATCCTAAAAGTCTATTATTCGCGCTTAAATTGAAAATAAGAGAAAAAAATAGTTTGAAAGGTTCCTTCGCAATCAGTGTTACTGTTATTATATTATGTTAAAACGAAATGTTTACAACGAATTCGGATCTTTTCTAAAAGAATTATATTTTATAATATTCAATTCCTAATATATACCTGTTTAAACGTTGACTATTTAGGTGAGCTTTACCAAAAAAAAATAAATTAGATGGAAAATAAAACAAAATGAAATAAAATGAAATGAAATAAAATGAAATGAAATGAAATGAAATGAAGTTAAATAAAATGAAATTAAATGAAATGAAATAAAATAAAATGAAAAGGAATAAAAATAAAATAAATTAAGAAAATTTACATTTTTTTCCGGTTTTTCCGAACTCTGAAAGAAAATTAATAATTAAAAAATATTACTCACATTATATAAATCGAAACAAAATTAAAATTTATTACTTTGTTACGCTAAACTTAAATCATTTAAATCATTACCTGAATGCTATTAACCCCCCTTATTAAAGTATTTTGGTATAATGTACCACATGCTTTCAATTATTTTCATATTTTCGTATAGACAAACCAAACGTATGGCAGAATAAATAGGTAGATAAATAAATAATAATGATAATAATAATATTATTAATAACAACAATTGAAAATTGTATATATAAACATATGTTGTGATGTTAATGTAGAATAAGACTGAAATATTTGACGCGGAATTTATGCACAAACCTTTACCTAAGCATTGGTTTAAATCTGGGTAGATTTATAAACTACTCTTTACACTGAGAAGTAGATAAATATTCGCTTGATTTCTATAATATGATTCAATTTACCAGAAATTTCTCTTTTTCTCTCTTTTGGTTTTCTTATAAGCATTAAGCGTTTTAGTTGAAAAAAGATAATACAACTTAATAGTATTCGGTTTATGTTGATAATAAAAAGGTATAAATTTAATTCTTATGTAATGCTTTACAAAACAAAATAAAATGGTATACAACACCAATATCGTTAAAACATAAATGACATAATCTGTTTTCTCTGGGAATATTTTTTCGACGAGGATTTTCAATTGGAAGACAATGATTACTAGACCTATATGTGCCCTAAATAATTTATTTTTGTATTCATGTCTTTTATAATAAACTAGATGATAAGTGAAAAGAAAATTCAAAATTAGAGAGCACAAATAAAAAAATGAACATAAACATTCACGTTCACGAACAAAATTAACATATTTGACATTAATGAAATGTTCAAAAACAGGGTATGAAAAATGCAATAGTAGCCCTCTAGAGGATCATGGATTGTAACTCGATATTATTATCGACCCATAACGTTCGCTTGCTCGAATCCAAAATGGCTCGAACAATAGATTATAGTGAATTATATAAAATGATGTTAAGAAAGTTTTATATTGTAAATGTATGTTCCCCTCCCATAATCCATACTGTACAAATCTTTAAATAAAAAAAGTACATGTAAATTGTAAAAACTCGAGACTTTATGTTAAACTGTCCGTTGTTTACTAAAGTTTATAAATAGCTTGGTACAGTTCTGGTGTCATCTCACATAAACATTAAAAGTTTAAAGAAAAAAAAGATGATTATACTCAGAGTACATATTAATTGTACAAACTTAGATTGATTGATTAATTGGGGTTTTATGTCCCAGTCATTTTCTGCACTTATATCGAGACATCATCATTTCCGTTACTCAAGCATTATTGCTAAACTTGCAAGACTAAGGATGTCAAGCCGTTTGACTTGAACTGAACCCGGATATTATGATTATTAAACTGAGATCAACCAAGGTAAAATCTTACTGGCTACTCGGAACAATTAAAAATTGAAATGGAAAGTTTTTAGGTTTTTGGATTTAATTTTTAACTTTTTGTTCTGCTTTTCCATCAAATCTTTTAAGAAATTTCTTCATATGGATAAATGATAACTTTTGAATTTGTTATTGTTTAGGATAAAGATGGAATCAACTTTATCAATATCAACGCCAAAAGAGGCATCAGTTCAACATGTCAATACGCCTAAGCTACCATCTGTATGCTTAAAGACACCGGAGAAGGAAACAGAAAAAGACAACACACAAACCCATGAGAAGAATATGAAAGTTCTTAAAAGGACAATAGAACAATTGAAAACTTATAAAAGAAAAACAAATAACAAATACACGAAAAAATACTGTGAAGTATTAAAAACAATTACAGAAATATATCACAAAACTGATTTACAGCTTTACGCCGAGTGGTTTCAAATTTCTCGAGAGCTTGCCTCATCAGGAGCTATTATTATTCTATGTGATTTAGTAGTTGATATATATGCAGCTGGTTTGAAGAACGAAGATAATTTTGTTGTCCTGGGCAGTGCACTTTCGATTTTGACAAATTCTTCAGATGTGGATCAAGAAAGTACACCGATAATATGTGATCATCCTAAATTCCTAAAAATTGTAGCCAAATACCTAATGGACTTGGAAAAAACAACAGATGATAATGATGTAAATATGCTCATTTTTCTTTTAATTATATAACAAAATTACTGTTAAATCTTTATGTGCCATATGTGCACACTTCGTTAAATCATTCCTCATCAAATCACCTTTTATAAGGGAAATAATGTTACGATAAACAATTTAATTTTAAAACCAGAAATGGAGGTGCCACTAGATAAGACATAAATATTATGATTTTAAATCCATTAAGCAAATAAAACAAATTCTTTAATACCCGTTGATATGAATAGGTCAGAGGAAATACTTATTTGATTTAATATCAATAATGCAATCAAGAATTGATTTATTGAAAATAATAAATTACTTGGTTATAAAGAAAAAATATAATTCACAAAAATTACATTTTACTATCAATTGCATAAAGTTTAAAATCAATAAACGTAAATGTAAAAGTGGTCCAGATATTTCAGTTGTGTGTGAAGTGATTAAAAATAATCATCGCGCATTTTTTTATTACTAAATTTGAATTGTCAGGCTAGTCTCTGGTGTAACCGACATTACTTTTTATATGATTTTTTTGATAATGACTTAAACGTTATGAATCGTCTTTTGGTGATGGAATTATTCTTTTTCCTCTACTATACAGGCGTATTTTCAAACGTTTATAGCCTGTGAGCTTAACAAACCAAAAGGATGATAATTGAAATACGTATCTAGTTTTAATTTAACTCGAGCTTTGTTTTTTGAAACGACACATATAATATGATAACTTATGTCCAATTTTTGCAAATTTGACATCCTTTTTTATTTTGAAAGTATGAGCGAAAATACAATAAACTTCATATTTTGCATGGTTTATGTCGAAGAAGTTAAAACAAATCGTGAAAGTAAAATGTTTGTTTCGGATTTCTGTCTATATTTGCACAGTAAAAACTTATGTAAAAATCATTAAATATCATTTACTTGGACAGATTTGAAAATATCTGCACTTCATTATTATTGGTTTCTGTTGTGCGTTATAAATACTTATGTTATACTCACGTTTCTGTTGCAATTTTTGGAGTTTATTCCCGTTTTGGAACCATCTGTTCTTACATACGCCGCTTTAAATGACATTTAAACTATTTAGAGTTTGCGTTTTAAATTGTAGACTTTTAGCAGCAAAATTTGTAACTACATTATCGAAATATTAATATTTAAAACCTTAGTAACAAAAAAGAACAATTAGTTCAAATTTGTAATTTACAATCGCAATTTTATCGCAATATTTTGAACATTATTGACCACTGTCAGTTAATAGTTGAACGATTTCACAATGTTTTATTTTGTTACAGGAATGTTCATTGATCGACTCTTTCCTAACTGTTATACACAATGTGGCAATGTACAAAAACAATGTGTCAAAGGTCAGAAGTCATGGCTTTGTAAAAGTTTTAACTCCTTACTTAGAATCTCCAATTCGAAATGCAAGACTCCTTGCATTAGCTGCATTAGCTGACATTGTTGATGAGGAGGAAAGCGAAATACTCCAAAAAGGGCAAAACATTTTTGAGTTTTTGAAGACCATTTTATCAATGGCAATGAGAGAAACAACACGGACAGACCCGTTGCTAAGCTGGGAAGTTTGGGAATTAATAAGAAGTACGTCATGCACTGAATTTTTTGACTTTTTAAATTTTATGTAATTTATTATTATATTAATTTTTCTTACTGAGATCTGGTTAAACGTTTAACTGATAGTTCAATTCGATTAATTAATTTGAGATATGTATTTTAATTAAAACAATTGAAATCCAAAATTATGCATTACGAATATCAAAAATATAAAATGTAATAAAAAGAAATAAAAGAATGTTTAAAAAAACTCGTCTCAAAACCAATTCTAAACAATCAGATCCAGTGCTATCAAAAGGAATTTCAACGATGATTTTTAATCACAATTTTTGACTTTTATACTTGTCATACTGTTTAGCTTTTGATTGTTAAACTATTTACAGATTTTATTATTTATCAAAACATCTGATATTGATCTGGTAAAATAAAAATCAAGTCATCTGTAGAAAAAAGTCATATTTAGCTATGACTTCGAATCAATTTTAAACATTTTTATGTCACTTTTAAAATTTTCCAGTTAGAGCACATTATTAATTTTGTTTTTAAGGGCCATTTTAACATCAACCCTGTTAATTTGTTTAAACGACCCAGATAACAATATCGATCTTCCGGAAATTGTCCAATCCGTTCAGTTTATTTGTGTGAACCAATACCCTACTAGTATTAATATATTGACAGGAAATGGCACCATTTAAATATTTAATTAATGTTAGTGCCACCGAAAACACTAACTAAATATAAAGCATTGCAATTAAAATAATTATTTTGATGACATTCAATTCAATTTTGTATTTGACCGATTAATTATATAGTTCATATATATATTTTTGAGCCTCACTACCATATAAAATATTAATCCTTTATTATTTCTTCCAGTCATGCGCACTATTGCCAGAAATGACACCAACAAGAAAGCCTTGATGAATTTTGGATTTTTACCGCTGCTTGCGGAAGTTGGCAAAAGCGAAGATTTAAGAGAAAAAAGAGGTTTTTATAACTAAGTGTACAATGATGAATGGAGAAAAAAACAACATAATTAGTACAAATAAATAAAAACAAGCCAATAAAACACCCCGAGAGAGAGAGAGAGAGAGAGAGAGAGAGAGAGAGAGAGAGAGAGAGATATTTAATCCTCTAGAAAGCTTAAAAAGTGGCAAATGTGTATGAATTGTGTTTTTTTTAGTCTATTCCGATTTTGCAATTTTCTAAAAGTAGATAGCAAATGATAATTTTGAAATTGTTGCTTTTCTGACAGCATTATGTATAGAATAAAAAACATTTTGACTTTTAAATCACAATGCAGTTGTAGTTTTGAAATATGTATATTAATAAGAAAAGTGAATTTTTGTTGATGTTGTACCTAACATCTAATCAGTTAAGGAATGAGCATACCATTTCAGCTATAATAATTTAATTTTCCACCCTGTGTCTTTACTTCCTTTTTTCGGTCAAAAAGATCGTTGCTCACTTTGTTCAGTTTTTGAAAGATAATTGTTTCTTAAACCTTGTCATGATTTTGCAAAGTGTATGCAAATTTAAATTTTATGTGTTTTTAAATCAAACACAAACATTTTGTTCAATATTAGATATTTGTTAATGAAAACTAACAGTACCCAGCACAACCAACAACATGATATTTTATAAAAATCTTTACATTTAGACGATGAACATTATTGATTTTAACATAGAAGGGTAATATTAAATTGTCGAAACATTAAGCGCAATTTGAATTATATTTGAACTTTGGCTTTTTACTAATGATCAAAATTCCTAAGAAAAGACAAAATAACAACACAATCACTATTGTTTAAAACTGCCAACATTCGAATACAACAAATAGATAACACACAATAAATGTAAAAATCATCATTTAATATTTAACGGTCCTCCATAAAAGCAACGATTCGTCTATTGCTTATATTTATCACATTACAATCTTATCCAGTATCATCCAAAGTAAGAAATTTTTGACCAATGATCTGACCCCAGTTTCACAATCTTTCAATTAATTGAGTGTACACTCAACTCATATATTCATTTTTCTCTTATCAATAATTTAAAAAAGTTGCAATTTTATAAGACAATGTTTTGTTTTGTTCAACAACTCTACACTTTACAATTTAGATATGACATACGATACTTAATTTTAACTGTTTAATGTTTTAAGAATAATTAATTCCTTAATTTGAGTTGAGTGAAGGATCGTGAAACTTGAACCTGATATATATCTTTGTCTGCTTGCGTGCTAGGTTGTTTAGTGTTCTTGGACGTGTTGAAAAAGTACAAATTACTAATTAGTAATTTAGATTCTCAATTTTTTAACAGAGGCTATAAGAACATTACGAATTTTATCATTTGAAAAAGAAATTCAGGCACAGATGATATCTGACACGAGCAGTGGTGTAATAGATATATTTATCAGGGAACAAGATTCCACGGACAAAAAAATATCGAAATATTCAAAAGGCGCACTCTGGACTATGAGAAATCGACTGGCAAAAAGCGACAAGTACAAAGACATTGATATAGGTATGCTATACAAAAGAGTGGAGTAAATAAAAGTTTAATTGTTAAGATCCCTTGTCAAGATTCTTTTATTGATGGGATGGTAGAGGGAACTTGAATATCCATTAACCCAACAAAAATCAATAAGTTAATTGACAAATTTTCTCTAAATATGAATTTTCAGACAAGGATTCTCTTTAAGTGGTTAGTTGTAATACATGTGAACTTTCATCAAGGAAGTGAGGCCGGATGTTCCCGAAGGGTAAGCACCTCCTGTCTAGCTAGCTAAACCCGTCACGTGCAAAGTCAAATTTGAGAATGAAAGGAACATGAAACTATGATAAGTGAAATTTATTAAGATAATTTCGATAAAGTGACTTTATACTTATAAATATACACATGGAATTTTGCGATACTTCACTGCAAACGTATTTAAAAAAGTTATGAAAAGAGACAGCATTACAAAATATAAGCATTTAATTATGTAAAATATTTTCTTTTTTGATCGACTTAGAGATAAGGGCAAGTCCAGTAATAAACTCATGTCTATAACGTTAAACTGAGAAGATAATTTGATGTATTGTTGCCAAAACCAGCACAACCAAATTTATTATGAAATACAACAAGACATAATTAGGAATAAAACAAAAACATACAAAAATGCAAGTCTATGAAAAAATTAAACAAACATTTTAATCAATGTCCAAATCAAAGTCCCCAAGAACATCAAACATAGACATAAGAAAAGATATCACTTCGGAAGAAATGATAAAATTAACTTTCCTATCAAAGGGAGTTAAAAGCTACAAAATTGCACAAATAAAACAATTAAAGCTGCATTAAATTTTTCAATTTTCTGAATTTTTTTTGATTTTCTAAAAATTTTTTTTTTTAAAAAATGATATCATCTAACCACGATCCGTGACATTCATTTTCTAAAATTTCATTTTTTTAGCTGTAAATAAACGGAATCCTCTGACCGGTTGGTCAGTGTTTTACGATGGTAATTATGAGCTTGGACCATGCGCACGGATGCACGGACAACCCTAGAATCGAAGGTGAAACATGACAGATTGCATTAATTGTCCTGCATAAATATTCAGATGTATTTAAAATGGTGTTATGTATCCCATACTAAATCACAAATGACAAATTCAAAGAAGTTCTGTGTTTATTTATCGTATTTCACCGTTAAAGTTGTATTTAAATGACCCGGGTTTTGATGACGTAACCTGTTCTAATATAAGATCCCAAATGCTGCATTTCGCTGGGTAAATACTGAAATTTCTGTATTCATTCGAGCTTTTATCGTTGAACCAAATGTAACATTGTTCATTAGGAACATCATTAATTAGATTAGCATCGTTTTAATTTTTTCTTTGGAAAACTTAATGCAGCTTTAAACATGTTATTTATCGTCATAACAAAAAAGCTCTCGCCTGTGTTGAAACAATTGAAAGATGTGCCAATTGATATTATCTATATTTTCATATTTATTGTAATTTGTTTCCTTTCAAATAAAATGTATCAAGTCATATATATATATATATATATATATATATATATATATATATATATATATATATATATATATATATATATATGTGTGTGTGTGTGTGTGTGTGTGTGTGTGTGTGTGTATTTATATATTTAATTACTTAATTTTGAATTGTGATTTGATGTATTAAAATTTGTTATTTGATAGTTAAACAGTTTGTTGCACAGAAGGCGAAAAAACAAGAAAGAACAGACTCTCATACATCTAAAGGCCACATTATGATAAGCTACAACTGGTCTTATCAAGACATATTACTAAAGGTCTGTCAATATTTACGAGGCAATAATTTTAAAGTATGGATGGATGTTGATGACTTAGTGGGGTCAACTCTGGAGGCAATGGCTCGTGCTGTGGAGCAAGCTGAAGTGGTATTAGTCTGCTACTCTAGGAAGTACAAAGATAGCGAAAATTGTCGGGCTGGTATGTAACCTTAACCTGATTAATAATCAATAGCAGGCGTATCGACTTGGCCCTTTCAGCTTAAGCACCTAGGTCTCATCTCCATGGAAACTTTTTCATCAGTGTTTTTGGATTTTTAATCGTAATATAAATTCTGACCAAAATTGTTTTTGATAAATTTTTACTATAATTAAATATTTACATTAGTAATGTTCTACTGACGCGTATACGTCTGGTGTCATTTTTGGCTGTTCCAGATAATGGTTTGCATATTGAAAACGATAATGATTCGAATACCTATGGATTTGCCCGCCCTGCAAACTAATAAGTATTTCAGTTTCCCGTGCAGAGCAATGGGTCTTTCAGCTCTAAAATTACATTTTTTGGAACGTTCACTAGTAAATTACTTATTTGCGGAAATGAAATTACTCAGGAAATTTTAATTGTTGTAACTTATTATTTCAGTTTAGATAACCTAATTACCTTTCCTTTATAATGTTGAAATAAGAGAAATAAAGAGATTCAGTTTTTGATTTTATTGTACTGGGCACAATTAATAAATGTCTTGATAAGAGTTAGTCGCTGTATCAGAGTTTTCTTAATTATAGAAAAGTATCAGCTCTATTTGCCGACTACTAACAATTAATGCATTAATTCTCAATAAATTTAATATTTTTTCGTTTTCCTTTCAACGTTTATTTTAGTAGAAGGTTGTGTAAATGATAACCGCATCTTTTGTTGTAGAAGCAGAGTATGCTTTTGAAAAAAGAAAGCAAATAGTTCCTCTCAGGATGGAACAAGCGTACAAGGCAGATGGTTGGCTAGGTATTATAATAGGCGCCAAAAAATATTACGATTTTAGTGGAAAATACCATTTCAATTCAATAATCGAAGACCTAGTGAAAGAACTCCGAGGAAGGTTTAGATTAGATCAGGAACACGCAATTCCACAAGGTTCTTTGGAAGTTTACAGCCAGGTATTAGCTTCGTTACAACAAGTTTTTTTAATCAAGTTGTTTGTCTTTTTCAGTACAAGATTTTCAATTACAATATATTCCTCTAAAATAATGCTCACCGCAGTATTTTTTTTATTAGAACCCTCTTTATAACGACCCTCTTTACAACGACATTAACACTTACCGACAAAAAAAAATTGAAGTGTATTTTACCCTTTTAATTATTTCATTTACAGCTTCCAACAACGACGGTGAATCTTTAGAGCAAAGAACAGATGTACATTTTAAAAATATAAAAAATGTTCTTTACAACGACATTGCCTACTAACAAATCATCGAAATCAATATAAAATCTCTTAGTGGGTTCAGTCATGTATGACAAAAGTCACACCTGTGGTAATTAGTGTTACTTGCAAGTTGTTATTACCTGAGGTTGGATCAATGAACCATTAGTGACATTTGAATGTATTACAAATTAAGAGATTATTAGCTAATTAATCAACCTGTTAATGAATTATATAGTGATAGGATATTCATTAAAAATATCAAAACTGTTATTATTTTTCAATAAACATCTCTATGATAACTATACTATTATATATTTGGTGTGTGTGTGTGTGTGTGTGTGTGTGTGCCCTTTGTATGATTTATTTTTAAAATATATAATCATATATACATTTATAGCCAGATAGATTTTCTTCAGCTGCTGTGAGCACGGATGTAAAACTATGGTCATCTGCCCAAGTTTGTCAATGGCTTGACAAACATAAGCTAGACAGGTAATTTGTATAGTCATAGAAATGATACTGTAGAAAGTATAGAACCATTAACACGACAACATAAAAAATATGAATATCTGATTTTATCCCCTGCTCTAACGAAGTTGGAGGGATATAGAAATAGGTTCCTTTTATCAAACAGTATCATTTCTATAAAAAGTTAACAAGTCAACAAACAATTACGTGGCACTTGTACACGTGTAACTTTTATCAAAATGTTACAGATACCTTTTATGAATTAATTTACACAAATTTTTCTATCAATTTTTTAAATTTTTTTTAATATTTGAAAATTTTCTTTTTAAAAAATATTTGAAATTTTCTTTTTAAAAATTATTTGAAAATTTTCTTTTTAAAAATGTTAAATTATAAATTAAAATTTGATCTACATTCGACCCGTTTCTTTGAATGCATATTATTGCAATTATTGCTAGACTATACTTTCATTTGTTTTGTTTTTGCTGATACTTTACTACGTATCAATACCTGTCAATTTAAACAAATTGAAAATTATTTTGATTTTATTAACAATTATGCTTTGTTTTCATGGCTCACCATGGTTATCCAAATATGTTTTAAGATGTGCATCTAAAATTTTATAGCAAATAGATAAGCCTGTATGTTTTAACCAAAAATGGTAAACAGTCTTAGTTAAATATTTTTGTTTAAGTAAAAGACGCAACAAAATATTGTAAACATTAGTAAAAAATAATATATTTAATTACAATGTTTCAGATCAAAGTTTAGAAAGATGGAAGGGATAGAAATAGCATTTTTACAGTTTCTTTTGAAAAAGGTAAATTTTATCATTGAATAATTCGGAACCAACTAAATTCGCTTTCCACATCACAATGGAGCAATTATTTTTCTATTTTGTGGTTAATTTGTGTCATTTTCTTTTTGTTTGTTAGTTTTTTTCTTTAATTTATTTATTTATTTTTTTTTACTTATGTATGCAGTCGTTTTACCCTTACTGTCATATTTTTCGGTTGTACGCCTTTCAAACACAAAAAGCAAAAATCTGAGTTGGAACAAGTTAACAAACGTTATTATTTGGCGTTATTTAGTTCCTAGTCAAAACCTTCATTGAGAATATCCAGATTGTGATTTTATCAACCCCATATCTAGAATAATTTAAACAGCGTTATAATATTTTTCTATGTGTAAAAATATTGTCTGCGTATCATTTATGTTAAATCAACTTGGTTTTAAAACAAGAACGACGTATCTTTTATTAAAATTTTAAGAGTATTATCCTATGTGTTTATTCAAAGTATTATTACTGTCTATGTGGGTAATAAATTGAGAATCTGAAATAAAAAAAGAAGGAGATGCGATAAAAAAATTGTCAAAAACGACGAAAGGAATAATAATAATATAGATCTTCCCGATTTCTGAAAAAGACATGGCAGCACCCTTTCCAGGTTTATTCTGACTAGTTTTCAAAATTTGAACCTGATCGTTTAAAAAATCAAGGAATAGATGCCATAAAAATTGTCAAAAACTATGGAAAATAATAAGAATTAAAATGAAGTTCTTAAGTAACAGCAAGATGTTAGCCCCGATTTTTCGGAAATGGAAGTGACAGCAACGTGCTCATTTTCAATCTAGTTGTCAAAATTTGAACCTGAAATCATAAAAAAACTAAGAGGAGAAAAAAATTGCCAAAATCAACAGAGAAGAATGAGAATAATAATATAGACTTTTTAGTAAAAAAGATTCCTGCACAGATACGCGGATATAATAATAGGGTATCCATAACTCAGTAGGCAGTACTTCGTGCTGTCAGAAAAGTACCATTTAGCAAAATTTTCAACCGTCTTAATTTCCGGGTTTATTAAAAACTAAGCTTTGTTCCCTCCCGCAAAGCATTTCTTAGCTTTATTCAGATTCATATGATTTTAGAACTTTCAATTCATTAACTTTCAACTGATTGGGTTATGTTTTTTATCTATCAAACTTTTCGACCCATTATGTCACTGATGAGGAATGATTTTCCGAAATGTTTACATATGGTACATCAAAATTTAACAGTAAATTTGTTATAATATCACATTGTGGATACATGTATATTGGTTTAATATTTTCTTTTTTCATTGTAGTCGCCGGATTATTACAATAAGGCACTGATTGAACAGTTACAAATAACAGATTTACTAACAATGGCTAAATTTACGTTTGCTTTAGAAGATACCAACATCTGACAGTTTTTTTAACAAATACTAAACAAAAGTTATAGTCTGTGGTAACTGCCATTCAATTTTTGTATATTATCAAAAAGTTAATTTTGTAACTTGAAAAAGCTTAATACCATCATCATACTGGAGTTTTGGCAAAGTTGTTTATGGTAACTAAACATTTACTCCTCATATGTTCATGCAATAGTACGAGTTATATCATACAAATCTTACAGTTCTGGTCCCAGGCCCCGGTTTCATCACAATCATTCCTTAACTAACTAAGATTTTCCTTAACTCAACTTTAGCAAAATTTGACAATCTCTTTTTGAATTACATAAATACAGATGATTAAAGCTTGAAGGACAGCATTAAATTCCTGCGTAACTAAACAATTAACCAGACTATCAAGATCTCAAATTTGACAGATTTAACTTAAGGGAAATCTTGGTTAAGGAATTATTGTGGAGCGGAGCCAGTTCCACAATCCTAAGGTAAGATTTTTCTTAACTTTACTCTATCAAATTTTGGCAATGTTTTTTCTGAATTACAAATAACCACTTGTGACAACTTTACACAGTCGTTACAAGCTTGAAGTGATCTTCAAAATGGCTGCTTAAATTTCTGAATATCCAAACAATTGACATAATTATTAAGATTTCAAATTTGCCAGATTTAAGTTAAGGAGAATCATAGTTAAGGATTAATTGTGAAACCGGGGGCTGTTTCAACATTAAAGTTGAAATGAGCTTCTAACATCGAAATGTACTTATTTGGTATTGTTTATATTCCACCTGAAAGTTCATTTTAAGTTTATCTGATGTTTACAATGAAATTCTTTCTGAATATACTGATCTTTTTAGTAAATATAGTCATATTTGTTAACCGGTGTGTCTCGAACAGCCGAGAATATAGAGTGTATGACTATAAACAAAATGATTGTGATTTTGATTTTGTATCTGTAACTAGCGTTTTAGACGATCTTAATTTACCTAGATGTAGATCTAGCCAAGACACCAATAATAATAATAAAATTTTGGTAACCAATTGATTGAATTCTGTGAAAAAGATGACTTAATATAGAGGTGTTGGAAAATTCACAACAGTAAGATCTTCAGTTGTTGAATATTGTATTTGTTCTGTAGATATTTTACCTGTTGTAAATAATTTTGATATTCTGAAATGTAGTTGTTTATTTTCTGATATACATAGTGTTTTTATTTTTAAAAGTAGTAAATCTAATACATGTAAGACTAAATGTGCAGTTGATGAAAACTCAGAATTGTTAGAGCTTGGAATAATGATAAAGCTGTAGACCATTGTCAAAATCTTAATACTAAAAGGATTGATTATATTTTAGATGAATTAAATATAGTTGATATTTCTACAGTAGATGCAAGTTATATTAATATTATGTTTACTAGTGTAGCTGATGTATTGTCGGATTCAGCTCAAACCACTTTTGGTACTTTTTTAACCAAAAATGCTAATTCTGTCAATGATAAAAATGAATGGGTTAATAGTGAAGGTTTAAAAGGTAAATTTAAAATATTATAAAATATGGTTCAAATTTTAAAATGAATTGAGACCTGCTGAAAGAGTATATTTATTTACTTAAAATAGAAACATAAGAAAGTTTAGATTAGTGTTGTAGAGAACTTAAAAAAAAAACTAAGATCAACTAATTCTAAAGAGTACTGGAAATAACTCAACAAGCAAAGCATTAAAAAGTTTAGTATGAATTTTATAAGTTTTTGAAAAATGTGAATACAAATGTTGAAGATAATATTGGTCATATTGCTATAGATAATGTTTTAAGATTTTGATATTTTAAATTCTGAAATTACAAATGAAGAAATAATCAAATGTGTAAAGAATTTTTAAAAAATAACAATAAATAAATAAATAAATAAATAAAAACATAGTTGTTGGGATAGATAAAGTATTGAATGAATATATTTTAACTTGAATTGTTAAACTTTTACCTATATATAAAATACATGTATTGTTTAATATTGTGTTTAACACGGATATAATTTCCGAATTATTGGTTGTTGGTAATATCGTACTAGTTTATAAAACAAAGGTAGTGTTAATGGTACTGAAAACTATAGACCAAGTTGTATGTGTAAACTTTTTACTGCAATTTAAACCATTAGATTAAATAAATTTGCTGAAGAATATGAAATTTTTATGTGAAAATCAGTCATGTTTTAGACAGAATTATTCTACATTAGACAATATTTTTGTTATATTGTTTATTTGAACTACTTTGTTGCAATGGGAAAAACTGTTTTGTACAATCATGTACTTTTATTGAATTTAAATCCGCATTTGACAAGTATAGCGTTATCGTTTGTGGATGAAATAGTTAAATAGCAATATATCTGGTAAATGTTATTGGTTTATTGTTAACTTGTTTCGTAATACCAAATCAAAATTTACAATAACGGTAATTATTCTGATTAGTTTATATGTAACAAAGGAGTGCGACAAGGAGAGAATTTGTCTCCCTTTTAATTTTTAAATAAGATAAAGTTGGAGTACCAATAACATTCTCATTAGTCTCTGGAATTGTTCCTTCAGAAAATCCTTAGCACACTTATTCACACTAAGGTCCATTGGTTGTAACTTATCCGTACAATTTGGTGGTATTGTAGCATAGAGAATGCTCTCTTTGTTCAACAGAGACAAAAACTCATCGGTGATCTGACCTCGAAAACAATCAAAAATGACCAGGGATTTTTGTCTGATAGAAAAATCCTTCTCATCTTTTACGGAATCGATGTATGGAACAATAATTTTATTGATGTATTCAGCCATAGTTTCGGCATTTGCCCAGTGGTTTTCAGAATGTGTGATATTAAACGATGATGGAAATGAGAACTTTGGATGACACATATCGGTTTTTCCTCCATAAATAAGTTGCATTGGCAAAAAGTCACCAACTAGTGTTCCAGCAAATGTTCCTGAAAATACAAATATTTATTTATTTATTTATTTATCTATTTATTTATATTTATTTATATATTTATTTATATATTTATTGATTTATTATTAATTGATTTATGTATTTATTTTTATCTATTTATTTATGAAGCACTATAAATAATCTGATACCGGTAAAACAGTCAGCTGTAATGTGAGCTGAATTAATTAATTTTTATTTACTTATTCATTATGGCTCGCAGAGGACATCGTAACTTTGAAAAACATGTTAACAATTCAGGGTCCGTTTTATGTAGACTTAAATAACATACCTGTAATTTGCCTTTTGTCATCGATTCCGGTTATTTCCACCCGTTTAGACCCTTCTATTTCCATAGTCCATTGTGATACAGGCACGGTATGAATCCCAGTTTGGTCCCAATTGATTATCAGTTCTGGAGGAATTTTATTTTCCTTTTACAAACTTTACAATGTTAGATAAAAACTTATCCTTTATTTCTCCAAAGTTTTCCATTAGTGTGACTTTTTTAGAAGTTGTACCTTTTCGTTTGACAAGATTCATCCTTTTCATTATACGGTAATCCAAGAGAAAACAGATTATGTCATTTATGTTTTAACGATATCATTTGTACAGATATTTATACATTGTACATGTTCCCTATATTTTGAAAATATGCAATGTAACAATAAAAGAACTTGAGCTTGAAGATGAAATAGTGACAGTATATCAACAAAAAAAGCAAACTAAATGTGACCTATGACGAAACAACCTAATATTTTTATTTATGTGGTATATGTATTAACAATCATTAAACGTTTCCCGGATCTTTGATTTTCTAAATGAATCGTTCCTGCAACTGTTATCAAATCAGGGCGGTTTTGTTATCAGTTAAGATTTTGAAAAAGAAACATAATTTGTTGTTTATTTTTTCTTACAAATAAAAAAAAAAAAAAAAAAAAAAAAAAAGAAGTATATACTTTTATGTCTAGAGACTAACTTCAGTATTTATCCCACAATGCACTCACAAAACACGAAAACAAAAAGCATTTTTCAATGTCAATCAAAATCCCAAACTATCAAAATGTGAAATTAAGTTAAACACGTGAACTACCATCTAAGAAATGAGTCCGGTTGCTTCGGAAGAGGCAAGAAATAATTTGCAGGAAAAATATATACCTGAAAAATACTTGAAAAAAGATCATTGCAATGTTAAAACTGAACAATTAAAACAAGTCAAGCATTTATTAGTACAGCTGACAATGAGAACTCCGAATTTTGACGAAGTAATGAGTTTGATCACAAAATGGAAATTACTTTTTGTTTTAATGATGTATCGTGTATCATGTACATGGACTAATAATTATCTTTTGATATTTTTATATATTGTTGGTATATACATGTATTTTGATTTTTTTTCTTCTGTTTGATGTTAAACAGTTGAACAAATTGAAATTGAGATAAAAAAATTGTCACTACATATATTCATAACAATAAAGTATATAAATTAATATGCATTTTCAGTTGTAAACGAGACTATAGAGTTCACGTCAAGGTGCGTGATCTAAATTGCTGCTGAAGATATACATGTAGAACCACGATAACAAGAACCACTGAGCGCCAGTCGGGCAGTAAATGAAGTGATTAGTAAACTATTACATGTATTAAGATCTTAAATTGTTAAAAATACTTTTATAAGGAGGATTGGTTGATTTAATGGGGATTAACGTCCCAGTCAATAATATTTCATTTATACCGAGACGTTACCAGCTAAAGGTGAAGTGGCAGAAATGTTGACCTTTACAGTGTGCTTAGGCAATATGCAGTGATTGTTCTTTAGCGTGCCACGCCTACCGCAAAACAGAGCATCAGTTTTCAAGGTCTCTTCCGAAGGACTCGTGACTTTCATTTTAAAGTCCGAGTGTTTGGCGAAAAAAACAGTCACTACAAATTTTCAAGTCCTGATCAGTTCCGGCCATAAACGATTTTAGAAAGAGGATGGCAGATTTATTTTTTTCAAATAGAAGGTACTGAAAAAGGTTTGATAAAGAACGATAGCTTCTTGTATATATATATATATATATATATATATATATATATATATATATATATATATATATATATATATATATATATATATTATTCCTGGCTTATTAATTGGGTTGTGATGTTTTTTAACGTCGCATTAGTAATTTTATTGCTATCCGATTTTTGTTTTTAAGACATTTTGCTTTTTGATGTCATCAAGTGCAAGGCTACTCATCTCTAGTGCGTGTGTATATTATGGTCCGCCTTGTACCAGCACGCATTCTAGGCGACGTTTTAAAAAGGTGCCATCTCACTGAGTCAACATGCAGCAAATATGCATACCACTCTCCCAGTCGCATTATTCTGTCACCGGATGAACCAGCCAAAAATCCGTTCCCTTACTGACGAGCGCCAGGCGAGGAAACAGTATCTAAAATTATTAAGGCTTCCCGGCTGGTGATCAAGCCCCGACTACCTGATATTCTTTAGGTAGTAATAAGTAATATGGAAACGTTTGTCATTACGATTGTCAAAGGTTTGTGTTTCTCCAGACACTCTGATTTTCTCTACAATTAAAAAACTGATGGGTACGGCTTAAGTAAAAGAACAGTGACTGTATTAAAAAACTATTACTTCACTCACCAATACTCAAACCTGCAGCCTCGATAAAAGTTAAAGGGTTTCGACCTATAACCATTACTTGACATACCCGGGACCTTGGTAACCGGGTGGTATAAAACGCGAGCCAGGTTTTCTCACCATTTAAATTTGATTCTTACTAAGAAGATTTCTATTACATTTCCGGTTTCCTTCACTATTCGAGAACACACACACACACACACACACACACACACACACACACTCAAACATAAAAAAATACATATATAAGATGAGCATTCCAGTCAGACAGCTCTGGATTGATAAGTTGAGTTTAAAACAGATCCAGCTAGATATGAAAACCTAAATGCTGTAATTGGAAGAAAAGGGGCAAAATGGTGTAAGGTTAAGTGTTTCTTTGCAAAATACACATGGAAAAAATGTTAGTCTGAGAATCACAACAGTCACAAGTTGTACTGGCAAATTATTCATGAATACAGAACAGGAACATGTTCTTTGGTGAGAGTAAATAAATAAATAAATAAATAAATAAATAAATAAATAAATAAATAAATAAATAAATAAATAAATAAAAAGTAAATTTATGGATAAATAATCAACAAAAATTAAATAATTAAATAATAAAAATTAATTTATTTATTTAAATAATAAAAATATAATTTATGTAGAATAATAATAATAATAAGTAATCAAATAAATAAATAAATCAATATTTTAAAATAAAAAAAAAAATTTAATACATAAACAAATAAAAAGTAATCTAAGAGATTAATAGTAAATGAGAAATAAAAACAATTACAAATAAATAAACAAATAAATGAATAAATTATGGATAAATAAAGAATAAAAAATAAAAACAAGTAATACATTAAAAGATATATAATTCAATTAAAGTAAATTTAAAAAAACCAAAGAAATCAATAAATAAACAAATAAATAAATAATGAATAATAAAATAAATAAGAATGATGAACGTACAATACGATCATCTTCTTTTCAGTGGTCTTCATAGTGCACCTGTACTTGTTTAAATAATTTTAACCCCGACGCCATTAGAAAGCGGTTTGTTTACCTTGCCGACAGGTAAACATTCACATGCTGTACAAAAAAATCCACGCTTCTCTCAAAGTTTCGCTTCAATGCTCTATGACAGATAAAGACTAATCTGTCAGACAAACGAATTCAACAAAAATTGAATTTTTAAATAAAATTTAAAAGTCAATATTGCAAATCAAGCGAGAGAATTATTCGATCCCATCCACCCGGAAGTCGCGTTGTATTGTAGTGTAGATCAACAAAACTGACCTGTTCCAATGACTTTATATTTTGAACTTTGAATTGTTGTGATAGGTTGTTAAAAACGTTGGAATTTAATGGAAATAGCCATCACTGTATACTGAGGAATAGACAGAAATACTGTAAATATATTTTGAATCCAGGTTATTTAATCATTTCTAGTATAAAATATCGATGTGGTTAATTGAAACGTATTCACCATTTCGATACATTAACAAACATATGTATAGGTATAGATAGGTATTAAACATATGGATATTTTAATGGCGGGATATACTGAAGTAAAAAATCAAGAAAGTATGGCCGGAAAATACGGAATTTTAGATTGCTGATATTCCATATAAAGATATAAGGTAACGTAATTCCTTTTCTTGTCATACAATTATGTTGAGAGAGAGAGAGAGAGAGAGAGAGAGAGAGAGAGAGAGAGAGAGAGAGAGAGAGATTTAATCGAGTTTAATTGGATTGCTAATATTAATATTTTCTTATTTCAATGTACATATAGGATTTAATGCAACATAAACACGAGCTCTTTCTCTTCTTATTCAACCCATATTCACACAAAATTTGCGAGAGAGAGAGAGAGAGAGAGAGAGAGAGAGAGAGAGAGAGAGAGAGAGAGAGAGAGAGATGAATTGAGTAATGATGTTTAACGTCCCAGTCTAGAATATTTCAGTTATATCGAGACGTCGCCAGCTATGGGCAAAATTGCAGAAATTTTGCCTGTGCGTTACGCCGATGGCATTATACAGCAGGGTCCTTTTTCGTGCCACGTCTGCCAAGACACGGGACCTCGTTTATTTTAAGTTCCCATCCGAAAGAACCGTGACTTTCATTTCGTAATGCCGAGTGCTCGGCGAAAGAACAGTCACTACCCACTTTCAAGTCTTGGGTCAGACCCGGCCAGGGTTCGAACCAACGACCTTCCACTTACGGAGCGAGAACTCTACCAACTGAGCTACCGTCGTGGAGAGAGAGAGAGAGAGAGAGAGAGAGAGAGAGAGAGAGAGAGAGAGAGAGAGAGAGAGAGAGAGAGAGAGAGAACATACTCTAAACAAGATTCTGTCACCCATATCGAGTCGGTCGGTTCAGGGATGGTAAACGAAACTAGAGCGCCCAAGGATAAATACCGAACTGTCACACTTTCTCTAATTCTAACACTGGCGCTCAGAGGCGCTGTGATCAGTAAGCAAGCGCTATATATCATTCGATCGCTGCTGTCTCATTGTTTTTTTTTTTTTTTTGTTAGTTATCCTATAAATGAATCTATGGTTTTGTTTTAATTAGTTGGTTTGATAAATTTACATGTTACTTGACAAAATGACATATCCAAATGATCAAAGCTCGAACCCATCTGATGCTTCCAAAGATTAACGACACGAGGAGCTCTATTGACCGAGCGACCTTATCATTTTAAACTGCACACTAAAGTAAGGTTATCGATTTTGAATTAATAATAATTATAATAATGATGATGATGATAATGATATTAATAATAATGATGAAGTAAGTGAAAGAATCTTAAGTGTGTCCTTTGTTCAATTTCTGCACACCAATTTATTATCGTCCACGTGCATGATGAGTGGACATGTTAAGATATTTTATATCGTCTGGAAATGTATAAAATAAGAAACTTTTTTTTTTTGTTTTACAGACGTTTAACTAAATATGGGTTCAAGTCCTTCGAAGAGAGGACCAAGAAAAACTGAACTCAATATACAGCATTTGCATATGAGGGATGAATCATCCAATCAAAATAATGATTTCGATTTCTCAAAATTTTCAAATTTGACAGTTTCAAGTGCCGAAGAAGAAAAAGAAAGAGATAAACATTATGAAATTATGAAAGATGTTAAAAGTAAAATTAATATTTTAAAATCTGAACCATTTAAAAGCGAAGATGGCCGCGTCTCTAAAACATATTTGCTGACACTCGGCCAAATCCAGATGGCGTTTTCAAACACAGGGAAGAAACAGCACCAATACAAATATCGCAGCAGTATCGCTAAAGAATTGTCAACAGAGATAATATCGATACTGTGTGACAACGTTGTTGATCTCTACAGCTTTGACTATAAAACCCAAAAAGGCCAGGATGACAAATACGAATATATTCTAATGAAGTTAGCTCTGTCTATTTTGGGTAGCTCTGCGGAGACTTGTTCAGACGTTACTAAAGTTATATGCAACCACCCCACGTTCCTAAAATCATCGGCTGCTCATCTTACCAAGATCTATAAAGAAGAAATGAATAGTCAGGTACATGTAACTCTTTTTTTTTTTAATTTCTTTAACTTCTTAAACTTCCTTTTACAACATTTGCATGAGAAACAAATCAAAGTGAAATGCCAACCTTAGGGCGTAACAGTGGAATGGAATAGAGTAATTGTGTTTTACGCCCCGGTCAAGATTCTTTTACTTATTTCTAGGCTGGTAGTTCTGAGATAGTGAAGGAAACTGGAGTGCCCAAAGAAAACCACCGACCTTCGGCAAGCGAACTGACAAAATTTCTCACCGTAGGATTTGTTCCGAGTGGGATTCGAACCCAGGCGGTGGGAGGCGCTGTGATCCGTGATCTGTGAAGCGCGCGCTTAAAACAACTTGGCCACCGAGGCCACTTATGACGTTAGAGACACTGTGATCCATTAGCCAAAGCTACGATTGTCGTAGCTACAGATAGCTGCAATGATGATGATGCGACTATGAACAATAAGCCACTTACTCACTCTCTCGGTTTAATAGTTTTGATTTTGATTCAATCCAAACCTATTCAACATGTTCTACAACGAGTCTGTTATTAAGACGGCGGGCTTTCTTAAAACTCCTTTCTGACGTTGTAACGTTTTTTATTTTATTTTAGTACGAAAACATCATGTATCGAGTTTTAAACCTTATACGTGTTGCTGCTGTCTTGGATTCAAACATTTCAAAAATCAGAAAACATGATTACGTCAGGGTGTTGACTCCTATCCTTGATTCGGATATACCAAAAGTAAAGTTCCAGTCCATTGCTATCATGGCGGACATTGTAACGGAAGAGGAAAGCGAAATTCTACAGAAGGGACGCAACTCGTTTGATTATATCAAAGAAATGTTTCCGCTAGCAATGAAAACATCAGTCAGACGCCATCCATGGTTACAGATTCAAGTGTGGGAAATGATAAGAAGTATAATAATAATAATAATAATAATAATAATAAATACATGTTAATGTACATTAATAGAAGCATATATATATGTGTGTGTGTGTGTGTGTGTGTGTGTGTGTGTGGATGATAATAAGGTAAACCCTCCGTGTTGATGGGGGTAAACCGGAGAACTCGACATTAAGAGAAACAAATGTGCAAATTTCCTCACAGTAGTTTCTGCTCTAGTGTGATTCGAACCTAGCCTGCAAGGGATGGTGGGGTATTTAGGCGATTTATAAAGTAAAGATCCACCTAAAGTTATCTCCATGTGTAAACGTTCAATAAGTGTACTTGGAAGAATATTGTTGCTGTAATGTTTTTAAAAGTCAGATAAACAATTTTAGCTATTCGCTAAAAGAGCAAGGATATTTATATTTATGGATTTATCTTAAAACAAGTTCGTTTATATGTTTACTGTGCGAATGTAGTTTTATGGCTTGTCGTATACTAACGCGGACTTAAGGCATCTTTTAGGTAAGTTGCTAGCTAACCTAATCAGTATATCGCATACAAGCATATCACATCCCCAGTCTATTGTACTAGCACCGGGTCAACCGATCGATTCTTTATCCTCAATGCCAAGTGGTAGGCGAGGAAACAATAGCCAAAATTTTTAAAGTCTTATGTAAGACCAAGCCGGGTTTCGAACTTACGATCTCTAGCTTTCAGGGCAGACGCTCTACCACTGAGCCATCGAGGCATCGTGTACTTGGTAGAGATGGTCTTAATTTTAAAACTTTGTACGGATTTTTTTAAAGAAAAAAACTAAGTTGGTGTCACGGTGTTGTTCGGGTTTTTGTTTACCAGTGCTGGTGTATATAGCTAATATAATGAGCTCTACTCTTTTATACGCAGCTGTAAAACAAATTGCAAGAAATGACACAAATAAAAAAGCAATCGTCGAACATGGATTTTTACCTTTACTAGTGGAATTAGCACACAGTTCAGTCAGCAAGGAACAAACAGGTAGGTAGACACATCTTACTACTGTAACTCGAAACGGTTTTTTTGTTGCTTTTTTAAATATCTATCTATCTATCTATCTATCTATCTATCTATCTATCTATCTATATTTATTTATTTATTATATATATATTTTTGATTGATTGATTGATTTATTTATTTATTTGTTTATTTATTTATTTAATGAAAAAATTTAAATCGTTATTTGTCTAAATAATGAATTTTCGGCTTTACTCACCGTAACTTCAGATAAATTTCAATTAAACAACGTTTTATATAACTGTAAATGGTAAAAATTTGTAGAAAACTTGTGCATATTTTCTCTTTTCCGAACAATGTAAATTTAATTATCTTAAAATCCTTAAATAAACATGTTTTAATTTCTTAACTATTCTACGTTGATGTTTTTAAACTTTAGAATCCAA
This sequence comes from Tegillarca granosa, assembly GCA_029721355.1. Classification (NCBI taxonomy): domain Eukaryota; kingdom Metazoa; phylum Mollusca; class Bivalvia; order Arcoida; family Arcidae; genus Tegillarca; species Tegillarca granosa. The sequence continues at coordinate 22,246,493 of CM056610.1, read as the reverse complement.
ACTTTACCATTGATTACTTGACTTACAATACATTTTTTTAAATGACGCGCATTTGTGTGATGTCATTTATTAGCTGTTTAAGCGACTCAGTGTGCATGTGGCACGGGATAATGTTTTAAATTTAAGAAAGAAAGAAAGAAAGAAAGTTATGGTTTTATAAAATGCGAAATAAAAACATCACCATTGTGGAACCGTTTAGAAATAGCAATAATGACAATGTCGTGTATAAAAAAGAATAATGCGCGTTAGCAAATTAAGTAAATGCACTATAAACCCGATTTCTAGCTTATTGAATTGATATTAACTTTGAATTTAATATTCATTGCTAAAATTGTACCGCAAGAAAAGCAAAATTATTTCCAGCGAATGAAAATAATTAGCAACTATAAAGAATATGTATTAATAATGCAGGAAAAAAAATTGAGAGATTTCTTCATTTTGTTTGCGCATGGGGAAACGTCCGATTAAGTGAAGTTGAAAGAAATGATAAGAGTTTTGCGCAAAAGCTCACGAAATTGAGATTTGTTGACTTAATTTAAACAGTCAGCGTGCACTTTAGACTACTCAGCTACTGAGTTCCAAGACGAGAATTGATGAAATGACCTTGAACATCAATCCGTCATCACAATATTGTTGATAAGTATGTAGTCGCTAAATCCCAACTTATACTGGATATATTTGACTTACCATAATTCTTTGTTCCTTTCATTCTCAAAATTGACTTGCACGTGGCGGGTGTAGCTAGCTAGACAGGAGGTGCTTACCTTTCCAGAGGACCCGGCCTCACTTCCTTGATGGAAGTTCACATGTATAACATATTTTGCAGTTTGCAAAGTTTTTACTTTGTTTTTTGGATTGTAATATGGACAAGGACAGGTAGGTTTGTTTTATTACCTTCAGAAACGATCTCAAATCAATGGTAATACTGCACAACTCTGTATACATGTAGTAGATTTTATTTCTGAAATTCTATGTTTCAGCAGTATATCACCAACGACGCAAAGAAGACACTTTTCAGTAATAACAATTATCATTTTGATTTTTAGAACAACCTTTTTCTTCAGCTCGTAATTATAATAACTTTATATTTTAGAGGCAGTTGCTACGCTTCGCACATTATCTTTTGATAAAGAAAATCAACGAAAAATGATAAATGATACCAGTGTTGGTGTTGTTGATACGTTTGTCGATTTACTAGACTCAAAAGACCATACTTGTGTTAGTATCTGTAAAGGTGCTCTATGGACAATGAGGGAGGAACTACAAAAAAGTGAAAAGTACAAAGACTTGCCAATAGGTAAGCAAGCGGCCATAATGACTTTTTTGACGTATTTTGATGAACTAATAATTTATAACTCTGGAAATTATTATAATTATACATTTATAGATGCAAATAACCACAATAAACCTGTGTTTCTAAAGTTTTCTAAGAAAAATTGTACTTCTCATTTTTATGTTATGCTTGATTTGAATTAACTTTCTATATTCAAGTCCAAGAGTTTGCCGCTAAAAATTGGAAATCGGAAGTTGAAGATAAATCAATAGACAAAGTCAGAGGTCACGTGATGATAAGCTACCAATGGAACAATCAGGAAACTTTGATCCGAATCAAGGAACACCTCCGGTCAAACGGGTTTAAAGTATGGATGGACATTGATGACATGGCTGGTTCTACACTAGAAGCAATGGCTAAAGCTGTTGAGGAAGCAGACGTCGTGTTACTCTGCTTTTCTAAGAAATATAAAGATAGTGACAACTGTAGAGCAGGTATGACATACGCAAAAATTTCCAACAAAAATTATCGATTATACCTTCGAAAAAAATTCTTTTATTTTCTAAGAAATAAAGCAATTGTGAAAACTTTTACGCAGGTTTGATATATCATTAAATTCCAGGGCAAGTCGTTGTTTCTTTTTTTTCCAAAAACGAACAATTCTGTATTTTGTTAGAAATATAAGAAAAGATAGTGGCAACTGAAGAGCTGACATGTCATTGCATGAAATTACCACTCAAATTGTTGCTTCGTCTTAGCAAAGAAAAACAATTTTTATATGTTCTAAAAAATATAAAGTTAGTGACAACTGTAGAGCAGATATGTCAATGCATAAATTCCCACACAAATCGTTGTTTACTGTATATAAAAGAAATATAAATCTGTTGTTTTTTTTCTAAGCAAATACAATGTTAAATGCAAATGTTGAGCAGGTATGAAACAAAGTAAAATTTCGACACAAATCTTTGTTTCTTCTCGTTAAACAGTTCGGTTATTTTCTTTGAAATACAAAGACGGCGACTACTTTTAAAACTACTATAACATAACACAACACAATATTCCCACACTCTTCAAAAGAAAAAACATTCTGTTGTTTTCTAAAAACTGCAAAGATATTAAGAAAACTGGAGAGCAGGTATAAGTCATTAAATACCAAAACAAATCTTCTCGCGTCTCTCTACCAAAGAAGAACATTCTGTCCGTTTTATGATGAACTAATAATATAATGACAAAAATACGAGGTCGATGTATTATGGTCACATATATTTCTTTGAATTGAATACTGCTTAATTTTCAGCAATAACAGTTTTTTGTTTAAGTGACAAAACGCAGATATAATATTTTTATTCATCAATCGTAATGGTATTCATTTTAGTTCTTGATGACTCTTTGCTAGGAATTATCCAGGTGAAGGTCACAAAGTCATTTACACTTTTAGGAGAAAGTACCAGTGACTATATTGGAACCATATATATACAAACACAATTGTATTGCATGAGTTCGGGTTTAACAAATTTCGGTCTAAACATGAGGAAATATACATTTAATGCATGTAAATACAATAGTGTAGATTGTTTGAATAATAACTAGTAAGCAATGCTGAAACATGATGTTTATTTATATTGTCATTGTGTATTAATAAAAGCAAATAACTATTTTATAGAGGCTGAATACGCATTTGAGAAGAGAAAAACAATAGTACCACTGAGAATGGAGAAAGGTTATAGACCAGATGGTTGGCTTGGGATTATTGTTGGATCTAAAAAGTTTTATGATTTTGGCGGGAAATATTCCTTTGATTCACGTGCTGATGACTTAGTTAAAGAACTTCACGGACGATTCTCGGATATTGGTATTATGAGTAATGTTGTTCCAGTGGCGAAACATGCCGAGGTAAGAGAATTTAATTCTGATTTGTCGAAATCAAAATCAGGATTGCCTCGAATTGAGGTGGTAAATAATGTTCAAATAACAAAATATATGAAGGTACGCAAAGATTACTCTTCTTATTTTGAATGGTGCTTAATCAGAATTATGTTGAATAATGTGATATAAAACGATTGATGATTAAAGTGGTTTCCAATCCTGTTGTTATGACACCGCTTTGCCTTCCGGTGGCCTTCAGAAGTGCAATGACTTGTCTAATTTTGATACACTGGAGAGAGAGAGAGAGAGAGAGAGAGAGAGAGAGAGAGAGAGAGAGAGAGAGAGAGAGAGAGAGAGAGAGACTTTGAATGACTAAGTTAAATGACTATAAAAACTAAGTTTCCAGGATCCAAATTGAGATCCATTTCCATACATTGTGATAATGAGGCCTAAGACTAATATATGGTAGACTGCAAGTTTGCATGATATGTGTCAACTATGTTATTGGACTGAGTTTAAAATCGTTTTATACAATGTATGTATTTATTGATCACTTTTAAATCAATAAACCACTTAACTGGATCGTTTATTAAAATAATTTTTATCCAAACCATGATGTTATTAATGCCATGTTTATTTTTTTCATATTCGTGTTAAATTTTTCGTGTCATAAAGCATTTATTGATGTATTTGACGATATTGTTTTAAAAAGTTGCATAGAAGGATGCAAATGTAACTGCAAATGTCTATTAGGTTTTATTTAAGAATTGCTTTCTTCATTTTTAAGTCAAACAAAGAACATAGAGCAACTGAAAGCAAACCAAATAGTGTGAAAACTTGGACAAGAGATCAGGTGTGTCGGTGGTTAGAAAAACATGGACTTAGGAAGTACGTACAAGGATAGAAACATTTCTTAACCCTTTACAGTTTGGGGAAATTTTGAAAAATTATGAAACTGCACATATGATTATGGCTGCAACAAAAGGCAAGAGGTATTTGGTATGGAATCGTAGGACTTGACTTAACAAAATTCAAGAACATATTTTGAAGGTCAAAAATTGTTATGTGACCTAGGTCAAAGGTCAACATTTTACCATTTTTAGATAGAAAAAGGGCTTATTTGATCTGAACAACTGCAAAGGTTTAAATATCTTTCTTGTTAAAGCTTACTTTTGTACACATAATGTATGCTGCAAAACTTCCTTTCAATGAAACATAAAGTCAGAGTTTTATAAACATTCCCGAAGTTGTAATCTGGAAGATTTAGAATTGGAAAAAGTTTGTTAAAATAAAAGAATAAATAGATAAATAACAAATACCTGCTTAATTCTGATGTGCCAGATGTGCACATTTAGGAAATTAGTTCCCCATCAGTGACACTAAGACCGAAAAGTTTGATACATAAAAATATAAGCCAAACAGTTGAAAATAATGAATCTAAAGTTTCAAAATTATATAAATCCAAATAAATGAATAACTAAAAGTTTTACTTTCATTAATGGTATTGCAAAAGATTAGCATATATTGTTAAAACGTAATGTGAAATCCTTAGATAAATAAAAAAATAAGATAAGTTTCATTGATAGGTCAGTTTATAGGTAAGCTAATAAAAGAGTTTGAACTGAACGTCTTTCTCAAAGACAACATCCGAATAAAATCATCTATAGCGCTAATCTAAATAGGGTTCAGTAGAAGTGTCCGTTTTTCGTGTTATTAATATACACAGTATTTGGTTATCATTTTGTAGCTAATCTAACAGCTGTTGCTAATTTTTGAAATGCCAAATTGCTTTGGGTCATTGAATAAACATGTATTTTAAAAAGGCTAAATTCCTTTATTAACCTCTTCTCAATTGAAGGTTTATTTTTTGATATGAAGTTACTTTTTTTTTCTCCGAGAAATTTAAAGCTGGAAGGTTTGAAATCGTTTTCTTTCAGTTATTTCTTCCTAATCAGAATTTTTTTCTCTGCAATATATTTTTCCTTTTAGGGAGATATTTTAACATTGTACCTTGTTGAAATTGTTTCCTACATTAACTTCTTCTAAATAGATTTCTTCTGTAATCGAGTTATATTTTTCTTTCAGAGAGAAATTCCCAACATTGGAAGGTGTTGAAATCGTTTTCTTGCAACTTATTATTGGAAAAGGTATTTATATTTAAAAAAAACAATCGGAATGTTTTTATACACATTCAGATAATGATGTAATGTTATTGTTTGTTGAACCTAGACAAAATTGAGAAAAAGGATTTTGGGGTTTGTGGCCATTATAGTAATTATAGTACTTTAATTTCAGATCAAAAGGTCGCGAATTCCATGAGCATCGGTCCTAATATGTGTTTGTCGTTTTGTTTTACAGTCAATTGTTAAAACATTTGCTACTGCAATCACCATGTATTTAAAAAAGTTCTGAAATATGTGTGCGAAATCAGAACCATTGGTAAAGAGTTCACTATTTGTAAAATTTCTAAAATGATTAAATATACCATTTTGAGGGCTTGAAATCATCGTTTCTTAAGGATGGGTGGGTTTATTTAGTTTTTACTTCCGAGTCGAGTGTGTCGGATAGCTAGGCGGTCAGTCAGGGTTGGTGGAGACAACTGACGAAGTATCTGAGAAAACGATCGCCCTTCGTCAAGCAATATATCAAAATATTGTGAAATCACAAATGTTTGTGGGACATTGAATTTCACTTTTTTTGTGGATAGGTAAAAATAACGCATTCAATGTACAATGTAAATAAAAGCTTTAATTACCAAAGTCCCAAACTGTATTATAACAACATTTCACGAAATTTTAAATGTAAAAAAAAAACAAATTGTACGCTAATTTTAATGATTCTACAGCAGTTTTCACACTAAAAGTTACCCAAAACGGATTTAAGCCACGGCAGAAATAGCAAGCTTTAGACTTGACTTCACTTTATAAAGAGAAAATTTTTCATATTTTTGAAATTATTAAACATCTTTTTTTTTTACTTTCAGGCAGTTGATGTATATTACAAAACGTTAACAGAACAACTACATATAACAGATCTTAACACAATGGCAAAGTTTACATCAGCTTTAGAAGATACCTCGTTATAAACAATATATATATATTTATATATATATTCATTGAAATATTTTATGAAATGGAAACTTGGCTTATTAAATAAGCCGAATCGGTTACTATGGTAATGTATCTCTTGTTTCAAAAGACATATTCAGAGAATTTTAATTAAATTTCACATTTCTTGCTTTTTATTATTCATTTATCTGGAATTATTTCAAAAGTATGATGTTCACACACTAGTCGACTCATGAAGAATTTTTACGCAAAATTTCTAGACGACTACTTTTACTTGAATAGTTAATGCTTTAACCGTAGTTAATTACATGTGACATGTAATACATGTATATTTTTAATTCAAACATGAAGCAATTATTCTATTTTTATACATTATTATTATTATTATTATTAAAGTTAAATGCAACATTTGAAAGTAGCCACGTGTATTTTTTTTTTCTTTTCCTTTTTTTTTTTTGTTTGTTTTTGTTTGTTTTTTTTTTTATTTTTTTGCTATAACATTATATATATAAACCTTCAAACATCCCAAACGCAAATTTTATGTCTCCATGCAGTACAATTTATCGGAGACTGAGAGCTTTAATTAGTAAAGACCGACTGCAAAACGGGACATGCCTTGAGAAAATAAACATATCGAACATATCGAAGAAACAATATAAACGCCCTTCTTTGCATCGATACTAGACTACCATGGTAGCTTGGAGGAAGAGCTACAGAGCGAATCATAACGGAAAAAAAGAATTATTTTTTTAATTATTTATTTTGATTACAAAGAAGCTATTTATCGACAATTATCCAAATCTGTTAATTTCAATCTTCCACAATTTTCAAACGCCTCAATAATCTAAAAAAGAAAGAACAGGAAGTTAAAAGAGTGAAGCAGAGTAATGGAGTTTCATTTATATCGAAGTTATCTGTTCTGGAATGGTTGAAGAAGCGCGAGTGTCCCTGGAGAAAACTATAACTTAGGCAGCAAAGAGACAATTTTTGTCACACCATGATTTGTCCCGAGTGATGAGTTATCTGAGTTATTTTTGAAATTTCCGAGAAGCTTTCTCTGTAAGTTTGTTATAAATATATTTTGGAGATTAAAAAAGTTCGTTAGGGCGTTGTTTCGAATGTCTGAACATAAAACTGTTATTAGTGCTAACATTTTATTAAGGCAAACAAATACATTGTATCTGAAATCAGTTGTTAATACAGTGTATTTATAATTTTGTAATGTTGTTTTTAACTTCGTAACAGCAAATTTTCAGGTTTTCGCGATTTGAGCAAAATTATAAATGTCTATGGCTTAATCATAAAAACAGGATTGTTTGTGCGAAAGATATGCAAGTGTATATTATGGTCTGCACTGAGGACGACTGTTTGGTAAAGTGATAGCTCACAGAGTCAGTATGCCGCAGACAAACATACCACTCCTCCAGTCGATTATTTTTGCACCGGATGAAACTGACGATACTGTGTCCTCTTAAAGCCGAGCGCATGGCGAGAGGTGATATCTCAAATTTTAAGTCTTATGTATGTCAAGGTTCGAGCCCACGACGACGTGCTTTAAAAGTGGACGCTCTGACACTAAACCAGCGAGGCGTTTGTTAATTAAGTGTAAAGATATAGAACGAAAACATACCAAATAATAATAATAATAATTAAAAAAGCCAGAATACTTGCCAGTTCTGTTGCCCTGGGAGTGTCAATATATGGTCAATGAAATTTGTAAATATACATTTACAATGTCTGTCGACACAATGCCAGTCCATTGTCATTCCAAGCACGGTTGGGCACGCGGAATGACTTCTCAAACAATTACTTTGATCCTCACACTCTAAAAAGAAAACAAATTAACAAAAAAAGTTAAAAATGGAAAAAAATTCAAGGCCCAACATGAATGCCGATGAATTATTCATGACGATTAATCATTAGAATGGCGAGGTCATGGTTACATTGGAGGCCCTGTCAGCCGAGTGATCTAAATCTCGCGCTATCAGATCAAAGTCAGCCCCCCTCCTAGATCAAAATCCTAATCGTTCGGATTCTAGTATGAGGAATTTTGTTAGTTTACTTGGGTACTCTTGTTTTCTCAAAGAACTAACTTTCTAGGGTGTTTAACATTATTGGAATAAATAAATAGAAAAGTGTACATATATCAATGCCGTGTACTTTCAACCTTAGAAGTAAATGACAAAATAACATGCCAGTGTGGTTACACTGCCATTCATGCGAACTAGCTGTCTATTTAACCATTGAAACCATCCATTAATTGACAACATTGACATAAGTAAAACAAAAACCTCTTTACTTCGGGTTGAAGCACTAAAACTCTTTTATGTGTTCCACAGTTTTGTTTGTTGCAATATACCTTCTTTTTCTACCTACAGTGTATTTTTTTCACAGATAATGCAATGTGGTAGAGATTTTTTCCATTACAGAAACTTTTACTAATCACGTTTACTAGAATTCATCAAAACTGATGAAAAATAAGTTTAACCTAAAACCAGTTACCATGAGGAAAGGACCAGTACCATATATATATATATATATATTTTTAATAATATTTATTTCTTCAAAATATCAATTTCTTCTTCTTGATAAGAATAAGATAATAAGATAACAATTTGCATGTCGCATTTATAATGTAAACTTAATTCGAAACTCCGGCGTTTTGTTTTCGGAACCTCTCTACTTAAATAATATGCCCTGTTGCCGGCCTGACGCTTATACTATAATTTATCTTTTTAAGTTGAGTTGACTTGAAAAATGGTAATGGTGTTTTACGACCCAGTAAAATTTTTACACTTATATTGAGGCCGTCGGTTTTGGGATGGTAGGGGAAACCAAGTGTTCGAAGTAAAACCATTGAGTTTAGGCAAGCGAATCGGCAAACTTTGTTTGACACGAATCTTGGCCGTCAGTGGCACTAGTCCTGTCATCATTTAGCGCGTGCCTTAGAGCGCTTAGGCTCCGAAGTCCCATTATTTTCAAGCAAAAACGTTTCTGCGTGGTCAGGGCGATAAAATCATTGAACGACCTTCGCAAACATGCTATTAATGTATAATTAACCAGTAAAAAGTTTACCTTCTGTTGGGTGTTGGCTTTCGCAAGTACAGGTTCCTAAGTCATGTGTCAATATATGGCATTGCAGTTGTAACTGCACCGATCCATTTCTACCACAAATCATACCATGAGAGACACAATCCTGTTGGTTTCTACACCCAAGTTCCCACGAGAGTCCTTTGTATATAAAGTGTAAAACATTGTAATTGTTGTTATGTTGCATCCATTTTAATTAATTGATTAATTTATTTATTTTTAGTTATTTATATGTAAATTGAAAATTTATAGCTACTCTTGATAAAACCACTTATTGAAATCCAGAATGAACCGTTACAAGAGTTCATCAAGCGCTCATTGGTTTAGATCTGCTTCGTAGCGTACTGGTGTGTGTGTGTGTGTGTGTGTGTGTGTGTGTGTGTGTGTGAACCAGGCTTTTTTCTTTTTTTTGTTTATAAAATTGCTATAAAAAACAGAAATCATTTCAATACAATGATAAAAATAATGACAAAATAAATGGATATAATAATTGATTAAAAGGCAAAAAATTTGTTTGATTTTAAGAATCTTTTGACTCTGTTAAGTGATAAATTTTGAAATTATATCAATTAAAAACTTGACCATGAACCGGTGAAACCTGGATTTTTAAAATATCAAAGTTAAAAGAAGCATTATATAAATATGACATGACTGAGAGGGTTACATTAAAATGTTCACCTTTTAAGTCTAATGTTAACCGCAGGTATAAAGTTCATCACCAATGTAAATATCTTAAAAAGTTATCGTTGTATCGTCGGCCTGCATTTTAGTTGTAAATGTAAACTTTTCTCCGTAGTACTTAACGACGCTTGATGTATAAACTCTATGACGTTTAAAACGTTTGATTGATGCAGATTGATATGCGGTAGGCCTACCAGATTTTTTCTTTCATCTGCGCATGAAAAAATTTGAGATGGAATATCTTGTTTTTTTTCCTTTTTAGTTACCCCAGCATTAATTTGCCATCGAACAGTTGAAAAGAACTATGTTGCAATCTTTATTTGTGTGAACATCGTTTAATTATCGAGAAAAGGTAATGCCGCAAGATTACTAAAAAGTTTTCTACATCACGGTCATTTAATTTTAACTGAGAATAAACATTGCACAATTTTAGCCAGGTGCTACAGTAAGTTCAATAATATTCATCCAGTAGTCTGTCCAGTCCGATTTGATATTTAACTCATTTTAAAATGTAGACGATAAAATTAATTTTCGTGTATTTGAAGTTAATTCGCAATTCTCGAGTCTGTCCAGTCCGACTTTATAATATAATTTATTTTAAAAAAATCAACGATATAATCAATTTTCGTGTTATTGACAAGTTAAAACTCGTTACGTATTTTTCAACAGATATGCAACCAACTTCAATCACAATTCTCGATCAGGTTGGGTACTCGACTCAAATATTTTTGCACCCGTTTCTGGTTCCAATAATTATGGCTAATACTCCAAATGCATTACTAAAAAGACTGTCCACTGCTTCCCAAAATAATAACGAACTATTTTGCATAATCAGGTACATGTCAGAGTCGTTACTTTCTTCTACATACGTTGATATATCATCATTGTCTACTGTCTATGGTGTTATTTACTTCTTCTAATACGGCAATGACGTCACAGATTTATAACTCAAAACGAGGTAATTCCCTTTGCGATCAAGGGAAAGTTAAAAAATGTAGATTTCAAACAGCTATATTTTTTTTTTTTTTTTGTTACCAATTTTGTGATATTTGAATAATATTTAAAACAATTGTGATAAAAAATTTTTGGTTACATATACCCTTTTAAAATGTTACCCTGGAGCACGTTAATAGGTTCCTTTGAAGGTGACATTAATTTTGTCAACTGGCTTTCATCCAATCAGATTACGGTAAATTTACATGAGGTGTAATGAATATATATAATTAATACAATCAAAATCAATAAATTCATTAAAGAAAAAAATAAATGAAATAATTTAATAAGTAATTAATTAAAGTAGAAAATAAATATAAAAAAAATAATGATAATTATAAATAAATAAAAGAAGTACTTGTACGTTTATCTAACTATTAGATACAAATATCCATTTCCTATCATTGAAGAAAAATTACCTATAACAATGGACAATGTAATACCGGCTGCAAGAAATTTCATGTTAACTCCCGAACTGTGCTTCGAATATAAATGATAGTGAGTCTTGTATTAAAACACAGTCAAAAGAAAATTGTTCACTTTTGACACCTGTTGGTTCTCTTGCAGTTGTTTGTAAATGTCCTAAATGATAATAAAATGTGTCAATCGTATATTTTGTATTGAATTGCTAAAGTGCTGCATTGCGTTTTTCATAACAAGGAATATTTCAATTACAAGGAGTCAGTAGTAATTTAGGATTTTTTTTTCAAAAAGACACCCTGCAATGCCGAAACACATACACGAAAGAGTGGTCTTAAGTGCGTAATTATGAAGCTTTATAAGCGAGAAATTTATTTAGAAGTTCTACAAATAAAAATATTTATTTCATATCATGAATATATGTACATTTTCCAAAGTACAACTTAAAAAAAAACATCCAGGTTCAAAAGCATTTAGAAGTACTTCAAAAACTGGATCTGAGTTCGTGTACATAACCTCTTTAAAAATCCAATAAAAATTTCACATATAATACATTTCTCCCTTCATGTACCGGTGCTTCCTTGCCTTTGTGGCCATGAGAAAAGTACTTGAGCATTTTCCTGTCTTTACGCTATTTCTTAACATTTGTGTTAACGGTCGGTAAAATTTCGCTATTTTCCGAAAGTGATTGACTGCATAATCCCTGGTTTTTCCCGTTATCCAGAGTACATAAAGGAATGTATCTGTACATGTGCATTCACATATTTTAGATTTCCAAGATTCTTTAGGATAAAATGTTAACACGGCTGGGGACATTTTCTACTAAGACGAAAATACGGATGGAAGTGGTCGTTCTACGATCTTTAGTATTCCAGGGAAACGCTCTACTGCTTATCCAATGACCTGTCTGATTTTGAAATTCTTTTAAAATAATGCATTCAAAATCATGTGACGCGGTCAACAAATAGCGCGTTTTAGTTTTATTAAACAACGAACATACTTTTTCACAAATGATTTACGCAACAAAAGATGTATTGTAAATTCATTCTTATTTTAGATATTTCGATGCGGTTTTCAATATTGTGATATTGAAATAATATATAAAACAATTGTGATAAAATATGTTTGGTTACAGGTTCCCTTTAAAATCTATCATCAGTGGTCTTAACATATGCCTTTTTCGTCCTGTTTTGCTACTTTAAAATTAATTTCGTATTCAGTTGTGTTGTTTTATCATTTATTTGCATTGTTTCCCCCAGTTTCCTTGGTATGTACCAAAGTACATGTTTTCAATTGCAATTCCCGTTTTTGTATTTTAGAAAACAATGTACCGTATATCATAAGGGTTTTTTTTTTTACAACAAATCATAATGAAAAAAAAATGTTTGTGAAAAAATTTATTTTTTAATTATAAGTTTGATAACAAACTAGCTATTTATCAAAAATTATCCAAATCTGTAAATTTCGGATTTTCCAAAATCTGTGAACACCTCCATTATCTAAAAAAGAAATAAAGAACTAGAAGTTAGAAGAATAGAGCTTGGAATCGAGTAATGGAGCTTCATTTATATCGAGGAGATGATACACGGAATGGTTGAGGAAACGGGAGTGCCCTGGAGAAAACTATGATTTAACAAGCTTAGTGACAAATCTTCCCACGCCATAACTTATCCCGATTGAACGAGATTTGAATCGAGATGATCGGAAGCATTGTGTTTCGTTAGCATTTTAGACCAATCCATCATCGAGACCGTGTAAAAAAGTAAAAAAATGACAAAAATGATTAAAGAAAAAAAATGATACTACTATAGAAAAAAACAACGTTCACAAAAAATAAAATCCAAACTTAACAATATCTAATTTTTTGAAATAAAAATTAAAATGAGCAATTACTGAAGTGCCTTCTTAAGGAAAACAGCACTTTAAAGCATGCGTAAATCCTAGTGTCAAAAAGTTTGTCAGTTCGCTCGACTAAAGTCGGTGATTTCCTTTAGACACTTCGGTTTCTTCTGCCTTTCTTGTATTAATCGCCATGATAATATAATTGTACATACTAGAATCTTAATTTCGGTGTAAAATGTCTTAACTCAACTCCCCTCTATTCCGTTATTGTGACATCAATTATTATAATGTACATCGATAAAATGGCGGGAATACTTGTCAGTCAATTTTTTTTAAATGGGTAAAGATACGGTCTTAAAACAGGAATGTTAATAATTATAATGAACATCAAATCTGGCGGAAATACTGACCAGTCCTGCTTCATGGGGTATGTAAATATACAGTCCAGAATCACGGGTAATTTACAAATCATAACATACGTGTACATACACATCAATAATATGGCGAAAACACATATGTGTAAATCCTGCACATGTCATGTAAATATTGTATGAAGAACGGTAAGGAAGTTCTGGGATATTATCAATTATATATTTAAATGGGTTCTCTAGGCAGGTTATTGTTAAATTTTCCGGGAAACTTTGTCAAATAAGTTTGGCAGAATCCTATGCTACTTAAAAATAATAAAAATAATTTTTGTTCTTTATGGTGCTGTGTCGAAAGTCTAAATACAGAAATGTTAATTGTGTTAAATTTTATAAGGCAAACGAATATTTCCCGTTGTTATGGTGACTTATTTCTGACATCGACATGCCGCGATACTTATGTTGACCAGTCGTGATAATTATCTTCAAATCGCGACTTATTTTTTTTTTAACTTTTGTAACATAAGCATCGCAGCATGTCGTGTTATTACATAAAATTATCTTAACATGTCGACTTAATATTTTGACAAGTCGAGATAATATAATGGAAAGTTGTGATACCCAAATAAAGAGTTGAGATAAATAACACGACGTGCCGCGATACTTATGTTCAATAAGTAACAAAAAAAAAAAAAAAAAAAGTCGCGATATTGAGATTATTATTACGACTGGTCAACTTGAGTATCGCGGCATGTCGTGTTATTTATCTCAACTTTTTATTTTGGTCAGAAATAAACCACCATATAAAAAATCACAATTGCAATTTTTCACCTATTCACAACTTGAGCTTTGTGGATTAATCTAGGAATAAGTGAGTAGTGCGTGTGTGTATTTTTCAGCCGTGTACTAAAGCGCACACAGGGCGACATTTTTGGTAAGGTACCAGCTAACCAAGTCAGTATGTCACAGACAAGCATACCACTCTCCCAGTTCTTATACCAGTTAAACAAGTCGATACTCTGTCTTCTTAATGCCGAGCGCCAGGCAGTATCTAAAATTCTAAAGTATGTAAAGTATTTCAAAGTCTCATGTATAGCCCGGTCGGGGTTCGAAGTAACGACCTCCTGCTCTCAAGGCGGACACTCTAACACTAAGCCCTTGAGGCATCTGTAAGTTAATACAGTGGTAAGATATGGAACGGAAACAAACGAAATAGAAATATAAAATTTATCCAGAATACTTGCCAGTTCTGTTGTCCTGGGAGTGTAAATATATGGTCTAGGAAGTTTGTAAATAAACACTTGCAATGTTTGTCGACACAATGCCATTCCATTGTCATTCCAAGCACAGTCGGGCACGCGGTATGACTGCCCGAACAACCACGTTGGTCTTCACACTCTTAATGGTGAAAACAACAAAATATGTACATAAAAAAATTAAGGCCGACCAAAGATGGCAAATGTAAAATGTGAAACTTTATATGCAAATTTTTTTGTAGTTTTTGCTTTGCAATTGTGATTGTGATATAAACATAGACCGGTATGTTTGTGTTTCATGGTTAAATAATATTTTTAACATTTTGTAAAATTTGTAAAGTTTGATAATCCCGGTCACTAGAATTTCAGTTTCGTATTTAATCCAAAATTACCGTAAGGACATGAAAAAAAAAAGAAAGAAAAAAAGAAAGAAGATACAACTATAAAAGACTGAGGACCGCCCAGACAAAGCCATAGATAAAACCAAATGGGGAAAAAAACATGGAAAACCAGTGTCCGATGGCAAGTGTCAACAGCACCAGATAAATGATCGGACCTCATTTTTTTTAAAATGAAAGTTCGGTTAGATGTAGACTGGATGAATACCTGACGTAGAATGACAAAAACATTCACACAACTGCGAAAAAAAAAATTAAACACGTGTTTAAACACCCGTGAAATCATTTTATATATAGACGTGTCTATTAAGACAACATTTTCCCGCTGTACTTCGAAACGCGGGGAAATAAAATTTTAATAGTGCGTGGTCAAGACGATCAAATCATTTAACGACCTCGCCAACATGCCATTTATGTAAAATTAACCAGTAAAAAGTTTACCTCCTGTTGGTTGTGGACTTTGGCAAGTACAGGTTCCTAAGTCATTAAATACCTGACATTGCAATACTAACTGCACTGATCCATTTCTAGCACAAATAATACCATGAGCAACACAATCCTGTTGGTTTCTACACCCAAGTTCCAACGAGAGTCCTATATATATAAAATGTAAAACATTGTAACGGTTATGTTATGTTATGTTATGTTATGTTATGTTATGTTATGTTATGTTATGTTATGTTATTTATTTATTTATTTATTTTCAAATTGGCAATTTTAGCTATTCTTGACAAGCCATATTTCTTACTGAATTCCAGAATGAACCACAACACGAGTCCTAAAGTGCTTATTGTTCGGAAACTGTGCCTTTTAATTTTTTTCATACCACAAGACAGTTTTATTACGGTGAGATTTATCTCACTGAATTGGTGATTTTCTGATATTTTTTTCCACATCGCACCCCGTATGCGCACGTGTAGCTTACCTCAGTTGAACAGGAACTATTTTTTTATCAATTGACAAGGGTCATAATTTAGTGGAAAAAATTCTATGAAAACGACAATAGGACTTTATGATAAATACTATTATATATACTAAACAATGTATATTTATATATATAAATATATATTTACTAAACTATATATATATATATATATATATATATATATGTATATATATGTATATATATATATATATATATATATATATATATATATATATATATATATATATATATATCTTTGTTTTGTTTTGTCGTGTAGGTTCACATTCCGCTGTGGGTAAAACGTTAATTGTAATTGTTGCGTGTCTTGTATCCAACCGCTAGCAAAATCTTACATTGTAATAGTAGGGTTTCAGGTATTTTTTCGTAAATTATATGCGAGAAAAAATAATCAATTACTCGACTGAAGTCACGATGGAGATATTCTGATCTCGCCCGAGCCTCGTTTGAGATGAAAAATCTGTCCACTCGATCGGAATTTCCCATTTCGACCTGATTTTATATATATATATATATATATATATATATATATATATATATATATATATATATATATATATATATATATATATATATAGTGTGTGTGTGTGTGTGTGATAACCAGTTTTTTTTGTATATAGTATTGTGAAAAAATATAAATTATTTCAATGAATACAAATTCGTTGAAGTCAATAACTAATTTGGTTTACTTTAGAGTTAAAGAAAATTCATGGCGTTATCAATATTCTTTCGCTGATTTTTCGGCGGTCATTTGGGGGGGGGGGGGGGGCGAAGGAAATCGGAAAACGGAAAACACTTACCGACTTTCAACAAGATAACTTATAAATTGTTTTTAAACTAGAATCGGTCCCCATAAGCATTTGAAAATTGAAGATGACATTCACTTTTATCTGTAAATCTGTAGTCAACTCGGCCGCTAAGTAGGATTATTGTATTCAGTTAGGACAATATATCATTTTATGACACGGAAGTCATATGTGAAAGGACATTTTGTCCACTTTCTTAAGTTTTCTAATTGTTGGTTGACTGCCTACTGTTTTATGTGGTATCGTATTTTTTAAATTCACGCTTTAGAAAATTAAAAACTCTCAAAAAATGGTGTCAACTCCAGGTTTTGTAAAATTCTAGTAAACACACGTATTCATGTTCACTATAAATTTTACGTAGAACTGTTTATTTAACATAATAATACTAGAAAAACACCAAGAATTTATTTCACTTTTACCATGATTGAAGCAACAACTGCGAGACGCGTTCGGTCAGATATCTTGACGCTTTTCAATTGGTCATTCCACACGGCAGACTAGTTTAAACATATATTTTGTTTTTAAGATAAGATAATAGACTCATTGCAAAATATTTTCAAAGGTCAAAATTTGTTTGATTTTAGAAACACCCTGACAATGAATAAATTTTGAAACAATAAGGATTTTAAAAAATGACATCATAAATCAATGAAATCTGGATTTTTAACATAGGAAATTTGTTAAGTTTAAGGAAAGTTTAGTTATGTCTAGAAGTATATTTTAAAAAAAATAATAAAAAAAAAAAAAAAATAAAATAGTTTAATATCCACTTTTTAAAATTGAAAAAAAAAACTCACCTATAAAAATGGACAATGTAATACCGGCTACAAGGAATTTCATGTTTACTAGCGAACTGTGCTTTGAATATAACTGATAAGTATTGTATTAAAACACAGTCAAAAGACAAGCCTTATTTTGACACCTGTTGGTTCCCTTGCATTTAAAGATTATTTGTATATGACCTAATTGTTTATAAATTGTGTGAATCATATATTTTGTATTGGATTGCTAATGTGCTGCATTGCGTCTTTATGACGAGTGATCTTTTATTTACTTGGGTTTTCCAGTAATTTAGGGATTTCTTTTCCAAGAACACGCACTGCAACGTCAAAAAACTTAGAGAGTAGTCTAAAGCACGTGACCATGGAGCACTGCACATAGGTCTTATCCCCAATTAGGCTGGTGTTACCTTAACAAGTGAGCACTGCACATAGGTCTTATCCCCAATTAGGCTTAACAAGTGAGCAATGGACATAGGTCTTATCCCCAATTAGGTTTAACAAGTAAGCACTGCACATAGGTGTTATCCCAAATTAGGCTGGTGTCACCTTAATAAGTGAGCACTGCACATAGGTGTTATCCCAAATTAGGCTGGTGTCACCTTAATAAGTGAGCACTGCACATAGGTGCTATCCCGAATTAGGCTTAACAAGTGAGCATTGCACATAGGTCTTATCCCCAATTAGGCTGGTGTTACCTTAACAAGTGACAATTTATTCAAACGTTCTATAAATTACAATGTTTAGTTTTTTTAAGAACAATGTACATAATCCAAAATACAATTTTAATAAAAAAAATCTATGTTCAAGCTCGAAAAGTTTTACAAATCATGTAGAAGTTCTGCAAAATACAATATTTATTTAATGAACTCATGCATATTTTCCAAAATTCGTATTTGGGAAAGTTTTGTGTTCGGACATCAATTTTTAAGCAGGAACGGTTCGGTCATATTCCGCTTCACAAGCGACAAAAGCATTAAGGAGTTCTTCAAAAACTGGATCCGAGTCCCTGTATACAACCCTCTTGTTAAATTCCATTAGAGATTTCCACATATGGTACATTTCTCCCTTCATGCACCGGTGCTTCCTTGCAACCTTTGTGGCCATGAGACATGTGCTCGAGCATTTCCCTGTCTTTGCGCAATTTGTTAAAACCGGTGTAAACGATCGGTAAAATTTCGCCATTTTCCGGAACTGTTCGATGTCACAGTCTTTGATTTTTCCCGTTGTCCAAACAGTACATAAAGGGATGTTTTTGTACGATGCACATATTTTAGATTTCCAAGCTTCTTTAGGATAATATGTCAATACGGCTGCGCACATTTCCTCATAAGACGAAAATCCGGATGGAACTGGTTTGGATCGATTCATTGAATTATATTCACAAGTTGTTTTCAATGTGTCGCCAGGATAAACTCGCAATGGTTCTTTGAATCTGAAAAAATATATTTAAAGTACTTAATTTATTTATATTTCCACTTCAATAGTAAAACGTTTAAATAATAGTACTATTAATATTGTTCATGGTTTTATCTTAAAAGTTCAGGACACCGGTGACTAAATATTTCGCAAGCTTTCTTCTTAAGCATTCAAAACACCAGTCAATCAAAATTTCTTAAAATTTTATCTCTAGCCTTCAAACCATTAGTAAACTTTATATTTTGCAAGCTTATATCTCGAGCCTTCAAACCATTAGTAAACTTTATATTTTGCAAGCTTATATCTCGAGCCTTCAAACCATTAGTTAGCTTTATATTTTGCAAGCTTATATCTCGAGCCTTCAATCCATTAGTAAGCTTTATATTTTGCAAGCTTATATCTCGAGCCTTCAAACCATAAGTAAGCTTCATATTTTGCAAGCTTATATCTCGAGCCTTCAAACCATAAGTAAGCTTCATATTTTGCAAGCTTATATCTCGAGCCTTCAAACCATAAGTAAGCTTCATATTTTGCAAGCTTATATCTCGAGCTTTCAAAACACCGATAAGCTTCATATTTTGCTAGCTTATATCTCGAGCTTTCAAAACACCGGTAAACCTTATTTTGCAAGCTTACTTGAGCCTTCAAAACACCGGTTAGCTTCATATTTTGCAAGCTTATATTTCGAGCCTTCAAACCATAAGTAAGCTTCATATTTTGCAAGCTTATATCTCGAGCCTTCAAACCATAAGTAAGCTTCATATTTTGCAAGCTTATATCTCGAGCCTTCAAACCATAAGTAAGCTTCATATTTTACAAGCTTATATCTCGAGCTTTCAAAACACCAGTAAGCCTCATATTTTGCAAGCTTATATCTCGAGCCTTCAAACCATAAGTAAGCTTCATATTTTGCAAGCTTATATCTCGAGCTTTCAAAACACCAGTAAGCCTCATATTTTGCAAGCTTATATCTTGAGCCTTCAAACCATAAGTAAGCTTCATATTTTGCAAGCTTATATCTCGAGCTTTCAAAACACCGGTAAACTTCATATTTTGCAAGCTTATATCTCGAGCCTTCAAATCACCGGTAAGCCTCATATTTTGCAAGCTTATATCTCGAGCCTTCAAACCATAAGTAAGCTTCATATTTTGCAAGCTTATATATCGAGCTTTCAAAACGCCGGTAAACTTCATATTTTGCAAGCTTATATCTCGAGCCTTCAAACCATAAGTAAGCTTCATATTTTACAAGGTTATATCTCGAGCTTTCAAAACACCAGTAAGCCTCATATTTTGCAAGCTTATATCTCGAGCCTTCAAACCATAAGTAAGCTTCATATTTTGCAAGCTTATATCTCGAGCTTTCAAAACACCAGTAAGCCTCATATTTTGCAAGCTTATATCTTGAGCCTTCAAACCATAAGTAAGCTTCATATTTTGCAAGCTTATATCTCGAGCTTTCAAAACACCGGTAAACTTCATATTTTGCAAGCTTATATCTCGAGCCTTCAAATCACCGGTAAGCCTCATATTTTGCAAGCTTATATCTCGAGCCTTCAAACCATAAGTAAGCTTCATATTTTGCAAGCTTATATATCGAGCTTTAAAAACGCCGGTAAACTTCATATTTTGCAAGCTTATATCTCGAGCCTTCAAAACACCGGTAAGCTTCATATTTTGCAAGCTTATATCTCGAGCCTTCAAAACATCGGTAAGCTTCATATTTTGCAAGCTTATATCTCGAGCCTTTAAAACATCGGTAAGCTTCATATTTTGCAAGCTTATATCTCGAACCTTCAAAACATGGGTAAACTTCATATTTTGCAAGCTTATATCTCGAGCTTTCAAAACACCGATAAGCTTCATATTTTGAAAGCTTATATCTCGAGCTTTCAAAACATCGGTAAGCTCAATATTTCGCAAGCTATTATCTCAAACGTTCAAAAAAATTGGTAAGCTTAATATTTTGTAAGCTTATAGCTCGAGCTTTCAAAACATCAGTAGGTTTAATATCTTATAAAATAGTAAAAAAAAAAGTAGGTAAAACTTGATGATCAAGGTGCTGCAGGAAACTTGCTCTATTTTTTTCTTTGAAATAATGAATGTTACAAAAAATCCTATTGTTAGAAATACCCTATAATAAAACATTCTCTAAAACAAAATTAGTCGATTAAAAAAAACCCCAAAAGAAGAAAAAACTTACGTATATACTTGAGGATCTAGGAACTTGTAATTTTCATCGTTAGTTATGTATCTTACAACTTTGCCTTTTCTTATTAATTCTATTTTCTGCTTTTTACCTATAATTGAACGAATAATTTAAAACATAGACAAGAGTTAGTTGTATTAAGTTTTCCAAGGAAAAAAATTAAAACGATGCTGATCTAATTAATAATGTTCCTATTGAACAATGTTACATTTGGTTACATAAGTACAGATATAATAGTAATTTATCAGCGAGATGAAGCCTGTGGGATCTAATTTTAGAACATGGTTACGTCATTAAAAAAACCGGGTCATTTAAATACAACTTACAAAACAATAAAATACCATAAATTTAACATAGAATTTCATTAAATTTGTCATTTGTGACTTTGTAAGGGATACATAACACCATTGCGAATACATTTGGATATTAATGACGGACAAATAATACAATTTGTCAGATTTCACCTTCGATTTATTAGGATTTCCCGTATATCCGTGCGCATGCTCTAAGCAAATAATTATCATTAAACATTGACCAACCCCTTAGAGGATTCAGTTTTTTTTACAGCTGATAGGTATGAAATTTTAGAAAATGAATCTAACGGATAATTAGTAAGATCGAAGTTATCTCTTTTTTTAAAAAAAATATATTTTAACAAATTCAGAAAATTGAAAAACTTTACTCAGCTTTAATAAGCCTTGCATTACGGTAACACTTCGTTGTCACAGAGGTAGAGCAAACGCCTCGGGAGCGGGAGGCCTGCGGGCTTTAGAAACTGCTTCCATGATTGGCTCTCGGTATAAATGGAACAAAATATCGACTGGCTCACATGATGCCTAGATTTTGTGACTGGGGAAGTGATATGCTTTCCTGTAGTATATTGAATCGGTGAGCTTGTACATTATAGAAAAATCGAACTGAGTGTGTACAAAAAATACAAAAATACACACTCGATGAACTAGTGCATACATAAACGTCCTCTAAGATTTTTACTTACGGAATAATAAACTTGCTCCCCTCACAAATAGCTGAAAAATTGCTTATCGACGATCAACAAAATTACAAACCCCCTCCCCCCCCCCCCAAAAAAAAAAAAAAAAAAAAACAAAAAAAAAAAAACAAAAAAAAAAAAAACCTTTTTGCAATCTAGTCAATATTATATGCACATGGACTAACAGATTTATTTTAGCATAGAGTAATTAACTATAATTATAAAAGCATATAATATTAAATAAAGCGGTTAAAGATGTGAAATATTTCTAGTACAAGTTAAAAAAAATTAAAATGTACGTGTAAGTATGTTTTTGTTTTCCATATGAAATATTCCCTGTGCAGTTGACAAATACTGTGGATAAAAAAAATTAAAAATTGATGATAAAACCAGAAAAAGTAAAAAAAAGTACTAAGCTTACCTATAAGATGCATATGGTTTAATGCTTGACTGATTATCACTGGTTTGTTGATCAAGGAGGACGTACAGTGGTCTGGACACGTTGTTTGTACAACATAAGCTGGTGTTTTTGGCGGTATTGTAAATTTAATAGATGTAAGAGCCATCGCGCCAGCATTGTATTTTCTCAGTTTACTGGTATAGTATAATGACACACCAGAATTATCAATGAAGTTCGCTTTGTTATCAGGATTGTTCCAATGAATCTGCAATAAGGTCAAATGAAATAAAACACAAACATATCAGTCTATGTCCAATCATAAACACCCCCCCCAACACCAAAAAAACAAAACCATGTACACTTCCACCACGGAAGTTAGGCCAGGGGCTACGGATATGTAAGCATCTCATGTGTTGCAAGCTACATAACCGCAACGTGTGATTTTAATTAAAGATAAAATGTAGACGAGGGAATATTCACTTGACAATTGCAATAGCAACAAAATACGCCACAATAGAATAATTTTTCTACTGCAAGTGGCCTTGGTGACCCAAGGCCAGTGGTCGAAATCCCCTTGGACAGATCCTAATGTGGGTAAGTTTGCTTGCCAAATCATTAAAAAAATGGCCATCAGATCTAGGGCGATTTTTAAACAAATGTCATTACTTTAAACTAGCTTTTGATGTATTGATCAACAGTCAATCATACATTAAAGCGGAACAGTGACGATCTAGACATACCTTTTCATTGTACCGCGGAAGATGAAGTGTATTTGATTCGGTTCATGGTTTTTTTATTTATTTAAATTTTCTTTTTGGTGCTGAATGATGTAAGTATTGTAAATAAAAAATTATTTTCCGTTTCTCAAAAATATTTAAGATCTATATTATGAGCTATTTAACCTACGGACATTGCATCATCAATAGATAAATTAGCCCGTATAAACGTTATTCGGTACCATTTGGTATGCTTTGAAATACATCGTGGTTGTGATACACAGTTCGACATGGGGAATTTGTCCGGTTTAAAACACATTGTGGTGTTGTAAGCACAGTCCGACAAGAAAATCTGTACGGTTCAAAATACATCGTGGTTGTGTTAGCACCATTCGACATGGGAATCGGTACGCTTTGAAATACATCGTGATTGTGTTGGCACAATCAGGCATGAAAATCTGTACGGTTTGTAATACATCATGGTTGTGTAAGCACAATTTAACATTGGGAATCGGTACAATTTTAAATACATCAAGGTCATGTAAGCACAATTCGACATAGGAATCAGGACGCATTTGAAATCCATTAAGATTGTTTAAACACAATTCGCCATGGAGAATCGGTTTGCTTAGAAATACATGATGGTTGTGTAAGCACAACTCTACATCGGATTGTGTAAGCATTGAAATACATCGTGGTTAAATAAGCCCATTTCGACATGGGGAATATTTATTTGTGGTTGTGGAAGTACAATTCGATATAGGATTCGGCTTTGAAATACATCGTGGTTGAGTTAGCACAATTCGACTTGGGATAAGGTACGCTTTGAAAAACAACAAGGTTGTGAAATAGGAATCGGTAGGTTTTTTTTAATAAATCGTGTTTGAGCACGATTCGACATGGGGAATCGGTTTGCTTGAATGTGTAAGCACAATGGGAATCGGTACGCCTTGAAATACATCGTGGTTGTGTGAGCACTTTTCGACATGTTCAATTTAAAACACTTTAAAATACATCGGCGTTGTGAAAGCACAGTTCGACACGGGGAATCGGTAGGTTTGTAATACATCATGGTTGTGTAAGCACATTCCGACATGCATAATTTGGAACGCTTTAAAATACATCGGGGTTGTGAAAGCACAGTTCGACATAGGGAATCGGTAGGTTTTGAAATACATCATGGTTGTGTTAGCACATTTCGACATAGGAATTGGTACGATTTGAAATAAATCACAGTTGTGTAAAACAAATTAGACATGGCAATCGGTAGGTTTCGAAATATATCGTGGTCGTGTAAGCACAATTCGACATGGAAAATCTGTACGCTTAAAATATATATCGTTGTTTTGTAGACAAAATTCGACACGGCCAACCGGTACGCTTTGAATTAGATTGTGATTGTGTAAGAAGCGCAGTTCGACAAGGGGTATCGGTAAGCTTTGAAATACATCATGGTTATGTGAGCACTATTCGACATCGGAATTAGAAGACCTTGAAATACATCGGGATTGTGTAATCACAATTCGACATGGGAATCTGTACGGTCTGAAATTATTCGGGGTGGTGTAAGCACATTTCGACATGGGAATCGGTACGGTTTGAAATGCATCATGTTTGTGTAAGCACATTATTAGAAAGAAATCGATGCGCTATGAAATATATCATGGTTGTGTAAGCACATTTCTAGAAAGAAATCGATGCGCTTTAAAATACATCATGGTCGTGTAAGCAAATTTCTAGAAAAAGGAATAGGTGCACTTTGAAATACATTGTCGTTTAAGATTAATTTGACATGATAAAAATAATTAGAACATCTCGGTTTAGACAGAAAATGTTATGATCATTCAAAACCCTGACATAAATCCACAAATACAAAACTATTTGTATATACCTGCATTAAAACCTGCCTATAGCCATTTTTACCAATCAAGAAACCAGCCTCAGGGTTCAGGCACGTCGTCTCAAGTCCTGCTGATACAATCATGATCGGATCCTCACACAGACTTGGCGGCATATTGTCACATTCAAATGCTCTCTTCCTTAAACCAACCTCATAGGTAGTATCTGGAGGATAAATAAATAAATAAATAAATAAATAAATAAATAAATAAATAAACTTTCTATGTTTGAGTCTAAAACGTGATGTTTTATTTTCACAGAAACCGATCAAAGTCCGGGTCAGATTTTAATGTTTAAATGCTTACTAACACTTACTCTTTGAAAACTGAAATTTAACAACCACACTTGTCCATTCAATGACACCCCCCCCCCCCCCGGAAAAAAAATATTGTGGTCCTAACAAAAAGGTAAGCAATAAATATGTTTAGCAAACATAGATGCGGTGACATGTTGTGAACCATTACCATTTAGTAATGACGCACATATATTTTTTAAACTGACAGATATAGGTTGTTGGTAGTTGTAACTTACCACAGCCATACACAACAAAATGATGTACAATATCTCTGTTCTGAGTGATTGGCTCCATGGCAACAATGTGGTAATCTTTATCCCTTGGAAGGTTGTAGATCATACAGGCAAACGTTGTTTCTTTTGTGGGTACACGCGTACTTGGTATAAGTAGATCATGTTTGATTACTCCTGATAAATATAGAAAGCACGATTGATTTATTGATTAATAAGATTAATTGGATTGATTAAATAACTAGTTGATTGATTGTTGTTAAACTCTTTGTCAAGAAAATTCAAATTATATAAGGACGTCAGCAGCAAAAGGTGAAGTTGCAGAAATATTTATCTTTGCCGTTCTATAAAAGCAACTGGACCAATATGGAAGTTTAAAGTAAGGCCCATCTTTACACAAAACATCTGATCAAGGGGTTCGTCCTAAGAACCAGTGACTTTTATTTTGTAAACCCGGTGTACTTAAAGAGAGAAAAAATGCGGATTTTATGGTTTTAACGAATTTAATTTGCATAAACGGCAATATGATGACAACACATCGACTCCATTTTGTTATCGTCCGTTGCTGCTTTTTGTAAGTTCTTCTGTAACAAAGCTATACTGATTCTAAAAATCATATTAATACAGTCTTATTCTTTTTATTGTCCTATAAATAAACCAATTATGTTACAGTTGAAAGAGGTTTACAATAACATAATTGGCCATTTCATTTTTTTACCATATCTTATGTCCATGGATAAACGGAATAAGCCACAAATTTTAAAAAAGCAAACAGATTACTTTCTTAATAAAATCTGCTAGAGGTTCGAACCCTGGTACGATTTGCGATATAAACTTGCGCCTAAAGACACAATGAGGCCCTCTTTCAGTTTCATCACCCTATATACATAAAATTGTATAATGTGTCCAGAATTCTGTTTTTTTCTGTTGTGTTGTTTTGTTTCGGTTTTTTTTATTATTAATTTTTTTTTTTTTTGATTTTTTGTTTATTAATTTAATTATATTTTTTTTATAATATCTATTATTATTATTTTTTGCTCTTTTTATCTTATTTTATTATTATATTTTTTTTGGGCGATGATTTTTACTTATTGTCATACATTCATTAAATATGACAAAGCAGCTACTTCTAAACACATTGATCTATTTACCATGTGTTCTTTACAAAACAATAAAATCGGTCAAGTGAGACCAAGCATATTAGAATAAATTTTTGGTTGATTATAATAAGAATTAGGTATAGAAGGGAATTTAACGATTAAGAAGTTCTTTTGTTCTATTTTAAACAGATAAGAAAATGAACGTGAGACCTACGGACATTATCGCTCACCTGTGAACCTTGATAAATCTCTTATAGTTTTGTTAAACTAAGTGCGCAAATGAAATATTACTTATTATTTAAAATAGTCTAGAATCTGTCTATGGTTTATTGGAGAGGATTTTAAACTATTTATACGGCTACAATTTCCTCGATTTAAGGTCCCAGTGTTTATAGTCAAGTCAATCTACAGTTTGACCTCAAACTAATTGCAACAGAACAAATTTTGTTACTAATATGCTCTTAAATACATGAAATGTTTATAGTTAAAAGTCTTCCAAAATCTGACAAAGGGAAACAAGTTTTGGAGAAGTTTTAATTTCTTATGGGGATTTCTATAGACAAGGGAGATAACTCCTGTAAAACAGGTAGCCAATTATCATATGTTTTTTGCTATTTTAACAAAAAGTAAAGTAAAGACCCTGGAATTATTTAATCATAATTGATTCCATATGTATATTCCACAATTCTGATTTCATTTAAAGTGAAATCATTGGCCCATTTTCATTCAGTTGCATTTTATTTTAGTCTTTCACAATCTATTGTTTCTATAGTGATGAGGAATTAATAACAGAATACTGAAGTAGAAGTATAGAAAAGTTATGTATTTAACCTGAGTTATACTTATTTTATCATTTGTGTGTATAACAAAATATATTTGAGGTGAATAAATTTTTTTCCATCTCATCAACAAGTCCTTAATCAGCGTTTTGCATAAATTCTTTCAAAAAAATAATTTAATTTTGTGACATTCTATTTACATATTACATTCTATATTGTCTTAAATTATCTATTTTTAGTCTATGTATATATTTCCAGTTAAATTCTATGTTGCTCTTTCAAAGAGTATCAGAGAAAACTTCAAGTTTTTGAAAATTTTTGTGTAAAATTTAGGATCACAATACAGAGTTATCTCCTTCTCTATAGAAAATGCTATTGGTAACTTCAATTGGCAAAAAACCCAAATTCCACTGGATTGAAATTGGTAGATTTTTTATGGTGAATAAAAACACAATTCCTAAAAACAATCAAATAAAAATATTTTCTGTTGCAATTACTTTGAGGTTTGACCCTATTTTTTCATAGATTGACTAGACTAAGTAACTTTCTCACACTAGAAAAAAGAATAGAGAAGTAAAGAAAAAAATCTACGAGTGATTTGAGGAATTAAAGATTTTATGTTTGAGTTGATTTTATTAGAGTTGAGTAATGGTGTCACGCCCCAATCAAGATTCTTTCATGTTTATGTCGGGGCGGTCAGTTATAGTGGAGGAAACCAGGGTGCCTGGAGAAAACTACTGACCTTTGGCAAGCGAACTGACAAAATTTGTCAAACTAGGATCTACTTGGGAGGAATCGAACCTAGACGGTGAAAAGCATTTGATCAGCGAGCAATTTAATTCACTCGATCACCAAGGCCCAGTTTCAAAGTTTGTGGAATTGAGGTAATGAGCATAATTTTTTAACAATTTACCACATTATGTCTGCAGGTTGATTTGATTAACTAATTATTATTATTATTATTATTATTATTATTATTATTATTATTATTATTATTATTATTATTATTATTATTTATCTATTAAACTTTTCGGCCCTTAGTGTCACTGATGAGGAATGATTTTCCGAAATGTGCACATATGGCACATCAAAATTCAGTAGGTATTTGTTATATAGCACTGTTTACCTGATTCCCACATCGCCTTACATTCCGATTGTTTCCGTTTGGAACAAGGTAAATGTTGCGAAGATCTGAGACATCTTGCACTGTCCATTGGCTCGCAAATACCTAGAATGCATAGGTATAAAAAAACATAACAAATTTTACGAAGTGTTGATAAAGTTCAAGGATAAAATCATATTAAATATGTAGTAAGTGCCTACAACAACTACATTAAATTTTTTATCTATTGCATGTGTCCAAAATCAAATACATTAAACTTAAAAAAGTACCTCTGTAGATCGATCGTTAAACAAAATATCGAATGTAAAAACTTTATTGTGAAATGCCATCTTCATTGTGTGTAATTTACTTATACTTAACCGGTTAATTATGAGAGATAGAAAAAACACTGATTTTTGACAAGCAAAGTGATAAAGTTTTTTTAATTTTTCTAAATTTGGACCTGCATGAGCGGGTTTCGGCGCTGTGATCCGTAGACGTGCGCTATAGACAACAAAGTCAGCGAAGCCCTAACTTAACGATGACGTGCAAAATTACGAATGAAATTTATTTTTACTATCTTCACGTCATAGAAGAAAATATTTAATTTTGTGGTGCATAAAATTTAAATAACTTCGACGGTACACCTAAGGAAACTAGTAATACATGTAAAAATAATGAAAAAGTTACCCGGATGTGAAATTTTAGTAAGTAAACGGATGTTGTTTTTCTGAGTCCATCTACACCAGGGGTCACCGAGTTCAAGGCCATTATGTTTACCGTCATTATCTGAATCTTTAAAACACAACCGACGAGTCCACTGCTGTAACGACAAAGTAAAAAAACTATTGTAAAATAAGTCGGACTAATCAAATTATTATTATTATTATTATTATTATTATTATCGTCATTATTATTATTATTGTTATTATTATCATCATCATCATCATCATTATTTATTCTAATTATTATTATTATTGTTATTGTTGTTGTTGTTGTTGTTGTTGTTTTCATATACATATAATTCTGTCTAAGTTCTATGATTCTCTTTTCATGGCATACAGTTCATTGTTTCAACAATTTTATAATGTTGGAATCTGAGCGATGGGAGGCACCATGGTCACATGGCTACATGTCATATTCTCACTTGATAAATTTCACTAAAACAGGGTAACCGGTTAGGTTTATTGTATATGGCTTCTGGACAGAAGTTTTATCTTTTGGTTGAAACTTAATTAATTAAATTATGTCTTACGTTGCCTTCTTTCTTGAAGTCTTCGCCAAATGGATTATTTTTTCCACCTCCTTTGGAATTCCAGTGACCGACTCCTCGCCACATACCCTTGGGATCACATGGATTTTTCACATTTCTTCCATTAGGAATTCGTTTCAAGTAATATGAAAAACACGATACATCTGAACAAAGGATACAAATTAGGAATATAATTAATAACATTTTAGCAGTAGTTTCGTAAAAAAATACAATTCTTCTCTTCTTTAAAATTTGAAGAATATCAAATTGCGAATAAAAATCAAATTTCCTTTGTTTTTATCTTTCACAAGTTCCAAACTAGATATCCGGTGTTGCTCTTGAAGTAGTTTGAAAATCCAAAATTTCTGGTACTAAAGCATACTCTACTTGAATAATTTTTTTTTTTAAATTCCGAACGTCCAATCTGATTAATTGTTGTTGCTCAAGAGCTATTAAAGAATGGGGAATAATATCCACTTCCAATTCACATCTTCTTCGGCTTTTTTTTTTTTAAATAAATGACCATAAATGTCTCAAATTAAAAACTTCCTAAATTGTTTGTTGAACTTTGAAAAACCCTAACTTTGGTTATTCAATTAATAAATTTGAGACAGAAAGTAACCAAGTCGATATGAAAACACATTTGTGTGAATGTTTCATGAACAACTTTTATTAATATTTTTTTACACTCAAATAGTAGAATAGAAACAAGAGAAAGATCCAGGTAAATAATTATTACTTACAGCTTTAACAGGTGAAAAACATCCTAAAATTGATTGTTTTTATAATTGAAGGTTACAAAGATGTATCATTTACATTTGAGTAAGTAACAAAGATAATAGAGCTTTAAAATCCATAAAATTTAAGTAATAAATATGATCTTTTGATGATGATATAACGTTAATCGGTTTATAGTCACAGTTTGATGTTCAAACGTTGAAATCCCTAAACGTTAACGAATACAAAATCTAATTTTAATGGAACATTCGATCATTATTAAAACAAACAAACAGAGAGAGAGAGAGAGAGAGAGAGAGAGGAGAGAGAGAGAGGAGAGAGAGAGAGAGAGAGAGAGAAATCTGAAAAGCGGATGATTACAGCCAACATACTTCTCTCTTTCAAGAAATTGTAGTCACAAAGAAATTTTTTGATTTCAAATTATGGAAAACCGTTTTTAAAATATCTTCTGATCTAATTGGGAAAAATAATGAGACTTCGCCAAAATTTTCAACTTATTCGGTTCATGGGGCAAAATTTTAAATAAATTTACTAAACAGAAATCTATGTTCAAATAATCCCTTCTGAACCATGAATATTGACAAACATCAAATGTGATGTAATGAGCTCAACTTTTTGGACACTCACACCTGAGAAAAACCTGCCCATGTTAACTGTCAATAGTCATGAAGCTTAATTTGCATATCAGTACAATTTTCTTTACATGCCTCTGAATACCCTGATGTGATTTTGCAAGAGGTTCAACAGGTTAGTAAATTTCTTGCATTTTATTGAAATGTTCAAAATTTCCCTAATATACAGAAAAGTAAAGTTTATTGATTAAAAATATAAATCACTTAGGTCAATGGTTTTGAATTATTATATCTGGTATTTTATTAACTAATTTAATTGATTACTATTTCTAGACGAGATTAGTAATTTTGAATATATAAAGTTGCTTCGTTACGAATAATTAGAAATGCCTGATTTGCCATCAAGCAATATTCAGTCAATCAACCAACTATTTGTGTGTATCACTCGCTATATAGCCAAGTACAGGTTTGACAGCTTAAGATTGATTGCCTCAATTCTATCCACTTAATACAAAACAAATTTGTCATCATATCGCTCATTGTGGCGTCTTTCCTTTTTTTCTTCACATTAATCACAGGTAAAGACATCGTATTATTATCCTACAAGCAATACCAGAATTATAATTTTGACTTTTTTCTGTTATAAACAAAATATGTAAGTATTTCCCCATTATAGGTGAAATTTCGACCTTTACAGTACGCTCAGTGCGATGGGTAGGGGGGTTCTCCAGCGCCTTTTTTTTTTTTTTTAACATTAGAGATATCGTTTATTATCCTACATGTTATACTAGAATTTAAGTTTTGACTTTTTTAGATATGAATTTTTAACAAAAATTGTAAATTTTTCCTCCCTATGGGTGAAATTTCGACCTTTAAAGTGCGCTCAGTCTAAGGGTAGGGAGGCTCGTCAGCGTGCAGCGCCTACTTTGTCAAGGGTCAACGGTTTTTTAAATGCGGATCACATTGTCTCTCACCGTACAAATCCAAATCGGGCAAATTCTAATTGAAAAAGTTACTTGCCGAATGTCGGGGATTTTCTCCGGGCACTCTGGTTTCCTCTACATGTCTCAGAACTGATCGCTTCGATATAAGTGAAAACTTCTTGACGTAGGCGTAAAACACCATTACTCAACTAAACTCAACTCATCACTTGGTCAACTCAGTCAGAGTTTGAGCCCAGACCTTCACAATTACGAAGCAAACACTCTACCAACTTAGCTAACGTAGTGGTTAATGACAATTAAAAAGACCCGAGACTTGTCCTTATTTACAACCGATTTATTTCAACATTTTTGTAATCAGCGTAACCAATGTTTGCCCATTTTTGTAATCAACGTAACCAATGATTGCCCGTTTTTGTAATCAGCGTAACCAATGTTTGCCCATTTTTGTAATCAGCGTTCTGTAATCAGCGTAACCAATGTTTGCCCGTTTTTGTAATCAGCGTAACCAATGTTTACCGATTTTTGTAATCAGCGTTACCAATGTTTGCCCATTTTTGTAATCAGCGTTACCAATGTTTACCGATTTTTGTAATCAGCGTCACCAATGTTTGCCCATTTTTGTAATCAGCTTAACCAATGTTTGCCCATTTTTGTAATCAGCAAATTCAATGTTTGCCCATTTTTGTAATCAGCATTTTCAATGTTTTCCCATTTTTGTAATCAGCAAATTCAGTGTTTGCCCATTTTTGTAATCAGCATTTTCAATGTTTGCCCATTTTTGTAATCAGCAAATTCAATGTTTGCCCATTTTTGTAATCAGCCAATTCAATGTTTGCCCATTTTTGTAATCAGCTTAACCAATGTTTGCCCATTTTTGTAATCAGCATATTCAATGTTTGCCCATTTTTGTAATCAGCATATTCAATGTTTGCCCATTTTTGTAATCAGCCAATTCAATGTTTGCCCATTTTTGTAATCAGCATATTCAATGTTCTGTCCATTTTTGTAATCAGCATATTCAATGTTTGCCCACCATTTTATTTTTATCGTGTTCTGTTGTTGAAAAGTGCTCTTGCTATTCAAAAATTATACCCTTACCAACAGCCAAATAAGTAAACAAACAAACCCCCTCCCACCCAAAAAAAAAACAACACGATACAATTAATTTTTTTAAAGTAAATTATAATTATAATAATACTAATTAATAATAAGAAGAACAACAACAACAAAAAAACAACATTTATAAAATAACATTGTTTCCTCCTTCGGGTCGTGCATTATGCCATCTAACCTTGGGAAATATTTTGGCATATAACATGGAAGAAACAATGTTATTATTATTATTACTATGAATGTCTTTGTTTAAATTGAAATTTTGTAAACAAATAACAAACCGGTTCCAAATAAATTACTGATATCTTTTTGTGTGTTTGAGTGTTGTCGGGAGATTGTCTTTTTCAGTTGAATCACGGACCGCTTGGTTCTGTAAAGTGCCGTGGTCAACGCTTAAGAAAGTTTGTTTACAATCTATGTTTGTCTTTTTCAGTTGAATCACGGACTGCTTGGTTGTGTAAAGAGCCGTGGTCAAGTTTGTTTACAATCTATGTTATTAACAGGCATTCCTTGAACTTTCGAATATACTTACAATTCAAACGCAGTAACGATTGTGAATTATGTGTCCCATATATGGTTGTGACTCCACCCATATTTCATCACGTGACAATAGGAAGCTCCGCATCCTTACTCACGTGCGTGTAATATGCCATGTTATATGCCATGGCATAATACACGCTCCCATTGATTTTAATATAAAAATATGCCAAAATAGTATTGATGCAATTATTATTAAAGAAATTTACATGAATAGTAATAATAATAATTATAATAATAATAAGAAGAACAAAAAAAAAACAATAATAATAATAATGATAAAAAGAAGAAGAAGAAGAAGAAGAAGAAGAAGAAGAAGAAGAACAACAACAACAACAACAACAACAGCAACAACAACAACAACAACAACAATAATAATAATAATAATAATAATAATAATAATAATAATAAAGACAAAAATCGATTTGTTTCCTTTGGTAAGTATTGATTTTTAGGTTTTATTCTAAGATACGTTTTTAAACTCAAAAATGCGATTTTTATCAATTAATAATTTTTGATGTGAAACACAAACATTCCAGTCCATGTCCTAATCACAATCCTAAAAGCAAAGCTAAAACTTTGAAAACTGACTAATCAAGTCGAACTTTCACCAGGGAAGTGAGACCGGGTGCTCAGTAAGCACTGTCTGTCTAACTAGCTACAACAGTCACGTGCGGAATGAAATTTGGGAATAAATTTGTAACATATTTTTCCCTTGTCCTTGTAATTACTCTAAGTCTTTTTTTACTTTTGATATATAACTTGAAAATAAAACTAAACACAAAAATTTGTTATTATAATATGATTTATTACTCAAATTATTTATTTTCCTTCTCCAATATCTGGATTGAATAAATCCGCAAACATGCATTTACATACGCCATCTAAACAATGCCATTTCATGTTTCTGCCTAAGATAACGCTGCAAACAGACTCGTGATGTTCTTTTTGACAAGTCTCAGCTCTGTCACACACTGCCAATGAACAATAAAATAGACTATTTAATAAGAGAGAGAGAGAGAGAGAGAGAGAGAGAGAGAGAGAGAGAGAGAGAGAGAGAGAGAGAGAGAGAGAAATTGAATCTGAAAAAAATCACTCGACAGCGTAACGCAATGGAAGATTTTGAGTGAAATACATTTTTCATTTCATCCGGTAGTCTATTTTTTTTCTTTCGGGTATTTGAGAGCTTCCCCGAAGCAAGTTAACCCTTGCCTTTGTTTAGTACTTCGGTCACCGACCTGCCTAATCGCCACTGCTTGCGGATCTCTATGCCTCGTAGGTTCGAATGACGTTCGTTGATTCGGCAAGCATCGTGCAAATGTTGAGTCAACTCGGGACAATATTTAACAATATCAGTCAAATAACCCCATGATATAGTTACTTCTGATGCTGACTTTGTCTTCGTCTATTTTCTTGTTTCCTCGATTATTAGTGGCTTTATCTGTGATAAATGACACGTTTAGAACCAATCGAAATGGGCGTTACAAAAATGATATTGATATAACTGTATAAATACCATGGCTGCTTTCACAAGAACATATTCCTCCTAAGGGTAACGGAAAAATGTGACAAGCTGCGGCAGTACTGTTACTACATATAAGGAGAGGGGTAATGCAGTCGTTAGATGTTTTACACGACAAACCCTGACAAGCACCTGCAAAATGTCATCAAAATAGCTAAAATATACAATTAATTAAGGAATCAATCGAAACAAAACTGTCTGAAAAATGTACGATCTCTAGTTTGATGAGAAATACATGTACGAATTGATTAAATATTTAATAAAAATAAAGTTACAGCTTTAGGGAGTGTGTCTTAATGTATGTTTTAATCATATATTTATACTATGATTTAAAAATAAAACTAAAACTTTACCGCGTGAAATGTACTTGCAAATTTCAAAGCTGAAAAAATTATTATAACAAGCTCAAATAAAGAAAGAGGCAAAAAGATTTTATTTGATCAAATGGGGTTTAACGTCCCAGTCAAGAATATTTGTATCGAGACGTCACCAGCTAGCTATAGGTGAAGTGGCAGAATTTTTTACCTTTGCAGTGCGCTTACGGCAATGAGCAGGGAGGGTTCTTTAACTTGCCGTGATGCTGAGGCATTGATTTTTAAAGTCTCATAAAAAGGACCCCGTGACTTTCATTTCTAAATGCCGACTTTTGGCAAAAGAACAGTCTCTACCTATTATCAAGTCTGGGTTAGATCCAGCCGGAGTTCGAACCCTCGACCTCCCACATACGAAGCGAGCACTCTACCAACTGGAAAAGATATAGCAAGCTAACATATTTTTATTAAAACCACTAATAAACATGCCCTTACTCAATTTAGTAAGAGACCTTTATAATATTGTTTAGAGGAAGCCAGTTAGGGCACTTTGTTAGAATATTTAAAACATACTTACCTATCCAAAAGCAAAAAATAGAAACTATAACGAGGTATTGCATATCCATACAGAAGTTTACGTCAATAACAGAGTTATCTACCATTATTAATGCTATCATATGTACTATAATTTTGTAAGACTATTTCGGGTCAAGAAAAAGATAGTTCATTCAAATGTATGTTATCAAAAATCATGCCACAAAGGTCATTTACTCGGTAGACATCTTAAGATAAGCACGAAAACAGTTTAAAGTCAGCTAGGTACAAACGAAGGCGATAGCCTGAGTTGGTCTGTCCGAACTATTTTGGCAGAAAGACCCTGTCTTTGACAAGCCAGATGAATAACTTATATGCAAAATCAAATAGTTAGGCAATATGTCACAAAAAAAGCATTCAATTGCCCCAGTCACATTATCCCGGCACCGTTTGTAAACAGTCGACACTTTGTCTCGTTAATACCGAGCGTAAACGAGAAAGCATTAATTCAAATTTTAGTTTTATGCATTACCCGACCAAGGATCGAACCTTCGATCTTCCGCTATCGTGGCGAACGCTATTTTACTGAGCAATCGAGGCGGTCAATTAAATATTGTAGCATATCTTGAACACGCATAGTTTATTACACAGAAAGCGACTTGAAGCAACTTGTTCTGTTTAAAATCTTACTTCAAATTCATAATGGTAAATTTTCAAAGAATAGAATAACTACCATAAAAATGTTAAAAAGTAAAAATTAAGGACCTGAAAACGGCCGCATACATTTTTTCTGTTGACATCGTGAAAAGGGAGATAACTTCATCGAACCTTAGGTAAGATACTTGCATCTGATTTGTTAAGAAAATGTTTCGATCGAAACTAAACCGAGCTTTATAAAAGTTTAATTTTAATCACATATGTGATGAAAAAAAAATCTTTTTATACGTTTATTATTTATTTTTTTTGGAACTTGAAAAAAAATCTGAGCTGAAAGAAAAAGTGGAATGAAATTGTCTTTTATTATCAGTAAATATTTTATTATTGGGCAATAATGGAAATATATATATATATATATATATATATATATATATATATATATATATATATATATATATATATATATATATATATATATATATATATATATAGTATATATATATATATTATTGTTCTTCTATACTAGCGGAAAAAAGTAACTGTGCATGACTGAAATGAAAGCAAGAATAATTTCGTATTTTTTATTAGATATTTCTTTACAAATTTATGTCATTGAAAGGGTAACAGATACTGTTATTTCATACGCAGGGGACTAGAAACATAGCAGATATTAAAAGTCAGTTCACAAGATCAGTATCGTGTGTGACCACCATTAGCATTGACACAGGACTGACAGCGACGCCTCATAGAGTTGATTAAATGCCTAAAGGATGTTTCTATATCTGGTCTAACGCTTGGACAAACCCTTGCAATGTAATAGGCTGATTGGGCAGATGATGTAATCGGCGTTCCATTTCATCCCATACGTGTTCAATTGGAGGAAGGTCGGGTGAAACGGCTGGCCACGGTCACACATTGACGTTATGCTGTGCCAGAAAATCCATTGCAACCCGTGCGACGTGTGGTCTTGCATTGTCATGCTGAAAAGTGACGTTACGTTGCTGTCCTTGAATGAATGGGATGACATGGGTCTGTAGGATTCATCACGGTACCGTACACCGGTCAAATTCCCGTCGATGACTACCAGAGGAGTTCTGTCATTCGCTGTGATGCCACCCCAAACCATTACACTGCCCTCACCGAACGAACGTCGTTCCTCCACACACGCGTCATGGAAACGTTCTCCAATGCGCCGATACACTCTGGAGCGTCCGTCACTGCTGTCCAAGCGAAATCTGGACTCATCGGTGAACATAATTTGTGCCCAGTCTCGTAGATTGAAGCGTAAATGTGTTCTGCACCATGCAAGACGGTCTGTGCGATGACGTCGTTGTAGAATTGGACGGATTGCCGGACGTCGTGGGCGAATATTTCTTTCCCGTAAACGATTCCGTACTGTTCTGGGGCTGATTGGGCGTAGTCCAGGAATGCTCCGGGCAGTAGTACTGGCAGTTTGGAAACGGTTCCGGAGTTGCACAAGCCGGATATGGTTGTCTTGCTGACGTGTCGTTACGCGTAGACGTCCTGAACGAGGGCGGTCTCTAGTGGTGCCAAAGTGTTGGTATCGTCTCCATAAAGCATCAACAGTGTTTCTGTGGACACCAAAATGTCTAGTGACAAACCTTTGGGTCATACCAGCCTCAAGCTTACCAGTTGCTCGGAGGCGATCATTTTCATTTAGCCTAGGCATTACACTATGGAAGCTTTCAACCAAATAAACTTGCTTTTGTGGTTTTCTGGTGTCCAAACAAACAAACAAACAACAGTAAATTATCCCTAAAATATTGTCACACTGAAATGTTTGGCGACAGTTGCTTGAAAACACACCCGTGCGCATGAAGCGTAAAAATCACGGGCAATTGATGCAATGACCGAGCGGTATGATAGAGGGTATATACACTTACCATTTGTGCAAATTTTAAGATTTATACATTCAGTTATAATAGCGAAATTATAAATTTTATTGATGCAAAGTTACTTTTTTCCACTAGTATATTTAAATGTTTCAAAAATTAATATCAAAGTATTTTTATTACAAATTTTAAACTAACTATAAAGTTGATAGATATTTGTAAATGGGACAACTATATATATATATATATATATATATATATATATATATATATATATATATATATATATATATATATATATATATTATTGTTCTTCTATTTTAATGTTTCAATAAATAATATAAAGGTATTTTCATTACAAATTTTTATCTAACAATAAAGTTGGTAGATATTTGTAAATGGGACAACTAGAAAGCTAAACTGTACACGTCGTGTCGTGACAAGAATACATTTGTTGCTTAAATGAACGGTGATGAATATCTCATAATTTATACATGAATTATCTCCCCTTGATGTCTCTGGTATGTTTACGGTACAAAAGTTAAAGAACCTGAGGGTAATATGCCTAGTAAATATTTCTGAATATCTTTAAATGTGATGAATGCATACTAAAAATAAGAAAAAAACTTGACTCGTGTTAGATAAGGTTACAGGAGACGGAAAAAAGGAAAATAGCTTTTTTTATAATATATAATAGTAAGGGTTTTATTTAATGTTTTGCAAAATAAGGTTATTTTTATCTTTAAAAGCGTGCTTCTTTATGACCTATATAGGTCTTTCATTTATTGTGATGTGTTAAGATGTTTTTTTATAAAGTTGTTTAACGTCACATCAGCAATTTTTCAGCTATTTGCGACGAGAACAGTTACTAATTTGTATAAAAGTTCTTATATGTTTGTTTTGTCTAACTCAGGACAAGGACAACCTTTTGGTATTTTGCTCGCTCATCGAACCAGTATGCCGCAGACAAACATACTATTCCCCCAGTCTATTGAACTGGCACCGGGTGAACTAGTTGATACTTTTCCTTCCTAATGACCAGCGTCATGCGAGGAAGCAGTATCTCATATTTGAAAATCTTATGAATGACCCGGTCGGTGTTCTACCAAAGATCCCCGGTGTCGAGGAGAAAGCATTAGCACTGAGAAGCCAAGATGGTGTGATGCGTGACGGTAAAACATCACCTGCCATTTTCTCCTTAGCTTTTTCCGAAGATTTGGAATAAGTTGTCACAATTTGCGATATTATCTTTTCGTGATGTAACAAAGAAGATAATAAACATGAAAGAGGAAACGACCCAACAACGCAAAACATTCAATGCAACAATGAAGGCGATGAAACAAACGTAAGAAGGGACAGAACGACTCAAAATAAAAACATAATTTGGTCACAACCAGAATTCTTCAAAGCAGCTTAGAAGGCAATAAACTTAATGTTAACAATGGTGACAACACGACACAGGATTAATTTTTATTGAGGATGCTACTTTACTAAGTCAAAACTACCAAGAAGGCGATAAAATGAACGTAAAGAGAGAGCACAAAAAAGATACACACAATGCCATGTTAAGGTTGCTTTTTGAATAAACCAATGCAATCAAGAAGGCAATAAAATAAAATTTTAAATGGCGAACACGCGAAGCAAAATTACTACATTTTTAATCGCTACTAGACAAAGCCAAGAAAACAGTAAAATGAATGAAATAGGAAGACAACACGACATAAGTGAAACACATACCAAGCAAGATAAATACATTTAAATGTTAATAAACCTAGTCAATACAGCCGTGGGATTGATTGTTGATTGATTGAATGGGGATTTAAGTCCCAGTCCTAGACGTAACCAGCTAAAGATGGTGTGACAGATTTTTTTACCTTTGCTATGTGCTTAAGGCAATGGTAGGAAGAGTACCTTAGCGTACCACACCTACTGTGACACACAGGGAATAAGATCTTCTTCAAAGAAACGCTTCTCTTAAATGCCGAGTGCTTGGCAAAGAACAACCACTTCTTTTCAAGTTTTGGTTAGACCCGGTCGAGGTTCGAGTCCCGACCTCCCAGATACGAAGCGGGCACTCTACCATTTAAGCTACCGTGGTAGTGCTATTGTAGGGCGATTAAATTTACTTGAAGACAGAGATGACATTTATCAAGATAAACAATTGTTTAGATATATTTGAAATTCTTTATCAATAAAAATCATATTATCTTTTCATATGTGGTATTCGTCTCTGGTGGCCTTCATTATGGCAAACTATATACATGTATATACATATATAAACTTTTTTACACTTATGTGACACTTAGTCCATGGACATTAGTTATAAAAATGACAAAATCGAAAACCGAATTGATTGAAAATTAAAAAAAAAAGAATTATCTTATTTTCTTTAAATAAATATATTAAATTTCTAATTTTTTAATGTTTACATAATACCATATTTCATTTGAAAGCTTACAAGTACCAGCACACGTTCATGGCCGTGGAGCTCTTTTTTCCTTATGAATTACTACATTAGATTCAAGTGTACCAACAAGTGTTCTGACAATCAGTAAAGAAAACAAAATTGTAGATACCTACAAGAGGCATTTATGTAAGCATGTGACTCAAAAGCACTACAAACAATTATTCATTGTGTTTCAACAAATAAAAACAAGAGAATAAGGAGACAAAACGACATTTGTGGCATTTATATGTCATCTGCCATTTTCAACTATGGTAATTTGAAAATAAGATTGATACGGCGCTATTTTTTAAATTAAATTTAAATATGTCTGTCGGTTGGATTACCTTTCAAATAAAATATGATTTATTGCAAACATGGTTAAGTTTGCGGGATGTTGATTTATGTCGCATTAGCGAAATCAAAGGTATCCTATTATATCAGATCTCTCTCTCTCTCTCTCTCTTTCTCTCTCTCTCTCTCTCTCGTTTGATTTTATTCATATATTTTATCCATGGTGGCTTCATACTCTAACTTAAAATTAATTTAAATAAAAAGAAAAACAAGAAGTAATCTTATAAATTTTGTCTGAAAATTGTCCCTACATATATATATATATATATATATATATATATATATATATATATATATATATATATATATATATACATGTATGTATGTATGTATGTATTAATAATAATACTAACTTTGCCTGAAGATTAATATGAGGCATGAAAGTGCAAAGAAAATACAAAATGTAAAATATTCAGTCATTATTTACTTTTTTCTATTCTATACAAATCTGTGTACATAGAAACTTACCAACTTGGATATATATGTATATATGTATATATGCATGATAAGATTTATATTTTATCAGGATTTCAGAGTACATAATGTGAAAGATAATTTAATTTTTATGCATCATTGAAAAACCTTAAAGCTGCATTAAGTTTACCAAATTTCTGAATTTTTTTTGATTTTCTAAAAATGTATTTTTTTAAAAGTAGATATCTTCTAACTACGATCCGTGACATTCATTTTCTAAAATTTCATTTCTCTTAGCTGTAAATAAACGGAATCCTCTGACCAGTTGGTCAGTGTTCTACGATGGTAATTATGAGCTTGGAGCATGCGCACGGATGTACGGAAAAGCCTAGAATCGAAAGTGAAACATGACAGATTGCATTAATTGTCCTTCATTAATATCCAGATGTATTTAAAATGGTGTTATTTTTCCCTTACTAAGTCACAAATGACAAATTCAACGAAGTTCTGTGTTTAATTTATCGTATTTCAACATTTTGAAAGTTGTGTTTAAATGACCCGGGTTTTGATGACGTAACCATGTTCTAATATTAGATCCCAATGCTGCATCTCGCTGGGTAAATACTGTAATTTCTGTATTTATTCGAGCTTTTATCGTCGAACCAAATGTAACATTGTTCATTAGGAACATCATTTATTAGATTAACACCGTTTTATTTTTTTCTTTGGAAAACTTAATGCAGCTTTAATGGGATACTTACGCTACACTTGCGTTACCTAGTCTTTTGATTAAGTTGGAGTAGTGGTGTCTTTCAGTTTTACCGCGACGGTCAGCTTCGGGATAGGAAAGTAATTCGGAATACCCGGAATAAAATCAACAGCCATTGGCAAACGAGCTGGCAAATATTTACGCAAAATAATCTGTCCAATTGGGATTCAAACTGGGTTAA
Organism: Tegillarca granosa; assembly: GCA_029721355.1. Classification (NCBI taxonomy): domain Eukaryota; kingdom Metazoa; phylum Mollusca; class Bivalvia; order Arcoida; family Arcidae; genus Tegillarca; species Tegillarca granosa. The sequence continues at coordinate 22,203,379 of CM056610.1, read as the reverse complement.
AAGCGCTTTAATTTATTCTTTTGTTTACACATTTACAATTTAATTGCTTTTACTTTTTTCAAATTAAAAACTGTGGTAGTGAATATGTTTGGACATTATACAATTATCTTCATTATTATATGTTTTTAATCTCATATGTTCTTTTGATTTCTTTTCTATTATCATCATCATCATTATCATCACCATGATTATTACTACTTTAATATTATTGTTGTTGTTGGTTGTTTTGTTTAGTGAGGAACATTTTAATATTATTTTTTATAACATCCCAATTTTTAAATTTTATAAAGCCGACGATCGATTATATAATGTCAAATATTGTTGGAATATATATATAATATATATGTATTTATTTATTTATTTATTTATCTATTTATTTATTTATATGGTTGCTAAATGTTTACCTCAAACCAGCGATTTTGCCAGCTGGAAGCGACATTAGGCTTTTGGTTGCTAAACGTTTACCTCGTACCAGCGATTTTGTCAGCTAGAAGCGACATTAGGCTTTTGGTGGCAAATTGTTTACCTCGTACCAGCGATTTTGTCAGCTAGATGCGACATTAGGCTTTTCAAGTTTCATTAATCTAATTAGATTAATTAAACCTACATCTATGGCGCACATCATGAAATGTTTGTAATATGCTTACACTAATCCAAACCTATTCTTTAGCATTTGCTATTTTGAAATTTTTGCAGCCTTTTTTAAAAAAAGTGTCATGTCCTACTTTTGCATTTTCGTCACGTGACTACAGTGTTACACACTAATACCGAAAACAACGAATTGCTTTGTAATACCTCTTTAAGAAACCAGGGCGGTCGTATGAGTCAATTAATTAATTGTTGATTTGCATTCTTTAATAACGTTAAATGAACTTTGTATGTTTTTTCATAGAGGTCAAAGGTTAAAATTCAATCTGGTCATAAAGGCATGTCTAAAAGTGTGAAGATGACACAAAAACTCAAAAGTTTGAAATAAGTAATTCTTTTATAAAAATCTTTTTATCTCTCTTTGAATTTCCTAGAACTGTTTTTGATTTTGCCAACTTAACAACTGAATTTTTTTGATTTTGCCAACTTTACAACTGAATTTTTTTTGATTTTGTCGACTTTACAACTGAATTTTTGATTTTGTCGACTTTACAACTGAATTTTATGATTTTGTCAACTTTACAACTGAATTTTTGGATTTTGTCGACTTTACAACTTATTTTTTGATTTTGTCGACTTTGTCAACTTTACAACTGAATTTTTTTTATTTTGTCGTCTTTACAACTAAATTTTTTGATTTTGTCAACGTTACATTTGATTTTGTCAACTTTACAACTGATTTTTTTTTTGATTTTGTCAACTTTCCAACTGAATTCCGACACTAGAAAAGTGTCACATAAGTTTAGAAAAGTGTAGTAAGTATACATATATTAGAAAATATCAACAAAACGAACAAACAAACAAAAATAAATAAATAAATAAATAAATAAATAAAAAAATTAATTAATCAATCAATTAATTAATTAATAAATGAATGAATAAAAGAATGAATAAAACAAGTTATTTTAAATAATTAAAACGCATTTTATTAAAAATGATACAACTCAAAACAATTTCATAATATTGAGAGTATTGTAAATTGGTTGGAACACGGTTGCTAGGAGACGGTAGCTTTAGTCGTAGAGATTAAAAATCATGGTTTACCATTTACCTTGACGTCCGTATCCCTGACCTATAAAATAAATATAATATAAAATGTTACTTTTTCCACAAGAATAATGACAAAGTTTTGAAAAAGGCTTGATAACCAAAAACCATTACTACTAAAAAAAAACCCATCAGTTTATCTAGTCGGTAACTTTAAAATTTGTAATACACCAAACTGCAATTCACAATAAATAAATAAATAAACAAATAAATAAATAAATAAAAACCCACTTAGAAACACACAGCTTTGTAAATGGGTGGCGATACTTTCTTTTGTATCGATTTATTTAAATTCTATGCAAAAGTTTTTGGAGAAAATTAAACAGATATTCAAAATTCAGTCATTTTAAGCCATTTCAGATGAAATCAATTATGAAGTTAAGTCTCTCTCTCTCTCTCTCTCTCTCTCTCTCTCTCTCTCTCTCTCTCTCTCTCTCTTCAGCTGATGTTTTTTTTGATAAATGTTGCCTTATAAAAATCATATTTTTTCAATTAAGTATGCATTTCTAATCTTCTCTCCTTGATGGGATAAACTTACCTCTCCCAACAAAATTTCTTGATTTGTTCCAAACCCACTGGCTGTCAGCATCACACAGGAAACTCACAAAAGTTTTGCGATCAATGATATTTGAACGATTGTTTATTCTGATGTTCCATGTTTTCTCTACCACATCCAACAAGTTGGGTGCAATAGAAGACCTAGCAGATAATCGTACAGCTCCTGAACATGGGCGGAAATCTTTCATGTTACGTGATCTACAAAACGGTTTACAGATTCGACCACAGGTATCGTATCCGGATAGTAAGAATTCCGAGTCTTGACCAACAGTTGGTTTTTTGACTGCAACATAGACTATGGTTTGTGACATTGCTACACGGGTATCAGGAAGACCGAAATCTTTGTAAAGTCCAGCATAGTTCAATCCATTAGACTCAATGTTTATTGTTGGTGGTTCGGCGCATTTCTGGTGTCTAGCAGCATCTGTTTTCTGATATCGCTCGATTCCGGGAACGTTATAAATGTCATATCTAGTGTCAAATCTGTTGTAACGGACTGGGAAGTTATTGTACCTAACGTTCTCAGGCGGGAATTCGTAGTTTACTTCTACAGCGATGTAACCCCATTTACTGTAATCAGCATCACCGTCTATCCAATATCCGTTTTGGATAGAGGGAGGTACCAATTTTGAATCACAAAAATCAAGACCGCTAAAGCCGGAGAAGTCTTGCCATCTTCTGGATACACAATGATTATTTTCATCGCATCGATAAAATTGAGAGCCACATTGACGATCATTGGAACACGAGTCCGGAATATCAGAATACTGATAGACGCAGTTTGTGTAGTAATTACTACGGGCATCGATGTTTGAAATTCCAGGAAGCAACTGATCATAGCGACCGCTTCCCGCTGGACAATTTACTGGCCAGTCGTTTTCAGGATTGACACCTTGAACTTTTTGATTGGCGCTGAATCTTGAAAATATTTTATCAGCAAATGCGTAAAGTGAAAACAGAACAGGATCGACGGCGCTCTGGTTAAGAGTCAGGAATTGACCATCTTGCCATCGTTGAACGCTGGAAACGAACTCATTCATATCGCTTTGTGGGGATGCGTTTGGTTGGACAATTGATGACAGTTTGTTCTGTTGCATAACGTTGTTTACGTTTGCTCTGCTTATTAGGTCACCTTGATCTTCTTGAGCTATATTACGGAAGAAGGGGCCAAATGGAGTCTGCGTGTTGGCAAAGTATCCTGTATCAACCATGCCATCTCCGCGACCAAACATACTTTTATCCCATATTACCGACTCGGCAGAAAACTTCATTTCGTCATCAAGCCGAGTATCCCAATATGGAACGGTGACTCTTGGATCGATTTGGCGGAGAGCTTCTTCAAACCTAGAATATAAAAAAATAAATATAATATTATAATGAAAGGATTCTTTTCAGTGATTAAAGATAATGCAGAAATTATTTTATATTATTATTATTCACCTCTTTTGTTTTAACAAAATTTTACAATAATAACATATTCCAATTTGAGAAAAAAAATTTACACCGAAAGCTAATCAGGATAAGATCATTATTTTTCAAAATGGTATTTGAGCAACGAAAAGTAAATCACTCGGTCTTTGTTGTATAACAAAGCAAAAAACAAACTTATTAAGCTTGGTGTGTTTTTTGTAAGTTGTCATTAAAAATTATTTTAAATAACTAATTAATTTATTAATTAATTTTTATAATTTGAACAATGACAGATATGTATGTTTGTTTTATCTTAATATGTTTAGAGTAAGGGATGTCTTTTTGTGCGCGTGTGTTATAAAACGAAATTAATTATGGCATTGTTCATTGTCTAATCCTATTATATAGTCATTCTTTTTTAAGAGTTTAAAATTATGTTATTGAAGGTAGACCAACACAATCTTGAATAAGCTTATCAAAATCACTCTCTGAACCACATTTGTTTAGTTTTTATGTAAAATGCACTTAAATGTAGCAATCGACAATTTCGGAGCATCCGGCCTTACTTCCTGGAAGGGAGTTCACGTGTATCATTAAGTTGGCCAGTTTTCAAAGTTTTTTACTTTAGGATTGTGATTTGGACATGAATTGGTATGTTTGTGTTTTATGATATTTTTTAAATTTAAAAACAAGCATATTAACAAATTATTTATATCAATATTGAAACCAAACACGGTAGTCATTTTGATTACAATATAACATGGTAATTCTCTTTCAGGGTTAGTTCTGAATCATGTGATCAAAGACAGAAAAATACAATTTAACGTAGTTCATCAAAGACAGTGTCCGGAAGTACATTTTTAAGTTTTCATAGAAAACTTCCCTAAAAATTAGAAACTGACAAGGAATGTGTCTTTTGAGCTTTTATTTCATATAAATTTCAAAACTATTTCGTCAACATTTGATTTGAATCGATATTTTTCCTCTTGTGAAAATTTAACAGAAATACCTGTTAAATTTTGCTGTGCCAAATGTGCACATTTTGAAAATTCATTTATCAGTGACATAAGGGGCCAAAAAAGTTGATAAATAAAAAAGTTAATAGACCAAACATTAGAAAAATCCAAAATCCAAAATTATATAAATCCAGATCCAGCTTAGGAATGCTTTGCATGAGAGAACAAACCTTAATTTTAAATAAATTGCAAAATTTGATACGACATAAAATTTTGACACAAGGTACACTTTCTGACAGCACAAAGTACTACCTACTGAATTTAACATTGCAAACAAAGTCTTAAAAAGTTCACATCATGAGTTTAAACACCAACTAATGGCTAAAAGCCAATGGCTTTAACACTCGATCGTATTTGCCAATTGAAAATATATACATTTGTTTTATACTTATATAAATATTCAGTGCAGTACTTACATCAAGGTAAAAATACGTGTGAACGATAACAAGGAGCATCCAAACCGGATTGTATTCATCAAGACACCGGAATGAAGACGGACAAACCAGTCATAACGACTTGTGTCCCTGAACTGAAAACAGATTTCAAAATATATAATTATATAGAATAAGAGAAAACACAAAAGGAGATTGGGTTGAACAAAATAATTTTCCATCCAGTTCAAGTTTTTTTTTAAATAAAGTCTAGAAGGCTAGATTATTGAATATAGAGGAAAACAAATTTTTAAAAGAAACAAAGAGCTTACTGATGTTTAAGTATCTCTGAAAGCGAACACAATACGATAGGTTTCATATCCAGGCGTTGGGAGATGAAGTTGTTGTTCTTTAGCGTGCATTATACAATTTGGACTCCAAAACTCTTTTGGACTCTTGGAAAAAACAAACAAACTCTTTACACGATATGCCCCTAAATGAGAAATTTTGAAATTTGTGAAATGTTCGAAAAACAAAGATCGTCCTGCTACTGTTACAGATAAAGCTAAAGGATATTTATTTTTAAAAAAGTTGTTATAAGAAAGTGTTGTGATAATTTTGTGATAATCCGCAACAATCCAAATTTGATAACCATTTTTGTGTTGAATTCATAAGTTTATCTGGTTATCTTTGATGCATACAGAATAGAAAAAGGAAAAGGAAATAGCTAAACATCTCCTACCCTTGCAATTATAATAGTATAGAATTTGCTAAGTGTACACCGTGAATTAAAGTCTATTTGTCTTAAGTTAATAAATCCTCTCTCTCTCTCTCTCTCTCTCTCTCTCTGCAAATACCGCTAACTTTTTTCAAATTTTATGTTAACTAACACTATACTCAGAAAAAATGTTTGGTTTTTAGAAAAAAGTTAAGTAGATGCACAGAACAAATAAAAAAAAATTATTTCATAAACTTGTTAGTTGAAAAGATTCCTTACTAGGTAAAAAAGTTGTTTAATTTCGTGTCTTCAGCAATGACAAAATAATTACAAAACAAAGTTTTATTTTAAATTACGGTAGAACAAAACGAAATATTTACCGGCGTTGCCTTCAGTTTTAAGATGGCTTGGAAGTACCTATTCCGCTCTTGTTGGGACATTTGACGAATTTCCTTTCTTTCTCGCCTCGGTCCTCCACAGTAACCAGGTCTTGGTTTCACTGCCTCTAGGAGCTTATCGTACCAGTCGCCTTTCTGGACCATGTTGTCATAGCGTTTGGGTTGGCCTCCGATTCTCCAAACATACTGGGCAATACAGTCTTGTGAAACGGAATATCCACTATACTTTGTAAGAGGATGTTGGTTTTCCAAATTATCAAAACATGATTGCATTTGTTGCGGCATCTTGATTGGATACAAATCAAGATGATCGTTAGATTGTACACATTTTCCTGCCAAAACTATGGCAGAAACGATTAACATCCATGAGTTTAGCTTTGCCTGAAATTTTGAATCAATTGTAAGTTTTGATTACACAGAATAAAATAACAGTTAAAAAGACACGATTATAGTTATAAACGAATTCTATTGGTTAATATTTCAACTGCTTGAGTTTTTATACGAATACATTTACTATCAATCAACAACAAATGATTTGAAATATAGAAATTGAACCTCTAAAGCAAAGCCTAATTTTTTATATAAAGTCTTTGAGACCATTTAGAACTAAACGCACGAGAGGCAAATTCTATTAATATTAGTTGTGGGAAGTAATACATAATTTTTCAAAACTTTTGCTGTAATGTAATCAGATTATCCTGAAAGAGAAAATAAATACATAATGATTTTAAATGTGATTTGTTTTTCAGTATAATTTATTATTTCATACATATCATCGTTAATTGTGATTTTATTTCTTTTTTTAAAATTTATTTCTTCTGTTTTTTTTATTTCAGCAATAAAAAAGTTTTCAGTTTGTCTGAAAATGACGCAAAAGTTCCCAATTCTACAGGCCGTAGCCCCACTCCCAAAACGTTAAAAAAACACTGAATTGTATTACGAATTTTCTTCTTTTAGTTAGCTTACTGATGAAAACACCTCGAAGTCAAAATGGTCAATATCCAGCTTGCAGATAACAAAGACAAAATCCCTACAATGTCTAAAATTTCACTTGGAAATATCGAAATTTAGAAAAGTGTGTAAGTTCACTGAACGATGATTTTTTTTTCCAAATCCTTAGTAGTAGTCAAATTATTTTATAAACGATTAAACGTTTTTGTTATTCTTGTTAATCGTGTTATTGTTCGCTATATGATTATCGCTACATTTTAAAAATATTAAGCAATCTTTTACTATATTCTAGTGCAAAGTTTCTAAAATACAAATATTTGCTTTTTCAATGGAAAAGGTAAAGAAAAATCCTAATTAATCCGATAAATTCTTCAAATTGAACCAGTTCATTCTATTGCATTCTATATCTTTTTCTTATGGCTGTCATTTACTTGAAATATGCACATATTTTGCATGGTTATATATGAGTAGAAGTATTTCAAAAGTTTTTCTTTTCTATGATGCCGACTTTAAAAAAAAAAAAAAAACTTACCATCATGACTACCGGTTTGTCCGCCCTGTTTAAGTTCTCGCCGCCGAACATTGGCATTCTTTAAAGAGCTTGATTCTATTTATAGAAAAGGCTAAGGCAAAACGTCAAGTGTAAAACAGCTTTTATTTTCAAAAATGATTAATGAGTTACAAATTATTTATGCATTAGATTGAAACGCAAAGTAAGCGGCATTTGTGTTCTCCTGAAATTCCTTATTTATTACTTTAGATTATGATTAATTATAAAGTAGCTTGTTTGTACATGTTTTTTTTTTTTTTTTTTTTTTGGAAAATAATCAAAATTTTGAAAATTATTTCATTAATTCCTAGCTAATATATCAGAAAGCACAATTTAATTAAACTTCAAATTTCATGGAAATGAAATATTTGATGAAGTTTGGTTAAAATTAAATTTAAAAAAAACAAAAATTGGAATTACCTTTACCCAGTTAATTTTCAGAAAATTTCCTCAATTGGTCTTTTTGAGATGTTAATAATCCATATCAGTGTAAGAACTTGGAGATCAGAAGAAAATTGCTATTTAAGTGTTGCAGAATTGAATTCAAACAACCATGCAGACATGAACATTTTTGCAATGGACAGTTAAAAGTACATTTTCATTCTGTTTTTCTTTAAAGTTTTTGAAAATAATGAATTAAAATTATATATTTATAAAATACGATTTTTTAAAATCGTTATTAACGTATATATTAGCAACAGCTTATAAATCTGTACGATAGTTGTGACCAAGAGAAAATTTTTAACCAAACAACTGTTAACGTTAATTTCACTAAATAAAGGCCAAACCACAACCAGATGTTAAATAATCGGTCATTTAGATATGTGTTTCGTGTTTTATTGTGCTGATCATTTGTATTGTTTTAAATTTTTTATTTTTTTTAATTTTTTTTTTTTTTGCCTGTGCTTGGATACGAGGACTATTGCTATGTACATGTTGATAACAACATTTCTTACTGCTATCGTGCATAAACCAATCTTTCAATTGTATTACATTATACTAGTTAAATATGTGTTAAGTGTGGGTTTTTATGCATGTTTTTCCTTTTGGTTATGTTTATGAAAGTTTTCATAAATTATTTATAACTCTTCCTAACAACTTACATCATAAATGTCAAAATGATCTATCTTGTTAAAATTTATTCATTATGTATAAATAATTGTGGAGTCAGGAAAAAAATTGTAATACAGAATCAGCACTTTAGCTTTATATTATGAATGATATATTTTAAATAACTAGTCCTTTTTTTCTTGGTTTTGTAGGTAATTTTAAAGTACACGAGTTTATTCAACACTTTTTCATTTCGATTTAAACAATATAATTTAGATCACAGAGTAGTTGTTCTCTTTATATTCTTTTTAAGTCCAAGAGACCAAGAAATTTTTGTATTCCTTTTTGTTTTTTTTTATTGTAAAAGCCTGGACTTTTATTTGTTTTAAAACACTAACATAATAGTCAATATCCAAGTTAAAGCTTTGAAAACTGGCCAATTTAGTTATACATGTGAATTTCCATTAAAAGAATTAAGCCGTGTGCTCCGGAAGGGTAAAAATCTCGTGTCTAGCTAGCTACACACATGGTGTGCAAAGTGAAATTTGAGAATGAAAGGCAAAGGGACTATGGAAAGTCAAATATATCCAGTATGGGTTTGTATACAGAGACTTCATACTTATCAACAATATTGTGATGACGGCCATAAAACTTTTAATAAGTTTAGGTTTGCAATATCCTTGAGTCAACAATTCAATTGTGAGCAGCTTGCTTTGACGTAGTATTCCGCGTATCGGGACAATTTCTAGCTCAACGTATTAACTGTGAAACACATACACCATACGCAGGAGAAGCAGGGATGTTACTGCAAAGAAACAGAAAGTTGACAATAGAAAAATTTAAGTAATCTCATTTGTAAAGCTTCAGCTGTAACCTTTCGTGCCTGTCATAATTACGATAAATCTCCAATTATTATAATGAAGCAGAACATGAAGAATCAGTCGTATTTTTTAAGCTTACGTAGATATATGACCTTCACATATGTTCCTAATTTTTTATGGTTTAGCAAGTTCGATGGTGTCAGGCCTTTTAATAGAAATGTTACCCCTTAACTGTACAAAAACTCAAATCCCCGTAAAAATGGGAATTAAACCATGTGCTTATCTTTTTTGTCTTGTTAATCTTATTAATTTTTATTCAAATATCGTAAAAGTATCCTTTTTTTAAAGTAGCATATATAAAACAATGATATTTATGTATAATTATTTTACGTAAGTTCCATTTGTGATGGTGTTAAAATAGGATAAAAGCATGTATAAATATATAAAAAAAATACCTGCTTAATTTAGATGTGCCATATGTGCACATTTCGGAAAATCATTCCTCATCAGTGACAATAATCTCAATTTTGTCAAATAATATTAATATTAATGAACTACCATACTATTGACGTATCCAAATTATAATGAAAAATGAAGCTGAAATGAATATTTTTTACATTCGACTGCAAACGTCTTGTATAAGAAAGAAATTGGTAGGAACCAAAATGTTTTAGATCATTCGACTTGACTTGATTAAGGTTAAGAATGAAATCAATCTATTATAGATTAAAATGATAATGTGCAACAAAATAAAGAAAATAAAAAGATAAACATGGTTTAATTGCCGTTTTGCCACACCTTGTAATCATTGCTATAAGTTCTTGTATCTTAAAATTCAAGTAAAAAAACAAGCAATTGGAATAGGTTTAACTTTCGTGAAAAAGAACTTAATCGTATCAAATGTTAATACGAAAAAAACTTTTTACACCAAAGTTCGATGTAAACCTTTTAACTACTTTTATTACGAAAACTGGTCCTAAATAATGTTTATATAATGTGTTAAAACAGCATTTTTATATTTTTTAAAAATAATTTGTACATGATCCTGATCCGTTATTAGTTTTGTAAATCAGTGTTATTGTTCTTCTAACATTTAACCAAAAAGTTTATACCACCGCTTTATACTTTTAATGTTAAGTGTTAACAAAACACAAACACACAAGTCTTTGTTGAATTAAAATTTTACGTACACAAATACAAGACATAATATTCAAAATACATTTCAGAAAAACTAGTGAATTGTGATTAATACGTAAGCAATGTGAGCTTGAGCTGTTGAGTTATTTCCAAATTACTCATTGTTAAATTAATATTTTTATGGAGCAAGTCTACAGCGACGAGAAGAATGAGATTCTAGTAAATTCCGTTGTGGTAATTATTTTTTTTAATGGTGCACAATTTTAAACCTTTAAAAACCTATGTAAAACAGGTTTGGCTTGATTTTCTCTCAAACATAGTATGAAAATAAACGTTCAATGCCAGAATATATCAACAGATTCTGGTCTTTCAACATTTGCAGAACTGACAGTTTCGATGAAACTGATATAGGTTTCGGATTTTGGAGGTGAAAGGTATATACTTTTTATGCTTACCTTTCAAAAAAGGTTGTCGTTCTTTTTGCAATTTAAAAGTAATTAATTTTTCAATACATAAACGAATCTCTGCAATTTATGAATATCTCTTTTCCTATTAATTAAGAGCACGACATAATACGACGCTTCTGGTGGAGTAAAACTTCCCGAGGGTATCCATAACGCAGTAGGCAGTACTTTGTGCTGACAGAAAATGTACCATTTAACAAAAGTTTTAGCCGTCTTAATTTTTAAACTAAGGATTGTTCTCTCATGCAACGCATTCCTTACTTGGATTTGAATTCATATAATTTTGGAACTTTAGATTCATTAATTTTCATCTATTTGGCTTAGAGTTTTTATCTATCAAACATTTCGGTCCCTTGTGTCACTTATGAAGAATGATTTTCCAAAATGTGCGGATATAGCACATCAACATTTAACAAGTATTTTAGTTACGTATTCTTTTCCCATACTGATTTCTCTGTTAAGTTTTCTCCATACACGCATCGGCTTTCCGTAATTTTTTTTTAAAATATTAATTTACCGATTATGTTGTTGACATTTGTATAGTAAGTCGCGTTCTTAATTACTAAGAAAAGTGATATTAACAAATTGCTGAGATTCAATTTATATTGTAAAATCCGCTTTCAGAATTATGAAAGAGACGTTTTCTTTGCACTGATTGCCTCTCTACCATAAGTGGTTTTTTGCATAACTTCGTACGCTAGAAACATTTTCTTTGTACATCTATTAGCCTTCCGTGCATTGTATTTGCAAGTTTTGCAACATAATCTTATTTGTGCTTTGTACGTTTTAGTCATACGCTTTGTTTTGACCAAAATATTTACACTGTTCAAACTTGTTAATTTCAATAGTGTTTATTGTTTGGTACAATACTTTGCCTTTTAATTTTTTAAAATAAACGGAGTGAAAACTGAATTTAAAACTCAGTATGCCAGTTAAGTTCCCTGACCACACAATTGGACATTTCTTCAGTATCTCTCAAATTGTTGAAATTTTCACAGAGGGTGGCCTGAATGTGTTTGACCTTCTATTTCAATTCTTGTTCAACCGCTTCCCTCTATTGATATTGCGTCGCGTTTTAGAATGTGTAATATGTTTGTAATATATCTTTTCCCATTTTCTTACATGTACTTCCTTTACGTATTTTTTCAAAATTGTTAACCTGTATATTTTTTCTCTCATATATAATAATTTACTTCTATCAAGACGGTAATTCTTCTAATAGCAGAATAATACAGCGTGCTTTGAGGAAATTGTGGACATTGGAAAAGAAAACTGCCAAGCATTCTTTGCACCTGGATTTACCGAGTTGGTTGCACACCTACGGCGCGAGAGTACCTGTATTCAATTATCTCGTGTGAACAACAGTTTTTGAATTGCTATTTATTTATTTATTTTTTATTTTTTTTTTGTAAAAAAAGGCGGAGTAGTTGATACGTCATGAGATCAGATCTTATTGATCATTATTAATAAAATGTTTATCTCATTGATCTCATGTTTAATATAGTATGTTTTACACGTTCAGTTATTTTGTAATCACCAAAAGTACTCTTTTTTATTTCTTAACAAGTTAACATCTCGAAGATTTAAAGTTTATTGAATCTCTTTTGGCACATCAAAATTTAACTGGTAATGTTTTATATATTTACCACCCCTGAGCGGCTACCGCTGCTGTTGGAGTAAAACTCCCCGAGGGTATCCATAACTCAGTAGGCAGAACTTTGTGCTGTGAGAAAATGTACCATTTTGCAAAATTTTCAGCCGTTTTCAATTTTGAAATTTATTTAAAACTAAGGTTTGTTCCCTCATGCGAATCATTCCTTAGATGGATTTGGATTTATATAATTTTGGTACTTTTGATTCGTAAATTTCCTAATGTTTGGCTTATGCTTTTCATCTATCAAACTTTTAGGTCTTAGTGTCACTGATGAGGAATAATTTTCCGAAATGTGCACATCTGGCACATAAAAATTTAACTGGTATTTGTTTTATATATTTACCACCCCTAAGCGGCTACCGCTGCTGGTGGAGTAAAACTCCCCGAGGGTATCTATAACTCAGTAGGACAGTACTTTGTGCTGTCAAAAAATGTAACATTTAGCAAAATTTTTAGCCGTTTTCAATTTTGAAATTTATTTAAAACTAAGGTCTGTTCCCTCATGCAAATCATTCCTTAGATGGATTTGGATTTATATCATTTTGGAACTTTTGATTCATTAATTTCCAAATGTTTGGCTTATGTTTTTTATCTGTCAAACTTTAGGTCTATTGTCACTGATGAGGAATGATTTTTCCGAAATGTGCACATCTGGCACATCAAAATGTAACTGGTATTTGTTTTATATATTTACCGCCTGCAGAAATAGAGGTTCAAAATTCCCTAATCTAAAATTGGCGGTTTTTCTTCAAGTTTTCAATGTTTTGATCCCGATTTAGTTAAACAGAACGTTTGTTAACCCTATAGGACGACAAATGTGGCTGCTCTTTTAAATTCTTGCAACAATTAACGCGACAATTATATTAAAATAACAGAAAGTTAGAGTATGGAAGAAAAACAAAACAGCTTTGGCTTAAGATAATTTTAATACAATTCTAAAGCACATCATTTACAAAAAGATCTTTTGAATAGAAGCAAAATAAAATTCTAAAAGTAATGTGTATCAAATGTTAGGTATATTATACATAATTATGCCCGGCTTTTATTTTTTCGCCCGTATCCAAAGTTCCGTCGACCTGAAAAATAAACAAAACACCGTAAACTTTCTATGCTCAGCTTAGTATCATCATTCTAATTATAACTACAGTGTAAGCATGCGTTGTTATCGATCTTGGTTGTGTCTGTAAACAAACATGACCCGTGTACTTTAGTAATGCAACGAAACAATCTGTATGTTAAATCCAAATTACTATTTTTGATATTCTGTTTAAGTAAGTACTTTTCCTGTACAGTCTGGTTTTTTCCATCTAATAAGAGACCACTTCAATTGAAATCATCTATAATTGAAAACGCATACCAGAAACACTAGACTTGTCTTGTTAATGGCAAAAAATAACAGTAGCTTAGAAGTTCAGTAACTTGTTTTCTATGTGATAGATCATAGATCTATTCACACTCGGGTTCGAGCTTAAGATTAAATCAGGATGTGTTTACTCTTTTCTCATTAACAATCTTACCTATTTGACAATGAACGCTTACCTTTTCCTATGTAATTTCTTGATTTGCTCCATATCCACTGACTATCGGCATCACAAAGGAAACTTACAAATATTTTGCGATCAATGATATTTGAACGACTGTTCATCCTAATGTTCCATGTTTCCTCTACCACATCCAACAAGTTCGGTGCGAGAGAAGACCTAGCAGACAGTCGTACAGCTCCTGAACATGGGCGGAAATCTTTCATGTTACGTGATCTACAAAACTGGTTTACAGATTCGACCACAGGTATCGTATCCGGATAGTAAGAATTCCGAGTCTCGACCAGCAGTTGGTTTTTTGACTGCAACATAGACTATGGTTTGTGACATTGCTACACGGGTATCAGGAAGACCGAAATCTTTGTAAAGTCCAGCATAGTTCAATCCATTAGACTCAATGTTAATGGTCGGTGGTTCGGCGCATTTCTGGTGTCTTGCTGCATCTGTACTCTGATATCGCTCGATTCCGGGAACGTTATATATGTCATATTTTGTGTCAAACTTGTTGTTACGGACAGGGAAGTTATTGTACAAGACTTTCTCTGGTGGGAATTCGTAGTTTACTTCTATAGGTATGAAACCCCAATAACGGAAATCAGCATCACCGTCTATCCAATATCCGGTTTGAATGGAGGGAGGGACCAATTTTGAATCACAAACATCAAGACCACTAAAGCCAGGAAAGTCTTGCCATCGTTTGGAGATGCAGACATTTTTGTCACTGCATTTGTAAAATTTAGAACCACACTCACCATGACTTGAACATGGTTCTGGAATGTCAGAATATTGGTAAACACAGTTTGTATAGTAATTCCTACGGGCGTCGATGTTTGAAATACCCGGAAACAACTGATCATAGCGACCAGTTCCTTTCGGACATTTTTCTGGCCAGTCGCCTTCGGGATTAATGCCGTTAATTTTTTGATTTGCACTGAATTTTGAAAATATTTTATCAGCAAATGCATAAAGTGAAAACAGAACAGGATCGACAGCGCTCTGGTTAAGAGTCAGGAAATTGACCATCTTGCCATCGTTGAACACTCGAAACGAACTCATTCATATCGCTTTGTGGGGATGCGTTAGGTTGCACAATTGATGACAGTTTGTTCTGTTGCAAAACGTTGTTGACGTTTGTTCTGCTTATTAGATCACCTTGGTCTTCCTGAGCTATGTTACGGAAGAAAGGGGCCAAATGGAGTCTGCGTGTTGGCAAAGTATCCTGTATCAACCATGCCATCTCCACGACCAAACATACTTTTATCCCATATTACTGACTCGGCAGAGAACTTCATTTCGTCATCGAGCTGAGTATCCCAATATGGAACGGTGACTCTAGGATCAATCTGGCGGAGCGCTTCCTCATACCTAAATAAATGTTAAAATGACACAAGTAAACACGTAACAAAAAAAATCACCACAATAGCTTTGTCTATATTTGATCTATGTGTCGTCACAATATCAGATGAAATATCTGTTTACAGATAAAGTGATAATTGGACTTAAAACTCTTATTTACAGAATATACAGAATGTCAATGTATTTCAATGCAAACAATACCTTCATCTCAATCGAACACCTTTCTAATCTCAAGAATTATGTTTATATTTCCTGTATAATAATTGACAGTATCAATCTAAAAAGTCCCTTAATAGAGTGACAAACAACCGCTGCAATATCCGTTACATTTCTACTCGGCCATTCCTTTTTTACAAATTAGAATCATTTTCTTATCCTTTTTCAGAAAAAGTGCTACTTACATCAACGTAAAAATACGTGTGAACGACAAGAACGAACATCCAAAACGGACTGTATTCATCAAGACACCGGAATGAAGACGGACAAACCAGTCGTAACGATTGGTGTCTCTAAACTGAAAAAACCATAAAAGATTAAATTTTGAAAAAACAAAAAAACATCATAAGTCAGAGGTAAGTTGGAGTTGCAATAGTGTTTAAAACCTTAGGCAAGATTATTATTATATCTAAGTGGTCAATCAGACCTAAAACGAATAATTTATATTTATTATGATTCAGAATTAAAAACAAACTCACAAGATGAAACAAAAATTAAAAAGAATAAATAATAATAAATAAATAAATAATAATAATTAAATAGATAAATTTATGAGGTACAGATGTTAATATCGAGTAGTTAAAGTATAATATTAAATGCTCAAATAAAACATACATACCAGTCCTTGTCCAAACCACAAGCCAAAAAAAAAACAAAGTAAAAACTTTGAAACCTGGCAAAATTAGTTATACACGTGAACTTCAATCAAGGAAGTGAAGCCGGGTGCTCCGGAAGGGTAAACACCTCCTGTCTAGCTAGCTACATCTGTCGCGAGCAAGTCAATTTTGAGAATGAAAGGAACAAAGAACTATGGTAAGTCAAATATATCCAGTATTAGTTGGGATACAGTGACTACATACTTATCAACAATATTGTGATGAAGGCCAAACAACTTTTTAAGGGCCTTGATTAGCCTAAGCTTGCAATATTCTTGCGTCAACAATTTAATTGTAAGCAGTTTGCTTCGCTGTAGAAAGTCCCCAAAGTTGGTACAAGCTCTACCATAACGCATTAACTGTGAAACATATACACCATACGCAGGAGAAGCATGGATATTACTGCAAAGAAACGGAAAGTTGACGTCACGTTTGTCGTATAGCTTCAGATGTAACCTTTCGTGGTGTCATAATTGAGGTATAAGTCCAAATATGATGCAGAACATGGAGAATCTGTTGTGTCTTTTATTTAAAGCTCACTTAGATTGATGGCATTTACATATTCTCCAAATTTGGGATTATTTAGAGATAGAACGTCATCCATATATCTGTATGTGTAGTTAAATGATTTAGCGACAGTCTTTTCTTTAGATTTGACAAGGTTCTGATTCATATGAATAAAGAAACAAATCAGCAAGCAAAGGTGCACAGTTTGTGCCTATTGGTATACCGATTGTTTGTTGAAAAGTTATATTGCCAAACACAACAAATATGTTGTCTATCAAAAACTCTAACATTTTGTTGATGGTATCTTCAGTATATTTTTGTTTACAGTCTGTATGGTGTTTTACAAAATAACCAGAATCCCGTTGAGCACTAGATATTTACATCTTGGTTGACCGATTTTGTTAAAGAATGAAAAGTGAATTTCAAACTAATCATTGTTATCACATTTAATTTTTAATGCAGGTTTTTATTTCACAAACAAGCAATCCCAATACATAATTATATATTATGTGTTTAAATAAATGATTGAATGTTTGCTGTTATTAGTCATCTACCAAATAAAGCTATAAACGTCTTAAATCCGAAAAAAAAATTTATATATACTACATGTCGTGTTTTTCATTTCATAATAAATTGGTTTATAAAAGAATTATTACGTCAACAGTGTTTTTAATTAAATTTTCACTGATAAGAATGCAAAATAAGAATTTATTTTTTTTAAATTATGACTAAGTATGTTTTATCATAAATGTCATAAAGTGCAAGAGTACATATTCTTTACGTCATCTTTACATGAATACATGTTCTTTACGTCATCTGTATATGGGTACATGTACTTTGCGATATCTTTACATGAGTAAATGTACTTTACGTCATCTTTACATGAGTACATGTATTTTACGTCATCTGTATATGGGTACATGTACTTTGCAATTTCTTTACATGAGAACATGTACTTTACCAATCTGTATATGAGCACATGTACTTTGCGATATCTTTACATGAGTACATGTACTTTATGTCATCTTTACATGAACTCATGTACTTTACGTAATCTGTATATAAGTACATGTAATTTACGTGATCTGTATACGACTACATTTACTTTACGACATCTTTACATGAGTACATGTATTTTACGTCATCTTTACATGAGTACATGCATTTTACGTCACCTTTACAGGAGAACATGTACTTTTGATATCCTTACATGAGTACATGTGCTTTACGTCATCCGTATATGAGTACATGAATTTTACGTGATCTGTATATGACTACATGTACTTTACAACACCTTTATATGAGTACATGAATTTTACGTCATCGTTACATGAGTAAATGTATTTTACGTCACTTTTACATGAAAACGTGTACTTTACGTCACCTTTACATTACAACATGTACATATATATTGAAACCAAAGGATTACATTTAAGATCCGTATTACAACAAAGCATAAAATGTTAAAAAAAAAGAATCCTTGTTAAAATAAATGCACATATTTACCGGTGTTGCCTTCAGTTTTAAAATGGCTTGGAAGTACCTATCTCTCTCTTGTTGGGACATCTGACGGATTTCCTTCCTCTCTCGTCTCTGTCCACCACAGTTACCAGGTCTTGGTTTGACTGCCTCTAGAAGCTTATTGTACCAGTCCCCTTTCTGGACCATGTTGTCAAAGCGTTTGAATTGGTCTCCGATCCTCCAAGTATACTGGGCAATGCAGTCTTGTGAAACGGAATATCCGCTGTATTTTGTAAGAGGATGCTGGTTTTCCAAATTATCAAAACATGATTGCATTGGTTCTGGCAGGTTGATTGGATGCAAATCATAGATTTCAGATTGCACACATTTTCCTGCCAAAATGATGGCAAAAATGTTTAATATCCACGATCCAAGCTTTTGCTAAAATATACAGGTGGAATGTTGGATATGGTAAATATCTATAAAAACACCTGTAAAATTTTCAATTGCCATATGTGCACATTTAGGAAAATTATTTATTATCAGTGACACTAGGAGCCGAAAAGATTGATAGAAATTTTTGAAGCCAAACAGTAGAAAATAAATAAAACCAAAGTTATAAACATGTTTTAATAATAAATAAATATATAGGTCAATGTTCAAATAACAATAAAAAAAAAACAAATTAAAAAGATATGAAAACTAGCAAATTTAGTTTCCATAAAAAAGTGAGGTCGGGCTTCGAAAGTATAAGCGCATCCTATCAAGCTAGCTACAACCGTCATATGTAGAAATAAGATTTAGTAAGTTTTGCAAACAACATCTTGGTGGACAAACTAGTTATTAAGATCACTGTTCATTTAATACCAATTTTACTTAAATTCTTGTAAACCAAAGCCCTAAAAATAATATCGTTGCCATACTGATTATTTTTTTCTCTGGAACACTCGCCTCACTTCCATGATGGAATTTCACGTGTAAAACATTCATTGGTCACTTTTTTCGGGGGGTGGGGTGGGGGTTGAGGTTTGGACATGGGTGGTATGTTTGTGTTTTATTATAACTTACGTTTAAAAAAGGCTAAATAAATATTCCAGAATTTATATTAAAAAAATACGTCTTTAATTTTGATGCACCATATCTGCATATCATATCGGAAAATCATTCCTCATCAGTGGCATTAGGGGCCGAAAAAGTTGATAGATAAAAAACATAAGCGAAAGAGAAGAAATTAATAAATCTAAAGTTCCAAAATTATATGAATCCAAATCCAGCTAGGATATCCTTTGCATGGAGGAACAAACTTAGATTTAAATATGATCTAATAAATGATTTTATGTCGTTCAACTTACATGTCAAATCGGTATTAAAGTTTGTGTTAAAAGCATGCTTTTGTATGTTAGTACTTTTTTATGAGCTTTGATAGGCATTATTTCATTTTTGTCTTGATAGTGCTTACATTAACGCATTGATCTAGATTAGGTTAACAATCGGTAATAAAAGCTGATTTACAGTACATTGTACAGTTGTTCTGGAGACTGTTTAATATAAGCTTTCGCTTGTTCCTGAATCCAGTTTACATTTTGTTTTGTTCTTTTTGTTTGTACTTTACAAACTAATAATAGAATATTGTTTAAACTAAAAGCATAAATTATCAAGCATAAAGCGTTTTAATTTTTTTAAAAGAAAAAAGATGGAATAAAAGAAAGATCTATATAAAATATAAACATGCAATAGTTGTATTTTCCCTGACAATGCGACATCAGTTCCGCCCTTTAAAAAGATAAAGGAGAAATTTCGTTTGAAAGATTACAATGGTGTATAATAAAACACTTACCATCGTGGATACTGTTTAATCCTCTTCAGGTGCTCGTCTCCGAAGAAGTAACCAACTAGTTGGCAGCTTGTAACATTATATTCATAGGGACAAAAACTATAAAATAAAAATATAAAAATAATAATGATAATAAATAATAAAAAGGTAAAATAAACTTCTATATCTAAAATGATTGATTAGTTACAATGAATTAAAATAATAGTTTAAAATAAAAAATAATCGGTATTTATGTTTCCTTCTAAAATTTGCAATAAATTACAGAAAAAAATACAAAATACAACAATTTAATAAAATGCGTCGTTTAACGTTTAGTTTTTTTTTAATTGCACACATATGCAGTGCATGATCTAATGTTTTTGAATAATGACACAATTCACTACATTGGTGTAAAAAAAAGTTGCGAGGCTTTTTTATCGATTGTGTATTCAGATTCTTTCCAGGTAGCACATGTACGTAACCTAATAAGTGTCAATTCGAAGTTTTTAATTCTTTTTGGAAAAATATTTCTCTAAAAGTATAGGAACCAATTCAAAATTTTTACATTTTTTAAAAGACTGTTATTTGAGTGGTATTTTGTATGGTTTTTGGAAAGTATTGAGTTGCGACCTTAAAAAGTGATATATAACGACTTGAAATGTTTGTTTTTATAAGGGGAAAATATTTGACTTTCAAGATTTCTTATTTTTCTTATTGTAGCGCTTTTAAAAAAAAGATATCAACAGTCAAATAGGTTTGATGTAACCTAACAGTTTGTTATGATTGCATATCTGATTTCCTTTAAAAAAAATACCACACAATAATTCAATGTAGAATAATTTGATTTTATTTTACCGTTAAATGATTTGAAAAACTTTAGTTTCAAAATTGAACAAATCTTTAGAGCATGATTTCGTATTTTTACTCGCGATGCGATAAAATACTTTTAAATAAAAAATGGTGCGGTACCAATCCAAGTATTTATAATTGATAAGAAACACGGTGTCTTTTCCTGGTAAAATATGTGCTTATCTAGCACGTGTAAAATTGAGTTTTTGAATTTTAGCAAAATGTTTACATTTTTCATTTTAATAAATGGTAATGCCCTTTCCAGATTTACATAATTGTTTTGAAAAAGAAGATTGGTAATTCTTTGTTATTTTGTAATTTTGTAGCACAAAATTTGAGTTGCAGTCTTCAACAGTGATATTTCGTTTGTGACTCTGAATTGTTTGTTTATAAAAGGAAGTATCTAGTACTAGTAAGTTCTCTATTTCTATCAATTGGAAATATATACATTATAAGCCGCTTTTAAACAAAAGACGTACACAGACAAAAAATTTTGAATTCAATATGAACTGGAAAAAAAAAACACATAATACATCAGGATTTTGAACAGAACATGTAGGCGTAATACGGCAATAATCAAAGGTTGATTCTCAATAAGCCGAGGTATCCACCAATAGAAGTCAAAATTTTAAATTTCTTGACAATAACATTAACACTGTAAAAATCCAAAAGAGAGTACCAAAACGAAACGGTTTTGAATATTGAAAGTTTCATGAAACATTACATTATGTGTTTAAACAAACATTTCGGAATACTGCATTCCGTATACTTCTATACAAATACGAACATTTTCATGGAAATGACTGTGTTTTTTTGAATTATTACACATAGAGCTTTTTCCTCTCCAACAAAGTTATTTTGACTATCAAAACTATTATATTTTATCTTCTGTTTTGCAAATTTTGGTTGATGGAGAGGAATGCGTGCGCTGGCATTAGAATTTGGGAATAAAGATAAAACACATTACACCTAATCGCCCCAAACAATATACATACTTGATATTAATAGCATACAGTTTCTAAAACATCTACTTTGTCTGTGTTATAAGACGTGGGAAATGATAACCTCAAAGTCCTGGGTTCGAATCTTATATGTCATCCGTTTTTTATTTGTTTTAATATATTTTGTAGTATTATTTTTCTTCATTTTTACAATATTTTTCTCATTTGATCGAATCATCAACAAATAACCCAATTAAATTACGCACTACTCATCTGAACACATCATTGAAACTAGTTTCAATACATATCGTATATATCTTACAACGTTATGATCTATCATCAGGCCACTGGTCAATACACGTACGTTTCCTATACAAGGTATACAAAGCAACATTATAAACCATGTAATGCATAACAATGTAGGCGCTGCATTAGTCCACAGGCAAAAAATCATGTTCTGTGAATTTGCTCTTTAAAATCACGGGTATTAATAGTGAGAAAACGACCAATGACAAATTTTATATTAAGCTTTTTTCCCAAGAAAAAGAGATGTCTTTATTACCTTATGTTTTATTTCGACATGTTAGGCTAAAATTAATGTTCATTTGGCCTTGAGTCGATGTTAAGAAATAGAAGTCTCCAGAAAGTGTTACCTTGTTATTTTGCATGTTTCTTATAGGCGGATCGCTCGGCTTTTTGAGACTCATCCTTTTACAACAACAACAAAATTCTTGTTCTGTTCATAAAATGTTTATCAAAATTGACTAGATGAACATCTTCAATCAAACAAAGGATAATTATGTTGTTTTGCATAATATGAATGTGGTTGTTGTTGTATCATTTAAATGTGGCTTACGTGTATTTAAATGTTTGTTCATTTATACAACAATCATTCCTAATTTAATGGATAGTTTGGTCTCTTATATTACTCCATCGACATCACTGTAATATCAATTTAAACACCCGTCTAAAATTCGGAGTGAATATATATATATATATATATATATATATATATATATATATATATATATATATATATATATATATATATAGTAATGGACGGTCATACCATGTTGCGTTTTGAAGGCGTAAAATGTAGATACATATATTTAAGTGACATGTTTCCTTCTTTGTAAAGTACCTTGAACGATTAATTTTTTATGGAAAAAATATATTTGTATTCAGCTTATGTATTTGTCTCTTTTTAATAATATGTAAAAGTCATGAAAGGGACATTGGAAAACTACCGGCTGAAGACAATATGAACCTGTGGTGTAAATAGTGTAGTGTAATGGGGATCCCGAAATGGACAAAAATTTCAGCTGTTATTGAAAATTTTCTGTTGAAGTTTATTTTGAAACATGGCGCCAGACGAACAAATATTGTAATATTATCCCAATGAAAATGTTATATAAATAACGTATAATAAATTGAATCATGACAATAAATGAATTTCAGTTCATTAACTTTAAAATTACGAACAAAAACTGGGGACAATTCGGGGCAACTTATAGGCATGCTCAAATTGTTTTACAACGCTACGTTTTTTAAAGAAGTATTTGATATAATGCCCGGCTTTAATTCTTAGAGTAAAATGTATCAAGTACTGGCCATTTTTTAATGGTCGATATGGATGACAATTTAGAGAATGTTCCATTGTTAGAGGATAGTGATCAGCATTATTCAAACAACAATTATGAAAAAAAATTAGATAATGGGCAGGAATTAATATATGGAAATGAGGATATTGCTGCAGTTCTTGACAACTTTCTGGACAACATAACGAACAAAAACCCAAATCAAGGAAGAGTTCAAGTTCTCATCACAAGTAAGACAATTTAAAAATACGTTTTTCTGCATGGTGATATAAAAAGTCTCATAAGTCTTCTCAACAAGATGGCTGCGATAGAAAAATTTTATGGAGTTAGATATTTCTTGTCCCAAGAACACTCGTCGAATAGGATCGGTCCTGATTTTCTCAAGTTTGTCTAGATATTTTTCTTGTTCCGGTAGACCTTTCACTTGCAGGCTGGACACTGGTGTAATGATTTGTAGGGTCTGTGACCAAAGATTTTCTGGTATTTAAAAGCGGTCAAAGATGTGCATACCTGAGGTACTAACAAGGTGTCAGACAAAAAAAAAAAAAAAAAAAAAAAAAAAAAAAAAAAAAAAAAAAAAAAACTAAAAAAAAACTAAGAGTGCCCATGACAACCATGGGTTTAAAAGGCATTGCTGTTACATTAAAACCAGTGGACTCATGCTAATAAAATTGGACATAGGGTATGGGGTCTCTACTACAACTCTTACATACTCCATACATGCACAGTTGAACAATAGAAATCAGAAACGCTGACATCAAAACTTAGGCAGCACATAAGCATGTGATTGTTTAGTTATATAATAGAGATTAAGTATTAAGAAGAGTCATGTTTTTTTTCGCTCTAGTCAAGATTCTTTCAGTGATTTTCTGAAATGTGCACATATGGCACATCAAAATTTAGCAGGTATTTGTTATACATTTACTACCCCTGACCCCTGAGTGGGTACCGCTGCTGGTGGAGTAAAACTCCATAACTCGGTAGGCAGTATTTTGTGCTGTTAGAAAATGTACCATTTAGCCAAATTTTCAGCCGTTCTTATTTTTGAAATTTATTTAAAACTAAGGTCTATTCCCTCATACAAAGCATTCCTTAGCTGAATTTGGATTCATATAATTTTGGAACTTTGGATTTATTATTTTCCAATGTTTGGCTATGTTTTTTATCTATAAAACTTTTCGGCCCCTAGTGTCACTGATGAAGAATGATTTTCTGAAATGTGCACATATGGCACATCAAAATTCAGCAGGTATTTATTATATATTATATCAATATTGTCAGTCATTGTATGAAGTAAACCGGAGTTCCAAGAGAAAATCATTGACATTCGGCAAGAGACAAAGCTAATTGTCCCACATTCAAAATCTTCCCGATTTGGAGTAGGAATTAGGTTGTGAGGAGCACTATTTGTAATAAAATAACTTACTGCATGTAACATATGCGATGTTGATCAACGTTTTACCATGTTATAAGTCGCCTTTATTAATTTTTTTATTTCAACGTTCCACCCAAATATTCACGTATGTAATTAATACATCAACTTTTTCACATAAATTATTTAAATTGTATTGTTTGATAAGGTTAATACGTGAAGTGACATAAATATACATATTTTATCATAAATTAAGAATAAATGCATGAAGTGTCTGATCTGATTTTTTTTAGATTAATCATTATACATTTTGAAAAGAATATAACAAAAGTACTATAAGGTGCCGTATAATAATGAATGCTTTTAGTACTCTAATACTTAATTATATACCATGTAAAGTCTGTTTGAATTTACATTTAATGTGTGTGTGTATGAGAGAGAGAGAGAGAGAGAGAGAGAGAGAGAGAGAGAGAGAGAGAGAGAGTTGTGCCTCTTTTCAACTACAGTGTGTGTGTGTGTGTGTGTGTGTGTGTGTGTGTGTATTAGCTGCAATTACTAGTAAATGCTATTAGCTCCTAATAACCACACACACACACACACACACACATATATATATATATATATATATATATATATATATATAAATATATATATATATATATATATATATATATATATATATATATATATAACTAAACAAATATTTCAGTCCTTGTCTAAATCACAATCCAAAAAACAAAGCAAAAACTTTGAAAGCTGACAAAATTAGTTATACATGTGAAATTCCAGCAAGGAAGTGAGGCCGGGTGCTCCGGAAGGATGGGTGAGTTGAAGCAGTTAATACTGTTTAAATTGCTATCCTTGAGGTTCGGTTGCCGAATGGTCTTAATTGTTGACTAACAGATTATAATGTCTCTTAACGTTCATTATGACGTTAATACATTGTCAACATGTAAGCTTCGTATGAACAGCTGTCAATAAATTTTAGATTCTGAGATTTGGTCTGAGATATGGAAAAACCACAGGGGCGTGACGCGTTTTCGTATCTTTCTGTAAAATATTTGTCCTTGGGTATGAAAAAGAGACCTTTTAACACCCCTAGGATATACTAGCGGAAAAAAGTAACTGTGCATCAATAAAATTTATAATTTCGCTATTATTACTGCATGTATAAAAATCTTAAAATTTGCACAAATGGTAAATGTATATACCCCATACCATATCGCTTGGTCATTGCATCAATTGCCCGTGATTTTTACGCTTCATGTGCACGGGTCGGTTTTCACGCAATTGTCGCCCAGCATTTCAGTGTGACAATATTTTAGGAATAATTTATTGTTGTTTGTTTTTTTGTACACTAGAAAACCAGAAAAGCAAGTTTATTCGGTTGAAAGCTTCCATAGTGTAGTGCCTAGGCTAAATGAAAATGATCGCCTCGGCGCAATTGGTATGCTTGAGGCTGGTATGACCCAACGCTTTGTCACTAGACATTTTGGTGTCCACAGAAACACTGTTTATGCTTTATGGAGACGATACCAACAGTTTGACACCACTAGAGACCGCCCTCGTTCAGGACGTCCACGCGTAACGACACGTCAGCAAGACAACCATATCTGGCTTGTGCACCTCCGGAACCGTTTCCAAACTGCCAGTACTACTGCCCGGAGCATTCCTGGACTATGCCCAATCAGCCCCAGAACAGTACGGAATCGTTTACGGGAAAGACACTATTCGCCCACGACGTCCGGCAATCCGTCCAATTCTACAACGACGTCATCGCACAGTTCGTCTTGCATGGTGCAGAACACATTTAACGCTTCAATCGACGATACTGGGCACAAATTATGTTAACTGATGAGTCCTAGATTTCAATTGGACAGCAGTGACGGACGCTCCATAGTTTATCGGCGCATTGGAGAACGTTTCCATGACGCGTGTGTGGTGGAACGACGTTTGTTCGGTGAGGGCAGTGTAATGGTTTGGGGTGGCATCACAGCGAATGACAGAACTCCTCTGGTAGTCATCGACGGGAATTTGACCGGTGTACGGCTACCGTGATGAAATCCTACAGACCCATGTCATCCCATTCATTCAAGGACAGCAACGTAACGTCACTTTTCAGCATGCTAATGCAAGACCACACGTCGCACGGGTTGCAATGGATTTTCTGGCACAGCATAACGTCAATGTGTTACCGTGGCCAGCCGTTTCACCCGACCTTTCTCCAATTGAACACGTATGGGATGAAATGGAACGCCGATTACATCATCTGCCCAATCAGCCTGTTACACTTGCAAGGGTTGGCCCAAGCGTTAGACCAGATATGGAACAACATCCGTCAAACATTCTTTAGGCATTTAATCAACCCTTTGAGGCGTCGCTGTCAGTCCTGTGTCAATGCTAATGGTGGTCACACACGATCTCATGAACTGAATTTTACTATCTGCTATGTTTCTAGTCCCCTGCGTATGAAATAACAGTATCTGTAACCTTTTTAATGACATGCATTTGTAAAGAAATATCTAATAAACAAATACCAAAATATTCATTGCTTTGCATTTTTAAATTATTTTATAATCTCACATTTCAGTCATGCACAGTTACTTTTTTCCGCTAGAAAGATATGAAAACGCGTCACGCCCCTGTTGGGAAAACCTCTAAACTGTTACTTTATGGGCTGCATTTTATTCTAGTGGAATAATTGGTCATTTTTCTTCGAAGATACCGAAGGCGATGCAGTGACTGTAAAATCTAAATTTCTACTAGCCCTTGAACGAAAAGTTAAAATTTTGGATAATGTGTGGTTTCAACAGGACGATGCTACACCACACTATGCAGGTTGTGTTCTTTTGTGGCTTATCGACACGTTTAGTGATCAATACATTTTTTACCGTACCGCGAATGTTTGGCAACCACACTTCCCGATCTGAAATACCTCGATTTAATCTTGTGGAGTTATCTAAATTACAGAATGTACCATCCTTCCTCACAGACAACTTACGACCTAAAATCAGCAATTACATGAAAAGTAAGATCAATCTGTTGAAACATTTGAAGTTGTGGTAAAAAAAAAAATTAGAAATCGTGTTAAAACAATGTTAAGGGCTAAGGGACGTCATTTGGAACATATGTTGTAAAATGACATATGTTATTCCAAAAGAAGTATTTGGTGATTAACAAGGAAACTGTGACAAATGTATCCTTAGGGAAAAAAAATAAAACCTTCTTGGTTTATGTTGTAAATTTCATAAATGTATCTTAAAGTATCTAAATTTAATAATGGTGTATTATGTGTTTTAGGACACACTGCAGTGACTGCACTATGTTTAATTTTGTAACTCTCTTGCAGATTTTTACATTATCGACACCGTACAAAATGTCAGAATACACTGCTATTTCTATCATCTGTATATTTGTCATTCGTTGCTGGAGGATTTCTGTCTGGTTTGGGTAACATATATGCTGATATGATACGCCAGTTGGAAGTTAGTCGTACGGAGGCATCGTTAGTTCAGTCACTTACCCGAGCAACCATGTTTGGTGGAGGTAATTATAATAATAATAATAATAATAAGATTCATAATATTTATAAGGTGACTCAAAAATTGTTTCTTCCGCCTCAGTAGCTCTGTTGCACAGCCTCCGAATTAAGAGCTAGAGGTCGTATGTTCGAACCCTGGCCGAGTTAGAAGACATAAGCCTTTAAGAATTGAGTCATCGATTCCTTAATTGGCGCATTTGAAGCACAGATTAATGACTGATTCATTCCGTTCCAGTATAATTAACTGGAGGAGTTGTATGCTTGTCAGCGGAATGTATAAGTTCGAATTATGGTCCACGTCGTCTTGTACAAGCGCACTAAGGGCGACCTTCGTTGAGTTGCTGACATTGACAAGTATGCCACATCCAATTCACATTATCATGTAACCAGTAAATTCTCCGTCCATCTAAATACGAAGAGTTAAGACGCAGAATTTTAATTTTTTAAAGTCTTTTGTATAACCCGGCCGGTGTTTGCACCCGCGACTCTCGTGATAAACGTTCTACCTTAAACCCGCCGAGGCTGTCGCAAATTTGTAGAATTCGCCCCGAATATGCAGGTTTTATCTTGAAAATGACAAACTATTACACTTTATTATTAATTGAAATTATGTTTTAAAAGCCCATACATTTTGATGTAATCAGCGTAAATACTTTAATATCTTCATCGGTCAAACGTTTGTCTTAACTCGAAATAATTAAGCGGCTGATCATGAAATCATGAATATTAGCAATCTTCATCGGCCAAACGTTTCAATCTTTAGTCGAAATAATTAAGCTGCTGGAATCGTGATATATTTGAAATATCACTTTAAAACAACGTCCTCAAAAAAGTTATTTTAGGGGTTAGATTCTCAGACAAGTTTTTGCTATTAAACACAAATAATATAAAATATTAAAAACTTTTTCTACTAAGTCTAGGTTTATTTTAAAGTAAACGAAACGATACATCCCCCCCTGTTTAGTAACTTCCTGTCAATTTGACCGCTTATGCTTCCTCGAAAAATACGTGAAAAATCGTCAACGTAAAACGCAAAATAAATTAAAAAAATAATAGATAAATAATAATGAATAAAATACAAAAAAAATAATAATGAATAAAATAAAAATTACGAATTATTAAAATAATAATTAATTAATAGATGAATAAATAAAAATAAATAGATTAATAAAATAAATCTTTAGAATTTCTAGAGACTTTTTTCTATGACGTCATACTGTTTACCTTTTGTCGCTGTGACACTTGCAATTTTACAGCATTTATTTTACTTATGGCTTTCTCTTTTTTTTCAGGCATCTTAGCTGGAGTTTTAGTGAAGCGTTTTGGGGATTCTCGGTGTATATTTGTTGGGTCGATATTATCCTGTGGTGGATATGTTTTAAGTTCTTTTCTTACAGATATAATTGCTATAGCCATCTGCACCGGTATTGTGGGAGGTAATCAAAATAACTTCATTTTATTTTTACAAGTTTTATCACAATTGTGAACGAGAGTGCGGAATTGTTTTTACTAGATTTACTTTTATCGAGGCGTTAGTCCTAAAATGGTGGAGACAACTAAAGTACAGTAACGTGCATAAAGTATTCGTCAATATAGCGTCACTTCAGTTTTGAAAACGAAAGTTAAGCATGAATCTAAAGCCTTGAAACACATCTCTTTTAACTAACCAGATTAAACACAAAACCTCCTTTAGTACTTTGTTAGGTTCTTTTTAGTCTTTTAACTAACCAGATTAAACACAAAACTTACTTTAGTACTTTGTTAGGTTCATTTTAGTCTTTTAACTAACCAGATTAAACACAATACTTACTTTAGTACTTTGTTAGGTTCTTTTTAGTCTTTTAACTAACCAGATTAAACACAAAACTTACTTGAGTACTTTGTTAGGTTCTTTTTAGTCTTTTAACTAACCAGATTAAACACAAAACTTACTTTAGTACTTTGTTAGGTTCTTTTTAGTCTTTTAACTAACCAGATTAAACACAAAACCTCCTTTAGTACTTTGTTAGGTTCTTTTTAGTCTTTTAACTAACCAGATTAAACACAAAACCTCCTTTAGTACTTTGTTAGGTTCTTTTTAGTCTTTTAACTAACCAGATTAAACACAAAACCTCCTTTAGTACTTTGTTAGGTTCTTTTTAGTCTTTTAACTAACCAGATTAAACACAAAACTTACTTTAGTACTTTGTTAGGTTCCTTTTAGTCTTATCACCTGCATAATGCGTCGCGGATGGAATAATATCATGTTTGGATGTATATATATAATACAAATACCAGTTAAATTTTGATGTGCCAGATGTGCACATTTCGGAAATTAATTCCTCGTCAGTGACACTAAGACCGAAAAGTTTGATTCATAAAAAATATATAAGCCAAACAGTTGGAAATTAATGATACTAAAGTTTCAAAATTATATAAATCCAAATCCAGCTAAGAAATGCTTTGCATGAGGGAAACAGCCCTTAGTTTTAAATAAATTTTAAATTTTAGACGACTGAAAATTTTGCTAAATGGTACATTTTCTGACAGCACAAAGTACTGCCTACTGAGTTATGGATACCATCGGGAAGTTTTACTCCACCAGCAGCGGTACCCGTTCAGGGGTAGTAAATATATTATACAAATACCAGTTAAATTTTGATGTGCCAGGTTTGCACATTTCGGAAATTAATTCCTCATCAGTGACACTAAGACCGAAAAGTTTGATTACATAAAAAATATATAAGCCAAACAGTTGAAAATAATGAATCTAAAGTTTCAAAATTATATAAATCCAAATCCAGCTAAGGAATGCTTTGCATGAGGGAACATGTATTTAACTGCAATTTCTTCCCAAATATTGCGCATCTCGTGGAACAGATCTTCGTTTGAATTTATGTTGCCAAGTTGTAATTTCAATTTTCTCTTATTAAGTAACCAAAGATTTTCAATGATATTTATGTCTGGTGATTGTGCTGGCAAGCTCATTGTATCTATCCTATTTGTAGCAATAAACTGTTGTGTCGAAAAATCGTGGTGTACAAGGGCATTATCATCTTGAATTAAAGTCTACCCTCAATTTTAGAGGAAAAGCGTGACGCCATATTGACGTATACTTTTTGAACGTAACTATGGTTGAATAATTCATTTCAATTTATCAAAACAATTTCCCAAAACACAAATATATTTTCAAAATGAAAATGAGCTAAACAGAACTTCCCACAAGATTGTTGATCAGATCTATTCATCTCCGATTTCATTGGAAGTGTTCTTTTGTTGTGTGTGTGTGTGTGGGGGGGGGGTTCACGAAAGTGAGGTGGTTTGAATTTCCTATAGTACTAAACCACAAACTAGACATCGATAATGTCAAACTAAGAATGTTTTATTTTAGTTGTCTTAACACATTCCTTTTTTTTTATTTTTCTCATTTATTACTGTATTTTCATACGAAACAAATGTTTATTTTTCAAGAATACAGAATTAAGCATAAAGGAAAACATTACTTCATCGTTTTTATTCTGTTTTGATTTTTGAGAATGTCTACGCCAGTCATATGAATAAAAAAAGACATTGATAAAGTTAGTGAAGAAAAAAATACTTGGTTCTTACACCTGTTTCACAATTTTTTCCTTTATGTAGATTTTCCCTGGTGATGAATAAAGCAAGTTATGACAATACTAGAGAACCAGAAATAAAATTTCTAGAAAAAATAAAAATTGAAATTTTAGATAATAAACTTGAGGTAATTTTTTTCAAATGACATATTGAATATTATATCAAATCTCTTAAAATCAATTTCGTTTGTTTTGTTTTTTTTTTTTTTAGATTTCACAGTTTTTGAACATTTTTCAGAACGATTGTGAAACTGATCTAGCTCATTAAACATTTTAGAGTCTAATGTCCAAACGTTTATATTTTTTCTATAGGAAGTGGCCTCGCATTGTTATTTTTAGCAACATATACATCCGTTTCGGCACTGTTTAATCATAACCCGGCTTTAGGACTCAATCTTGTCTCTGTCGGCGTTGGAGTTGGGAACGTAGCTTTCCCGATTGGAACAGAATTCATGATCGAATTTTCGAACTGGAACGGTACATTGCTTCTTTGTAGCGGTATAATGCTGAACAACATTGTCGGTGGTGCTATAATTTACATTTTTATGGAAAAAGGACGAATAATTACTGAACCAATCGAATCACAGCGTATATTTGACAAAGCGCTATTAAGAATTCCAGATTTCATAATTTTGCTGCCAACATGTCTATTAATTGGGCTGATGTGTAAGAACATTATTTATTTATTTATTATCTATCTAACTATTTATTTATTTACATTATTTATTTATTCATTCATTTTTATCTAATTATATTTTTTATTTATATATTTATTCATTTATTTTTTATGTATTTATCTATCTATTTATTTTTTTTAAATTAAAACAAAAATTATTTATTTTATTATTTTTTTGTGGCCCTTGGTGATCTTAAGCGCTGGTCTACAGATCACAGATTCTAAATCGAAAATGACTGACTGATCGCTTAACGCAGGTCGTTGGTCCAGACACTCTATTCTTTTCTAATGTCTCAAAATAAGTGAAGTTGAATGTGGAGTAAAACATGATTTCTCTGTTCCATTTCAAAGTTAAAAGAAAGTGTTTACACTAAACTGAGGTAAACTTAGAAAGAAGAAAAACAAGAAGACTAACTTAATAAGCACCAATTATTATAAAACTCTGAATGAAAAAATATTTTTTAAAATGAAAAAAAGTTGTGTTGTAAAAGGTATTCGATATCTAATCATCATTACAGTACAAGGGAACACTTGTGACTGAGTGGTTGAGGTAGTAGCCTTCAAACACAAGGCGGCCAAACTGCTGTTTAATTGACACCGGTTGACTTAAAATTAAGTTATCCCTTTTAATTGACACCGGTTGACTGAAAGTTAAGTTATCCCTAAGTTATCTTAAAGGTTGACTTAAAGTTAAGGTATCTCTAAGGTTGACTTAAAGTTAAGGTATCTCTAAGGTTGACTTAAAGTTAAGGTATCTCTAAGGTTGACTTAAAGTTAAGGAATCTCTAAGGTTGACTTAAAGTTAAGGTATCTCTAAGGTTGACTTAAGTTAAATTATCAATAAGTCATCTGTAAGATGACTTAAAGTTAAGTTATCCCTCAGTTATCTTAAAGGTTGACTTAAAGTTAAGGTATCTCTAAGGTTGACTTAAAGTTAAATTATCAATAAGTCATCTGTAAGATGACTTAAAGTTATGTTATCCCTAAGTTTTATTAAGGTTTGACGTATAGTTAAGTAATCCCTAGGTTATCTTTAAGTTTGACTTAAGGTTTAGATATCCTAAAGTTATCTTTAAGGTTGAATTAAAGTTAAGTTATCCCTAAGTTATCTTTAAGGTTGACTTTAAATTAAGTTATCCTTGTCGTAGGGCCTTATTAGTTTACCCGGTATCCGTATAATGGACTGAGATGTCTGCGATGTTTACTCCAACAGTTCGGGTTAGTGTAATGGCACTCTAAAAGTCGTTATATATATAATGCGCACTTGTACAAATCAGATCATTAACACTATGCAAAGGGCCCCTTTTGAAAAAAGTGCTAGCTCACCGAGTCAGTATGCTGAATAGAACATACAAATCCTCCTTTCAAATAACCTGTCATGAAGTAAACCTAGTTGATACTCTGCCCCCTTAGGGCCAAGCGCCAAGTAAAGAAGTAGTATCTTAAATTTTAAAGTTTTATATAGATAAGGCCGGAGTTCGAACTCAAGACCTCCCACTATCGCGGCGGACACTCTAACAATTAGCCATCGAGGTGAAAAGAAAACGTTTTTGTTGATAGGCCACTACCAATAAAGATATTTTTATGTTGTTATTTCAGTACAAGTAGAGACGTATTTTGTAGTTGACCATGTGGAACTTCTAGGGTTCGAGCGACAAACTGGAGCCTATTTCTTGACAGTTTTGGGTATTGCAGGCTTAATTTGTCGCGTTAGTGAAGGATTTATGTTTCTTAAATTTAAGTAAGTTTTATACTAGTTTTCAGATTAATAACAATTAGGTGCAAAATTAATTTGATCTAGGTGCCAACAAGAGCACCGCCGAGCGTAGCATTATACGCCCGTGTTATATTGATCGAGTAGCACTATTTACTATTTACACCAAAGGGGTTTCGCGGGAAAGAATGGAACAATCTAGAGTATTTCTATCAGTAGAGCTCATCCACAGAACTTGCCACTCAAAAGTTTGACACAGACCTAACGGATAAGTGCCAAACCTACCAATAATTTGGTAAAGAATTGGTTACTTTAATGTGGGTACGAATTCAAAACGGTACGTTAAATTGTTTTTGGATGATAGCGCCGACTTTAAACAGTTATTGTGGATTTTATGTAAAAGATAGAAAAAATATAAAAAAAACCCCGTCTTTTCCGTCAGATCTTAAACATTTTTCGGTCAATGGACGACTTTTTCGTACAATGAACTGTTATTGAACAGGAGTGCGTTAAACGTAATTGTTTTTTGCATGTTTGACCCCAAAATTAAGTATGATACCGATTTTTCCCAAAAATTTCACCAAGTTAGATAGCTAGATCGCATTAGACTCCATAACCTCAGAAATTTTTAGCAAAATCTATCGAGGAGTTTTCAAGGTCCCCAAGATGCAAATATATGCTGCTAAAAAGGAGAAAGTTGTCGCCTTTATCATTTCACATCCAGAGGATGTTCCGAATGAATTCGTCACTAATCCTCTAGATTGTTCCATTCTTTACTGAGAAGTATAAGTACAACTAGGATATATGTATGTAAAAATATATTGCTAAATGGATAGTGGTAGACTGCTATATAATTCATATTCATTTCCAGGAAGGAAGAAGTTTAAAATATAATGTTAGGTCATGGCAGTGTTTTCATGTGTTAAGCATTGCATGCAGGAAGATTTTAGGAAACAAATACATTTTTTGTCTGAAATGTTTTGAGAACCTTTTTTTAACCAACCTGAAATAATTTATATCTATAAAGCTTAATTATAATTTGAACTGTTGTCGTGATCTGTGCAGTATGATAAAAAGGTGTTTTAAGTTAAAAAAAGTGGCATAACTCCTCCAAAAATAATCTGAAAAAGTTGTAATTCGAACTTGCACCAGATAATAACATCGTAAATGTGTATACCAAATTTCATTTGAATCCATAAATAGTTGTAGGCTCTGATGATCGGAAACCACATGGTCATACATACAAAAATTTCTAAGTTAAAAAAGGGGCATAACTCCTCCAAAAATAATCCGAAAAAGTTGTAATTCGAACTTGCACAAGGTATTACCATGGTAAAGCTGTATACCAAATTTCATTTGAATCCATAAATGTTTGTGGTCTCTATTGAACGGAATACAAATTGTTAACAGACGCCCGCCCGCCCGCCCGCCCGCCCGCCCGGACGGACAGCACCGTAACATAGTACGTCCCGTCATATGACGGGCGTATAAAAAGTCAATTTACCACATTAATTATGATACAATTAAATGACCAATGGTTCCGTTCTATCTGCTTGTCTTGTCTTTTTATTTGTCAATATTCTAATTATCTTTTATTTCAAGTATTTTGATTGGTCAGACCTTTTCTGTTTTTCTTGCATGAAAGAAAATGGCTTTTAACGGAAATATTTCTGACATTTATAATTTTTATAACTTGAGTTACATAAATTGAAAAAAATATATCTAAAATATTGTGTTTCAAATCTCTGAGACTATTAATCAATGCATTTGGCTGTCACCGCAATATTGTTGATAAATATGTTATTCCTTATCCTTGATATAATTGACACCCAATTGTTTCACGTTCTTTTAAATCTCAATATTAATTTCACACATGGTGGATATAGCTAGCCAGACAGGAGGTGCTTACACCTCCAGAACATCCGGTCTCGCTTCTCCCTGGTGGAAGTCCATGCGTTTAACTTATTATGTCAGTTTTCATTATAATTAAGTTGCCTAAAAGATTGTTGTATAAAAATGAACCGATATGTCTATGTTGGTTGATGATTTATTTATTTATTTATTTATTTAATTAATTTTTTATTTATATATATATTATTTATTTATTTATTTATTTGTTTGTTTGTTTGTTTTTTATTGATATAATTTATTAGCGACTATATGTTATTATATCATCAAGTTATCAGACATTAACATTCAATATATCTATTTAGTCTATATTGTTTTCTCTTTCCAGATCTAACGTACTTGCTCATTTGATAGTAGCATCAATAGTACTTGCAGTTGGTCACATATTGTTTTCCATACGCGAGGACTATTGGTCGTTATTTATTGCAATGTTACTAATTGGAGGAGGTTATAGTATATTTGGTGCGTTGTTAGCTCCCTTGACAATAGAGGTCACAGGTCATGATCTGTTTCCTGTAGGATTTGGCATCGTCAGTACTCTGTTAGGGATAGGTTATTCTGTTAGTAGTGTGGTTGGAGGTATGATAATTATAAATAATATTGATAATTATTTATATTGTAAATAAATTTTCTTGTTTCAACTTTCTTTTTTATTGCGTTAAAAAACTTTTCTGTTTAATATCCACAACTAAATATTCATTCCCAAAAAAAATCACCACAGCGGTTACTCAGTTGGTAAAGTGCTCGCTCCGTAAAGGGAGAGGTCGTGGGTTCGAGCCCCGACCGGGTCTGACTCAAGAAATGAATGTGGGTAGTGACTGTTCTTTCGCAAAGCACTCGGTATTACGAAATGAAAGTCACGGTTCTTTTGGATGGGAGCTTAAAATGAACAGGTCCCGTGTCACGGTAGTCGTGGCATGATAAAGAATCCTCTGTATAATGCGGCCAGCGCAACGCACAGGCAATATTTCTGAACTTTCGTCAGTGGCTGGCGACGTATCGATATAAGTGAAATATTCTTGACTAGGACGTTAAACACCATTACTTACTATAAGTCAACTCAATCCCCAAATATAGATGCCAAACGACATTTTTTTTAAAGTGTAACGTTCTGCAATGACATTATTGATATTGGATAATTATTTTTCTTGATTCAACATTTTTTTAAAAAATCTTTTCTATTTATATCAACAA
The DNA here is from genome assembly GCA_029721355.1 of Tegillarca granosa. Classification (NCBI taxonomy): domain Eukaryota; kingdom Metazoa; phylum Mollusca; class Bivalvia; order Arcoida; family Arcidae; genus Tegillarca; species Tegillarca granosa. Next base: position 22,165,650 of record CM056610.1, on the reverse strand, counting down.
CTTAATATTTTCTTCTTACAAGAATCTTTTCGCAAACTAACATAATAATTCGAAGATCTTTTGAAGTGGAAATATTTAAGAGTTCCGCAATGGCTCAGTTGATTCTGACTTCGACTAGAGGGATGCAGGAAGTTAATGAATTAAATTTGACAATTTTTACGATTTCATTTGTTGAAAAGCAAAACTACTTTCAGGTCATTTCTCAAGACTCCAACGTAAATATTAGCCGCGCTCACTAACGTGTTAAAGTTTTTGTGACGTAACATAGAACTATTTTTAATGTGTGTCATTTTACCGCCAATGGTTTTGAACTCATTAAAAACAGAAATTTTAAAAAGTTATTCTTTCATATGATTAAGTTTTTTTTTAAAAAAAAAAATTAAAAAAAAATAATAATAATAATAATGAGTATTTATCCGATTTTTTTTCGGGTTATTCAGAAATAACCTGAATTGACGCTGTGTACACTTTTCAGTGTGCTCTGCGTCCATTCAAATTATTTCTCAATGACCCGAATGAAAATCAGATTCAATACTTAAATGAATTATTTCGCATGTGCCTGGTATATATGGTTTTGACATTTGATTAATAATGAATTAAGTTTGTCACATAGACAATGTGCTTAGCTGTAAATATAAGTCTGACATTTATTTTTGGAATCGGTTCTTAAGGTATCGATTGTAACAGAAGCCAAAGGCAATGATCCTATTGGCTCCCTTAACAGTTAATATATTAAAGGTCGATAGAAAATAAATGAATAAATAAATAAATTAATTTTAATCGACACAATTCAAAACACAATTAATCGACATATTTGCTAGTTAAAATCATAATTAAAAACAATGTTCGTGACAAAAATACATCACTGTTTTAATTTTTTAATTTAATAATTTATGTAACTATACATTATTTATTTTATATTACAGGTGCATTATTTGACATAACAGGAAGTTACAAAATTGTGTTTTTTTCAGCGTTTGTGCTAACAGTTGTGGTTCTTTTTATTTTTGTGGTTTTATTCTTTAGACGAAGAAATATTAAACAGAATGAATACACAAAAATATGACAACGCATATTAGATTAACGATTTTATGTGTGATACATAGGTACTTAACAATACAGGAAAAGTCTAATAGAACACACACACACACACACACACACACACACACACACACTCTCTCTCTCTCTCTCTCTCTCTCTCTCTCTCTCTCTCTCTCTCTCTCTCTCTCTCTCTTGTTTTTTTTATTACATAATGCTGTTATAAAATTTAATTTACGTTAAGGTTGTATATATTCAATTTTATTTACATACTGAAATAGTGACTCGAATTCGATAGTTAGAAAATGATGTCACCAAAGAATTCTCTTATCTCCTGTTAGACATGACCGCCTCGGTGGCGCAATGGTATAGCATGCAGAGCAGGAGGTTATGGGTTCGAACCCGGACCGGGTCAAATTCAAGTTTAACATTTAAAAGATTGTTTTCTTGCCGGGCAAGATTCTATGCAGATTCGACTTGTTTACCTGTAACACCTTACCAAAGAGTCGCAATGAGTGTGCGCTAGTGAACGGTTGACAATACTACAGACTCTCACTATACATCCATGAATGAACTTGTTTTTAGATTAATTCAAAGAGATTAATCATCTTGCTCTCGTTCCGGATACGTTTAAAATTGCTAATGCGACGTTAAACAACATCACATTAACAATAACAATTCAAATCCGGTATGTAAGGACTCGGGTGTTTTGTTGATTGAGCAAACTTGATTTTGTTCAAAATCATAAGCTTTTATTATTCCCTTATACTGAAACCTATTTTTCAAAAATGATGAGGAAGGAATATTTTATTTCAATATTAAGAAGATGTAAAAGTTTTAAAGCAATCATCTGGTTTAAAATTGTGACCCCTGGTTGTTTTTTTTTTTTTTTTTTTTTTTTTTTTTTTTTTTTTTTTTTTTTTTTTTTTTTTTTTTTTTTTTTTTACAAAATTATGAAATTTAGATTCTATAGTTATGTTCGAAATGGTGCGATTTTCTTCTTAAATATTTAAGAGCCGCAGACAAAATTTGTTTTCGGGTGGCTTAATTAATGATGTTTTGTAGTATTTTAGGCGGTCAATTCTTGGAAGATGGTACAAACTTAAGTACCCAGAGAAAATTAAAATTCTTCGAAAAGCTAACAAAAAACTTTTTTTCTATATCTACCAGAACGGGATTTAAATTTAAGCGTTGGGATGCGCTTTGTTCTGTATGCTTTAGAGTTATTTTAAGACATTACAAGTCAAAATTCAATTTTGATGGACATGTCAACCCTAAAAACCTAAATACTTGTCAGAATCAGCGTTCTTTCGATATTAAGTTATGAAATTTTCAAAGAAAATCCAACAAAATAAAATAATATTTAATATTGTTAACTTCAATAGCTTTAGTCGTTACTGAAATTCGCTATGCTAATCATTGATTATGCAACTGGTTTGTGGAAAGGATTGATTGATCGAGTAATTGAATGTGGTTTTACGTCCCAGTCAGGAATATTTAATTTATATCAAGCTGTCACCAGTTATAGGTAGAGTGCAAGAAGTTTTTACTTTGTAGTTTGCTTAGAGCAATGTGCTATAAAGCTTCTTTAGCGTGTTACGCCTACCCGTGCACCCAGGACATTGGTTTTTTGAGGTCTTCGAAGGAAACCTTTACTTTTTTCTAAATGACGAGTACTCGGCGAAAGAAAAAACACTTCCTACTTTCAAGTCTTGGTCAGAACCGACCGGAAACCGACATGTAGATAGGAAAATGTTGCGCTGTTTGCACAGTAAATACTTGCATAAGTGCCGTATTTCGTTGCATACCCAAAAGCCTCAAACCACACAACTTGATAGAAAATGTTATTGACCACTGAATATAAGATCAAGATAGAGCCACGAAAAAGGACAACCTGAAACAAAGCATTTTGACCACCTACTGTAAACCAACTTTTATTCGCGTGGTATTAACTTTCGCGTACTGCGCGAGGACACAATAATCGCGAAAGGTAATCGTCGCAAATTTGTTTCCGAAAACGAAATTATCTAGAAAAGAAAAACGGAAGTGACTTATATTAGTACATACTACGTATAGTAACGCAAGTGATCATGTGTGTTTCCGGAAGTACTGTTACCAGTTACCAGTCATAGTCCGTATTACGAAAAGTTAATAGTTTTTTTTTAATATCCAGCTATAGTCCATATCGCGAAAGTTAAAAGTCGTAAAATAGTTTTGGTAAAAGAATTGCGGAAGTTAATAGCCGCGAACAAATGTTGGTTTTTAGTTTTTATGTTAGTCCTCGAACTAATTCCGCGTATTGAGGTGTGTAGACATATTGTTGTCTTCTTAAATATCATCCTTTGAAGCTTGATGGACCAATGAAACAAAAAAAACTTTTGAAACTAGTGTTACATAACAAGTTGCGCTTTTGTAACCAATAAAACATTGTTGAGACCATACAAAAGCACAATTTGTCACAAAATAATATGGTCCATTGACTGTAAAACATTTTTGTGTTCATACAAAAGCACAACTTGACTCAATATGTTATGTAGCAATAGTTGCAAAAACATTGTTAGGGCCTTACAAAAGCGCAACTTGTTATGTAACACTAGTTTCAAAAACATTGTTAGGGCCTTACAAAAGCGCAACTTGTTATGTAACACTAGTTTCAAAAACATTGTTAGGGCCATACAAAAGCACAACTTGACACAAAATGTTATGGATCATTTATTGTAAACATTTGTGTCCATACAAAATAACAACTTGTAAAAAAATAATATGGTTCAATGATTGTGAAAAATTGTTTGAACCATACAAAACAACAACTTGACACAAAATTTTATGAAACATTGTTTGCAAGAAGAAAGTGGCGCTACAAAAAACTTAAACCACACTAACTTGTTAAACAAAATACAGTGCAAGGAATAAATTTCAGTAAGATGAGTTGAAGAAACGCTAAATCAACACCTTTACTGCATTGCACCAGTAAATCCATCACACGCTGTTGCAAAAAGTTGTCCTCTTCTATTTAAAGTGTCAATTTTTATTGTTTAAATGAACTGTTTTTGTAATTTTCAATACTACAAAAAGTATCTATTTTGTATTCTTAACAAATCCATTATACAGAAATTTCCAGGAAATTTGACGTCTCAAAGCAAATGTTATACGGTTTTTGTGAAATGATAAATTGTCACGTGATTTTATTTTTACTGTTTTATTATTGATTTCTTTTACCTTGAGATCGCAAATAAACTCTAGTTACGTGACAAGCTATCAGCATCGAATTTTTTTTATAATTTTACTTGCAAAACAATGAAATTTTCTGATTAAGATATAACTATTTTGAATTCTGTACATAAATATGGTGTAATTGATGCCGAAAAATATGTCGCTTTTAAGCGGGTACCGCTGCTGGTGAAAGAAACTCCCCAAGTGTATCCATAACTCAGTAGGCAGTACTTTGTGCTGTCAGAAAATATACCATTAGGCAAAATTTTTTAGCCATTTTAATTTTTGGAATTTATTTAAAACTAAGGTTTGTTCCCTCATGCAAAGCATTCCTATGCTGGATTTTGATTCATAAAATTTTGCAAGGCAACACATCAAAATCTAACAGGTTATACATTTACCCCAATACCGGAATTCTTATAGGTGTTTTAATTTTGACGTTTATATATATATTTCGAGTCTTCGGATCTGTCTAGAACTATAAATAAAGTTAAAAATTGGGTTCTACTACTTTGCGTGTTCTATTAATGATGGGAAAAAAAACCTTAGATTTCCGTTAAAAAAACCACCGAACATAGCTAAAATTAGCAACCTTTTTACACAAGCATCTACCATACGTACTGGAATGGAGTAATAGTGTTTTACACTTCAATGGTAAGTGTAGAAGAAACCGTAGTCAACCAAAAAAAAATAGATAAATAAAAAAAAAAATAAATAAATAAATAAATAAAAAAAAAAAAAAAAAAAAAAAAAAAAAAAGACAAGACAAACTTTATCACAGTAGGATACTTCTACGCTTTAGACCACTTGGCCACCGAGCTCTTCTCGCTGCAATCAACCCCGAAGGGGAATCAAGCATAAGGTTACATAGACGATTTCTTAGTTGTAAAGTCGACGCTTAAAACCACGCGGCCACTTAAATACCCCATTGACATTTTGAATGTCCACAGAGTTTGTGTCTATTGCATAGAAACATTCTATAAAGCTGGATAATGTTTATGCTGATAAGTGTTTGTGATAACATTTCTACTGATTCTTCGGGCCAATTAATTTTTTTTTCAGAAATTAACTATGATGTTTTTAAGGATATTCAATAACATCTCATTTACACATAGTCTTGTGTACGCACGTGTCTATGAATAAATAACATTGTAAATGTAACTAATATATCTTATAATATTTTATAAGTAAAGTTTTAACCTACAAAAGAATGAGAAAAAGTCAAATTTCACTTCTGAATGGAACTTTATAGATATTTTACTATTGTGAGTAATGTTTGAGTCTGATTATTCTTGAAATGAATTTGTTTTGTTTAAGTTTGATCAGTCACGTGATATTTTGATACGTATGAAAAGGATACATACTGATGATGTAGAATTGAATAAGATACAAACTTGGACAATTTGTAAATTTCGGCAATATAAAACTGAAGAATAATTTACATTTAAACCACCAACTATTCATGTGAGTATAACTTTGCTTGTTTTAAGGTAGGTGTACAAATGCTTGAGTTGAGAAATAAAGCCTTACCCTTCCGGAGCATCCAGCCTCATTTCATTGATGGAAGTTTACGTGTATAACTAAATTAATAAGTTTTCAAAGTTTTTACTTTGTTTGATTTGTTTTGGATGGATTGTGATCTGGACAAAGACCTAAGATGAAAAGAAAAAGAACAAGAAAAAGAAATGAAGGATGAAAGAAAAATCGCTTTAAGAACATTAAAATATGCATGTAGACCTGTTTTCTTGAAAACTCTAGTTTGAGCACTCACAATATCTAAAACAATCGGTTTTTCTGCACTGAAATTAATCTCTTAATATCTTGTCAAAGTTCACGACAAAAACCATGTTTCCAATTTTGAACACTGGAAGTTTTCCATTTTGTAATATCAAATTTACTATTTCGTAGTTTTACAGATTAACTATGCCTGAAAATCTAGAATCTGTTCCACTTTTATCTGACAGAGGATCATATTCTTCAATTGAAAATTGTAAAACTGGTGACAAGGGAAATAACTCGAATTTGTTTTATGAAACAAACAATGGTTGTGGAAAACAAATAACATTGGATGACGAAAGAAAGGCGGCAAGCAACAAGTAAGAACACGTGTTTTTAAGCTTCAGACTCACTATCGTAATGATTTTTTTAACCTTTATTTTCCTTTAGTTAATTTTAGTAAATATTACAATCTAACATATGGAAGGAAGTATGTCTCCACAGAAATAGAATGAATAATCCAGATTTTATTATTTCGTTTATAAAAGTGATATATTAAATTTCTAAATGTCTTAGAGAATAACAAATAATATCGATTTTGTAATCGGTAGACTTCATTTACGGACAATAGGATATAGAGGTCATATATAACCCTAAAAATACTTTATCACACCAATAGATACTCTATTGTAAATATACTAGTGATGCGTTAGAAATTTGAACAATAAGCAATAATTACCAACGGCTAACAAAAATTATGAACATTTGGTGTTGCAGTCTTGGTTGTTGCTGTGCTTGCCGTTGTCAAGCATATGTATTTCCTTTTTTTTTTTTTTTTTTTTTTTTTTTTTTAAATTTTTAAATACGTTTGTATTTGGAGTTCCTAGTTGTAAATAGCGTGATGATTGGCCTACAAACGTACTGATCATTCGAAACAACGCAATAACAAATCTGAATTGTTTCACAATTTTAAATCAAAAGATCTTGAAAAACACAATAAAAAAATAATGTTTTCGTAATAAATAAACAAATGATAAACATGTACAACCAAAATGAACCAAAGGCACGAAAAATACAAACAATAATAAGAGACAACTGATCGAAGTCCTGGCGAATGAACATTAATGGAAATATTTAGAAAAAAAAAAAAAAAAAAAAAAAAAAAAAAAAAAAAAAAAAAAACAATACAATAACAGCCTTATTTGTTCTATTTGTTGTAATTCACAGGTCAAAATATCAACCACTATACTTATGGCAAAAGACGTTACTATTTGTATCTTCTTCATATCTCATATTTATTGCTGGTGGTTTCCTAACCGGTCTGGGTAATATATATGCTGAGATGATTAGAACTTTGGGTGTGAGTCGTACTGAAGCATCTTTGGTCCAATCATTAACAAGAGCGATTACATATGGAGCTGGTAAGTTTATTAAGCTATTACTATTTAATTTCCGTGTGGAAAAACGGTACATGTTTGAAATACTGGTTTTTCAAATAAAAGAGTCCTAAACATTATCATTTGTTGGTTATATATGCTTCTGTATTGATCAATGAGATATCTATAACAAATAAACTCATATCTGAATGGATATAGTTAGTTTTTTCAAAATTGCCTTAAATGGAAACTTGTAATATGGAGTAATCTTTGTTCATTTAATTTATTAACAATAGCAGTCAATATATTTAGTTAAACAGTATTGACATGGGACGTAAAAATATAACATGTAAATCAATAAATATATAAATAAATAAATAAAAGATGAATTTAAAATAAATTAAAATTTAATTAATTAATCAATCAATCAAATAATCAATTTTTTTTCAAAATAATAAATAAATTAATAAAAAATTAATTGATATATTTAAAAAAAAAATTTTTTAAAATAAAAAGATTAAATAATTGTTTACTCACTAAAAATAAACTGATCAAAATATTTACATTCTTAATACTCTATCGAGATTCTTGTTAATGTATTCTAGTATTTATTTTTTGAAGGTATGGTTTCAGGAATGTTGTTAAAACGTTACGGAAACACCCGATGTATATTGGTCGGGACGTTACTTTCTACAACTGGCCTTGTCATAAGTTCTGTAATGACAAATATCATCATCATTTCCATCTGTACAGGTGTGGTAACAGGTAATAATTACATCACTTTTTTCTAGCAGTTCTGCTTTACATCGAAGAGTTCAAAGGTAAAAAATTAAAAGGACAGATATTCCAGAAATTATTTATTACATTAGCATTTAGTCATTTAAGTCATTGTATGTTACATGAAAGAAATACTTTTTGAAAAAAAATAGTTTGTTTAAAGAAAGATACAGAAATATAAATCTTGCGAGATTTTAAGATTCATTAAAGACATTTCTCTCAAATACTAGCATTAATGTATATCAAAGTCAGCAGAAATACGAGAGCGCGAGTTACATCCATCAGTCCATTTTTTCAACTCGTGGTAAAATATGATAACTGCAAAAATGAGGTTCACTTTTTAAAATATAATAATATCAAATCTGAGATTATAATCTTTACGCTGAGGTCATCAGCTTGAAGGTTAAGTCCAATGGCAGCCAATGACAACGGAGAAGGCCAAATTTATATATTGGCGACTGGTTTCTTCTTTTTCAGGCTGTGGATTATCATTACTTCTGATAAGTTCCTACACATCAGTATCAGGATTATTTAGTCACAATCCAGAACTTGGATTAAATCTTGTATCCGTTGGATTCGGTTTTGGAAACATCGCCTTTCCTGCTGGAACAGAACTTCTTATAGAATTTGCAAGCTGGAATGGAACACTTTTAATATGCGGTGGTCTGACTTTTAACTGCCTGGTTGCCTGTTCTATAATTTATGTTTTCTTAGATAAAAGAAACATTCAGCCGCAAGAGTCTAAGCAGATAGTACCTGTCTTTGACAAATCGTTATTCAAAAATCCGTATTTTCTTGTACTCATTCCAGCAACGGCTTTTGTCGGATTAACATGCAAGTATTTTTTTTATGTTTGTGTTTATATATTTTTATGTGCAAATCACAAATATTCATTAGTTATTTTGTTTAACTATTTTATCATTTAGTTAATACCTCTAAATTTAGAAAAATATATAAAAAAGTCAACTTCTAACACAATTGCGATACAAGAATCAGCAACAGTAATATATGTATACTATATGTGTAAACAAAGGATGTGAATCTTTATCATATTGCTTTCCTTTATTTTAGTACAAGTAGAGACATATTTCCTTGTTGATCACGTGGTTGTTTTGGGTTTTAATAGGAGTTCCGGTGCCTACCTCCTCACCATTTCTGGTGTTGTTGGTTTGATCTGCAGAATGGGTGAAGGTTTTATGTTTATAAAATTCAAGCAAGTAAATGAAACAAAATAATATAATATGAATAGAGTAGATATATACTTAAATGGACAAAGAATCGTGTTACTTGAAACTACAACAACTACTACTACGTCTAATACTTCTACCACTACCACTACTACTACTACTACTACTACTAATAATAATAATAATGATAATAATAATAATAATGATAATGAAAGAGCATTAATTGCGAATCAAACCTAGAAAAAACTGTTTTTGCAAGTGCCAGTACAACGGAACAAATAAAACATCACAGTATAATGTTTACATGACAAGGTATTTAAAAGATAAAAAAAATTATTTGAAGTAAGAAAGTTTTTTTCACATTTCAAAAAATTCTAAAAGCTGTTGTGTTCAAAGTAAAAAAAAAATCTATGAAATATATATACCTTTTCTTTGATTTAAAAAATTGACACCATAAGGACTATTTTTTTCTTGTTGTTACTTTTTTCACTTACAGGTATGTCTGTTTTCCTGTACTTACATTATAGGTCACATCTCTAGACAAACCTGAAATGGTTTTTATGATCTATTATTCTAAGACGATGGTTTACAGATCTCATTGCCTCTCCCCACATTAGTTCAAACCTTACCCGAAAGATTCTTAAATTTATTATCATTTCATATTAAAGGCCAGTTGTATTCTATAGGCATCTGGTTTTCTGAACATTCTAAAAATTACACGCATCTCTATCTATGTACAAAAACCTTGACTTTTGCTTGAAATTCCAATTAAACTGGAGATGGTAAGCTAGTTTGCTGTTTTTCTTGTCCATCTATTTTTTCAATTTTTAAGTTTACTAGTATTTAGACAAATTATCCTGGAACGGTTACCTTGTTAGATTTCTACATTATCATTTTCTTTTTTTCAGTACGAATTCAATATCTCATTTGACAGTAGCAATGTTTGTCCTTGGATGTGGCCACCTGATACTTACATTATTTGAAAATTATTGGTCTATCCTCGGGGCAATGTTATTATACGGCATGGGTTACAGTGTCTACTCGGCTGTGTTGTCTCCCTTTACAGCGGAGGTTGTAGGTATTGAGCAGTTCTCCGTCGGATATGGCGTATTGATATCTGTATTAGGTTTAGGGTTTGCCATCAGCGGAGTGGTTGGAGGTTAGTTTAGTTTCACTACTTCATAAAATTTCAATTTTTAGTTCGTTTTAATTTTGTTTATTGTCGCATCAGCAATATTTCAGTTTTTCACGATGAAAGCAGCTTTAATTATTCTCTCAAGATTTATTTAAGATCGGGTGCCTAAAGCATGAGAAAATGTACCAAAATCCAAAGGTGGTAGCTCACTGAGTCAATTTTCGAAGCGAAGCATACTACTCCCTCAGTCACTTTATTCCTTTCCCGGGAAAACTGGTCAATATGCCGAGCGTCAGGCGAACAAGCCGCCTCTTAGATATAACTTTTTAAAGTCTTTTGTATGAGACTCTCGGGTTTTGAAACCACTACTTCCCGCTCTAAAGACAAATGCTTTACCACTAAATCGACGAGGCGGTCATATTCGATTTAATACGTTTAATTTTTAAATATTTTTTGGCGGTCGAAGATACCCTACAATTTCGGAACTCTAAACAGTTTTCAGTAAAAAATTATTATATTAACATGAACAATACAGCTCCTACATGTTTTCGAATAAGATGTAATTCTATTGCCCGTAATATTTTTCTTGTTTAAATTTTCTTTACTGGACTGTTTCATTTTGAAAACTTTTTCAAACATTCCAACTGTTATTAAATGTAATCGGGTACCATTGATTTTCATAACGCGTCACTGAGTGCTTTATTATTAAGATAGATGGTTTCCTTTACTTCTGAAGTTCAAATCCTATTTGACCAACAGGAAAACCTTTCACATTGATAAACTAATAAACCTAGTAAATAAACATGTTTTTCGCACATGTTTGTTGGTGTTAGTACGTTGTGCGGATAACTAGTTTACTCGATGCACTGTAAATTTAATAATTGTGTTATTACAAATACACCATTCCGTGAAAAAATAAAATATTCTAACCTTTACTGTTGAACCATTAAGTTTCATCCCAAGCTAATTGTCAACGTTGTAGTTAGTAGCAAAAGTAAGTTTATGCCAAATTTTAAGTCGCGTTCAGGGTCAAAAATATATTTACATTAACGCATTGACTTAGATGAGGTTAACAGTCGGTAATAAAAGGTGATTTACAGCATGTTGAACGGTTGTTCTGGCGACGGGTTAATATAAGCTTTCGCTTGTTCCTGAATCCAGTTTGATTTGTTCTTCTGTTTGTACTTCACAAATTAATAAAATATTGTTTAAACTAAAAATATGTTTGTCATTTAACAGTGTGTAAAAGCACTAAACGGCGATGTTACGGATTTTTTAAAAGATTACTGCAATGTGATGCAAAAACAGACCCTGAAAGAAAACCCGTTCTTTCAATCCACAATATAAATTAATTATATTTTGCTTTGTTTCAGGTATGTTGTATGATATAACCGGGAGTTACACCATTGTGTTTCTATCTGCAACAGCATTTACATTTGTTGTATTCTTAATATTTCTTGTGTTGTGCCTCAGACTGAAAAAGCGAAGAAAGTAGCAATATACTAGAATCTATGATAAATGAGAAAGAAATAATGGCTGGCTCTGAAATAATGTTCAACTAATTAAAATTGTTTTGTTTATAAATCAGTTAGAATTGTGTTTTATTTTATGCTGTTTGATAATTAGTAAATTTTCCATCGTTATACATCAGTCAAGATTCATTGGTCAGTTCGTCGATGCTAAAGGAAACTGAAGACCCCTCCACCCCCACCCCCACCCCCCGAAGAAATAATGAAAATAAAAAATAAATGATGACCTTTGTCAAGCGAATTATATAAATTACAAAGATCTACCCAAACTGAACCTAAAACTAGGAGACCTTGTTATTCTTTAGTGCCCGCTTTGAACAAATTTGCCATGGAGGCCGTCTCCTAAAAATAGTAAATATCAGAACAAAAATTGAAAATAATAAAAATAATAAAAATAAAAAAAGAAAGAAAGTAAAAAAAAAAGTAAAAAAAAAGTAAAAAAAAAAAAAAAAACAACCTAGACCTCTAGACCTTGTCAATCTGGTATGCGTGATTTTTGAATTACGTGTAGCCGTTGGAAGGAAGGCAGGCAGGATGAAATACCTTTTTAACAGCCGTCAATTTAATGATAGTATGCCAGTGGATTAAATGTTAAATATAGTTTGATCACCTGGCGGAAATGAAGAATTTTATCTGTATTTTTAAAAAGCGTAGATCTAATTTAATTGCTCATATGAATATAATGCAAGTAGTTTAAAGTTTTTTGTATTATATCAAGTACATAGATGTGACCATTCATATTTAAATTGTTAAAAACACAAGATAAAACCTATTATGTATTCCAAGTAATCAAATTGTAAAAACTTGTATTTTGTAAAAAATTAGGAATAGGGATGTGAAGAAACATAATTACGCGCTAGTCAATAATTTTTATTTACTTATTTGAAGGCTGTCAGTTTAAAGATTGTGGACGAAACTGCCTCCGACATCTTAGCGAACTGAAAATGTCTCACATTAGAGATATGCTTGAGTGGGATTTTAAACTAGGCTCTGAGAGAAATTATTATCTTTAACCTCGAATTCTTAAAACCCTACATTTGATAAACTAGCTAAGGGTAAACATACGATACCAAACGATTAAATACTGGATGTAGTATGGCTAAGTTGTAGGTATGTAGACTTGTATCTGTGTTCTTCAAACCCTAGATTGAAATAACTAATTATGAATAAGGTTACAATACTTTAAAAATCAATACTGGATGTAGTATGGCTAGCTTATGGGTACGAGACTATTATATGCATTCCTATAACCCTTAGATTTGGTTAACTAGCTATGGATAAGCTTAAGATACCAGAGGATTATTTGCTGGATGCAGTATGGCTAGCTTGTGGGTATGTAGAATTCTATCTGTATACTTTTAACCCTAGATTTGAATTTAATTAACTAGCTACGGACAAGCGTACGATACCAGAGGGTTGAATGCTGATGTAATATAGCTGGCTAATCTGTATGTAGACTTTAATTTTATCTAATATAAAATCTTTTTTTTATTTAATTTTATTTATTTATTTTTTTTTTTTTTTTTGCTTGAATTGACAAAATATAATTGTTATCGAATGCGTATGATACAAATGCAAATGCTTAATAGTTCTCACAGATAACGTTTCATTATATATCTGTTATACAATATTTCTGTATTATATATATTGTCAGCTTTAATTCGTTTTAATTATCAAAATTCATAGCGTTTACTTTCCCTTTAAGTTTAGGGATATATCTCGTATTTTTAAAGACTTAAGTTTTGATACATTCTTCAAGGTAATTTTTTCATATTGCCCAATAAGGTCTTTATCGAAAGGTCTGTAGATCAAGTGTGAAAGTAAATAAATATTTCCATGTTTAAGAAATACATAGTTCACTTACACTCTAACAGTTTGAATCCCTCTAGATGGATAAAAATATTCGTGAAGAAAAGTTATAAAATTATCATAAATTAAAAAATTGCAAGGTCTAAATTAATGTTAATAAAACAATATTATATTTTTAAAAAACACTCGAAGAAAGATGTTGCAATGATTCAACTAATTTTTAAATCTTTAGGGCTTTATTGTTTAATTGCGATTTTTTTAAACAATTTATCAGCAACTTTCAGCCATTTGTGACGAAATCAAGCTTTTTAATATTTATATATCAATATATAACAAATATATTTGTTAAATTTTGAAGTACCATATGTACATATTTCGGAAAAATTAGTGACACTAGGGACCAAAACGTTTGATAGATAAAGAACATAAGCCAAACAGTTAAAAAAATTAATGAATCTAAAGTTCCAAAGTTATATGAATCCAAATCTAGCTAAGGAACAAGTTCGTGTGTACATGAGATGCCCAAGTGAGTGTTTTGGTCTGGTGTATACCAGCACCACCTCATTGCGAACTGTTTTGACAAGAAATTATAATTAGCTCACAAAGTCCGTATGCCGCATTCGAGTAAATTACTCCATTATACTTTTATCGGATGAACCAGTCGATACACTGTCCTTCTAATGCCAAGCACCAAGCATTGAAAGTATCTCAAATTTTAAAGTCTTATGTATGACTCGACCAACGATCGAACCCACGACTTCCTGCTCTCGAGACGATTTTCTTTTACTTTCTCTCTACAATGCTACGAACTTAATTAAAAATTTAACATTTGTAAATATTACTTAAAAAGAAGAAAGATATGTTTTGTGTACAACTAATAATATTTTGTCAACATTTGTTCCATGATTTGATTCTGGAAACATCATTCTCTTTGATAGATACACTTAATAGCAAATTAATATTTTAAGCAATACTGTTTTGCTGTATTTCTTTCATACCTGTTTATATTTGCATAAAATAAAACTAATAAAAATACCAGTTAAAGCTTGATAAAAACATTACGTATAACTAACTTTAAGGTCCTTTTTATATGTTGCCATCTTTAATTCGATACGTCTATCAAGATTTTATGTTTCTACATACTGGTAATTGAAGGGTTATAATACATTGTATTAAATGAATGGATATTGATCATAAGAATTTGATATTTTCTTTTTTGACAGGTCTGTATGCTGACAGTGATAGAAAAAAGATGAAAAATGTCTGTAATATTGTAAAAAATAACTTACTTTTTCTGCTGTAAAACAATTTCGTCTTTTAGCACTTTGAACACTTTGATCAACATATTTACCTGTGATGTCATTCTGAACCTAGATTTATTTATAAATGTATAACACGTAATGTTTTACTTCCTGATTCGATTTAAATACCTAACCAGGCCAAGGTTAATGACAATTATTAGAAATCATTAACTAAAATATATGTGTATAGTTCGCCTTTGCACATACTTCGAGTAAAGCGCTAGGAAAAGAAGTCCTAAAAAATGTTATAAATTTGTTTTATCTATTGTCATATTTTACTGATCTTGAATTAACACCTAATTTATAAAACCATTTTCAATTATCAGCTATATTTCCTAAGAAATTACTTTACACAAGGTGAATATTTATTGACGCGTAATTTTACATTGCACTGATCGGATACACCTCACAGATGTTGCATCACGTTATATATTGTTAACCTTAAACTGATTATGATTTCTACTGCAACTCATACTACACAAAGGTATTTAAATTTACTTTTACTTTTGTAAATTTATTAGAGCTTGCCAAAAATGACATGTTGTAATTTTAATGAAACATTAAGTTGACCCCAGTCACAGAGTGTTCTCCCACGAGACTCAAAGATCTGGACTAGAATGTTCGTCATCAAATTTCTATAACATATCTTGAATTAACACAACTTCAACAAATCTATTTTTTTCTATTTGAAATCTAGGTTGAAGTCTTTCATGTATTTATTTTGTGTTTTACTTAATGTCATTGACAAGATGATAGTTTAAACGTATCTAGCAATATTTTGGTCATGTTCTTCAATACCAATCTACTAGCCTCTAAATGTCACACCAATCCCGCTATATTTTACTTTTCCGGATGTTTAGAAGACCAATGGATGGATTTATTTTCATTGTATTATATTATTTTGTATAAAATGATATCAACAAAGACGAAATTAATCAGAATTATGAAACTGCGCAGTTACCACAATTTTACTAAAAATAGCCTGGTTTTTCCAAGGTTAAATAAAGTTTGTCTGTATATTCACAATATGATAATTTGTACTATAAAATCTGATTTTATTAAAAGTAGAACTAGTCCAGATTTACATTTTCGTGCTAGTTTACATTTTGTGGTCATTACAATGTCGGTATAAATGACACGATATGTAAGCAATAATGTAAGGCCGGGTGCGTGTGGGCATCATTAACAGGCAACGGTAAAGATATTAAGTATTTAATCAGGCTCTTAAAGCCGCCCTTCCTTAATTTGAGGAATATATAGCTATTGTATTAACATAAACATGTAAAGGCGTCAATCACATGTACATTATTTTCACTTTGATACCAGGACGATTTTCACAATTTCCTTCTATAATCTATTTATAAATACCCGACCTATTCATAGTGTATATATCGTGTTCATCATGAATACTTAACACAATTATTGATATGCATTCTTTAAACAATTTGTTTACGGTTTGTTCTATTTTTTTAAAGTCACGTGTATTTTATCCATAGCTTTAAAGATATTTTTGAAGTGTCACTAAAAAAGGGGATAACCTCTCTCTTATTTCTTCTTTGTTACTATTTACAAGTTTCATCAGTTTCTGTTGTTGATACAATTAGTAAATGTAGTTTAGGAAAAAATAGAGACTTTGTTTTATTCTTAAAGCTGAACATTTAATTACTGTAATTATAAAAAATGACAACAAATAATGTCTTATGGTAAATAAACATTTTGTAATTTTGAATTTATGAATTAAAATACCATTTAAAACACGATTGATTAAATCCAACGTGACAAATTGTTTCCTTAATATTTTAACATGTGAAAAAGTGTTGAATGTGGAGTTAAACTTTGTTTTCGATTTCACTTCCCGTAGCTGTATACAATGTATTTTGATATAGTTTTAATAATAATCTCTATTTAAACGCTATTTATCATTTTAAATAATCATGGCTAGCGTGCGAGTCTTTCTTTTATGTAAACCCTTAATGAATAACATTTCACAAATGGACAGTTATGCCCCGATAAAAACACGGGTATGAGAAATAAATATCATAATGAATAACGTTTGTTGACGATCAACGCTAAACCATCAGCGAAAATCGTTAATATGAACAAGTAATGACTTAGTTTGGAAAAAAAATGGCAGAAGCTGGTTTGGCCAATGAAAATCACCATGTATTTATGTTTGTATATATCTAATTAAGTCTTTAATCGAAGTTTTAAAAAATGTGGTTTTATCTGTTTCTAAAATATATCAGACAAAGTAATTGTTGGAGATTAATCTACACACTGATTTTGCAAATAATGACGTGCAATGCAATAATGATATAAATAAATTGATAAGTCACATCACGTTTTTTTAAATGTAAATAACATAACTTGCAGTATTGACCTGCATTATTGTTACATAAGATATATATATATATATATATATATATATATATATATATATATATATATATATATATATATATATATATATATATATATATATATAATTTTGTTGTGTCATATGTGCACATTTTGGAAAATCATCCTCATCAGTGACACTTGGGGCCGAAAGTAAAATGGATAAAAAAAACAGAACACAAATGGTTGAAAATTAATGAATCTAAAGTTCCAAAATCCAAAAAAGAATCCAAATCCAGCTAAGTAATGCTTTGCATGAGGGAACAACCCTTAGTTATATTATATAATTTCGATAGACTTAAATAAGAATCTATTTATCTCTTTCTGTGTTGTCAATCGAAATATAAACATGTTCACAATATGTGATACGTGATGTTCGACAGTTTGTTTGTATAGAATATTTAATTTAAATACTGCAAATACTTTTTTTCAATTTCGAATTCTCTCATAGTGATTTATCTCTCATGGAATAGTTTGGTTCTTTGTCACTGATGAGGAATGAATTTCCGAAATATGCACATCTTGTACATCAAAATTTAACTGGTATTTGCGTTATATATTTACAAGATGAAATTGATCTAAAGGTAAACAAAAACTTATGTGTAGCGTAATTATAAGATATAATAAGAGCAAATGGCTGAGAGTCCGTTTAATCATAGGTGATCCAATAATATTTTGGTGTTAAAAAATCTTCTGTCTGTTAAAGTGATATGTGTATATTCTTTGTAGGATCTTTTGTAGCTAAATTGTCCAAACACAGTGTCCCTAAACGACTAGGTTCGATTGCTTCCTTAGAAAGAAAAGTACGCAGTCAGTTTGCTTGGAGGTTTTGCTTAGAACTTTGTTTTGTTCAATAAGGATTGAAAATTATTTTTAAATAAAGAAGCCAAATTGCCTTATATTCAGTAAATAATTAACAAATATTTCATGGGTTGCGGGCTATATCCCAGTTTATGGACCAGGCAAGGCACCCCGAAAATATGATTTGGACCGAAGCGAAGCGAAGAGAAATCGCCCCTAGATAATTAATTGATTGCTCCAATCTTTGTCCTGCTGTTTCAAACATTTTCTTTTTTTTTCTTCAATTTTAAAACTTTTCTTTAATTAGCATATATTACTAATGTTTACCTTGTTGCATGAAGTGCAAATCCGACCTACAGTATTAAAGAAGTTTGATTTTTTATCTTTTTTCCAGACGCAGTTGCTTGTTGCTAAGAGGCCCCAAAGTACCTAAGTGCAGTTGGGACATATAAATAATATATATTAAGAAATATTTCTTTCGTAGAACATACAAGAATTTAACCATTATTTGTTTTTAGAGAAATCGCCCCAAGATAATTAATTAATTGCTCCAATATTTGTTATTTGGATTAAAATGCAATAATAATGAATTTTAGAATTTGTAAACAGTTATAAATAAATAAATTTGTTAAAGCTTAAAAACGTTTAAGAGATTTGATGTATTTACAAATTTCACTAAAGAAAATAACTTAATTGCAATATGGTTATAAGTTCTAAAATTGAACCATTTACGGTATGCTATTCTATCAGCTGCTTTATTAAAATTTTGACTGGAACCTTGATATAGATCTGTAATGTGGGGCATCTTATGTCTGTCAATACCTCACACAGTTTAATAAAGTTTATTACATTTACCAACACTATACAGAATCTACTTACAGTCAAGCGCTTACCATCATTGATGATGAAAACATGGATAAAGAATATAAAAAATTGACCATTGATGATACCAGTCAATTGAAAGAATCCGAAAAAGAATCATGGGAAGAAAAACGAGGGAGAAATCAAGAAATGGAAGAAGACTGTGGTAATTATCATAATTGTCTTTAAATATGCTTGGAAGTTAGTAGAATTTTAATTTTATTACATTCATAGAATTGCCTATGTTAAAAAGCTCTGCAAGTGAATGTCATTACTATAGGTCTTGAACCTATTCATGAAGTAAAGTCCAAAATCTTTGGGTTTGTTAATATTTCTTTGCTTAAAAACGTTGACGACGTTAAATTTGTAGTTTTAATTTGAAGAGTATTTGTTTGAAAAAATTAGGGTGATATTAAAACGAATAGAATTGATTTTAATGTCCAAATAGAACAAATGAATTCATTGTCAGGCAAACTAATTCAGAAATTAATAACGATTTTCCATATTCAGAAACAATCTGTCAAATAATATTCATGTGTGTACACTAAAGATCGTATTTTTTTTATTGTCCTGCAACCTTCGAGGCGACTATGTTAAAATGTAAATAGTGTTACTCTCTGTAAGAAATGGAATTTTACTTTGTTACCATAACATGTGTCAAGTACAGTTATTTGTATTAAATAGTTTAACGAACAGAAATTTAAAAAAGCTTTCATATTTTATTTACAAGGAATATTTGCAACAGGACTGGAGGATGCCTCTGTCATTTTATTATAAACACACCTAAGATAAGGTTTCATATTGAAAGTCTCGATGATATTTTTTATTAAAACAAGACTTTGGTGTATAGGTTTTGCTCTGATTCTGACAATGAACCCACCTTCTGGTAATTTTTTCTCAACCTTTTGCATATTCAGTAGAAAATAAGCATTTGGAAATTCAAGCTTTTGGCAATTTTTTTTAGATGTAGAATTCATTGCAAAAAATATAGGACACGAGTGGTCGGAGATTGCGATACATCTAGGATTTTCCAAAACACAAAAAGACCACCTAGAAGAAAAGTACAAAAATTTATACGAAAGGATTCATTGTATGATCAGCACTTGGCTTAGAGCAGTTAAAGACAAAGGAATAGCTTATCCTAGAAGATTGCTTGCACATTGCGTATCTAAAGAAAATTGTCATTTAGCTAATCAAATTCACAGTAAATTTGAAGGTAGGGCATTGATGCATGCTTATAGAACGTCTACAAATACACATTAAAATTATCTCAATCAGTAAATCTCTTATTAAAAGTCGATTGATTTCTCGGATGAAAACATTTGATAAAGTTTTAAACTAAATATCACTTTGCCATGAAAATTGTAAATGACCTTGCCTTGGTTGATCAGAAGTATAACTTTTATTGGGTTCTTTTTGAGAAACAATAGGAATGTTTTGCTTGCGTCCAGGAAATAGTACAACACGACAGCTATATTAGTCAAGCACTATCAATGTGAACTATGGCTTCCAACACAAAATGCTGTAAAACACAAACAATAAGACAGGAAAATACTAACTGCTAATACTTACATATGTGGGGAATCGTACATTTATGAAACAATATTTTGCAAAACAAATAAGATCTGTATAATTTAATTATAATTTAAAGATTTTAATTTAAAGTTTCTGAGAACATGACGTAATTTTACAGACTTGAATAACTAAATTGTTTTTTTGTTTTTTTAATCATCTTGGCTAAGCGATTTCTTAATCTTATATAACATGATCTTGATCTTTTTGTATTTGTCTTGTTTCACTTTAAAAAAGTGGCTATAGTTCCAGAGGATTTAGACTCAACTGTTCAGAAAATAATTATTGGACAGGAACAACAACAAGAAATAAGTCAACAATATCGTGGCGACGAACGAGGTATGTACTAGTATATGTCAAAACATTTTCTACCTGTCATTTAAACATTATCTCATTACTTAACAAATACATATTTACAACTCTTGTCGGTTGGTAAAACTTGTTTTTTTACTATGTAACCTTGGTATCTTTTGGTTCATTAAAACTAGTACTTTAATTCACAATAAAAATTGAGTGACTTTCGTCGCGTAACCACAAGTTAAGGATGAAATTAAAACTAAATTTTATGACATTGAAAGAAATATATTTTTCTTTGATAGCAATTCTCCTTTGGTTCAAAGTTTAAAAAACAGAAACTTGTAACAAGTAGCCAACAAAATGCGTCAAAGTTCAAGACAACTTACGATTTTAGGGGAAAAATCGTTTCTGATTCAAACTCCCCGATGTACTCCTAAGTCAATTAAACAAATCATTTGGCTTGATTGTGCAAATTAATTGTTTTTATATGTGCTTTTTACTTAGCATCATCGAATCAATTTCTTCAAGTCCATGGTCACATATACATAATAATACTGAGACTTAATTTATTAAAACGCATTGATATCATCATGTTTTGTCGATATTAATACTGTATACGCAGAAATATTCGCTGTGTATTAATGTTTGCTATTTTCGCGGTCGCTTATCAACCGCGAAAATAAAGCCACCGTGAAATGTTATATCCTTGTCAGATGCTAGTGTTAAAGCACCGTGTGACCGCGAACGTTTATACCAGCGAAAATGCTCTCCATACCAAAACCGCGAAAGTTTATACCAGTGAATATTTCTACGTATACAGTATAGCAATATTTTGTTCATTATTTAATCAGGCCTACGATACAAGGCCAAAGTACAAATCAGTCATAGCAGAAAATTATTTGTGTTATTTCGAGAATACCTTTATATGTAGTTTGTGTAATGTAAAAAGTTTACTTATAAACAATATATTAATGATTTACTCAAATGTCTGCGGTATTCTTAGCTCCTACGTAGTACATATTCGTTTACAATTTTGAATTGTCGTTTTCAGGAAAAAGACAAAAAAGAAAAATATCAAACATTGAAAGTTAGTATATTATTATTTTATTTGCATCTATACTTATGCCAATTTAATCTTTTTCTTTTGTATGTAATATAAGGTGAAAGTGTTTTGAAAAGCTGTCAAAATGTTGAAGTTATAGAATTTCTTTTGGTACCTTTTGGGATCAATGGCGTCGAATAAAAACTCTTTTTAGATATTAAGCAAACTACTTTTTATCTTAAAAAAAACCCCTCATATTGTATCAGCCATTGCTCTTTTATAACACAAGACCAACCCCCTCCTTTAAGGATCTTTAAGGATCCTTAAAGATCCTTAAATATGTCCTTAAAGATCCTTAAAGGGGCCTTAAAGCCTCCTTAAAGCCGTCCAATCTTTAAGGATCTTTAAGGGACCTTAAAGGACTCTTTAAGGACATATTGAAGGATCTTTAAGGACTCCTTAAAGATCCTTAATGGAACTGAAATTTTAAGGATCTTTAAGGAGGCTTTAAGGATCCTTAAAGATGTCTCATCATGAAAAACTCGATTTTTTTATTTATTAATGTAACGATGGCTATAACATTAATTCAATTAAAAAGTATGATTTGTTTTTAGTATATTTTGAATTTTTATATTTTACAGGGGTCACGCTGACTTCAATTTTTTTTCTCCAAAATTTTCGCCAGAATTATTTTTTTTTCGCCAAATACAATTTGTATGGGCCAAAGGTATTTTCTTGTCTAATTGTAATTTCTGGCGAAAATTTAATAGAAATAAATTGGCTTATAAAATGCATGTCTGATGACATGAAGAACAACAACAGTTTTCTTGTTTTATTTCTTTTATTCATAAAATAAATCACTAATAAGTAATAAGTAAACTGTAAACAAAACCGTCAAAAGCACAAATTTAATTTTTACTACTTTCAAAGATCTACCGCCTATAATTGATAATCTCAATATAATTTAGCAATTACATGTGATTATCCGTAAACGCGGCTTGGTAATCACTCGCTTACATCGGTAATTAATCTCGTTAAATGATAAATCCACCTGTAATTAACACCTTCAAACGTGGAAGTTTGTTTAATCAACATCATCTACATGGCTTCGGTGACCCAATTTAACACTCATTCGGAACTCTCTAGATCTATGGTTTGATAAAACACGTAGACAGAGACGGAAACCTGTTGCTTTAACGACTCTCTGCCCATGTCCGTGAAGCGTAGTGAACCTGTTAATGTAAATATTTTTTTCTCTATGACTTTCGCCGATGTTTATTTTTTATCGCCAAATTTATTTATTTTTTCTCATTTTGAGAAAAAAGCGAACGGCAGCGTGAACCCTGTTTTATACAACATAGGAGACTTGGATAACGCCTGTTTGAATTCTAGTTTCTACATTAATTTTTTGTAGAGGAGCTGTATGTCGTTTCCAAATAATACTTCTTTCTTAATTCATAAATGAATTAAAATGTGCAGTTTTTACAGTACAGGTGATCAACCCGTGTTTTAATCAGATCGGCAGTAAGCATAAGTAATTAACGGTATTTGTTAATTGTACACAGCGGTACTTGTTTGATTATCGATCCCAGGTGATTTCACGCGCGGCTTTTGACTTTGATGTGCAGTTTCTTATCTAGGTAGGAGATCGCTATAAAGTCAAATAGCATGTTAAAATGCTAACCTAACCCTGAACTCTGGGTGTTGGAAATAAAGGTGTGTTTTCGGAAGTGATTTTAAGATAATGTTAATATTAAAATATTAAAACATACATTAACTAAAGAAATAAAAGTAATGGCAAAATAATATAAGCATGTGTTTTATTTTATTTTGTTTTGTTTTGTTTTATTTTATTTTATTTTATTTTATTTTATTTTATTTTTATTTTATTTTATTTTTTTTATTTTATTTTATTTTATTTTATTTTATTTTATTTTATTTTATTTTATTTTATTATTTTTAGGGGGGGTAGTGTTATGCATATATGCAAATAAAGCATGAGAGAGAGAGAAAGAGAAGCATGAGAGAGAGAGAAAATGAAGCATGAGAGAGAGAGAGAGAATGAGAGAGAGAGAGACAGAAGAAAGAGAGAGAGAGCGAGCACATTTTAGTGTCTTTGAATTGACATATATGGAACTCATTACTGACACATGATGATATCGGATTTCCAATAATTTTGATTTCCTAACGAAAAAGAGTTGGTAAAGTTAAATAAGAACATTAGAGAAAAAGTTATTCTTTTCAAACATGAACAAGTTACAAGTGAACATATTTAAGTAAGAAACCAGTAACAGAAGATAACCATTAACTGACAAACTTTACCTAGTTGGATGTGAATTTCTGCAGTCAAGATGGAGTGCAGTGGAATAACGGCGATAACCTCTCTCTCTCTCTCTCTCTCTCTCTCTCTCTCTCTCTCTCTCTCTCTTTAAAATATTCAGTTTCCGCTGATCTTCCTCTATCTCTCTTCCCCTCAATGTGTTCAGTCCCCGATGTCTCTCTCTCTCTCTCTCTCTCTCTCTCTCTCTCTCTCTCTCTCTCTCTCTCTCTCTCTCATATTCGGTTTCTGCTGACCCCCCCCTCTCTCTCTGAAACATAAGTAGATATTCTCCCTCTCTCCCTGTCTCTGAAACACAACTGGATACTCTCTCTCTCTCACTCTCTAAAATATTCAGTATCCGCTATCCCCTCCCTCTCTCTTTCTCTCAGCATATTCAGTTCCTTATATCTCGTTCTTTAAAATATTTTCTTTCCGCTGATGCCCCTTATCTGTTTCTCCCTCAATGTAATCAGTTCTCTCTCTCTCTCTCTCTCTCTCTCTCTCTCTCTCTCTCTCTCTCTCTCTCTCTCTCTTGTACATTGAATTCTTGACTTGCCCGTAAATGAATTTAAAAAAAAAAAACAGGTCTCTTTTCTATATATTCAATTTCTGACAATTATGTCTTTCTGTATTTAATTCGCAACTTGACGGTGAATATAGGTAATCCCTCCTCACACACACACACACACACACACACACACACACACACACACCGGGAATTTCTTTATGATATTACTAGTATCATAGTATATTATGTGTACTGCAGATTCCAGGAAAAAATTTACTGTTAATTTTTTGGGGGTTAAAAAATAGACTAGGAAAGACCATATTTATTTATTTATTTTATTTTATTTATTTTATTTTATTTTATTTTATTTTATTTTATTTTATTTTATTATTTTATTTTATTTTATTTTATTTTATTTTATTTTATTATTTATTTATTTATTTACTTATTATTTATTTATTTATTTATTTAATTTTATTTTATCTATCTATTTTATTTTATTTTATTTTATTTTATTTTATTTTATTTTATTTTTTTTATTTATTTATTTATTTATTTTGGACATTATGGCCAATTATTTAATTAAAAAGCTGTTTGTACAGTTAACACACTGCTTCTTCTGTATCAATTACATCTCTAATTAATACACATAAATAATAATAATTTTCAAGTAAAAGGAGTTAGAAAGAACAGATGTCATCAACATTAATTAATTAAGTGATTAATACACTTGATCATCAAACACCATCTTGCTGATTGATGTTAGATATATAAGTATATTACAGGTAAATTTTGGAATGCATTCCTATCAACACATATTTTATCTAATGCATTTAAAATTCTAAATATAGATAAAAATGATGACTGCAGCAAATTATATATGAAATTATAAATATAAGTAAAAAAAATTAATTTGATCCTTTTGTTGTAAGAGATATTTTAAAAGAAATATAAAAAATTATCATAAATAAATGAAAAATACCCACTTGCTTTCTTTCAGTCACGTGATCTCATTTGCATATCGTTAGAGACATATTTTATAATTATCAACATCAGGATCATCTCTTCCATAGCTACATAGGTAAGGTGATGGACTCCTAACTTGAGGGACCAGGGTTCGCTTCCCAGTGAGAGCGGATAACAGATGAAAATTTTAGTTATAAAATTTCTTGTAATTTGTATTGAATGGAATAAAATCCAATTAGACTTCATAATGAAATAAATAAATAAAAATAAAATTGAAGAAATAAAATTAAAAACTTGAGATTAAAAATAATATCAAATAAAATTAATTTATTATCAATAATTAATTTAAAAATTAATAAATGCAATAGATTTTTTTAAAATAAAATTTTAAAAAAGATAATGATAAAATAGTATTTCATTGGTTTTTTTTTAAAAAAAGGAAAAATATAAATTTTTCCTTAAAGATCCTTAAAGCTTCCTTAAAGATCCTTAAAATTTCAGTTCCATTAAGGATCTTTAAGGAGTCCTTAAAGACTCCTTAAAGGCATATTTAAGGATCCTTAAAGCCCCCTTAAATGTCCTTAAAGGGACATTTAAGGCAGCTTTAAGGAGGCTTTAAGGATCCTTAAAGATGCCTTTTCATCATGTGTAAATTTCACATCTATGAATATAACTCAATAACTAATCATTTTTTGCAATTGATTCACAATATAAATACATTGATCAGGTTAGTCAAATATTGAATGTTTGGATTCAATTTTTTTATGAAAATGGAATGTATGTAAATGACAAACAATAGTTTGAGTTCAGTTTAGACACTGTTAGTATCACGAAGCTTCAAAATAGTAGACTAATAAATGAAAAAATGGCATTTGCAACTTTTTTATTTTTTCCTAAAAAAAATAAAAATATAAAAAATCAGCAAATAACACTAAATGATTCAAACCTTTTTTCGTATAAAAACATTACGTTAGACAAATTGAATGGATTTAAACGTTGCGTTCAATTTGGTTTTTCACAAACTCTTTCTATAACAATTCGGTTATGTTATAGATCATAGATACCTGCATTGTGTAAAATATTATGCATCCTCCTGGCATGTATAAGATATTCTATCGCTTGAAAATTTACATGTATTCTTACTTAATTACATAAGATGCAAATGTCCAGTTCATATCTGTATATTCCATGAATTATGGATTTTTGAATTTGACAATGTAAACGTATAGAAGAATTGTTCAATATGGTAAGAAATGTCTTTCTTTAATATTTTAAAATTTAGATTGCAAATAAGATGTTGTTACCATTAACATAGTTTACAATTTGATAACCCTTTTTAACCATTTGAAAACGCTTTGTCGTTAGCTTTAAAATGTTTCTACGCCAGTTTTGTTTGAACTCTGATTTTGCTTAAATGTAACTTTAATTACAGGGCAAACATTAAAAAAAATCGAGGACCACATCAGTTCCAAGTCATTTGTCAAAGTAAAGTCGACATTAGCCGGAAAGTTAAAGTTAGAAGAAAATTGGGTCTTGATATATGCTGGTCTACCTGGTGATGGGAAGACAGAAAATGCGATAGACATAATGGGTACTTTCTTAGAAAAAAATCCTGATACATGTTTGAAAATTTTAACTGATATCAGTGAATGGTCAGATGTTGATCCAGATATTGATTCAGTTATTTTGTTAGATGATATTTTTGATAGCACTGATACAAGTAAAAATTATATTAAGCAAATGAAAAATAAATGGGATATCATTTATTCATGTGTTAAAAAGGGGAACGTAAAAGTCATTTTCACTGTTCAAAAAATATTCTGATAAAAAGCCAAACTGAGCTTGAAAAATACCCGCTTTTCAAAAAGGAATATGTAATAGATCTGACAACAAATGAGTATAAGTTGTCAGACGGTGAAAAATATAAAATACTTTCAGCCCATTTTAATGCTAAAGATATAAAAATTGTTCAAAAAATGAACGATGAAAATTACGATAGAGCAGATCAGCTTGATAAGGAAACTCCGATCAAAATAAGTAAGGAGACAATGTCTTGTATCGTAAAAACTGATCCAGTGATTGGTTTTCCATTCTCTTGCTTTTTGTTTTCTTGCCATAAAAAGTACATTCAGCAAGGACAAAATTTTTTTACAAAACCCACACAAGATTTAAAAGATAAAATTAGTTCATTAAATAATATGCAATCCAAACCCTTAGCCAGATTGGAGTATTGTATAATGTCCTACATGGTTCTTAATGAGGGGAAAATTAATTTACAAAATTTAGATCAGGATCTTATGGAACAAATTCTTAGGTCAGGAGACATAACATGGTCTGATCGTACAGAAAGAGACCTTAAACAGGCCTCTATAGAAATAAATAATAAATATATTATAGGGGAGTATCCGGATTTTGAATTCAAACATTGCACAATTTTTGATTGCACTGCTTTATGTGTTAGTGAAGACAAAGCTTCTTTGTTTTTAAAGCGTTGTAGTAAAAGATTTATATCAGAGTTTATTCGTTCCCAAAAATATAAACAAGCCGAGGGAGAGGTAGTTGTTAGACTTAAAAAATCAGACTATAAATTTTTAGTGCAAAGAATACTTGATTCCTGTCAAAACCGTACGCTTCATCAAAAATATCACTGGTGGGTAGGTCTTCCTATAATGAATGATGTTGAATTTGTAAATTCTTTTACGGCTTTAATAAAATCTAATACAGAATATAAAGAAATTATCAATAGAAATGATTTCTTTAGTTTTGTTTGTTTTATCGGTAACACAACTTTATTAGATAGAATCTATTATGAACTTTGTATACAAATACCTAACGTTAAAGAGTGCTTAACACTTGCTCTTGCACATGGGAACAGGGATACCGTGATATGGTTTTTAGATAGTGATGTAGGAGTTGACACATTTTTAGAAATGTTTGAAAATGAACCTAACCACAAAACAGCTGAATTTATTAATCACAAAAATATAAGATGGTCTCATATGAATCTAATCAAAGTAGAAAAAATTTTGATCAGTATTTGTACATACGGTAAAGGTGAGGATATTGACAAAGTTTTAACATGCCGAGCAGATATAATTATTAAAGAAAATATAAATAAATGGTTCAGTTGTGCATGTGTAAGTGGCAATGCAGGTGTGATAAACTATTTACTAAACACTAAACCGGAACACATAAATCAAAAAGTTATTCATTTAGCCGAAAATGAAGAAAATCTGACAAATTTTCATATCGTAGCTTTTTTCGGAAGATTTCAGATTCTACAAAAACTTGTAGATCTGGGTTTAGCTTTTACTGATAGAACTAAAAGTAATTTAAGTGTACTGCAGTGTGCCATTATTGGATTCATGTGTCACGGCGAATACCCTTCCAGGGTAAAAGACATAATTATGCGTTATAGTTGTTTATTGAAAGAGCATTGTTTGCAATTAGGTGACGGTTATAAACTAAAATTAGGTAAATTACATGACTACGCTAACATAATAAAATATCTGATAAATCAAAACTGCCCTTTAGAGGATTTAGATTTAAAACTGAATGAAAAAGGATTTACATTGGCTCATTTCAGTGTCATGTACAACAATCGCTTTATGATAAAGCTTTTGAAAGAGAAACGTCCCACTTTGTTATCTGTCCAAAATGAATTTCAGCACAAACCAATACATCTTGCTGTGCTGATGGGGAGATATGAAATATTTAAGCTTCTCTATTCTAAAGATGATGAAATTTCAAATGGTTTAATAGTACAAGGTCAAAAACATGCAGGAAAAATTTTATATTTTTCACTGAAGGAAAATTATAATAAACGTGACTTCGATGGATTTTTACCCACTTTGCATTCAACCATAAAATTTGGTGATCATGATGATTACACAAAAATACTAGATTGTCTTACAAGAGGAATTGATGCATGACTATTTTAAACAATCTCATTGAAAATACGTCAAATGTTGTCTAAAGTTAAAATAAGGCTATCTTCATGTTATAGAAATGACACACAGAATTTGAATTATTTTCAAACTACGTTTTTATTGGTTTCACTTTTACATTAAAACTTAATGAAGAAGTGACCAACAGGACATCATTAGGTTTTTATGTTTTATTGGAAAGCTACTGATATGAGAAATTTTGTCAGTTTTGGCAGGTTGTCTAAATTTTTAGCATAAAAACGTACCTTGAACTTGATATTGTGTTACTGGTAATACAGAAATAAAAAAATGGTGCATTGTTGTAAATATGCAATATATCAGTCTGTACAAATCAATTCATAATCACTCCTTAACTGAGAATTTCCTTAACTTAAATTTGGCAAATTTTGACATTTTCTTCTGGAATCACAAATAAACATCTTTGTCAGAATTAAGTATAGATGTTTTAAGCTTAAAGCGATCTTCAAAATAACACCTTGAATTCCTGAATCTTAACAATGAACTAAATTATTAGGATTTTAAACTTACTTGATTAGAGTGAAGGAAAATCTTAGTTCAGAATTAATTGTGAAACTTGGTGGTATATCTTAGATGTATTTTATTTTATATATATTAAATGTCAAGATATGATTTTAGGTTTTTAACAAATAGACTCAGATGTATTTAATTACAGTATCTTATTAGGTAAATATTACATTTAGAGTTAAAACGTAACTTTAGTATCTTCCATCGATATTTACAAAGAAAACTAGAAATAATAAAAACTTGGTAATGTTCAAAACATTAATTATATCAGTGTTCAAAAGTAATAATAATTTTATTAACTAAACATTTCGTAAATTTTTAAAATTGCGAATTGTTTAAAATTTTTAATTTTCTTTTTAAAATATGTTATTTAAAAGTTATTTAAATGAAATGGAATGTGAGGTTATTGCATAGCGAAGCGTGTGTATGTGCGTGTGTTCGTACGTGAGTGTGTACGTTAACAGACATTTTCGACTTTTCCTTCGAAAGTGCTGGACAGATTTCAATGAGACTTGGTCAGAAGCATGTCTGGGTCGGTGCAATTCAGATGTGTTCGTGTCGTTGCCATGGTTACCAAACCTAGATCGAGGTGACCTAGGGGTTCAAAAATCTTTAAAAACAATGATGGGAGAAAACTTCTGATGTGATATTTGGCTTCTCTAAGGTCTTAAGCCTATAGTTTGTTCATTTCGTGAAGTTCGGTCGAAAAATGGGTTACGCGTTTTTGCGTTAAAATTTTTAGAATTTCAAAATTATCTTAAATATGTTATATCTCGATTTTTTGCAAAGACAATGACTTGGGGTTTCAGGTTTGATGTCAACTTGAAATTTCATTTAAGGTCAAAGGTCAATGTCACGACCTATTTTTCTCAATTTTAAAATTGATAAGCATGAAAAGATCTAATGATATGTTAGATTTTTAAGAAATCAGAAAATAAATTTTGGAGTTTTATGGTAATTTTTGGCAAATTTTGCTGTTTTTGACATTTGTTTAAAAACTGTTATAAGTAGATAATAAAAACAAATTGTGAAGATGTCAAGCATGACAAGATCTAGCAAGGTAAGAAGTTTCGTATCTATATGTTAATCCATTTTAGAGTTTTTGCCCCTGAAATCTTGATTTTTTATTCATTTATTTATTTTTAATTTTTTTTGCAAATCTTACTGTTTATGACCATTTTCTTGAAAACTTTTATAGATGGATAACAACCATAAATTATAAAATTGTTCAGCACAAAAACATCTTACAAGAGAGCAAGCTCGGTGTCTTTATGTAAATCTATGCAAGAGTTGTTGCCCCTGAAATATTGAGGTTTTTTTTCGCTGTTTTTGATCATTTTCTTGAAAACTATTATTAGATGGATAATAATAAATTGAAAAAATGATCAACATGAAAAAATCTTACAAGAGAGTAAGTTTGATGGTAATATCATAATCGATGTAAGAGTTATTGCCCCTACAATACTATTTTTTTTTTGCAAATTTTGCTGTTTTTACCGTTTTCTTGAAAACTTTAAGAGATAAATATAAACAATAAATTGCAAAAATGTTCAGCATGACCACATCTAACACAGTAACAAGATTTGTATCTATATATCAATCTATGTAAGAGTTGTTGCCTTTAAAAAACTTATTTTTCCACAGATTTTGCTGTTTTTGACCATTTAGGAAGATGATAACAATAAATTGCAAAAATGATCAACATGATAAAATCTAGCAATTTTTTAAAACTATATTATATTCCATGTAAGAGTTAAAATATAATTTTTTGTGAATCTGACATTCTTTGATGATTATCATGAATACTATTTTAGTTCAAACAATAAATTGTTGCCACAGAATTATTCATGTTTTAAGATATTTGGTGTTATTGGCTATTTTTGATTTTTTGTAACAGAATTATGTAATTTTATAATTTGTTTGTGTAAAAATCTTTATAATACAAACAGTCATTTTTATTTTAAAATTAAAGCATTTAAGAAAGCCATAATTTATCAAGTGAGCGCATAAGGCCCATTGGGCCTCTTGTTTTTTTATATTATAACTTAATTACTAAACTGTGTTTCGTTTAAGTAAAACACTAAAAATTTAGAAATTGAAGTCATAGAGTCCTTCGAATGACACCTTAAAAACCGACGTCCCATGTCCTTCGAGTATAAATATATACCAATTTGTTAATGTTATACTACAAATTTTTTTGGTGCGATGAGCAAAACAATAATAAGTTGGATTTATGTGACCTTTTGGAGACATGTTTTCAAAAAAATTTTGTCGATGAAATATAAAGCTGTTGCCTTTAGTATCCGAAATTTATCTTAGTTTTCAGTATTTCAGTATTGCCGTAGATACTAATGAATAACAATTTATACCCACAAAAAGTAAATTTATTATAATTAAAAATTTTCAGAAAAAATAATGTGACTTATTCTTTATGATCATAGCGTGATGCAGTAATATTATGCTGATCGCCAAAATTGTTTTGCAATGGAGTATCAACATTATAACACACATTAATTAGTTTTGCATAAAGCGTCAAAATTTTGACAAAAGTTTTGTTTATACTCAAAATGTATATGAAATAACTGGTTTTCATTGTATGTGAATAACTCATTTTGATTTAAATCCTGCGTTAAAAGTGTATTTTATATGCAAAAGATTTAATGAACAGTTATTGATAGATGTTTAAATAATATTGAATAATATATGAAGTGGTGTTTGAGATATATTTCTGATGTTCAGATTATTCTTCTTAGTTGTATAAAAACAAATGCATTAAAGAAGTATTTTCATCCTATGTATTTAAAAGGGCTTTACGAAATGTAACTTTATAAAACGATATTTAATAAGAAAACGATATTGATAAATGTTTTTATGGATAACCTCACGCTTTATAAACATTTATGTATTAAAAACTTTCAAAAACATTTAATTTAAATTAATGATCAAGTATGTTTATATGGAGTCTAATGCTTCAATTATCATTCATCAATTATGACACCCACAGTAACAGTTACATCTGAAGTATATGACAAACGTGATGACTTTAATTTTTCTATTGTCAACTTTCCGTTTCTTTGCAGTAATATCCCTGCTTCTCCTGCGTATGGTATATATGTTTCACAGATAATACGGTATGGTAGAACTTGTTTCCACAATGGGGACTTTCTACAACGAAGCAAACTGCTTACAATTAAATTGTTGACGCAAAAATATTGCAAGCCTAGGCTAATCAGGGCCCTTAAAAAGTTTTATGGTCGTCATCACAATATTGTTGATAAGTATGTAGTCACTGTATCCAAACTTATACTGGATATATTTGACTTATCATAGTTCCTTGTTTCTTTCATTCTCAAAATTGACTTGCACGTGACGGGTGTAGCTAGCTAGACAGCAGATGCTAACCCTTCCGGAGCACCAGCCTCACCTTCTTGATTACTTTGTTTTTAAGATTGTGATCTGGACAAGGACTGGTACGCTTGTTTTATTTTATTTTTATATTTATCATTACAGGCCATCGACAATGATAGACACACAAGCTACTGAATTAAATTATAATCTAATCAACAAACTTATAATTGTAATTCTGTAAGTAGATTGCAAATGGAATCCGAAGATTCTTTTTATTGTATAAAAAATTTCGTACATTTGTTATTTTCTTGCAAACATATTGATAGACCTAAAATGAAAATAGAGGAAAGTCATTTTATGCTACTATTCTTTATCATAAAGAAAATATAGATCTGCTTTGTGTATTGTTGTAATGTTTCTCTGTGAACAAAGAAGTCCTATTATTATCATTATAATTATTATTATCATTATTATTATTATTGTTGTTGTTGTTGTTGTTGTTGTTGTTGTTGTATTCTTCTGTAGAAAGGGTGTATGTGGTATTTAATATTTAAAAACATTTAATGGATTTGTTAAGGAAGTAATTTTGAAAATTTAAATATATTTATTTGTCGATATTGCTTTATGCTTAATCATTTATTAATCATTTATTAACTTTTGTTATTTGTTTGTTCTAACAGTATAATAAAATTTTAAAATAATAATTAAACTCACTAGTGTTATGTTAATTTAAAATATGTTCAATGTTTTTGTAAAGCACCATAAATAGAAGGGAACGGAAATGATATTGCTAAATAATATTGTAACGCGCTTTTTTCTAGGCTATACGTTTTGTTTGTTACATATTTATTAATCTTTCCGGAGTACATTGTGACTTACTGGTGAAGAATTATTCGTTTATATTGATACGTATGGCAAAGTAGCAGAAAATGCTATTATGGTAGTGGAGGCTCGAGGCAATCAATTAAATTAACGGGGTATTTTAAGGTCCGATTTATTGGAACCAAAGTGTAATTAGGTTACGAAATCATCGCATATGTGTAATCAATCTTGTATAAACGCATCCCCGTAAACCGGATTTACAAAATCCCGAGATAGCCAATGCAAGGATTTGGTAAACAATTAGCCTCTACACCCGGTGATTTGATATTTTGTACATCATGTACTTCAATATATAAAAGACAACTCGTTGTTTTAGAAGAAGAAGAATAGGAAGAGAAAAAAATCAAATTATTATATAAAGATTAGAAGGAAAAGGTGTAGCAAAAAACGTCATTCCGAAATTTTCCGAAATTTATTGAATAAGCAGGCAGAAAAGTACTAGTACTTTTCTTTTTTGAAGTTTTATAAAATCAAAACTACGGTGCTTTGATTAATTTCGCTCAATCTTTACATAAGGCATTAGAGTCTAACATCTTTAATTTAAGAAATCTTCTAGCTGTGTATATGTATCTACCTATATAGCACTTACATGGACATTTTCTCTTCCAAAGCACCCGGTCTCAATTCTCTTGTTAAAGGTCAGGTGATTACCTTAATTTGCAAGTTTTCAAAGTTTTACCTTCGCTTTTGGAATTATAATTGGAAAACGGACCGGCATGTTTGTGTTTGATTAAAAGCAATTCCATATTTTAGATATCTTTGACCTCTTATAATGGGGGCACGGTCTTCACCCACTTATCTGAGATAAACATTATATCTGAATAATGTCGACGAAGATACCTTTCTTGTTTTCAATAGCTTTGAGTTTATCAGGTAAGATTGATAATATTTTGACTGAATGTAAAAGTAACCACGATATGAAGGATTGTTTTAAAAATCCGAACAAGAATTTACGGACATCATACATAATCATCATATTGATTTCTCTCGAAGTATATTTTGAAATTATTGAACTGTTTACAGCCTTAGTGGCTCAGTGTTAAAGTGTCTGCCTCGAAACGGGAGGTCGGGGATTTGAACATCTGCCATAAAATTTTAAGATTTGAGCTATTGCCTCCTTTCCTGGCGTTCGGCATTAAGACGATAGAGTATCGACTGGTTCAACCTGTGCCAAGATAATGGGCTGGAGGAATGGTTTACTTGTCTGTGGCATACTGATTTGGTGAGATAGAAACTAGCTAAAAAGTCGCCTTGACCGTGTGCTAGTACACGGCAGGAAATACTACAACCTCGCACATTATTGCAAATTTTAAAAATAAGACAACAGGTAAACTCTACTCTCTCTCTCTCTCTCTCTCTCTCTCTCTCTCTCTCTCTCTCTCTCTCTCTCTTGTTGTCAGCGAACCCCGTAACGTTTAAGTTGAACAGTTATTACAGTTATTTCCATCTGGTATGAAACCGCATTTTCCGACGTTTTTCTGTGGCAATGAAGTAATTCTGTGAATTTGGAATGTATACGTTAACCATTTTTTTCTATACTAACTATATTAATTTTCTGGCACATTGGCGAACTTTATAAAGGAGGCAAATGAAGTAGACAAATAGCTCGGCTAACTTTGGCTCCAAAACCTAAGTTTGCCAGATTAACAAAAACTCTTATTTATTCAAAAATGTTAGGAAGATTTAGGGAAAAACTTGATTGGATGGTTTTCTGCAGGTGGTGATTTTAGTTTATGCAAGTGTTAATGTTGATAGTAAAGAATGTTATTTTCTTCTTTCTTATGTTTCAAGCAAAAGGTTTTTGTGTGCAAGTGTTTCAAGTTGTTTAACACAGTGTTATCTTTTAAAAAAGATTATCTAAATAAGTTAATGTGGTGAATAAGTTTTGTGCAAGTTTTCATGTTCTGTATTGTATTAGTGAGCACTAATGGCAATAATCAAAAACCTGGAAAGACTTTAATGCAAATCTGCAAATGAACACCTTACATCGTAATTCAAAGCAGGTAAATGTTGCAGGTAGATATTCCTATTGATTTCTATTAAAAATCAATGAGAATTTTCATAATACAAAACGACGAAATAATGAAATCGTGTTGATATTCAACTCATTAAATCAAAAATACATGTTGACTTGTGTTTTAGAATATTTATATTACGAGTCATTTAAAAGATCATGATTGTTTTCTGTCATATAACCATGCCAGATTTGTTATAATATGATATGTTATTTTGTCAGGTGTATATTATGCGTATGTGTGTCCTTTAGGATGGGTAGAAACCGATGGAGTTTGTTTTCAGTTTGTTTTAGATTAGATGACGTTTTTTGATGCAGAGGTAAGTTTTAAATTATTTTATTTTATGTATGTACAAAATTTAAGCTTCACTAACTTATAAAATGTCTATTTTGAATTCTTTGAGAGACATTGAAGTCTTTTCTTGAGTAGCGAATATTTGTTGTTTCTAAGTTTTGACTTGTCCCGCTTTCCAGCATTTACTGGCTTGCATGATTTCAGTCAGTCTGCTGACGAGAATCGGCAATAAAATTATTGCACTGAAATTTTAATAAGGCCTTACGCAATATGACATTGATGCTGATGCCATTTTGAATATCTGTGATGGTACGGTTTTTAGCTTCTGTGATACTGTGATAAAACAATTTTACTGATAATCCTCACTATAACCGCTGAAAAACGATGACGTTTGATTAGTATTTTACTCTACAATTCAATGGAGTATTTATTCGTCACAGCAACAATCTCACGATTTGGCAGATAATTGTTTCTTTTTTTATGGAATACACCAAATATCACTCCATAATCTATGTTTTGATGTACATGACTATACTTTTGTTGATTTTTAGGTCAATTGTCATCAAAATGGCGCCTACCTTGCGACCGTTAACTCTTCAATAAGACAGAAGACCATTGGTGAATTTATACACGTATTTATGGGAATGAATGAAACAAAGAATAAAGGTATTTAGTTAAGGTCTTTCGATAAACTTCAACTGCTTTATAATAAAAATAAAACAAACATACCAGTCCTTGTCCATATTACAATCCCCCCCCCCCAAAAAAAAGTAAAAACTTTGCAAACTGGAAGTGAGGCCGGGCGCTTCGAAAGGGTAATAACCTCCTGTCTAGCTAGCTTCATCCGTCACGTGCAAGTCAATTTTGGGAATGAAAGGAACAAAGAACTGTGGTAAGTCAAATATATCCAGTATAAGTTGGGATACAGTGACTACATACTTATCAACAATATTGTGATGATGGCCATAAAACTTTTTAAGGACCCTGATTATAAACAGATCTTTCGGCTATCGTTAAGGTTAAATTCAGATACTTTGATTTAAGCGTAACAGTGATATTGATTAGATAAATGGTGTTTTACTCCACAATCAAGATTCCTGCACTTTTATCGAGACTATCTGTTGCAAAATGGTTAAGGAAACCGGAGTACCCAGTGTCGACAAAAACTCCTGTGTTATTCATTTTTGGTGTAGCACTAGCACCTGAGAGGGTATGCAGATGTTTTGTTGTCTCAAGGAAAAATGAAGGTAAAATTATAGGAAAAGTAAAATTTGCAAAATCAAATAAATAAAAGTTAATTAAAATAAAATAATAGTAAAATAAAATAAAAAATAATAAAACAACAACAACAACAACAATAATAATAATAATAAATTTTCTAATTATGGCAGCAGTTTTGTTTGTAATCTTGTATTGAAACAACTTAAGGTGAAACATAAGAAACTTTGGAAAAAGTGAATATATATTACAGATGAAATATACCTTGGTTCCTGATTATATAGTTACAACAACCTGTTACCTGTTAACATCAACATAAAAACAAAACATAAATGTTTCTTTGTTCTGACAATCATATTAATGCATTTTGAATTATTTAAACTGCAAAAACGGTGCCAAAAAGGCACAATACTTGACATTCTCATATTGTGGAAACATTGGTTACAATCAAAAAGATTTATAGAAATGAAATTATTTATGACAAATTATAAAAATTTTTATAAACTTTTTAAGGTTGAGATCAATAAAAAAAACGTTCAACGTCATATTAACCATGTTTAATTAAACAGCCAATCCTCGGATTAACTTCTGGAAAGACTTTAATGCATTGTTCATGAAAAAATCAGCTGTTTTTTAAATGTCTAACAGATAAAGGAAATTAATATCTTTTGTTTCTTATAGGCATTGCTCCGTGGATCGGAGCCACGGATTATGTGGTTCCGGGAGAATGGCGTTGGATTGGTAATGGACAACTTTTGAACGCAAGTTATACAAACTGGGACACAATGGACCCTGTTAACAATACATCTATTAATTGTGCTCTAGTTAACGCTATTGACCAGTCCTGGAGCAGTTTTAACTGTAATAACATGCAGGGTAGCATCTGTGAAATGAAGTAAGTACCAAGAAAGATACATGTAACTAGACAGAACATTAATCTCTTTTTTGAAACGCATGGCTTCAAAGCAATTGATAATGTCAAACAAAAGATATTTATTGTTATGTCATGTGATGATTTTGAATTTCTATTGAAATCACACATTCAAGATTCAGCACATTAAAACTGATTTTGAATGCATTATTTTAATAGAAATTCAAAATCAGCACATGTCATTTATATCGAAATGGTCCGAACTATAATACCGAATTATAAGAAAACATAACTGCTTTATATTTTTTTTAAACATTTATTTCAATTTTCAATACATTTCGTTTTTTACGCTAACTTATTTTACTTATATTGATAGATAAAGTAATTTGTCAGTGATAAAGTTCATTACTGTAAGATTTAAATCCACTCCCATCTTGTTTAGACTGTCTTTGATTGTGAAGTTGCTTTTTATTGCCGCGTATTTGAAGAAACATCACGCGTTAATCATTTGACTGTGTCAAACTGTTAAACCTGAGTAGGAGACTATTCACTCACTATCAAAACCACCTCGGTGGCTCAGTGGTACAGTGTTCGTCTAAAGAGCGTAAGGTCGACGGTTCAAATCCTGGCCTTAACAAACTTCAGATTTTAAAAATCGAGATACTGCTTCTTGCCTACACTGGTATTTAGAGGGTAGATTATCGTCTGGTTCACCTGGTGTTAGTTACTGAGAGAGTTGTATGTTTTTCTTGGGCTTACTGACTCGGTAAGCTAGCACCTTAACAAAATGTCGCCTTGAGGTTGAGCTAAAACAAAGCAAATCATAATTAACACTGCACATCTGACATGCCTAACAAACTTATTTTTAGATTTATACCTTTGGTATAAATAAACTTGCTCATGTCGCAAATAGCTGAATAATTGCTGATGCGACGTTATAGAACATTACAACATACAACAACACTCAGTATTTAATCATTGGGTCATATTCTCGGTTACGATGGCTGTTGAAAAAACATATTTTTCGGTTACATTTTTTTCGTCTTTCCATTTAAAATGTATCAAGACACCTTTAAATGACATCATATGTCTTGAAAATCAAGTTTCATTTAAATTTTATTACAGACCTCCATTTTTAAAAATCAACCAAAGCAAAGTAAAACGGCGCTGATACAAGTGGAAAGGAATTAGGAAAAATCGTCACTACCTAACAATTTAAATTAAATTACATGCACGTGTATGGTGAACACACGCAGCCGTTATTTTTGTAATGTTTGTGTATTAAAATTGCATTACAAGACAGTTAGTTTTTATTTTTAATATTTTTTTAATTGTTTATTTATTAATTTATTTATTACTTTTTTGTCGTTTTTTCAGATTCACAATAAACATATTTTGTTCATTTGTTTTGTTAATGGGTGTATTTTCTGCTTAAGTTTATGGCGACCAATAGAAAGAGAATTCATTAACCAACAATGTCGCATTAACGCATGAAATCCACTGCGACATAGAACAATACACAGTAAATTCATGCTCTAACGCCCTCGTAGAATTCTCCTCTTTGGTTCGGTACCGGAATTAAGGTGTAAGTAATCTGCTAATTTTAATTGTGACTTTTCAGGCAAGTATACAAGCA
Organism: Tegillarca granosa; assembly: GCA_029721355.1. Lineage (NCBI taxonomy): Eukaryota > Metazoa > Mollusca > Bivalvia > Arcoida > Arcidae > Tegillarca > Tegillarca granosa. The sequence continues at coordinate 22,125,069 of CM056610.1, read as the reverse complement.
CTCTAATGCCCGTATTCACACCTGTATATAAGCCAGGTTTACCTTTAAGAACAGCTCAAATTTTCTAAACGTGTTTCACACCTGTTTCTTAAGTGTGAGCTCATCTCAAATTTCAAGGTAAATCTAAACCTGGTATGAGGTAAGTTTACATACTGATTTACCACAAGAATCGCAATGGAAGATTACATCGATGCAATTGAGAGGCTTGATATGATTGATCTGATAAACAAAAGACCACAGGTTTTTCGTGATAGAACAGACCCGTTCATTTTATATGATGATGATGACTTTTTCAATAGATTCCGTTTCCACAAGCACAACGTTTTGGATATTTTGCAAATTTTAGGAAATGCACTAGTACCAAAACAACAAAAAACGGTGTCAGTTTCTCCCCTTCAACAACTTTTGATAACATTACGATTTTATACAACAGGAACATTCCAATTAGTTGATGGTGATTTATTTGGTGTGTCACAACCAACGATTTCTCGGATTGTAAAAAGAGTTTCGGGAGTAATTGCTTCACACTATAATGAAGTTATTCGTTTTCCTCAGGGCAACGCCCTCCTTCATGTACAAAGGGGTTTCATGGATATCGGAGGTATTCCAGGTATTGTAGGTGCAATTGACTGTACACATATACCTATTCAGTCTCCTGGAGGTATGAATGCAGAGTTGTATAGAAACCGAAGGGTTTCTATTCTATAAATGTGCAAGCAATTTGTGACCATCAATGCAATTTCACAAACATTGTTGCAAGATGGCCAGGGAGCACCCATGACAGTAGGATATTTGATAACAGCAACATATGTGCCAAGTTTGAGGAACGGCGTATCAACGGTGTTTTACTTGGTGATAATGGTTACCCTCTACGCCAATATTTGATGACACCCCTTCTCCACTGTACCAAAAGAGCAGAACAAAGATACAATAATGCACACTGTCATACACGTGTAAAAAATCGAAAACGCTTTTGGAATTTTAAAGAGGACTTTTCCGTGTCTAAGGCAAAAAGCTTGCTGTGAAAGTACAAGTGCACTTTACACATAATTGTATCATGTTCAATACTGTATAATTTACGCAAGCGATGGAATTTACTGTAAGCAGATAATGGATGTGAAAATGGTACAGAAAGAGAAGATGTACCAGCACAAATGCCCCAAAACAGAAATCAGGGAGGTCAGGCGTATAGGACATTCCTTATTAGACATTTTCAGTGATGGAAATAAATGAAGAAACTACATATATATTTGTGTTTTTATTAATTACTTTACGTGTGACCGTGTACTTAAAATGGTTGCCAAATTTTAGAATGAGCACCTGAACTGCTTGATTCTGTAACACAGTTGTTATTGTCAGTCTTTACATACACATTCTCCCATTAATTTCCTTTTTTTTCATTTCAATATAATCCTTTTTTAGTTGTAAAACTTCCATTTTCAGTTCGTGTTCTTTTTCAGCCATCTCCAACATCCGTTGTTTGGTATCGTCCTGGACCATTACTTTCCGTTTTAAAACAGTTTTACTACTAAACGACGTTTTCACATTTTCATGATTTACACAATGCGTTATCGTATTCTTTATCGGTGATGATGCTTGGGTTGCAGTTGCAGGCGGTGATTGTGTGCTGCTGGTACCAGGAACAATATCAGACTGAAAAAAATATGATGTACAAGCTGAAAATAAATTTATTCTATAAACTGAAAATAAATCGGTTACATGAAAGTAAAATTATTTTTGGTTTTATATTTATATTCTGACTTTATTCTTCCGACAGCTGGGTCAGAATTTTAACTTATGTTTATTTAACCTTCATCCGCTTAATGTGGTTATTTTTTACCCTAACAGCAGTACTAAAATAGTAAATTACAATAACGTAATAACAATTTGTCTGCTTGTTTCATCAGTTTTATGTTCATAAAAGGATATAGCAATATATTTATCGACAAAAATAAATAAATATCAAAATAGGAATCGGATTTGGCTTACCGATTTATTACATGTTTCTGTATGTCATGAAGTTCAGCATCATCATCATAAGCATTTATACAACTTGTAATTTGTTGAGGTATCATTTCCCTCACTGCAGACGATATTTTACCTGTAGTGACTTCTGAAACACCTCCACCAGTTTTGGTTTGATCTCTTCGTTCTTTTGCGACAGCAGACTTTGTTTTCGATTTTAAATTTTTCAAAGGGACTTAAGTTGTGCTGTGGTTCTTTTATTTACGCCATGTCTCGAATTAAACTCTGCTGCCAAGTCATCCCATTCCTTATTTTTCTTCAGAATCATTTTAGCATCACTCGTTTTGCTTTCAATAATGTCTCTTCTGCTTCCAATCAATTCTACTAAAATACATTTCTCCAGTTCGCTAAAATTTGGTCCTTTCCTACCAGCCATTTTCTGGATTATTTGTTTGGTGAACCACTTGAACCTAGGATCAGGTAAATCCTGTTTTATTTTCAGTGTGAAACACGGTTAAAATATGTGTGATTTCTACTCACCTGTGATTTAAAACCCCATTTTCCTAAACCAGGTTTATACTGTAATCTTTTCTTACCCGAGACACAGGTGTGAATACGGGCATAAAGGTATTAAATACCGGCATTAAAATGGAAAGTATTTGAACTAATTATTATTAGTAGTAAGAAAATTGACCTGTCGAAATATAACTGGGCATGGAACAACAATCAGTCATTAAATACATTTTTCCTCAGACTTTTAGAAAACATCAATATTTCATTTTAAAGTATACTTTAGCTGTTTTATAAAACCTAAAAAAATGTTATTCAAAGAACAGGTCATGTGAACTTAAGTGACGTCAATCATTTTGACCTATGCATACTAATCTACGAATTATATACATACGTTATATATACATTAAACAACATGATATAATGCATGACATTTAGATACTGCTTCCTCGTTTGACTCTCGGCATTAAGAGATAACTGTATCTGCTGGTACCAGGATTGCGTGACTGAAGGATTGGTTTCCTTGTCTCAGGCATACTTACTTAGTGAGCTAGCACCTTAACAAAACGTCACCTAATTGCGCGTTATTATTACAAGACAGACGGTAATAAATGTTTGCATGTAAGACTAATACACGAAAATGTTCTAAACTCAATCCTTGGAGAGAGAAAAAATCATTGCTATCATCGGAATTTGTGAAAAAATACTGACGTGACGTTAAAGAACATGACAATCACCTAATTATTTCCATAAAGAAAACATTTATTGGTGTATATTTTCATTTGCCTTGTGAAATTCCCATAGCTGCAAGCTTGAGAGCCGTTGTAATTATTTAACAATTGAACTGTTTTAAAATGGTATTCATTGTCAGTATGAAGGAAACAACTTTGCAAGCAAACGGAATAACGCGCGTTAACGCGTTATGACAAGTTTGCTTGCAAAGTTGTTTCCTTCATACTGACAATGAATACCATTTTAAAACAGTTCAATTGTTATATTTTCGTTTAATATTTTTTTAAAAAAATTATTCATTTATTTTAAGAAAAAAATTCCCATCTATAACACATGCACATCGGGGGAGTCCAATAGACGCAACAGCTGAATTTAAGACTGAGAACGACACATTATTCATCCGCAATATTTTTAATGTGGGGTAACAACGGGGAGATTTGGTTTGAAAAATTATAGTGTCATCAGGTATTTTGATGGTATTTTCTCGATTTTTCATTAACATAATGAATTTTTTTTAGAATATTGGATATAAATAATATGTATAAAAATTGAATATCAACGATAAATGTGTTGTTATTTGTGGACTATATTTCAGTCGAAAATCAGGTGCACCTGTGTGGACCCATTTCAAATTGCAAAGAAGTTTGGAGTAAAAGATTACTGGCTAAATGTCGGAAGTGAAATTTGTGAATCTGAAACGGGAAGGGGGGTACTGTAGCTGAGGATAATTTTCAATGGCCAAGCATGTGGGTTTCGAATCTGTGATATGTGAGTAGACAGGGATTTACCGAGAGACTTTTTCTGAAATGTCGACATTGTTAGGTTGAGATTCACTCTTAAATAATGTGCCGAGCTTCATACTCAGTATCATTCAAATGTAGACAGCAAAGCATTGAGAAGTATACTTATTCTTTACGCCTGGTGTGGTGCAAATATCTCTAAAAGTTTGGAAAATTATCGTTTTAAGGTTAGCAAGGAGTTGTGTAGTACTTAAACCATGTATTGTACTTTTGAGGAGTTCCTATTGTATCCCTTGTAAATTGATTAAAAGCATGTAGATGATTTTTCAGTTTTTCCTATCAACAAACACAGCATAATAAACGGACAATTTTCACTTGATGTGGCATACTTGCGTGAATCTAATTCCATTGAAATTTACATCACTTGAAATTTACATCCCGCGAGACACAAAATTGATGGACAAGTTGTACCATTACATATTGTCTCAAAATAATAGGGTATATAGCAGCTTTGTCAAGGTAGGAAGAAATTTTTTAAGATCCGATTGTTCAAAATTTGTTTGTGGTTTGATGGTTTTGACTGATCTGTTGTTGTCTGTTCTTTCAACAGGCCATCAAAAACACCACTCTGTCTCTCACAATGTCAATATTACGGTGAATATCAGCCAGGTGCCTATATATGTTATCAAAATATTATTTTATTAATTTCTTTGATTTTACTTTGTAATATCTCGTAAATGTGTTTTTCAGTCTCATCTCGAATGTAGACAAATGTGACGTGACAGTCATGTTTGTTTACTTACGATAATGTAGTTCCGGATTGTGTATTGCATTTTATATGTATTCATACACGGAGTGACAAATTTTTTGGCATTCATTGTCAGTAATAATTACAACGGCTCTCAAGCTTGCAGCTATGGGAATTTCACAAGGCAAATGAAAATATAACTGACAATGAATGCCAAAAAATTTTGTCACTCCGTGCATGAATACATATAAAATGCAATACACGATCCGGAACTACATTATCGTAGGTAAACAAACATGGCTGTCACGTCACATTTGTTTACATTCGAGACGAGACTGAAAAAAAAACACATTTACGAGAAATTACAAAGTAAAATGAAAGAAATTAATAAAATAATATTTTGATAACATATATAGGCACCTGGCTGATATTCACCGTAATATTGACAATGTGAGAGACAGAGTGGTGTTTTTGATGGCCTGTTAAAAGAACAGACAACAACAGATCAGTCAAAATTATCAAACCACAAACAAATTTTGAACAATCGGATCTTTCAAAAATTCTTCCTACCTTGACAAAGCTGCTATATACCCTATTATTTTTAGACAATGTGTAATGTTACAACTTGTCAATCAATTTTGTGTCTCGTGGGTTGTAAATTTCAAGTGATGTAAATTTCAAATGGAATTAGATTCACGCATGTATGCCACATCCAGTAAAAACTGTCCGTTTCACATTCTGTGTTTGTTGATAGGAAAAACTGAAAAATCATCTACATCCTTTTAATCAATTTACAAGGGATACAATAGGAACTCCTCAAAAGTACAATACATGGTTTAAGTACTACACAACTCCTTGCTAACCTTAAAACGATAATTTTCCAAACTTTTAGAGATATTTGCACCACACCAGGCGTAAAGAATAAGTATACTTCTCAATGCTTTGCTGTCTACATTTGAATGATACTGAGTATGAAGCTCGGCACATTATGTAAGAGTGAATCTCAACCTAACAATGTCGACATTCCAGAAAAACCTCTCGGTAAATCCCTGTATACTCACATATCACAGATTCGAAACCCACATGCTTGGCCATTGAAAATTATCCTCAGCTACAGTACCCCCTTCCCGTTTCAGATTAACAAATTTCACTTCCGACATTTAGCTAGCAATCTTTTACTCCAAACTTCTTTGCAATTTGAAATGGGGCCACACAGGTGCTCCTGATTTTCGACTGAAATATAGTCCACAAATAACAACACATTTATCGTTGATATTCAATTTTTATACATATTATTTATATCCAGTATTCTAAAAAAAATCATTATGTTCATGAAAAATCGAGAAAATACCATCAAAATACCTGATAACACTATAATTTTTCAAACCAAAACTCTCCGTTGTTACCCCACATTAAAACTATTGCGGATGAATAATGTGTCGTTCTTTGTCTTAAATTCAGCTGTTGCGTCTATTGGACTCCCCCGATGTGCATGTGTTATAGATGGGAATTTTTTTTTCTTAAAATAAATGAATAATTTTTTTAAAAAAAATATTAAACGAAAATATAACAATTGAACTGTTTTAAAATGGTATTCATTGTCGGTATGAAGGCAACAACTTTGCAACCAAACGGAATAACGCGCGTTAAATGTATAATTTTATTGCCAAGTTTGTAATTAAATAATGCGGAAAAAGAAATCCAGTATTGAAATAAAAAGCAATGACTGCTGAATAACACCACATATATTTACACTCAAGGAGAATCTCCAAAACTTGTATGTCGAGTTCTAACTTCTGCGCAAAAACTAAATTCCTTTAAAGCGAGTTTTCATTGTCATAAATCTGTTTTCAATTTTTCTGACAGCCTGGAAATTTTAAATTTGATTGAAAGATTCAGTTAATCGCAATAATAGCCCCTATTGGGTTTCTCTCTCATGTTACTCATTTATCGCCATATCCTTTTCTCAGGTCTAACTTGAATTTCTGGATCGTTTTCTTCCAGCAGTTGAGGTAAAGGATCATTTCTAGTTCTGGGGTCAACAAAAGAACTCGTGAAACGTTTCCCTTTTCTGATTGGCGGACGTTCCTTAAAATCCGGAGGGCCGGTTTTAGAAAAATCTCCAAACACTGAATAACATTTCTCAGTCCTCGTGTTACATCTGAGGTATTTAGAACCGCATGTAGGACGAGCTTTGCTGCAAGTGGGTCTGGCTTCACATGAAAATTTGACAAGTTCTGGCAAATATGATTCTCTGTTTGTTATATTGGCCAGAGGTGCTAATAAGGACCAGGGTTCTATCAAATTGTCCGGTGCATCATGTCCCGTAACGTTCGGATAATCGTAGTAAGGATTGCTTATATTGTTAGCTTGTGTCCACCAGAGCCAAAGACAGTCTACAAAGGATTGTAACAGGAAAAATATCGGATCTTCCGGTGCGCTTGAGACAACGGACATTTGTCCATCTACCCAAGAGTGGACACTGCAGTGCATATTTTCAATGGAAGTGTTACGATGATTTTTAAGGTCTGTGACCTCTGCATGTTTTGTTTTCGTGAATATTGCTTCGATTGTCTCCTCTTTTATCAGAGAGCCATTGGACGCTGTGTGTCTGACAAGTCTGTCCCCTTCGCCGGTAATCCAATTATTGAACGGTCCAGTCCGAACATATCCGTTTCCATTTCCAAAAAAGTGTTCAGTGAAGAGGACAGTCCAGGAAGCATTTTTGAGAACATAGTCCATAGTGGAGTCCCAGTATGGAATCGCCACACATGGCTCTACTCTTCGTAATAGTTCTTCTAACCTGGAAAAGACATGAAAAAAATAGAATTTGATGAGTCCACAAAAATAAGGAAAAATAGACCAAAAATTAAGGTGTTAGACAGTTTGTATCAACTTTTTTTTCAAAAAGGTTCGATAAAGACTTGGCTTGTTGCTCAGGTAGTCTAAAGCATTAGCCTTCAGATCATTCTGCCCTTAGAGTCATCAATACATACTAGGGGATATAAGCTTATCATCAACGAATTTGAAGTTCATCTGGGCCAAAGGTCCGTCGTTAATTTTTTCAACTTTTCAAAGAAAAGAAAGAAAGAAAAGAAACAGTGAGACAATGATAAAAGCAATGAATACAAACGATTATAAGTTTTCAAAATTAGTTTACTTTTTAAGGTCACTGTCAACGTCCATTGTAAAAACCTTTTACATCTTTTTGGTGTACACCCGAAAGAAAGAAAGATAGAAAATTAAACCTTTGCATATAATTTTGTTTGTAATTCTTTACTAAATTTGCCATACTGGATAACCGTCAATATCACCTTGACCTGAATATCTTTACATGAACCAAAATATCAATGTACAATATGAGGGATTTACGTTTTTTAAAGTTTGCAAAAAAGACCTTGACCTACATTTTATGTTAAAACGAGTTGGTAACTACTAAATCTTCTAATAGCTTAAAATATGCAGAAAATTTATTTGAAACGAGTTAGTAAATAAAAAAGTCGAGATGAGTTAAGTAAAGGCGATTTACGTCCAAGTCAAGATTCTTTAACTTTTTTTGAGGATGATAGTTCTTAATATGTTGGAGGAAATCGGAGTGCCCGGAGAAAACCATCAGCCTTCGAAAAACAAACAGACAAACTTTCTCACTGTCCGAGCGGGATTCGAACCTAAGCGACGTCACTTGAAACGAGTTGTTACTTTTTAATTCCTGCACAAAAAAATGGGACGAGTTTGTATAAAATGTGTTAAGAGTTGGCAAAAATCAGATGGAACAAGTTGATTGAAAAGAGGTGGCACACAATATTTTACGTACGCTAGAAGATAAATACGATGCCATCCTAAAAAAGGTTTGGCCCACCATGCGATTTGTCCGGCGCGTTTTCCCACGGTGTATACTAGCTAATCTATTAAACTCTCCCTACAAAATAAACATTTATTTTTGTATAACATATTTGATATTAGATGTACATGTTTGCGTGTTTCAAAAGAAAGTGTTTCTCAAGCTTACAATATTTATCAGAACCTCGTACCGCATTGCATGTCGCAGCTCCCGTGTAAACTGTTTATTGAAGCCCCTTACAAAATATCTTATATAATTAACAATAATAATATTTTTTAAATTAATTTTTATTGTATTTTAGATATTTTTTACGTATATTTTATTATTATTATTATTATTAGTCTCTTTATTTGGTTACAAGACATGAAAGAAATTCTTTAAAATATCGCAGCATATTTAGCCCCTTGACCCCTATCTTACTAGGGATCTCACAGCTAAACCACTCATTGGATATTTTTTGTTAGCCAGTAGCCAGACTCGGCTGCCGAGATGCCGATTGGTAAATCAAGCTTTGGCATCTCAAACTACGGATAGCCGAAAAACGAAGGCTATATGGTCACTAGCTATTTATATCTCGTCCATTCTGCAGCTAAGCTTTTTTTCATTTTCATAAACTCATTGTCAAACTAACATGTATGACAGGTTTGCAGGGTATTGAAGTCACTCAATCATTCAATCAAATAATCAATCAATCAATCAATCATTCAATCGATTAATCAATATTACCGTCTGTTTAATAGCTATCATGGCGCTGACAAATTCTCTCCATTCATTATCGCGCAATTGCCTGATTTCTTTTCTTAATCTTCGCCCATTCGGGCAATTTTTCCTTCTTTTTCTTTCTATCCTTTCTTGATCCTTTCGGTGCACTTCACGCTTTGAGATTCCTCGAAATTCTCTTAAGCTATGTAAGCTATCAACTAAACCCTCGGTGTCAAAACTTCTTAGAGCTGTGACAGAAAGCAGTAATGACGCCGCAAGAAAAAAGATCATCGATGACGAATACATCTGAAATATCGAAAATTTATAGGCCATATAAGGAGTTTCTATCGTCGACACAAAAAACAACAAAACTTCAAATATTTTTCTTTATCATGCGTACCACTGCGATAGCTCAGTTGGTAGAGTGCTCGCTCCGTAAGTGGGAGGTCGTGGGTTCGAATCCCGACAGAGCGTGACCCAGGACTAGTGACTGTTCTTTCGCCCAACACTCGGCATTACCAAATGAAAATCACGGTTCTTTCGGATAGGAACTTTAAAAAACAGAGGTCCCGTGTCACGGCAAGCGTGGCACGTTAAAAACCCTCCATGTACCTTGTCCTAAGCAAAGTGCAAGGTAAAAATGTCTGTCATTTCAACTAAAGATGGTGATGTCTTGATGTAAGTGAAATATTCTTGCCTGGGACGTTAAACACCATTACTCAACTCTTAACCATGCAGTTTGGAAAGTTAAACAATTATAGTTTTGATAAAGATTTCGAAAGAGTCCTGTGTCAGTAAATATATGCAGTCAAAATAAGTTTGAGAAATTAAGAATAATTCTAGAATCTTGTGTGTTTTAATTGAATGGACACTATGTAAATTCTTAAAAACTATTTTCATTTTTACTTAGAAGACCAATTAAAAGTACGTCCTTTCCTGTTATCCTCGCTCTCGATCTAAAATGTACATGTACTTACATGTTCAAATATTAACGGTCAGGTTAATAAGAAAATGATGTAAAAGAAAATGTTATATACAAAATATTGAATAAAGCACACACAAAATCAATGTATATGCAACTGAAAAGTATAAATTAGGGGTTAAGAAATAAAATAAATAAATGTGAAAAAATAAATTATTTACAATGTTTGGCAAAATATAGCCAAAAAATCACATTTCTGGAAAAACACCTTAGTCCTAACCACACACATCTTTCAGTGCAATTGTCTTCATATTCTTAAATTTTCACATCCGCTGCTTACAAAAGATATCATTTTTGAATGAATTTGTGGTGTTTCGCACAGTTCAATCTAATTAGATATTGTACATCTGACATTCACATGTGGAAAATGGCGGTCGATTTGACCATGTTACAATAATGATGGAGATTATGGATTTTGTGTGGGCAACGGAAGCCTAAGAAAACCAAAATTGCATAATTTCAACGTGTATGCATGCATTTCCAATGTTATTCAGGGCATCGGTTTTTTATGATCACCATATAGCAAGTTCAATTTGTACATGACTTAGCGAAAACGGTCTTCGACTTCCTCTTTGACGTAGCTGAGCGTATGAAGATATTGATACGGATTCGCCGCATTTAATTACACGTTTACTCACATAAAGCAATTATATCACATTAAATTCCAAAAGACTTCATATCATTATTTTGATACTTGTTACAAACGACATAGCTCAAAAGAGTGAATTACAAAAACGAAAGTAGAACTACTTTTCGTTGCGGAACTATTTCCACTTCATAGTAGGAAGTGCTGTTTGGCTAGGAAATCTATATGGTAACTTGCAACGCGGTGAGTATTACGCATATATCGATTCTTGCGATCTGACGAAAGTATTTTTAAAAAATCCATTCAAGGTGAGTGTTCTGTGGTGTTCACTACCATGACGTCACACCGTTCCGCATTTATTTTGCAAAATAAAAACTTTATTTTCTCTTTCTAATTTTTTTTCAAAAGAATATGATAATGCATAATAATTAAACAAAATATAATGAACCCCTTTATAACGTCTTTAATTACTTTTACTCTTATTTATATGGTATACAACTTTATTTCCGAAAGTATAGTAACCCATACACGTCAAGTGCATCGTTTTACATTTTATATTAGTTTCGGTAGCTTACAAAGCCATGGCAAATAAGTCAAAGAGAAGTAGAAAATTTGGTCTGGCTGGTGGTAAGACTGGTGCAAAAGGGAAAATTTTGTATGGACAAAAAAACATCAAGAAATACACATATAGAGTCAAATCAAAAGTTTTCCCAAAGTCCCATGTGTATAAAAATAAGTTGACAATATGTAAAGACAGGATACTTAAAAAATATAATTTATTTAAAAAAACAACAAACCTAAGAAATCATCAACTTTTTGTAAAGCAGCTTCGTAACATTTTCACAATAAAACGTGTTTCAACTGACAAACCATTCGCATTTACTATTTCTAGAATTTCAACACTTGCAAAAGAAGGTTATCGTATGATAAATTTGGGGCTGTTACAAGATCATATTAATTTAATAACTGCACATGTAGCTATCTGTAAATTTGCACAGAAAATGGTTTCACATGGTTTTTCTGCAATTCGCTATGAAACAGAGGTGAAAACAAATGGTTTGTCAAGTGTATTAATGGCGAAGTGTCAAGGATGTCATCAGAAGTTTAAGTTTGAAACAAGTCCACAACTTTTGAACAACAGGAACAAATCTAAGCATTATGATGTAAATGTCAGGGCAGTATGGGGAAGCATGGCAACTAGGGGAGGATTGGCTCACTTAAATGAATCATTAGCAACTTTAAACTCACCTGGAATGTCTCAACAGACATATACTACTATTGAACAAGAAATTGGAAACATGTGGGGGGAGGTAGTGGAAGAGGATTTGTTGAAAGCAGGTGCAGAGGAAAGAAAAATTGCCATGGAAAAGGGTCAATTTCATGAAGGGGTTCCTTGTATTACTGTAATTTGTGATGGGGGTGGAGTAAAAGAACACACAAACATTCATACAATGCGCTTGGAGGGGTTGCTATCATAATTGGTGCAGAGACTGGAAAATTACTTCAAATAGGCATACGGAACAAATATTGTTATCTGTGTAGTTATGCTAATTCCAAAGGTACATTACCAACACAACATGTTTGCTATAAAAACTGGGATGAAAGTTCACAGGCTATGGAATCAAACATAATTTTGGAAGGATTTTTAAAAGCTGAAACTTAACATGGCTTACGTTACACAAAAATCATAGCTGATGGAGATTCCTCTGTATTTTCCAAACTACAAGAAAATGTTCCAGTATGGGGTAAGGCTATAGAAAAGATAGAGTGTGCGAACCATATGTGTAAATGTTTCAGATCCAACCTAGAAAAACTTGTTGAAGAAAATCCACTGTATAAAGGCAAGAATAAATTATCAAAAAGAATTAGAATACGGTTGACCAGTGCAGTGAGATGTGCCATCCGTATGCGGTCGCAACAAAATTCCAAAAATTCTTCAAAACTTTTAGAACATGACATTAGAAATTCTGTCCATCATATTTTTGGTAACCACAAAAACTGTTCTGATTTCTGCAAAGCAAAATTCTCTAAAAATTCCAAACCAGAACCTGTTAATAACAATGATGATGTTCCTAATGTTAATAATGATGATGATGATGATAATGAAATAGGAAATGTTATGAGGAGTGAAGCAGATATTTGGATGGAAACAACTTGTATGGAAGCAGAAGAAGAATCCAGGGGTGATACCAATTTTTACTGTGATTTAGACAGTATGATGCTTCGTGACATCAGCATGTTATTGGATAGAATAGCCAGAAAAAGCACTAGATTAATTGGTAATCATACAACAAACCTTGCAGAAAGTTGGATGGCAATTAGAGCCAAATTTGATGGTGGGAAATTTTATAATGCAATAGAGGTTCATGGCAGTCAAGGTGTTATGGAGGATGTCTGAGAATGAATTTAGGTCCAAAGTGGTCAACAGCAGTGTGGGAAAAATGCACATCATCAACAGCTGGCAGATTATTTTATCAGTTGTATGAACGTCATGAAAAGAAATTGTCATCATATAAAGAGTCAAAAAAGACAGAGGAGAGCAAGAGAAAAAGATGATAAAGAAAGCATGAAGCTAACAAGGAATCAACATCCAAGAAAGCAAAGAGGGAGTATGGACCTGATGTGCTGGATTCAGTCCCAGACATTTTACCAACAGTTTTGGATCAGAAAAAAACAGAATTTCCTGCAGAAACATGTAAATTTAACTCCTGATAAACTGAAAATAATAGAAAAAGGAACAAGACAACAAAATCAGTCTTCTGTTTGGCAAAATGAAAGAAGAAAAAGATTAACATCATCAAACTTTGGAGCCATTATCAAAAAAGACCCGTCAAAACCAGTTAAAAAACTTGTCCACATATTACTTTATGGCAGTTTTAAAGGAAATACTCACACTAGAAAGGGTTTGCAGGAAGAAGCAATGACTGTTATAGAGTATCAGAACCACCAAAAGACAAATTTAAATAAAATTGTACGTCACCATCCAACAGGCCTTTTCATAAGCCTAGAACATCCATATCTTGCTGCTAGCCCCGATGGTAAAATTGTAGAGGAAGGTGGAGAAACTGGATTAATAGAGATAAAAAATCATCCTCCATAATAAGCCTATTTATTTGTTTGAAGCGGTAAAGACTGTTAGTAATTTCTGTTTGGAGTTGGATGGAAACAACTTGAAATTAAAAAGAACACACGATTACTTTTATCAGGTTCAGGGACAGTTAAACATCACTGATTTTCCTTGGGCAGACTTTGTGGTCAGAACTGTGAATCCGTATCAGATACACATTGAAAGAATAAAAATTGATAAAGATTTTTGGCTTAATATAATGCTACCAAAACTTCATGCATTTTACCATAAAGCTCTATTACCTGAATTGGCACATCCAAGTAATAATACAACTAGAGGAATCCGAGAACCAGGTCAATGGGTAGGTTAATGTTTTAATGCCATTTTTCAGGATTGATATATGCATGGAGTGTAAACTTCATTTATTGGCACAAATTGGTCTTTTATTGTTATTTTATTTGTAGATGAATGCCTAATGAATCTAGAATTCCCATATTACATGCCAACATAACTATGTTTCAAATGACTTCACATCTGAATTATTTTCACCTTTTTTTACCCCAACTCAAGGCTGATTTTCCTTAACTATCTTAAAGAAAAAGATTATACACAGTGTACATGTACATTAAAATGATAAAATGTATTATTTAAGAATGACTAAGCTTGAACTTCTATGACAGACATCATGATGACTTCATTTTCTCTTTTGTCTATTAACCTTTTCTAAGAAACATTCACACATCTTCTTTTTAAGTGTTTCACAAGTTATATGTTATGTAATAGCTTCCTATGAAAATAGGAGATTCCTCCTTTTAAAATGCAAATTTGCATGAATATTTTTAAATATATAAATTGTAAACACTTTCCAAACTCTTAAAATATTTATATTTTAACTGATCAAATGAAAAATTGAAGCTGGAAATTTGTCCTCCTGCTGGTTCCTAACGAAACACTATGTATAAAATATTGACCCTATTGCAGCAATAGATCAAATTCCATTTAAAATGATATACTACATAGTAAGTTGTAAATTATTTAAATTTTGACCCCTTCTGCCCCTTGACAACTAAAGTGTTAGATGCAATCAAAATATTTTATTGAACATGATTACTTATTAATATTTATAATGTCTACTTTCAGTATGGAAAGAAATTGGCTACAAAATTTAAAGTAAAGTGTTCAAGGAATATACAGAAAACACAGCAGAGAAAACAACACAGTAACAATGATATAAACCAACATCATGTAGCAGCCAGCTCAGATATGAGTACAAGGTATAATCAAATAATTATATGACAATGCTAGTTGAAGTACAACATAATTAATTTAAAGTTCTTTTCAACTGTCTGGATTACAATCAACCCTGGGTTTGAACATAATGGGACTGAAATGTGAGCTGTTGGGCCCCGGTTCAAGTTATTGCCCTAGATATGATAGGCATTTTAAAATGCGCATGCTTCTCTAATGGGCTAGCACTATAAAACAATTCAAACTAAACCAAGCACCAAATACACACACCATATCTCATATTCAACACATTCCCCACATGGATATTGAAAACTATAGATACCTTGATCTCATTGCAAACTGATATATTCTGATGTGACATAAAATACAATTTACATCCCCTCACTTTATACATAGATAGACAACAAATTATTATATTCTTAAAACATTGAGATATTTATATATTTTTATTAATTAACACCTTTAATGAAGAACACTAAAATTCACTTTCAGTGAGTCCTAGTTATATGAATGTTTGTAGAAGATTGTACAGGTTTGCTTCTACTGTGTGTAATACTGTAAACTGGTTTTCTGCTGGTCAGTAAAGAGACATTATTCTTGTATAGGAATTACTGTAAAATTTGAAATCCAAACCCATGAATCTTCAATACCAAATGTTTGTTGTTTTTTTTTTTCATTAAATCAGCACATAAGTATTTACAATGAATTTTTTCTTGTTTCGGCATAAGATTTTCTGTCTCACTAGTTGCTTCTTCTTGCTGACTGGTGAACTAATTTAATAGCATTTATCAAATAATTACTACATATGTACATGGTGTTTATGTGAAGGTTTCATAAGTCATTGTATTGTTACTTTATATCATTTAAAACTACCATACATATTAGCATTTATAGTAAATACTGCATTTGTTCCTTCATAGAATCAACCAAATGATATTTAAATTAATAGTATTTTTACGATACATCATCCACTGCAAAATTTCAGATCAAGACGAACACAAAACTGAAATTTCTAGGCCGAAGAATATCACATGAGTGGATAGAAGATGGAAATACTGAAAGACGGTAGTATTCTGGGACAGTAATTGGCCTAATAAACGGCAAGGATGGAGATTTGGAAACCGTATATGAAGTATTGTATGATGGTTATGACGAACCTTATGAGATTGGTCATTTACGTGAAGATTACTTGTCTTCATCACTGAAATTTATTGACTTGTGAAAGGTAATTGTGTAAATATTGTCTGATAATGTGTACCTTAAATACATGTAGTAGAAGTTTATAGTCATCTTGTTATTACATCTCTATACAACCAGTGTCAGCAGTCACATTTTCTTCCTACCCAGATTTTTAAAATTATTTTTCAAATGTTATCCTTTTTCATGAAAGATAACAGAAATGCTTTCAGATAAGTACCCTATTATTTTAATTGTTGCCTTACATTACTGCTCATTTGGAGATGCTAGGAGGCATCTAGTCACTTGCAGTTCAGTGTACATCAATGCCTCATTGATTACTTTTCCATGACTAAGTAAATAAAAACCTGTAATGAAACCAGAGATGGTACACTTAGTAATTGTTACGATGAGTACATTTTTTTAATTTTTACTCTTTCTTACATTGAATTTGTCTAACGTTGTTTAAATTTTCTAGTTTGGAAAGGTTCAAAACTAGACTTTATACAAATTAATCTTTGTTAAGTTTCATTGAAATATAACAAATCTTTAAGAAATAAAATTTAGGACAAGTTTGTGACAGAAAGACAATAGACAGAGACTGAGGAAAACAGGCAGGTGGAAAAAACAAAACAAATATCTATAGCCACTTGATGGGTGAAACAGAATTATATCTGTTCCATCATATACTTCATTTGTGTAAGGGGTGGGAAATATGACCAGAGTGGGAGAATTTACACATTTTATCCCCTCTTATTGTTCTATTCCAAAGTGATTAAAAAAGTTACTTTCTTTCATCCCTACATTCATCATAGGGAGATATGTCGTAATTACGACTTAGTATCTCGCAATTACGACTTAGTTATGTCGTAATTACGACTTAGTTATGTCGTAATTACGACTTAGTATCTCGTAATTACGACTTAGTTATGTCGTAATTACGACTTACTATCTCGTAATTACGACTTAGTATCTCGTAATTACGACTTAGTTATGTCGTAATTACGACTTAGTTATGTCGTAATTACGACTTAGCTATGTCGTAATTACGACTTAGTATCTCGTAATTACGACATAGTTACGTCGTAATTACGACTTACTATCTCGTAATTACGACTTAGTTATGTCGTAATTACGACTTACTATCTCGTAATTACGACTTAGTATCTCGTAATTACGACTTAGTTATGTCGTAATTACGACTTACTCTCGTAATTACGACTTAGTTATGTCGTAATTACGACTTAGTTATGTCGTAATTACGACTTAGTTATGTCGTAATTACGACTTAGTATCTCGTAATTACGACATAGTTATGTCGTAATTACGACTAACTATCTCGTAATTACGACTTAGTTATGTCGTAATTACGACTTACTATCTCGTAATTACGACTTAGTTATGTCGTAATTACGACTTACTATTTCGTAATTATGACATAGTTATGTCGTAATTACGACTTAGCTATGTCGTAATTACGACTTACTATCTCGTTATTACGACTTAGTTATGTCGTAATTACGACTTAGTTATGTCGTAATTACGACATAAATATGTTGCGTACGAAAGCCTTTTGGGCTTAGTTTGGTAGAACAAAAACATTTTATGTTGCGAAATAACGCGTAACTTTCGTGTTATATCGCGTAACTTTCGCGTAATATAATGCGTAATATAACATTTATAGGTATTTAAACATCGAACATAAATAGGAAATTAACGATTTACTGAGGAAAATTCTTAGACTTGTTATGTTCCATGCTGAAATTTATGCTTTTTATGATAGCACATCAAATTTTGATTAGTAAATCTACAGTAAAAATATTAAAACGGTTAAAATAAACGACGAGGAAGAATAACTAATTGACCGATGGTGTTATTTTTATCCTGCATAAATTACAGAATTTTGGAATTCTCATTTAATCAATAATTGCGCATTTTAACGAAAAGTTTAAGAAAGTAAGACAATAGACACATGATTTGACTTTACGGTGTCATTAACCACTGTTTAATTTTAATCATAACATACATTTAAAAATGGTATATGACAGTATGGTGGAATAAAACATAATTTTCACTTTGTTATATTTATTCATTTTATGAATTAAGTTCTAATGATAAGACCATTAAAGACACAATACTGAATTATATTCTTACTGAATAAATGATTTCTCATTTTTGTCGCAAGACGCTCACTCTCTCTCTCTCTCTCTCTTTCTCTCTCTCTCTCTCTCTCTCTCTCTCTCTCTCTCTCTCTCTCTCTCTCTCTCTCTCACACACACACACACACACACACACACACTATATATATATATATATATATATATATATATATATATATATATATATATATATATATATATATATATATATATATATATGACAAAATGGATCGTGCGAATATAAATACTTAATTAATGGATTATTTTTTCAATATTTCAATGGCTGAATGCGTAATTAAACAAATATTCTTTTTAAAACTTCTTCATTTCCTCTCGAGTTAATTTTTTGATATTTTGATGTATTGAAACGTTGTTGTAATATTAATTTTTACAGACAGATTTGGACAATCTAGCTGCAAACTGGGACACGCGCACACCATTTCAGGCGAGCAGAAGATTCGGGCCTGTGCACCACATACAACCGGTACTGTACAAAAACAGCACCGTCTTTGTAAAGTAGATCAAAGAAAAATATATGTATACACTTAAGAAACTACCCCAAAAAGTTTTTTATTATATGATGAAACTGTGAGGGACCTGTGCCTTTTGCTTATGGAACAAAATGGTTATGCTTTGCTAGATGATGCAGTGTATGAAAGAAAGTTATACCAGGCAGTTGGTGTTACCAGAATTTTGAAACAGTATGTGTCTTTTCAGTATGTACGCTATTAAATTTGTGTTAAATTATAACTGACATTATTATTATTATTATTATTTAGAATAGGTGATCAAATTTAAATGGTTGATCAAACTGAAGTTTACTTTTACACAATTATTTTGTGATGCACCAATGAGATAACTTTATTTGTAAACAATTTGTATCTCGTAGGTCATTGTAGAATGTGACAAAAATGAAACAACCGTCGTATTTAATTATGCCTTTACATGAGTAACACAGGCTATTTTCTTTTCACTATTCTTAATTAATTTGCGTTGCTACAACACATCGATATTTTATTCCGACCGTAAACTCCCAAAAGAAATGAGTGGAGTGAAGTGTTCTAGACCTGGTTTAAGATGCTTTCATTTATGTGTAGGCGGTAAGTTCCACAATGGTGGAAGAACTAGAGTGCCCGGAAAAAACAACTGACTTTCGAAAAACGAACAAACACGTAATCGTACAGTATATACATGAGTCGCGTTCGAATTAGCGGTCTCATACCCATCGCCGCTTTGAGTTTTAACCTTCGGTGCTCGCAATATCACATAATAAAAGTATACAAATGATGGCCGAGATATAGACACTAAGTGGTCGAAAAGCTATCTGTTTTTCGGCCCCTCGGCAGTTCGAGTTGTCAACAGTTCGACAGCCGAGTTTGGTCACTAGCTAACTAGGAGTCGGGCAGCTAACAAGTGGTCGAGAAGTTCACACTTCGATAGCTAGTGGTCAAGGTGCTGAACTTAAAAATCAAGGCAGAATTAATCAAAGATGTTGATAAAATAAACAATCTATTTATTTCATTAATAAGTTAATAAACAAGCAAGAAAGGAATATAAAAATAAAAAAATGAATAAAACGGACAGTGAAGTTTTTATATCAATTTACGCGATATTACAATGCAAAAGTAACGCGTTAATACGCGAATGTTTCACGTAAGTACGCGAAAAGCAGTTTTTTGTTTTACCAAACTGAGCCCAAAAGGCTCTCGTATGCAACATAATTAAGTCGTAATTACGACATAACTAAGTCGTAATTACGACATAACTAAGTCGTAATTACGACATAGCTAAGTCGGAATTACGACATAACTAAGTCGTAATTACGAGATACTAAGTCGTAATTACGACATAACTAAGTCGTAATTACGAGATACTAAGTCGTAATTACGACTTAATTTATTTTTGTAAGTGGCACTTGTCGGCTTCCGTAATAAAGCACCAGAAAAGTTATTGAATCTTTCTGGAAATTATGACTAACAATCAGACATAAAAGTAGCATTTAATCAAACCCGTGACTATCACATGCATATCAAAAAGATGAGACTTCATACTTTATTTTAAGGCTGGTAGACATTAAGACTTGTATATCAATTCACAATATGTCAAATACACTCTTCATTTTACTTATCTTTTTAGAACAGTATAGAAAGGTAAAGCTTTCCACTGCCGATTCCTATCCTTTCAATGGGACATATAGAGCAGCTTTATCAGATATTTTATTTACTGAGTTATTTTTCAACTACTTGGTTTAATATTTGTTTTACAACTACAATTGTATTCAGTATACATTACATGTGAGATAATATACTCTAGGTCAAAACCAGGTTGTTTTATATGCAATTTAAAAATATAAACATTGAAAAAGCAACATATTTTCAGATATTTTTAATTTCAGATATGGTGATGTTTTGATGTTTTGGTGAAACCTTTACACATTAGGACATAATCATCAGTTTTATTAACATTATCAATTTATATGGCATGTTTTAAGTGATTAATCCAGGACATAATAAATGTGTGAAGACAACTATGACATTATCCTGCACATGATCATCAAGTTCTACATCTGGTTCATCTGATACAATTCTGGACATTAACACAAAATACAACATATTCCATCAGTGATATAATACTGTACATGATAAAGTGCACACTCAGATTCTGAATATAAGTCTCCTCGAGTTTAAAGTGTAACGAGTAAGCATGTTTTTTTTAACTTATTTCTCATTGAAATTATATTTTAAGAAATTTATCCAAAATAATATTAATAATAATAATTTGCAGGAACTTGTAAACAAAGAACTTATTTACATAAAATTTCAAACGAAAATGTAATTCATAAATATGTAAGTTAATAAGTTAAACAGTTTTTAACCAGATTGTTTGTTTTTCATCCAAAATTGCAAATTTCCATTTTATGACAAAATTTGTACATAGGGTGAATGGTGTACACAAATTTATTTCAGTGAGTTAAAGCCTTAAAAAAAATTCCAGTTGCAAGGAATTATTATTTCACAAAAACTTAAACAAAATTCTGTTTAATCTTAATGACAGTGACATCAGTAATGATAAATGATATCCAACTGCTATGTTTTACACTTATTCAGGTAAAACAAAATCCAAATTAGACAATAAAAATTTAAAAAAAAATAGCAGTTAGAAGTTAGTTCACATATATTTAAAAATAAAGCCTAAAGGTCAGTTTTGTGCTTCCATAGTTTTAGGAAAGTAGTTCTGCAAGAGTTGCTTCCCATGTATTTCTGCAGCAAATATGGCCATTTCATTTTTTTTTTTCACACAAAGTCCCAGATATTCCTTTTTTATTTCATGTCTTTCAAATGATATTTAAATTTTTTTTCTTATCTTTAATTTAAAGTTAGACTTTAAAATTGTAATGTCACTTGTGATTTGTTCAGAAAATGAAAATTGAAACTTGTGAGCTGTTTGGCACAAATTTTCTTCTAAAACTAGAATTTTTCAATTATGTTTTATTTATATCTATTTTGATATATCTAATCTTGTAGAGCATTAATTTATGTTCATTTTGATATATAACATGCTATCTGCTATGTCCTCTTCACTTTTTAAAAAAAATTGCTTCATTTTCCTATTAACCTGACCCTTAAAGGGATTTAAATATTGTACATGTATTTTTGATTTAAAAATGTGGTTTAAATAGCGCAGTTGCCACGAGCCAATCGTTTAATTCATCCGTAAAGTTTGTGAACTTTTGTTATTTGAACAAATCGTTGTCAGTTTAAAAAAAAAAACTCGGAAATTTGATTAAATGTAAAATAATTAGATAAAAATACTTACCTTTGTTCCACGCATTTCTCTTACGACTTATAAAAATGTAATAAAAAAATAAAAATGACGTTTTTTTCACGCATCCTTAAATGAAATTAACAGTATTTTTTAGTTGTCAGCTATATAAACGACGTATTCACACAAGTACATGCTTTTTGAATATTAGTTTTTATTATAATATAATTATCATACTTATGTCGATGTTTTTTAATTTTATGTATACAATGTACTTTACAAGTACTTTTGGGTCGCTCTTATTTTTTTGGCATAAATTGTTCTTTGTTACTAGTGGTTAATGGTAAAGTTGTGCACTTGTTGTCTTTAAAACAGTAACCTTAATTTTTGTATGGAAGTCCGTATGCGTAATTCGAAAAGCTGTTTAAATAACAGATTAACAAATAAATCACAAACATACCAGTCAATGTCCAAATCACATTTCAAAAAAAAAAAAAAAAAAAAAAAAAAAAAAAAAGCCTTTGATAAGTCTTACATTTGAGTTTCCATCAAGAAAATGAGGCCGGGTGCTCCCCGGAATTCAAGGGTAAATACCTCCTGTCTAGCTAGATGCACCCCTCTGGATAAAGTGACTTCATACTTATCAGACGGCCATAAAACTTTTTTAAGGCCTTGATTAGTCTAGACTTCGTTTTAATTTGTCGCCCCCGGAAATATTCCCAAGTCTCTTCGAAAATACAGAAACATACTTTTTTATATTAAGTTACTTATTATGTGACAGTTACTCAAATGTGTTGTTCTAATTTCCTTCGACAATAACAAACTCTATGCTTGAAGGCTACCAATGTAAGGTCTGAACGATTTCCAATTTTCTGATACCACTTGGCATTGGAAGATGTCTAATTACGCTATGGACTAAAAACAGTAGTGGAACATTAGAAGATTACTGATATTTGTCGATAGAATAAGGGTTCACCCGGTGGCAAGATAATGACATAAAATTCATTGAACAATGACATGCAATGTTGGAAACCACTAAAAATGACCTTTTTTTAAAAAAAAAAAAAAAAAAAAAAAAAAAAAAAAACTAAACAAGGCGAAAATAGATGTTACCGTTTTTAACAGAGAGAGAGAGAGAGAGAGAGAGAGAGAGAGTTAATAGATAATTGAAGAGTATTTAAATATCCTTATCTTGCATATTTTCATTTATTTTTAAAATTTCACTTTTTATTGACACTAACCATCTTGATGTAGTTTTTAATATAAAAAATACCCTAGTCGTCACATTGTTTTAAAAACAGAATAGCAAAATGCCAGCTTTATTTTTTTTTAATAACGAACCATTATTGCTTTTAATGGTTAAAATGGAAGGTTGTCTGCAAAGTTATTTTTGTCTTTATGTGTATACAAAACATCAGAACACGTTTTGTTGAATGAATGGATGAGGTTTTACGTTCCAATCAAGGATATTTGACTTTTATCGAGACGTCACCTGTTATTTGTGAAGCGTCAAAACTATTTTACGATTTGAAGTGCGCTTAGGGCAATTTGCAGAGGGGGGGGGGGGTCTTTAGCATACTATGACACGTGCATCGATTTTAAGGTCTCCTCCGACGGAATCAATGGCTTTCTAATATCTAAATTCCGAGTGCTTGGTGAAAGAACAGCCACTACCTTTTTTCAAGTCCTTGTCAGACCCGATGGGTGTTCGAACCTCCACATACAAAGCAAGCACTTTACTAACAAAAACAAGCAAGTTATGTGTACGACTAACCGATGCACATAGCGTTAATCAAAGACCCTTCACTAAAAACGAAGGCATATCATATCAACAACTCGGGCTTAAGAACATCCATAGAAAAATTCATAAAATTCATTTAATTTATCTTTATACAAAACGAATATTACATCGTCAGGGCAATACGTAAATAACTCAAATTAAATGAAACCCTATTAATAAATTGGTTATTTCTTAAAACAAGACTATTAGGATCAATGGCAAGCCCAATAAAGAGCCATGTTGTTTTTTGAGAACGAAAATGTGCCTCTCTGTGTGTATCCGTCGTACTAGAAATACAAGTGAGTTGAGTTGAGTAATGGTGTTTAACGTCCCAGTCAAGAATATTTAACTTATATCGAGACGTCACCAGCTATAGGCGAAAGTGCAGAAATTTTGCCTGTGTGTTGCACTGATGGCATTATACAGCAGGGTTCTTTATCGTTCCATGCCTGTCATGACACGGGACTGGCCTCGTTTATTTTAAGTTTCCATCCAAAAGAACCGTGGCTTTCATTTCGTAATGCCGAGTGCTTGGCGAAAGAACAGTCACTACCCACTTTAATTTCAAGTCTTGGGACAGACCCGGCCGGGGTTCAAACCCATGACCTTCCACTTACGGAGCGAGTACTCTACCAACTGAGCTACCGTGGTGGCCTTAGAAATACAAGCAGCAGTGGCCTTTGAATTACAAGCACACGTTTTGTAACAAACTCTTTTAAAGTAGTGTAACAGTCGTATACAGGTATATTGACAAAACATACCATGCACTTGTTTCTACAACGATATACTTCTGTTTTAAGCTTATTACAAAGTTATTTGACCAAGTAGATCTTGTGTAAATACCTCATTAAAAATTTACACACAGACACAGAATTGTTATTTAAAACCATATTTTTGTACATAAGAAAAGAAACTCTTAAAAAATAGGTGATCCACTTTAATTAATCTGTGACCAAGAACTAAACATTGTTATGTTAATAATAATAATAATAATTGTGCAGGCAAATAATCAACATCAATCTCTTTGTTGTCAATCACTTTATGCAAACACTGTTTGGCGGACAAACAGAGTAAGGTATATAAAAATCAGCCGGAAAATCACACATAATTACAATGTAACAAATTTTACATCAACTGAAAAATATTGTCAATGAAGCATACATACGATAATCTTTCATAACATAAAAAACCAAAGCTTTTTGAAAACTACATGAATGATTGCGAAAAATAGAAGTAACCAGCATTATCAAATAAACGGATCACGATAAAATCGAAAATTACAGATAAAACAAATCTGAATATAAGTATTCAATAATACAACAATTAATACATTAAACATACCCTATGCGCTCTTGTAAATTCTTAAATTAAAGTTTCTATCTTTCGCGCGAACAATTTTTTTCTTAGAAGAAAACTACCCGGATAGGAAAAAAACATAATAACCTAACTGAAAACAGAACTAAACGGAAATACAACACAAGACGCATACCACTGCCGGCCCAATTGCAAAAGCAATAACCTATTAAATGCCAATCACAAAATGTGTGGAAGATTCAAAAAAAAAAAAAAAAAAAAAAAAAGAAAAGAAAAAAAAAAGTTCATAGTTCTTACCAAGGATTCAAGGCCCTAGTCATCACACCAATGTTCTAAAACAGTATCGCCAAAATGTCAGCATTATTTTATAAATGAATTGTTATTGTATGCTAATGACACAAAATGAAACTTAAGGTATGTATGTTATGTACCGCTTACACTAATTAATTAATATCTTTGATTGTGTAAATAAAAAGCTTTTATTCTGATTTCAAAAAGTCCAGGCCCGAGTTTCACAATCATTTTCTGAACTAAAATTGTCCTTAACTAAAATTTGGCTTATTTGAAATCCTCATTATTAAATTAATTGTTCAGATATTCAGTAATTTAAGGTGTCATTTTGAAGAAAACTTCAAGCGAATAACATCAGTTGTTATTTTTTATGAAAAATTTTCATTTATACTTTAAAAAGAGATCGCTAAATTTTCCTAATTGTAAGTTAAAGAAAATCTTAGTTAAGGACCGATTATGAAACTGGGGCCTGGAGTCACATTATTTTAGTTGGTACGAATACAACGTTTTCTGAAAAATCTAGTATATTTATTTTTTTTCAAACTCCTCCAACTAATACGGTTTGATCATTCCAAATTATACAGATAAACTCCTTTCTTAATTTTTAAAACTTCAGTAAAATGAATAAGTAACATATTTCATATCTTTTTTCCTTAAAGCTCATCTAACAATTTTCTTGGTTGTACTTTTTGTGACAAAAGTTTAAATCTTTCCCCAACCAGTTTTAAGTTTGTTCCTTTGTCAAATGCGAGATAACCTGATGACGATCCTAAATGTTGACCGATGTCACTGATTGTATTAATCAACGGTTCGAAAGAGTATACATTGTCGTCTGCTTCGTTCTTGAGAACAGCTGTTTTTCCAAAAGTCGCTGAAATAAAATTGACACATTTACCTAAACTGATTCCCAAATCACTTATCTCCGACTGAAAGTCTTTAAGAGCCTTGATTTTAGATTTTAAATCTGAAAGTTCATGTTCTTTGGTATCCTTCTGGGTTTCTACGTTTTTCAATTCAGCCTGTAGATTCTGCAACTCATTATTTCTCTGATTAACAACCGCTTGGAACTGTTGAACCTCTCTCTGAGCTTGCTCAGCATTCCTTCTTGCATGCTTTATTTGCCTGTCTAAGCCAGCTATTGCAGCGGCGATATCTCCTAATATGGGTATTTTGAAAAATCCCGTCTTTTTCTTTCTTTTTCTTCTATGAAGTTCTTCATTTGCTGCATTCATGTTGTTGCTTGCTGCTGTTAGTTGTTCGTTAGCAGTCTTGACGTGTGCTTGAGCTTCTTTTATTTGATCGTTCTTTGCGTTTATACTAGTTTGGTGTTGTTTAATCTTTGTTTCTATTTCTCCAAGTTCTAATCTATATCTCCCTTCTTTTTCCACATACGATCCAAGTTCATCATCTACTGTTGATTTATGTTGAGTAGCTAATTTCTGTGCTTCAGAAAACTGATTATAAGCCTCTTGTGCTTTTTCTGACAGCGATTTTAAAGCATTGTCGGTATCTTCTTCGTCAAGGGAGTTCCCATTTGTCTTTGTGTTAAGTAAAATTTGGAAAATAAGTTGAAGACTCTGCACTCCGGAATTAAAAGGAGGTGTAACCGACTGTATAAAATTAGACTGATAAACTGCAACTGTCGTCATCACTGCGGTTGACGTCTGCAAATACAAAATTCAGAAAAGTTTAGGATGATGGATTCCAGAATTTAAGAGGGTAATATCGATTTAATAATTTTTGTCGCTATTATACAACATAATATTGAGTTGAGTTGAGTTGAGTAATGGTGTTTAACGTCCCAGTCAAGAATATTTCAATTATATCGAGACGTCGCCAGCTGTAGGCGAAAGTGCAGAAATTGTGCCTGTGCGTTGTGCTGATGGCATTATGCAGCAGGGTCTTTATCGACCGTGTTTATTTTAAGTTCCCATCCGAAAGAACCGTGCCTTTCATTTCATAATGCCGAGTGCTGGGCGAAAAAAACAGTCACTATCCACTTTCAAGTCTTGGCTCAGACCCGGTAGGGGTTCGAAGCCTCTCCCACTTACGGGGCGATCACTCTACCAACTGAGCTACCGCAGTGGTTATAACATAATATTGTCGTGTTGCTATATAAATGTAAAAAATGAAGCAGCTGGTTTGGAAATACAAAATCTAAAAAAAAGTAATGATATAAACATTCAGAAATTAAAAGGGTATTTCTGTCTATGTAGAATTGTACTATCGTCATCACTGCACAATTCAGTGGTCGTGTATTGGCTGATTATATATAATATTTATAAAATGTTTCATGTATGTCAAAATAAAAATCGTGTTACTTACTTTTTAAAGCTTACTAGTAGTTGTCACCTTATAGTAGAATTATATTGGTTATAGCCCAATTCCACTCGGGTATATCCTAGTGTTAGAAAGTTTGTCAATTCGCTTAAAGGACTCCGGTTTCCTTCACGATTCCAGAACTAACCGCCTCGATACAAGTTAATAAAGTCTTGATATGGCCGTCTACACTATTTCTTTACCCCACTTTCTTTACTTGACTGATGTTCACGACCCCTTGCCGCTGGCTTCTTGAGGCTTAGACGCTCCCAAGGTTTAACGACGATAAAATTCTCAACTCCCCTTTCATAAAATTCTAGATCCACCACTGCTGAAGGAAAGACTGAGAGATTCGAATATCAATCAACGCCAATCATACTTACGTTTGTCAATCTTCACATTAAAGATAAATGCGACAATTTTAACCAACGGTTGTAACCCCGATAATTTTACCCTATTTTTAATGTAATAAAGATACTAAATTTAGACAAAATAATTATATGTACTCCAAGTAAATAATATCTATGCGTATTTTATCATCCTTGAAATTAGCAGTTTTAGTTCAACATCAAAAGATCACACGATGGTCCATTACCTTCCGAAGGTAACAGGACCAGGTCAGTATTGTTTACATTTTTCTTGTTACATGCATTGATTTTCTGAAAATCATATAGGAAAAACCCACTGATATATAAATAGAACGAAAGATTTTCTGTTCTGCACTAATTATTTATAGATCAAATGCATAATTATTCAAATATATTTCAACATTCATGTAATATTGTTATCTTAGGCTATGGTTGTTAATGTCGGTTACCAACTCAAGTAATCTATTGTTTATATTAATCATTCCAATGTTTTAATTTGAATACCGGGTTGTTGAGCTTGAACCAAGTTAAAACAAGGCACATTAACATAAAAATTCCATATAATTTACCATGATTAAATAAATAATAGAAAACCATTTTCAAAAAATTAACACTGTATGTTATGAGAAGAAAGTTACTCAAAATATTGGGGTTTGGACATCATTTAGACCCATTTGCTGAATCTAGGAGACTACAATCTAAAGGTCTCATTGCACTCCCTCTGACATGGTCAAGTCTAAGAAAAGATTGTTGTTAACTTCAATGTCGATTTCTCTAACAAGCTGGTCTTGGTAAACAAGTTGCAATTGATAATTTTCTGAACACCTTCGAATTATTTATTTATATTTAAATTTATTTATTTATTTTTCTATAATTTATTTATTTATCTATCTAATTTTCTTTTATTTATTTATTCATTTTAATTATTTATTCAATTATTTTTATTTTTCTATCTATCTATCTATCTTTCTTTCTTTCTTTCTTCTTCTTTCTTTCTCTATTTATTTATTATTGATTGATTTACTTACCTACTTATTTATTTATTTATTTATTTATTTATTTATTTATTTATTTATTTATTTACTGATCATAGATAATAAATAAATGAATATTTATAATAGATAAAAATAAAATAAAAGAATGTAATTGTGCCTTATTATCAACTTTACGATTTCTCTCCATTTTTGGCAATATGTTTTACATATATAACATCCCGTATACACCAATTCTAGCCCAAGTTACGACGATCGATAACCGAGTTGATAATAAACTATTTAACTTGATAATAATATAACAAAATTATCAAAATAAAAACATTGTAAAATCCTTTACTATCGTAATCAATGAAGTAACATAACACCTTAATCGCAAATGTTGATAAAATAAACTTTTATTTTCATTTTAAAATTCGTGTCATGTATACGGCTTATATATTTGATAAACTGCATCTTCATTTACATGTTTAGGCAGTGGCTTATGCAGTTTATTTTACAATCGATTCATTTCTTAATTTACCTGTTCAGTTGGTGGCTTTTACACTTTATGATCGAAATAATTTCAGGCAATGTGAACAAATTTATGGATATAACATTTGTAAAACTTTCTTGAGTTTTCAGTTTACCCGGTAGTGCTTGTTTTTTATAACCTTCATTACAAAAGAGTTATTAACCTTTAACCACAAATTTAATATCAAATTAATGTATACTACATCTGGAAACTATATTCGAACAAATCTATATTTTTTGTTAAAAAGGTAAAAGTATAACTAGGTATCTTAAAAACCTATTTTAACCAGTTTTCATTTTATTTTACTTACGGAATGTACAAGGATATATACCATGAAACCAAAGAAAACAATTTCGTTCTAAGGTTTTGCCGATAGAAAACTATGAAAAAAATTCTTATTTTTAACCTTGGTGGGAAATCGACAATTTTTGTAAGTATTCAAATTTAAATAATTTATAAAGACTTCTTTACAAAAGATTTATTGATTGTATGAGGTTACAAAGTCCCAAAATGCGTGGAATGAAATTTTTTAAAAACCAACATGATATGAAGGCATTAAAGCAACAGGGTTACAGGCAGCAATGTTTGGGCAATTGCTACATGTTTCGTGGTATGAGAATTACAAGTAAGCAGGGTACGTGATATGAGGGTATTAACAACGGTCAAGTGCTTAGCGGTAGGCTTGATTTTAGGACAACAATGCACATACTAAGAGTGTAAGAAGGTTACGGTTTGTGGGGTATGCGGTAACAAGGGATAACACGGTCAGATAAAAAAAGACAACGGTCTATGCGATATAAGGGTAACAGTTTTCGTGGTAAGGAGGTTAGAAAAGAATTTACTTTGATGTATGAAAGCTACAAGGTTAGAAGTTTTGGCTACAAACAGCTAATTTTGAAGGTACAAACGCTACAAACAGCGTTACATATGGGTTTCAATTATACATATAGTTTGGTTTAAGCGCTACAAGACGTAGTATCATGTGCGATATAAGGGTAACAGTTTTCGTGGTTTCAGGGTTAGAAGATAATTGACTGTGTTTGTAAGAGAATTACAAGGTTTGAATATTTTGACTATAAACAGTTTAGTTGGAAGGTACAAATGCTATAAACAGCTTTACAAATGGGGTTTCAAGGCTACATATAGTTTGGTTTAAGCGCTACAAGATGTAGTACAAAAGTTACAATGTTACATGGTCCGTATTGTCAGGATTAAGTATTTACATGTTGCTTGTTGTAAGTTTATAAGCTTAAGCTTATAGTATGTTTTGCAAGTCTTTTCAATATATTACAAGAAATTTGTTTATATTTTACTTTGCACGAGAGCCATGTTAAGATCTGCAGAAAAAAATCATGTACAGTACTGGCCCCAGTTTCACAATCATTCACTCAATTGAGTGTTCACTCAACACAAATCAAGGAATGTTTCATTGTCAGTTTTTAAGATATTTCACAGTTAAAACAATATCTAATGTTATTTTAAACTTGTTTAGTGAAGGTTTGTCGAACAAAACAAACATGGTTTTATAAAACTTAAAATTTTTAAGAAAATGAGAACATTAGAATTAAGTGTACACTCAGTTGAGAGAATGATTGTAAAACTTGGGCCGGGCTTTTTAAACTTTTTGTCGGGGCATGCATTAGAACTTTTTTTCAGATATTGCTTTAATTAAAGATCATGCGGAAATTGACTGACCACTTATCTGTTATAAGTATTTGTTTTGTTTATAACAGGTAGCTTAAAAGAAGAAAAAACAAAAGAAACTAGATGTCTATTCCATACTTTGATTACATTGTCCTTTTTCTTCTCATTTTACTGGTCACTGGATTTTTGGTCATTATTTTCTTCCTTCGTAAAATAAGAAAACAGATACAGGAAAAACAGTGAGTATAATTTCGAAACAATATAATTATCGGTCATTGTTTTATTGTAATAGGAATGGCTATCTTTATACTTCAGAGATCGATCGGTCGGTCAGCCGGTCGTCGGTCGGTCGGTTGGTTGGTTTAAGGTCCCATTTGATGCGTTAACCAGAAACTGTCATTTCCTTTGGACAATCTAGAAGAAGGGTTATTAAGCGTGTCACACCTCTCATAAACGGCTTGGGTTTTTTAAGGTCGCCTCCAAAGGACCCAATGACTGTCTTTTCTAAATGCCGATTGCTTTGCGAAAGAAAAGTCACTGCATATTTAAGCCTTGGCTGGATTTTACCTCCCATATACGGAGCGAACACTCTGCCAACTATGCTAGCGTAGTGGTCCATATCAGAGGCGGAAAGTCACAGGCAATCGTCGTTAAAATTTTGTTTTTTCATTGTTAGGCACCGTAATGTTCTAACATCTTTGTTTCATCCACGATGTAGTTATTAAAAGAATTTTACACTTCACTTTTGTTTGTGTCAATTAGATTTTATTTTACATTTGTGACTGCAAAACAATTTCAAAAGCAGCAAGCCTCTTTTCGGAATATCTCATAACGAATATAAAATCATGAAACTCTTCATATGATACATATTCTGACTATTCTTCTTTGCCGAAATATTACCTTGAAAATAATATTTATCAAGTCAAAAACCAATTGCGACGATCTTTTTCAATTCAGCGAATTTCTTGTTATATCAGCATAGTTTACAATTTGCCTACTGGCAAAAACTTGTCCATCATAGGAATCTTGACCCGATTAATAAAAAAGTCCCGTCTTCTTCAAATGCGCCCAGAACTCTTTTTAAGTTTTCATAAAATGCGTAAACCATCATATTGACAAGCGCTCGTTCGAAGTAATAAATTTCGTATTGAGTGATATCAATATCTGCAAAACCTGTGGTGATATTTTGCTTTACTCGGATAATTTCAAATAACAAGTATGAGTCTGTTAGTTAATTTTTTTAACACTTATTTTAATTTTTCTTTTCAAATTTAAAAATATTAGTCTTATTTGCAGAGATGAAGTCCACGTGAGACGAATCACAAGAGGTACAGGTGCCATACACACTGGAGTAAACAGGAAACTACAGACTGATATTACAGGCAAGTAACAAACCCGAAACTACTTCGTAAATATTCGTAACGAGAACTTGACGTTACGAGTAAAGCCGAAGTTTGCCGAAAGATGCAACCTGTGATGATTATAGCGGAAGCTGCGGTTGCTTTCCTCTTGTTCAATTTTGTAAGAAATACTTTATCCTAATACAATTTTTTTTATTACAAATATTTACTATTGCACACAAACTTTGCAAGGCTTTTTGTAGGAATTTTATCATAAGAGCGTAGAGCGTATACCTCCAAAACAAAAGTTCGGGAATTCATACCCTGACCGGGTCATATACAAGACTTTTAAATTTGGGATACATCTGGTGCTCGACATTAAGAGAAAATTGTTTCGACTGGATAACAAGGTGTCTGAATAATGTAAAAGTGAGAATGGTATAATTGTCATGGCAAACTGTCTCGGTGAGCTAGCATCTTATTTTCGTTTTGAATGAGCGAGATTTTATGTCAGGCTATTATTTACACTTGTATATTTCACGCAAACACGAACTTGTTCTTAGATTAATGTTTAGAGATTAATAACCTTGATCTTTTCGCGAATAGCTGAAAAATTGCTGATGCGACGTTAAACAACATTATAATCAAACAAACATAAAAATTTACCGCATTTTGGGTAGTTAATATAGCACTTGACATTTTTATATTTTTTTGTTTTCGAACCATGACTGCGAAATTAATGGGAAAGTTGGGCTTTGAACAAACTATCTGCAAGGTCATCTTAATAAATACAAATTATGCCTAGCGGAGAACTTTAAGATTTTGCCTTGGTTCGTCTTGTTCTTCGATTATTTGTGTGTATGGGTGCTGTGACCATTACGAAGTTCGTGTTTATCGGCTGCAAATCGCTCTTTTTTTCTTTTAAATATCTTTTAAAATTGTGAGCAGAAGTAAATTAAATTTTAAATTTACTTTTCTTTTTCTTTCTTTCTTTATTTCCATTTCTTTCTTTTTCCCTGTTTCTTGAGATTTGGAATTTTATTTTAGGAACAGATATGGAAGAGATGCGGAGGAAAACATTGGTACATTTACCATCTTATATCGGAAAAGAAATAGTGCGGATTGATTTACCTGATAGATGGAATAAGATTCATCCGCAAAAATGGACAGACCCTTGGAAAGACGAGTTTTATGTGACTAATACCAATAACAACCCACAATTAGCAAAGATCGATTGACATTATTATTATTATTATAACTATTATTATTATTATTATTAAGTTTCCATTGTCTTATGCCTTTAGTCTGTGACAGGTACGCGTACGCTTTCGTTTTATCTATTAAAATACCATCGGCAGTTGAAAATGTCATTATGTTCGCAAATTTAACTAAAGATGTGAAAAAAGTAATTCATTTCATGCGAGTAACGACGAATGGATTCGGAGGTATTAGGAAACATATATTGCTTAAGAACTGGCTGAAAAGGCCTTCTATAATAGGATAAATCGGAGAAATGCGTATTTGAAAATTTTATGTAATGTCGACAATAACTTCAACAAATTAATTGTTCTAAAGCAAAGATAACATAAATAGGTACACGCGTATGTAAGTATCTAGTATGGCTGATCAGACTACGGTTGATCTTGGGTGTACACACCTTTATTTTGCTTACATTAATATTGGAATACTTGAAAGTTGCGAAAATTTCTGTTTAAACAAACCAGAATAATCTTGAAAATACCAAAATAAAAATTTTTCTTTCTACTCAATTATCTGACGAATCAGACTCCAAGGATAACAACAAATTACCAGATATGAACTAGATTGGTGATCCAAAGCCGGGATAACTAATACCCCCGCAACCCCCTCAGGAAACCGACCGCAGATATATACAGGTAAATACATAAATTGTAAGAATACGAATTAGCATTTTTCTGTTATTCTAAAGTTTTGACCCATTTCCAGACAATAACACAAATTTCATCATTCATTCTGTTTAATAATGTTTTATTACGAATTTCATTGTTGGGAATGTATAGATGTATGAATATGACACCTGATCTAGGGAAATGCAAGTAGCTTATACTTAGTGAGAATTATTGAGTTGCCTCTATATGATCCTGTGAGAATAAATGAGTTTGGAATACTTTGGAATACTTGATTTTCTTGTGGGTTTAACCTTACAGTCCAAGATGAATGAAAATTATTAAAAGAGCAATATTCTCTACAATAATAGCAATTTAAAATTATGTAAAAATATGCGATCATTTGGCATGACGGTTAATGACGTCTGAACAGGAAAACCGTGTGCAAATGGACAGAAAGACAGATGGGTAAACTTATAGACAGACAGATGGCAAATTGAAAATGAACCCATATTTCCTAACCATCGTTTTGTGTGCCAGAAATGGGTAAAACTTGAGAATAACAGATAAAGAGAAATAACTCTTGAACGATAAATAGAAAATCTTCCAAAATCAAAAGAAACCTTTCTTACTTGACCATAAGCATTGTGTATAAATATGAAGTCAATTTGCAGACTGGTTCTGCAAATGGGTTAAACTTCAAAACAGAAAAAGGGGAATAACTCCATAACGATAAACGTAAAATCTTCAAAAATTGTAAGAAACCTTCCTTTTATGACCATAAACTTTCTGTATCAATATGAAATCAACTGGCAAACTGGCTCTGGAGTTATTGTCCGGAAATGGGTAAAACTTCAGAATAAGTAAAAAGGGCCATAACTCTTGAACGATAAATGAGAAATCTTCCGAAATCGAAAAGAACCTTAAGCTTTCTTTCATGACCATAAGCTCCAAATATAAATATGATATCGATTGACACACTGGTTCTGGAGTTATCATCCGGAAATAGGTAAAACTTCAAAATAACAGAAAAAGGGGCATAACTCTTGAACGATATATGGGAAATTTCCCAAAATCAAAAGGAACCTTTCTTTTTTAACCATTAGCACTTATATAAATATGAAATCATTTGGTTGAAGACTTTTTGAGTTATCAGCCGGAAACCAAATAATTCGAACGGACGGTATTATGGACATAAGGATAACTATATACCCCCCCCCCTCTTTGAGGCGGAGGTATAAAAACGAAAAACGGTTCACAGATTTATGAAACCGTAATCGTAAAAGTGAAAGTTAAGGTAGTTTTGACTGACAATTGGTGAAGCCACCATATTTATGTCAGCAACTGAAGCCATCACGTGTGTGTGTGTGTGTGTGTGTGTGTGTGTGTGTGTGTGTGTGTGTGTGTGTGTGTGTGTGTGTGTGAGTTTACTTACAGAAGATTGTGTTTTTCTCCACCTCTCTATGAACTGATCCATTCAACATAAAATTAGAAAATTTAACTAGGGTCCAAATTGGATGCACGGTATTTGCAGTATTTGTTATACTGCAAAACTTGCTATGTTGATTCTTTTTTTAAAATGTTGTTAGCACAGCTGATTGTGCAGAAATACTATGAATAATGCTTTGGAATTCTTGAAATAAATGTCTGGTAGAGACTTAAAACAGTGAATTTGAACCAAAAAATCCTATGTTTGGAAATTTATAGGAATAACCTCGTAGAGATCAAACACTATTATCAAGGATAACTGCTAGACAAAAAATTAACGAAAATATTGTTAGGTGTTTGATGCCTCAGTCAAAAATATTTCACTTATGTGCAAGGCACACTACAATAATTGGAATACGTAAGGAATACATCTATGATATAAACAGCTAAAACAGCTTTATAATTGTATATTTATTTTTATTGGCGTAATCAGACAACGACGAAAATTAAGGAGCCGAGACTCCATATGAATCTGTAATGGGCATCCTTAGAAATTTGAAAAAAATAGTGAAATTATGTTGTACCCTGATTTCGGGAAAATACTATGAACAATGCCTTATCTAAGGATGCCCATTACAGTTAATAACCTCGTAGAGGTCAAACACTATTACAGTTTGTAAGTTGTTAAGCATTCCAGAGAAGACGTTTTAAAATGATATGCGTGTATCACAATGCATTTAGTTGATAACTCATCAAAATTAAAATACCTTTTATATCATTAGTTATAAAACCGGCAGTCATCAGGTTTTGATTTACACGAACAAGCCCATTCATAATATCCATGTTTTCTTCAGCACTAAAACTTAAAAACTTAAAAATCATAATCTCATTATTACCAGTACAATACACTGAACGTATGTAAATAAAAGAGCTAGAATGGTACTCCATGATTGAGTTGAGTTGAGTAATTGTGTTTCACGTCCCAGTCAAAAATATTTCACTTATATCGAGACGTCGCCAGCTATAGGCGAAAGTGCAGAAAACTATGCCTGTGCGTTGCGCTGATGGCATTATACAGCAGGGTTCTTTATCGTGCCACGTCTCCCGTGATACGGGACATCGTTAATTTTAATAACGGTCAATAGCAGTTCAAGGCCAATGCAAACAAAGCCATTATAGGATACTAGATCCAAGATTGTTACAATCCGCATTATTACCAACTAAGTTATATATGTCACTAAATGAAAAATGACATTTGGTTATCTGGATATCTGGAACATGCAAAAACACAGAGAGAGAGAGAGGAGAGAGAGAGAGAGAGAGAGAGAGAGAGAGAGGTGGGTGGGTGGGTTGGTAAACATACAGTAAAATTCTGACATGAAATTTATCATTTGATATCAAAATTAGCTCTCATGATTTTACTCTTGATTACTTCACTAAAACACAAGTGATTTTAATTTTATAACACTGAGTTCCGATACTGATAGTGATACCTACGGTAGAGATAAGTCAAATCCTCCAAAATCCTCTTTAGTCATCATCTCTATGTAACACTGTCTTGTGGCATTCTACAATAATGTTAATAGATTTGTTAGTTTAGAAACATTATAATATTATAGCTGATAGTACATTTTTATGACATAATGTTAAAACTGTGTAAATAGCAAGAAGAAGCTGTAGCCGACACATAACAACGTTATTGTTTAAAATATGTCCAAACCCCTAGCAGTATGGAGTTTGAAATGTAAAACAAGTACAAAATGGTGGCCACCTTGGAAGATGATTCAACAGGCTGGTTTATTATTATTATTATTATTATTATTATTTACATGGGATAGTTTAAAGCCCCTGGATTATGAAATAAAGAAATTGATTAAACAATACAGGTGCCCTACTTTTCAAGTCACCCACAAAGCCATCTGTCATTACCAACAAATCAGCATTTTCATCAACCTAATGTGTGCGTTTTGCATGTAAAAAAATCATTGCTATAAAGAATTTGAACATCAATGCTTTTTGCCGTAAATACAATTTCAGTGATTGTCGTTTACTTTAACAGAAAAGATTCATTTTTCTTTATTAGCAATATTTTACTCCAAATCCCGATTTTGCACGTTTTATGCGCATTGCGTCATTTAAAGGAGTGAAAAGTCAAAATGTATGTCATTCTAAATTCGCTAATTTAGTTTAATACATTGATACAGGCTTAAAAACATCGAAATCTCGGGTTTCACATAGTTTCTAAGAACTAATTGTGACGTCATAAAAGATGTACTTAACTATGACGTCACAATCAGCTCTTAGTTACTAAGTCAAAAGTATTGCAGATGTAAATGAGATAGCTGCCGCGACGTTCTTGCATGTCTAACTGAAGCGCGATGTCCAAAATCCGTTTCTCAAGTACATGACCCCAATTTAAAACGTAAGTCCAACGTTGTGCGTTAAAGAAAAATGAATTATTTTTGAGCGTATTTTGCTATTTTCGCAACAAAAACCGTAGCAAATCCGCTTTCCGAAATAACAAGAATTACAAGAATGATTCTAAATCCAAGTTGCAAGATTGTATTGTTTTTATCTAGGATAGTTAGACAGAGGTAATATCGCATTACGTGTACACACCATTTTGTTGTAAGTATGACAACCCATAAGTGAAAAAGCGCAAGAGAAAAGAGCGGCCAGCTTTACTCGGTAGTTAGCGACCGTGATCAATGATAAGGAATTAAGTGCGGGAATATCGGCTTTACAACTGCATTCCCGTTATGTTTTCTGTTAAAAGAAGTATTCACTTTGATACACAATTTATAGGTACGTGCGTATGCGTGCGTATTACATGTAAAAATCATTGCTTTTAAGAATTTGAACATCATGCGTTTTGCCGTGAATACAATTTCAGTGATTGTCGTTTACTTGACAGAAAAGATTCATTTTTCTTTATTAGCAATATTTTACTCAAAATCCCGATTTTGCACGTTTTATGCGCATTGCGTCATTTAAAGGAGTGAAAAGTCAAAATGTATGTCATTCTAAATTCGCTAATTTAGTTTAATACATTGATACAGGCTTAAAAACATCGAAATCTCGGGTTTCACATAGTTTCTAAGAACTAATTGTGACGTCATAAAAGATGTACTTAACTATGACGTCACAATCAGCTCTTAGTTACTAAGTCAAAAGTATTGCAGATGTAAATGAGATAGCTGCCGCGACGTTCTTGCATGTCTAACTGAAGCGCGATGTCCAAAATCCGTTTCTCAAGTACATGACCCCAATTTAAAACGTAAGTCCAACGTTGTGCGTTAAAGAAAAATGAATTATTTTTGAGCGTATTTTGCTATTTTCGCAACAAAAACCGTAGCAAATCCGCTTTCCGAAATAACAAGAATTACAAGAATGATTCTAAATCCAAGTTGCAAGATTGTATTGTTTTTATCTAGGATAGTTAGACAGAGGTAATATCGCATTACGTGTACACACCATTTTGTTGTAAGTATGACAACCCATAAGTGAAAAAGCGCAAGAGAAAAGAGCGGCCAGCTTTTCTCGGTAGTAGCGACCGTGATCAATGATAAGGAATTAAGTGCGGGAATATGGGCTTTACAACTGCATTCCCGTTATGTTTTCTGTTAAAGAAGTATTCACTTTGATACACAATTTATAGGTACGTGCGTATGCGTGCGTATTACATGTAAAAATCATTGCTTTTAAGAATTTGAACATCATGCGTTTTGCCGTGAATACAATTTCAGTGATTGTCGTTTACTTGACAGAAAAGATTCATTTTTCTTTATTAGCAATATTTTACTCAAATCCCGATTTTGCACGTTTTATGCGCATTGCGTCATTTAAAGGAGTGAAAAGTCAAAATGTATGTCATTCTAAATTCGCTAATTTAGTTTAATACATTGATACAGGCTTAAAAACATCGAAATCTCGGGTTTCACATAGTTTCTAAGAACTAATTGTGACGTCATAAAAGATGTACTTAACTATGACGTCACAATCAGCTCTTAGTTACTAAGTCAAAAGTATTGCAGATGTAAATGAGATAGCTGCCGCGACGTTCTTGCATGTCTAACTGAAGCGCGATGTCCAAAATCCGTTTCTCAAGTACATGACCCCAATTTAAAACGTAAGTCCAACGTTGTGCGTTAAAGAAAAATGAATTATTTTTGAGCGTATTTTGCTATTTTCGCAACAAAAACCGTAGCAAATCCGCTTTCCGAAATAACAAGAATTACAAGAATGATTCTAAATCCAAGTTGCAAGATTGTATTGTTTTTATCTAGGATAGTTAGACAGAGGTAATATCGCATTACGTGTACACACCATTTTGTTGTAAGTATGACAACCCATAAGTGAAAAAGCGCAAGAGAAAAGAGCGGCCAGCTTTACTACGGTAGTTAGCGACCGTGATCAATGATAAGGAATTAAGTGCGGGAATATCGGCTTTACAACTGCATTCCCGTTATGTTTTCTGTTAAAAGAAGTATTCACTTTGATACACAATTTATAGGTACGTGCGTATGCGTGCGTATTACATGTAAAAATCATTGCTTTTAAGAATTTGAACATCATGCGTTTTGCCGTGAATACAATTTCAGTGATTGTCGTTTACTTGACAGAAAAGATTCATTTTTCTTTATTAGCAATATTTTACTCAAAATCCCGATTTTGCACGTTTTATGCGCATTGCGTCATTTAAAGGAGTGAAAAGTCAAAATGTATGTCATTCTAAATTCGCTAATTTAGTTTAATACATTGATACAGGCTTAAAAACATCGAAATCTCGGGTTTGACATAGTTTCTAAGAACTAATTGTGACGTCATAAAAGATGTACTTAACTATGACGTCACAATCAGCTCTTAGTTACTAAGTCAAAAGTATTGCAGATGTAAATGAGATAGCTGCCGCGACGTTCTTGCATGTCTAACTGAAGCGCGATGTCCAAAATCCGTTTCTCAAGTACATGACCCCAATTTAAAACGTAAGTCCAACGTTGTGCGTTAAAGAAAAATGAATTATTTTTGAGCGTATTTTGCTATTTTCGCAACAAAAACCGTAGCAAATCCGCTTTCCGAAATAACAAGAATTACAAGAATGATTCTAAATCCAAGTTGCAAGATTGTATTGTTTTTATCTAGGATAGTTAGACAGAGGTAATATCGCATTACGTGTACACACCATTTTGTTGTAAGTATGACAACCCATAAGTGAAAAAGCGCAAGAGAAAAGAGCGGCCAGCTTTACACGGTAGTAGCGACCGTGATCAATGATAAGGAATTAAGTGCGGGAATATCGGCTTTACAACTGCATTCCCGTTATGTTTTCTGTTAAAAGAAGTATTCACTTTGATACACAATTTATAGGTACGTGCGTATGCGTGCGTATTACATGTAAAAATCATTGCTTTTAAGAATTTGAACATCATGCGTTTTGCCGTGAATACAATTTCAGTGATTGTCGTTTACTTGACAGAAAAGATTCATTTTTCTTTATTAGCAATATTTTACTCAAAATCCCGATTTTGCACGTTTTATGCGCATTGCGTCATTTAAAGGAGTGAAAAGTCAAAATGTATGTCATTCTAAATTCGCTAATTTAGTTTAGTACATTGATACAGGCTTAAAAACATCGAAATCTCGGGTTTCACATAGTTTCTAAGAACTAATTGTGACGTCATAAAAGATGTACTTAACTATGACGTCACAATCAGCTCTTAGTTACTAAGTCAAAAGTATTGCAGATGTAAATGAGATAGCTGCCGCGACGTTCTTGCATGTCTAACTGAAGCGCGATGTCCAAAATCCGTTTCTCAAGTACATGACCCCAATTTAAAACGTAAGTCCAACGTTGTGCGTTAAAGAAAAATGAATTATTTTTGAGCGTATTTTGCTATTTTCGCAACAAAAACCGTAGCAAATCCGCTTTCCGAAATAACAAGAATTACAAGAATGATTCTAAATCCAAGTTGCAAGATTGTATTGTTTTTATCTAGGATAGTTAGACAGAGGTAATATCGCATTACGTGTACACACCATTTTGTTGTAAGTATGACAACCCATAAGTGAAAAAGCGCAAGAGAAAAGAGCGGCCAGCTTTACTCGGTAGTAGCGACCGTGATCAATGATAAGGAATTAAGTGCGGGAATATGGGCTTTACAACTGCATTCCCGTTATGTTTTCTGTTAAAAGAAGTATTCACTTTGATACACAATTTATAGGTACGTGCGTATGCGTGCGTATTACATGTAAAAAATCATTGCTTTTAAGAATTTGAACATCATGCGTTTTGCCGTGAATACAATTTCAGTGATTGTCGTTTACTTGACAGAAAAGATTCATTTTTCTTTATTAGCAATATTTTACTCCAAATCCCGATTTTGCACGTTTTATGCGCATTGCGTCATTTAAAGGAGTGAAAAGTCAAAATGTATGTCATTCTAAATTCGCTAATTTAGTTTAATACATTGATACAGGCTTAAAAACATCGAAATCTCGGGTTTGACATAGTTTCTAAGAACTAATTGTGACGTCATAAAAGATGTACTTAACTATGACGTCACAATCAGCTCTTAGTTACTAAGTCAAAAGTATTGCAGATGTAAATGAGATAGCTGCCGCGACGTTCTTGCATGTCTAACTGAAGCGCGATGTCCAAAATCCGTTTCTCAAGTACATGACCCCAATTTAAAACGTAAGTCCAACGTTGTGCGTTAAAGAAAAATGAATTATTTTTGAGCGTATTTTGCTATTTTCGCAACAAAAACCGTAGCAAATCCGCTTTCCGAAATAACAAGAATTACAAGAATGATTCTAAATCCAAGTTGCAAGATTGTATTGTTTTTATCTAGGATAGTTAGACAGAGGTAATATCGCATTACGTGTACACACCATTTTGTTGTAAGTATGACAACCCATAAGTGAAAAAGCGCAAGAGAAAAGAGCGGCCAGCTTTACTCGGTAGTAGCGACCGTGATCAATGATAAGGAATTAAGTGCGGGAATATCGGCTTTACAACTGCATTCCCGTTATGTTTTCTGTTAAAGAAGTATTCACTTTGATACACAATTTATAGGTACGTGCGTATGCGTGCGTATTACATGTAAAAATCATTGCTTTTAAGAATTTGAACATCATGCGTTTTGCCGTGAATACAATTTCAGTGATTGTCGTTTACTTGACAGAAAAGATTCATTTTTCTTTATTAGCAATATTTTACTCCAAATCCCGATTTTGCACGTTTTATGCGCATTGCGTCATTTAAAGGAGTGAAAAGTCAAAATGTATGTCATTCTAAATTCGCTAATTTAGTTTAATACATTGATACAGGCTTAAAAACATCGAAATCTCGGGTTTGCACATAGTTTCTAAGAACTAATTGTGACGTCATAAAAGATGTACTTAACTATGACGTCACAATCAGCTCTTAGTTACTAAGTCAAAAGTATTGCAGATGTAAATGAGATAGCTGCCGCGACGTTCTTGCATGTCTAACTGAAGCGCGATGTCCAAAATCCGTTTCTCAAGTACATGACCCCAATTTAAAACGTAAGTCCAACGTTGTGCGTTAAAGAAAAATGAATTATTTTTGAGCGTATTTTGCTATTTTCGCAACAAAAACCGTAGCAAATCCGCTTTCCGAAATAACAAGAATTACAAGAATGATTCTAAATCCAAGTTGCAAGATTGTATTGTTTTTATCTAGGATAGTTAGACAGAGGTAATATCGCATTACGTGTACACACCATTTTGTTGTAAGTATGACAACCCATAAGTGAAAAAGCGCAAGAGAAAAGAGCGGCCAGCTTTACATCGGTAGTAAGCGACAGTGATCAATGATAAGGAATTAAGTGCGGGAATATCGGCTTTAGCAACTGCATTCCCGTTATGTTTTCTGTTAAAAGAAGTATTCACTTTGATACACAATTTATAGGTACGTGCGTATGCGTGCGTATTACATGTAAAAATCATTGCTTTTAAGAATTTGAACATCATGCGTTTTGCCGTGAATACAATTTCAGTGATTGTCGTTTACTTGACAGAAAAGATTCATTTTTCTTTATTAGCAATATTTTACTCAAATCACGATTTTGCACGTTTTATGCGCATTGCGTCATTTAAAGGAGTGAAAAGTCAAAATGTATGTCATTCTAAATTCGCTAATTTAGTTTAGTACATTGATACAGGCTTAAAAACATCGAAATCTCGGGTTTCACATAGTTTCTAAGAACTAATTGTGACGTCATAAAAGATGTACTTAACTATGACGTCACAATCAGCTCTTAGTTACTAAGTCAAAAGTATTGCAGATGTAAATGAGATAGCTGCCGCGACGTTCTTGCATGTCTAACTGAAGCGCGATGTCCAAAATCCGTTTCTCAAGTACATGACCCCAATTTAAAACGTAAGTCCAACGTTGTGCGTTAA
This sequence comes from Tegillarca granosa, assembly GCA_029721355.1. NCBI lineage: Eukaryota > Metazoa > Mollusca > Bivalvia > Arcoida > Arcidae > Tegillarca > Tegillarca granosa. The sequence goes on along the minus strand of CM056610.1, from coordinate 22,080,569 downwards.
AGAAAAATGAATTATTTTTGAGCGTATTTTGCTATTTTCGCAACAAAAACCGTAGCAAATCCGCTTTCCGAAATAACAAGAATTACAAGAATGATTCTAAATCCAAGTTGCAAGATTGTATTGTTTTTATCTAGGATAGTTAGACAGAGGTAATATCGCATTACGTGTACACACCATTTTGTTGTAAGTATGACAACCCATAAGTGAAAAAGCGCAAGAGAAAAGAGCGGCCAGCTTTACTCGGTAGTAGCGACCGTGATCAATGATAAGAATTAAGTGCGGGAATATGGGCTTTACAACTGCATTCCCGTTATGTTTTCTGTTATAAGAAGTATTCACTTTGATACACAATTTATAGGTACGTGCGTATGCGTGCGTATTACATGTAAAAATCATTGCTTTTAAGAATTTGAACATCATGCGTTTTGCCGTGAATACAATTTCAGTGATTGTCGTTTACTTGACAGAAAAGATTCATTTTTCTTTATTAGCAATATTTTACTCAAAATCCCGATTTTGCACGTTTTATGCGCATTGCGTCATTTAAAGGAGTGAAAAGTCAAAATGTATGTCATTCTAAATTCGCTAATTTAGTTTAATACATTGATACAGGCTTAAAAACATCGAAATCTCGGGTTTGACATAGTTTCTAAGAACTAATTGTGACGTCATAAAAGATGTACTTAACTATGACGTCACAATCAGCTCTTAGTTACTAAGTCAAAAGTATTGCAGATGTAAATGAGATAGCTGCCGCGACGTTCTTGCATGTCTAACTGAAGCGCGATGTCCAAAATCCGTTTCTCAAGTACATGACCCCAATTTAAAACGTAAGTCCAACGTTGTGCGTTAAAGAAAAATGAATTATTTTTGAGCGTATTTTGCTATTTTCGCAACAAAAACCGTAGCAAATCCGCTTTCCGAAATAACAAGAATTACAAGAATGATTCTAAATCCAAGTTGCAAGATTGTATTGTTTTTATCTAGGATAGTTAGACAGAGGTAATATCGCATTACGTGTACACACCATTTTGTTGTAAGTATGACAACCCATAAGTGAAAAAGCGCAAGAGAAAAGAGCGGCCAGCTTTACTCGGTAGTAGCGACCGTGATCAATGATAAGGAATTAAGTGCGGGAATATGGGCTTTACAACTGCATTCCCGTTATGTTTTCTGTTAAAAGAAGTATTCACTTTGATACACAATTTATAGGTACGTGCGTATGCGTGCGTATTACATGTAAAAATCATTGCTTTTAAGAATTTGAACATCATGCGTTTTGCCGTGAATACAATTTCAGTGATTGTCGTTTACTTGACAGAAAAGATTCATTTTTCTTTATTAGCAATATTTTACTCAAAATCCCGATTTTGCACGTTTTATGCGCATTGCGTCATTTAAAGGAGTGAAAAGTCAAAATGTATGTCATTCTAAATTCGCTAATTTAGTTTAATACATTGATACAGGCTTAAAAACATCGAAATCTCGGGTTTCACATAGTTTCTAAGAACTAATTGTGACGTCATAAAAGATGTACTTAACTATGACGTCACAATCAGCTCTTAGTTACTAAGTCAAAAGTATTGCAGATGTAAATGAGATAGCTGCCGCGACGTTCTTGCATGTCTAACTGAAGCGCGATGTCCAAAATCCGTTTCTCAAGTACATGACCCCAATTTAAAACGTAAGTCCAACGTTGTGCGTTAAAGAAAAATGAATTATTTTTGAGCGTATTTTGCTATTTTCGCAACAAAAACCGTAGCAAATCCGCTTTCCGAAATAACAAGAATTACAAGAATGATTCTAAATCCAAGTTGCAAGATTGTATTGTTTTTATCTAGGATAGTTAGACAGAGGTAATATCGCATTACGTGTACACACCATTTTGTTGTAAGTATGACAACCCATAAGTGAAAAAGCGCAAGAGAAAAGAGCGGCCAGCTTTACTCGGTAGTTAGCGACCGTGATCAATGATAAGGAATTAAGTGCGGGAATATGGGCTTTACAACTGCATTCCCGTTATGTTTTCTGTTAAAAGAAGTATTCACTTTGATACACAATTTATAGGTACGTGCGTATGCGTGCGTATTACATGTAAAAATCATTGCTTTTAAGAATTTGAACATCATGCGTTTTGCCGTGAATACAATTTCAGTGATTGTCGTTTACTTGACAGAAAAGATTCATTTTTCTTTATTAGCAATATTTTACTCAAAATCCCGATTTTGCACGTTTTATGCGCATTGCGTCATTTAAAGGAGTGAAAAGTCAAAATGTATGTCATTCTAAATTCGCTAATTTAGTTTAATACATTGATACAGGCTTAAAAACATCGAAATCTCGGGTTTGACATAGTTTCTAAGAACTAATTGTGACGTCATAAAAGATGTACTTAACTATGACGTCACAATCAGCTCTTAGTTACTAAGTCAAAAGTATTGCAGATGTAAATGAGATAGCTGCCGCG